>CM057847.1:175099719-175115649 GCA_030068395.1 Apalone spinifera
TCTTTGTCAACAGAAGCTTTGTTGACAGCATCTCTTGACAAAACATCTGTCGACAAAAGCTTGTAGTCTAGACGTACCCCTAATGATAACCATCATAACATGCTAGCTCAGAATATTGCTGTTGGCAGTTTCTATAGGGAGGCCAACAAATGAAGAAGTATGGAGCTGACCTAACATTTCACGTCTAAAGGTTCCCTCCAGGTCAAGATTGAGGCATATGGGTGGATCGAGATAGGAGAAGCTCCGGTTGTCACTTCCGGTTGACAGTTCTTAACTAATATCTCTCTCAAAGGCATTTCCAAAGAGCCTGCCACCAGGCTGCCTAAGCACCTGTTTTGTGGGTTAAAAGGTAACTTCAATTTCCAGGAGGCTCGGTCTGGCACCTTTCCCAAAAAAGAATTTGTATCCCTATGCACCCCACTAACTTCCCCTCTCAAAAACCAAAGCCAAAATAACACCCATTTTAAGCAAAATAGTGTCCTCTGTTAGGTTATTAATAAACCTATTAAATATCACCTATTCCCCTTTATCCAAGCATTCCTAGAACTTTGCATGCCTTCCTCAGGAAAGTCACTTCTAATATATGAAAATGCCTGTGGTTGGACAGAATAGTCACTCGTAGATTATCTACTTACCCTTTTTTCTCTGTTTCAGATTCCAATATCTTATTTATTATTTACATCAGTCATGGCTACAAGAAATACAGTAGATTATGGGGCGTGAAAAAAAATTCTTTGCTCATAAATTTGCTTGCTATTGTCCCAGAAAATTATATGTGTGCTTTACAATATATTGTTAGCGAAAATCCTGCAGCTGAATGAGGAAATAGACTAGATGATTTAATACAGGACAAAGGAGACCACTGAAGTCCATGAGAGTTTGCTTCAGTGGGACCAGGTTTTGATCCAAGGACTTTATCTTTAACTCCTGTGATACTATGACAATTCTATTGCCAGTCAAATTACTCCAGACCCATTCCTTTTCAACAGAATAAAATAAGTGAAAATCTTTCATCCCTATCCTTCCGCTGCTAGAAAGCCCTATTATGAATATTCAATTTTAATTTAAAAAGACTGCATTCCTACATAGCTAGACATACAGATTTGCAGTGGCAAGTAATGGCATGATTGTTTAAGACACTTAAAATAACGTGACACCAATTCATTATCATTAGAACTAAAGCCTTTGGAAAAGACCCTAAGCATTTTTCTAGCATTGATATGTCAATCCTTTATTTGAAGGATGGCAAGTCTGAATCCCACCACAGCCTTAATTAACAGAGAATAATTAGCATCATTTTCCCAGCTGTGAATTTGAGATTTTTTTTTCAACAGAATCCATTGATTGATAATTAAGGAGGAGTTAGTTGTAATAAAACTCCCAGTATTGCAATTTCTAATTGGCCTTTAAGGACATTTTACAGCTACAGTTACTTTGTTCCAGGCGTTTTCTGCCTTTTGAACAGCTTTAATAAGGAATCCTTTCTCGATACAGTTAAAGTGATGCAGCTGAGAAGGAAAAGCCACAGTAATGCTCCATATCTGAATGACGATATCATACAATCCTTTGGTTTTCTTGGGTATTAATTAGGGCTGGGTGAACATAAAAAGTTTTGAGGCTTGCTATGAATAATCCAAGAATGAGGATGCTTATACAAGTTCTTAAGTCTGTAGATAAAACCAAGATCCTGCAGAGATTTGTATAAGTGCTTAACTCACGGTAGATACTCTCATTGGCTTCACTGAAACAACTCACAGTACATATAGTTATGCACATGTCTACATCTTTGCGGAAGAGTCACCTGTGCTGGAAAACTCATGGAAGGAATATGGTCGAAGGTTGAAGCATGCTGGGTTATTTCATTCCTCTAACCAGGTGATAACGGTGTTTGCAAATGCATTTTGGAATTTTCTTTTCCAATTGAAAACATGGTTGGAAAATGGTGAGTTTTGTGATATGTTTTTGAGCCCCATATTTGGATATGGTCATATATATTTCTTTTCTTCTTTCCTTCTTCCTTTTTGGAAGACAGAATGAAGAAAAAGAAGATAGGGGAAGAATGGGGAAGAAAATACAATGCCCCAAAACCTGATGATTGAAATGTTTGAGAGTCTTCAAGGGGATTTTCACTGAAAAATTGGAACCTTAAAAATGTACATTTTAAAAAGAGAGCCATTAGTCATTGAGAAACTTTGTGAAAAAAAAATTCTACCCAACTCTACCCTGGTATGAATCAAAAAGTTCAGAGGCACTGGAAAAAATAGTAGTGCTAGTTGAAAAAGATTTAATTCGGGTTTGGTTTCAGTTTTACAAATATCTTTGCATAGGTTAATTCTTCTTTTATTTTTTATTCTTTTTTATTTAGTTTCTCCTCTTCCCTAACACCTTCCATGAACCCATACATGTGTAAGCAACTTGGATGAAATTGTGTTGCCAGTGCAAACGAGATGGAGTTTTGTAATTGATATATGAGGACCAGGATTTCATCCCTTATATCCCAAAGATCATTTTGCCAAATGATCATTGTACCTTAGCTTACATGTTACCTCATGCTGCCATTAATGACATGCTTTTCCTTCCACTGCCCCCACTCTCTGGAATGTTCTACACCTGCTTGTTGCAATTCGTCCCTGATTATTAGGCACTCATCATAATGGTCCCGATCTTGAATGAGGTTTTTGGGTTATATCAAATGAGGGCTGGTGACTTCGCTGAGCCTTTGGTATTGGGGTGGCCTCAATTCCAGGCCCCCTGGAAGGGGAAGGTTTAGGGGTAGCCAGCTCTCAGCACCACCTGGACTATGCCACGTGGGACTCCAGCAATAGATTGAAAATGCTGCCATAGTAATGGAAGTGGCAACCTAGAGAACTGGGTCCTTTTAAATCTCAAGGCCCTGGGGCAGCTTCCCCTTTTGTCCCTCCCCTCACTGGCCCATATCAAATACCGAAATATTACTGTTAAACAAGGATTTAGGAGCTAAGGGGTACATTTTTACCTCTAGCACAACACTCAGCCATGGTAAATGGAGTGTGAATAGGGGATTAGCATAGGAAGAAATAGTGGACAGATTCATAGGCAATTCATGATGCAGCCATTATAGGCTATCACAGCAGCCTTGGCCCACTACATCCAGCCGTGATACACTCTGGAGATGCAGACGTGTCCCAAGCCTGACAGGTGTGGCATTCTCTCCTCCTCTAATGGTACCAAGGCCATGTAAAGATTCATGAGTCAGTTACAGCCCTAGCTAATTGCCACAGTAATGGCTCAGACATTACATTTCGGGGATCCCAGGCTCATTGCAGCCCACCAACAATGGGTGTCTTTGAGTATTACATGAGCAATGCAGGAACAGGGCAAAATAGGACAGTCATGGCCGGTGGGTTAGTACCTTTCATGAACTATGTGGTGCACACAGTGTTTCATTTGGTGATTTAAGGTTGACTTGACCTCCCAACTGAATGCAAAGCTCAGGAGATGACAACCCAGTGCAGACAGAAAGTGATGAAAATGGCTGCACAATGTGGTGATGTCTGTGATAGGCCTTATCTATACGTACTGGAAAATAGATGCTCCGGAGGTCAATCTTCCAGCATTCAATTAAGTGGATCTGGTAAGGACCCACTAAATTGAATGCTGAGGGTAACCCCGTCGATCTTGGTACTCCTCACAACTCCGAGGAGTACCAAGAAAGTCAACGGGACAGTTTCTCCCATCAACCTCCCACTATGGAGTTGTCCCAGAAAATAGATTTAAGTTATGTCAAGTCCATCTACACAATTCTCATAGCTTGAGTTGAATATCTGAAATAGATTTTCTGCCCCAATGTAGAGCTGGCCACACACACACACACACACACACACACACACACACACACAAGCCTAATCTAGGTTCATTGCAATCAGTGGGATTTACAGCAGGGACTTCAATTCAAGGAGAAGCAGGGGCATAATGAATTTTTCATTTAGGTCTGATATATTTGAAAATGTTATGGGCATGAAAGCCACTTTAATATAGAGCTTTTTTCCCACTGGCTATTGATATCTACACAGCCTGTCTGTCTCAGCCTTCTACTGCCCACGTGTAACATGTCTTCTTGCTAGGGTGGTAAAAAACTGACATGTGTGATCACAATTTCATGTTGATCTTTAAAGATCACATCGGCTCAGTCCCTTCATCCTAGGCATGCTATACATCTGCAATTCTAGCTCTCCTTACTGGATGTCAGATAGAGTATCCTTGACTTCGTTACATCTTGGCTAGACTAACACTGTTATCTCTCTTTGGAGGTCTTCCAACAGAGCTATCGGCCGGTTACCGATTTATTCAAAACGCCTCCACCACATTTTGTTAAATGTGAACAAGGCTGAAATGTCTTGTCTCATTTCAGTCAACTGAGAGCACCAGATGGGGTTTCACTCAAACCAGCAGAGAAATGTTAAAAATCTAAGTTCTTACATTCTTACATTCAAGACACTTTCTTCATGTTACCCATTCTCCCTACCTAAAAACATACTTTTCCCATCACATAAGTATGCAGGAACAGAGGAACTGCCCTACTAAATCAGACCAGTCCAGTATCCTGACTCTTCTGCTGGCTGGTACAAGGTATTTCCTAACAAGATTAAATTTGGGGGAAATATTCTGGGGGAAAAATGCAGTTTTGGCAACACCAAAATATTTTGCAGATTTGTGTGAGTTTTGCCAAATTGTTCATCTTGGAAAAAATATTAAGTCTAAGTGCTTATATGTTATACCATATCCTATGTAATTGCAGACACTCCCAGGATCCATAGAAATGTCAAATCACCTGAGGTAGCCCACTAAGAGTGTGTCTAGACAGCACCCTTTTGTCAGAGTAAGCTGCGCAAATTGCATAGCTATTCCGAGTCTAAATCAAAAGAACTTATTTTGAAATTTGGCTCTGTCTATACAGCGCCAAATATCAAAATAAAGCACTATTCCGACAAATCCCTGAACCCTCGTGAAAGGAGGGTTACAGGGATGCCAGAATAGCATGCCTGCTATTTTGGGGAATAGTGGGAGCTTTTAAAGATGTGGCATTTCTATTTCGGGATACTTCTGGTATCCTGAAAGAGCAATGCAGTCTAGACGCACCTTAAGCTCTCAAAATCCATGAGTTATATCTGGGACTCTGGTGCCTGCCCTTCACCCAACACAGATCTCTAGTCAATATCCAGTAGAATCTGAACCTGAAAGTGTATAGAATAGACCAAATTACAAAGAGTGTTAATAGTTACACTCAAGCAAGGTGAAGGGGTTTGGCTAGGGATGTGATGGTTGAACCAGTTAAGCGGTTAACAGGTGAGGCTTATTGGTTAAGGTCAATCGGGGGGAGCGGGTGGGAGGGGAGTCTGCAGCAGCTCCCCACCTGCCATGGGCAGGGAGCTGCTCCAGCCAGAGGGAATACCAGAGAAGCAGAGGGTAGGGGACACTCCAGCCCCCCCAGCTCAGTGGTGGAGTGGTGGATGCTCCAGCCGGGCTGGAGTAGTTCCCGCCAACCCCCACTCTCCCCTTTTAATCAGTTAACCCATTAAACAATATATTTAACTGGTTAGACAATTACATGGGATTTTACATGCCAAGTTTTGGTCAAAATCTTTTTCTTTCCTGTCAAAAATGGGGGGGACAGGGAGGCCATTTTGGGTCAACTGAAACATTTAACAAATTTGTGTCAATTACAGGGTTATTTTTCAATATGAAAAATTGAAATTTTTAATTTCAAAATGTTTGAAATGAAAAAAGTTTTCATTTTTCATTTCAAAACAGCTCTTCATTTTGAAATTTAGTTCCATTTGAATTTTAATTTCTTAATATATTTTTAAATGCTCAAAAATTAAGCAAAAATTTTGTTTTGGGTTCAGTGCAACAACTCCAAATTAATTTACCATTTTGTTTTGTTTTGTTTTCAGTTCTATGAAGATACACAAGGTTCTTTTCTGGCTGACTTGATTTTTAAAAAAAATGTGGAACTGCAAGCTGACCAGGAATTCAGATACTTGTACAGCTATTTGTACAACAGAGAAATTAGTAATGAGTGAACAAACAGGCTCATAAAGAATACTGCATACCCAAAGTAAAAATCATTTGCAATGCGAAACACACGCTGGATGTGGGTCACTTTATTGATTTTGGAAACCAGCAATATCTACTACAGGCGGCAACTCACAAAGAGGAATAAGATTGTGGGCGCTATTGATACCATGTTTGAAATATTTCCCCATCAATAAAGCACATAGTACATTCCCAGAAGATGTACAGTTTCATATCAGGGCAAAAATACAGGCTAAAAATGAACTATAGAAAAAATGTGGTTTAAAAATAAAACAAATCCCAAGCTACTTTAATTCCTGAAACTCGATGCTTTCTGAAGACTTAAGCCAATGATTTCAAACACAGGTGCCTAAAATTGGGCTTCTAAGTCTATATTTTAGACACCTAATGAGTGGTTTGCTTTTCAAAATTCTGGAGTCAAAGTTCATTAGGAGTTGGGGGTGTTGGAATTAGAACATTGTAGTCGCAATTGCTTGAATAAAATTTGAATGTTCTTTTCAAACAGACCTTCTCAAGTAGTTTAGACCCTAAAATCACCTTTTTGAATGGTTCATAATGCCTGCTTTTATTATTTAAAACTCACTGAAAACATGTAATATAAACATTTTATGTGCCACTATTAATTATTTGTATAATTCCTTAACTTTATATTCTTGAAAACAAAACTGGGAAGAAACCAGATGAAACTTAGCTGCTTTGTTCTCTTAAGCCAGTGAAGCATTCTTGAATCTCTCTGTGTGTGTGTATGTGCATGCACTCATGCACATATATTGATTCACTTGAATATACATGTTTATTTAACCCTGGCTTTGCAACATTGGGTGAAATCTGGGCCCTACTGAACTCTGGAAGTTTTACCAATGACTTCAACAGGGACATACTTGTACCTCAAATTTTACATAATGCCATTCAATAAAATATGAAGGTGTTTCAGGCAAAAACAACATGTCAGCTGCACTATGCATGCTCTGAGTAAAATGGTCCATTTGAACACAGAATTAAACCTGAAATTCAGGGGCATGAACCTAGACAAGTCACAAAGGGCAGCAGAGCATGAGACATTTGGAATGGGGAGTGATACATTTGTCACAGCTCTTGCTCAAAACACAAAACCTGAGGAAAGAAACCTGAAAAATGTTGTGGGTTTTTTTTGTCATTATAGTGGGGGTAGGGAACCATTTTTGGGCCGCTGACCCACAGGAAAATCAGTTGGGGGCCTCACGCAAGTGAGAAGCCCCTGACTGAGAAGGAGAAATACACTCCCTACATTCCCCTGGAACACCACAGCTTAGGGGGGCCCAGGCTAGTAGATTTTGTATGCTCCAGACCTGCGGGTGGGTGGCTGGGGTTCTGGAGCATCAGCACAGGCTCCCTAATGCTAAGCCTCAGAATTGGGATCCTGGCAAGCTGGGGGCTGCATCTGGCCCCCAGGCGTGAGATTCCCCACCCCTGGTGTAGACACGCAGTCGTGGTTTGGAGCCCAGAATCTGGAGTCTTCCCCTCCTGTGGCCCTACAATCTGCATCCCATGGGCCTGCCCCAGCTGATACAGATTAACCATGGATGTTTACCTGGCGTATATACATACCCTTAATGACTCACCAGATCACATAGGTATATAAATAACACAGGTAAGGAATTAAGGGCCAAATCTTCTGCTGGTGTAAATCACCAAAGTTCACAAATTTAAATGGAAATACTCTGATTTATACCAGATGGGGAGTAGGCCCTAGGATTTTAAAAATCCTATTTTTATTCAGAAAGGGAGACTGAAATGACATGCGCAAGTTCCAGCTTCTGAGAATGAGTAATAGTCACTACAGCTATTCTCTCTCTCACTCTCTCTCTGTCGGCGGTCACTCGATAACAAGTAGGACATCTTCCTGGTTCATTGTCAATATAAAATAGTTGCTCTCGTGCAGCTGTGATTTAGAAGAAAAGGAATTGGGTTTAGTAATGATCAAGTCACTGTTTGCCCTGTTTGTTTTCAGTAGATTTTTTTCTTTAATCACAGAACTTAATATACTCCCAGCTGCTGAATGTCATGTAAGCAGTGGGCACGTGGAGACAGTTTTAGTTGTAAGCTTCCTTTAGCACCTCACATACATATCAAGGAGTGGACATGGAGCAACATTGATGCACAAGTTCCAATAGAGCGACTGGCATGAAGACTCTCAAATAGTCATGGATCCCCTGGGACCAGGACTTTCCAATGGTATAGAGTGTTAGCTATAGCCAACTCAGGATTTTTTTCCTCTTCTTTCATTCTGTTTGTTTATTTGTATGTACTGTCGCTGTTGTCATCTGAAACCCAGAAATACAATAAGGTTAAATCTATTACAGGGAATTATTTTGATCCTCCAATTAAATGAACAAGTTCACCTTGTCCACAATGCCATCCAACATCAGTATGAACATTTGGTGCAATCAATCTATTCCACATCAATTTTATAGCTATATAATGAGGTTTAATTGCTGCTTTATTAGCCTGGCTAATATTAAGTGTCAGTAATTGCCTTGCATTCATCTTAGTTTTCTCATTTAAATTACAATTCCAATATTTAACTATAAACTTACTCTTATTTTGTTGTATTTATGAATTTTCATGTTCATCCTTGTGGCACATGGAAAAGTCTGTGTTTATGTGATTTTGTCCTCATAATACAAGTTAGAAAACTACGTGGTGCACTGGGCATAATACATGGGGCTTTGGCATTTGAAAACATCAAATCCTCATAGGATAGCACTGCAAAATGCTCTTGATGGTTCAATTAGCATTTCAACAAAGTGCTTTACCATGTGAATAGTCCCACTGAAGTCCATGGGATTATAGATGTGTTTAAAATTCTGTACTTGGGCTGAATTTGGACCCTAATGCTTCTCTTGCTTCAAAGCACATCGCAAAAGTAGCATGGCACAATGGGGTCATGACTAGCAAAGCAGTTAGTTTCATGTCAGAATTTTGATGCATTACGAGCCCCGGTAGGATGTAAGGCATGTCAGGACTAGAGTAGGAGGAGGTATGTGAGTTGATGTGTATTAGATTAATTGTGATAGGAAGGAAATTGTTGCTGATCCCAACTATTGTTTTCATTTGTATTCACAAGTTTTCATTTGTATACATATTGTTTTCATTTGTATTCACCCATATTGGGTGAAATTCTGGCCTGATTAAATTCAATGGGAGTTTTGCCATGTACATGGCATGGGATCAGGAGCAAGATTTCACCTTACATTTTATAAATACAGCTATTTATACCAGGATTATATACATTTATTGGCAATGGTGCTGGCATATGTTGCATTACAAATGGCCATTTACCAAAAGATAACACAGCTGTAGACTGTGACTTCCCATCAATATTTTCTGTTCTTAGTAAATCAGATGCCATGGTGGGGTTGGGCAAATATTGACTTTTCAATGATAACCACTCTGCATAATGAGGGGTGCAATCAGTGGCAATCCTACTTCAGGTTCTCTGGCAGTGCAGGCAGCAACACCCATGCATTCTGTGCTAGTCTCCCAAACCAAGAATTGTATTTTCCATCTTTCTCTTCGCTTAACTATCTATTAAAGAAACACTAGCTTTGGTTTCCCAGAATTAAGTACCAGTGCATTTCCATTTCTTTCTACAAATGCCTTGACTTTATTGTTTCAGATTTTTTTTCTTTTTAAATAAAGTCTCTCTGATTTTGCACTGATGACTCTGTGAGCTCATCTTGCTCAAGAGCTCTGCCAGTTGTCATTAATATCAACTAATCCTTCAGTGACAGCTGGCAAGCATCACCCTGCAAGCACCTCCTGGAATAAAATCAAGCTTCATATTGGGAAAGAGTGGTCTGGAAAGGGGCTTTCTCAGGTGCCTAAATCGTACAATGTTAGGCACATTGGAATGCAATCGGTTAGACTGGTGAGCATATTGAATTGCCGTTTTATTTCTCTCCTGATTGATTTACCAAGGAAACTTTGAGACTTGACTGTCCATCATTTGGAATCCACTTAACTGAAGAGAGATTCATGAATCAAGAGAGTCTCTTTGGTGTTCCTTTTTTTTTTTTTGTTTGTTAAAGACAGACCATCTGTAGCAAGAAGATCCTTTCCATAGTATGGCATTGGTTTTAAAGGGAGATTTTTTCCTGAAATGTGCATCAATTATCACCGCAGCCAATTTCCAAATAAAAAGACCACCCCTCCTCTCTCCAACTGCCAACTCTGTCAGTTGAATCCGGGATCTGAAAGTCAAGCTGGGTTCCTTCTGTCCTCCTCCTCATTACAACCAATATTATGCAAGCTCTCACAAATGATGCCCCAAAGTATTCTTGGTCAGTCCAATTACCTTCAAGGGCATCACAAAGCAATAGCTGAATGCATCATTTGAAGACAATGGGATTGCAGGTCCAAAAATTGGGAGTTTAGTTAACAATTCTGTTACTGCAAAAACAAGAAAAGGACACGGGGCTGATTAAAAAAAAATCCTCCTATTATTTTTACTCTAAATCAGCACAGCTGATGAAACATGGGATACTGATCCACTGAACAAGAATGTGCCAATTTTACTTAGTCACTTTTCAGACTAGATCTGTACTTTCAGTGTAGCTGTCAGTCTTTTCACTGTCAGGGTAAATCCTTAACTGGGAAGATTTTGGCTCTGATGTATTGACTGTCAAAGCCTGAGGTCAGGAGTGAATTTTCCCCTCTGGCATGTTGGCAGGGTGTGTATGTATAGGGGAATAATCCACCTTCCTTGGAAGCAGTGAGCTGAGATTCTCTGTCAGGTTCAAATGGATAGATTTCAGTCAGGCAAAGTCCCAGATTTGCAAATAGGCTAACACATTTATGGATCTCAATTTTATTCCAGTAGCCTGTTTCTGATGATGGTCAAAACCAATGCTTGAGAGGAAGGTGTAATAATCCCACAACAGGTATATGTGGAATAATCTGCCATCCTCCTCAATCAGGTCTCATCCCCATTTCTGTGATTACAGTATAAAATTGGATTAGGCTTCTCAGGGAAGTTATGGAATTCCTGTCACTGAAACAGGTTAGAATAGGAAACACCTGACAGAGATGGTCTAGGCTCACTTAGCTATGTCTCAGCACAAGGGGCTGGAGTCACAGGATCCCTCATGATACCTTGGAGCCCTGCATTTATATGAAAAGACCAGTCTTATGCCACACAGAGATTAACTAAGTCACTCTCTTTTCCTGATTTCACTCTTTGGGTGAGATTCTCACCCCTGCTCTGGACCAGGTTGACAGCTGAAGTCCTGGTTTTGTCTGGAAGATAATTCACCAAGTGCAGGACCAAGAGAGGACAACCACAGCTGTTTTTCAAAGACCCTCCTCACAAGCCCTGGTGTTGAAGGCATTTTAGGGGTGGGACCACTTTAATCCCTGGAGCATCCCAGAATCAGGAAAGCACTAACGTGTCTTAAAGCCACTTTGGTTCCTGCATATCCCTGGACTGTGTATTTTGTGCTGTGTTTCTGGTGTGTAAACTCAGTCAAGGAGCAATTCCCCCTTCTTACGTTGTAAACCACAACCATAACTGATCTCCTCTGGACTATGTTCCTGCTGGCTGTGGTTTCTCAGAACCATCTCTCCTCTTGAAGGATAGAAATTTAATCCCATTTTAAATTGTGGACACTTTGAGGCAGGAACCACCTTTTCAGTGGGTGTATGTACTGTCCTAACAACAATGTCCTGTGATATTAGCCAAGGTTCAGTATGGACCAATGAGCAGCTCTGTCCCCTCAGCTCTCCTACCTGGAGTGCCTTTTTCCCTGCTTCATGAGAATTACCACTCCTGGACTGCTCACCAGCAGCCTCGAGCATGTAACACTCTCCGTTATACTGTGAGAGTGCTCCAGCCAATAACCTTTGAATTGTACTGGAGACCAACACCAGCAAATTTCCAGTCCTGGACTTTCATCCAGAAACAGGTGTCTTGTACTGCTTAGCTGTTTCCAGAACAATACAAGACTGTAATTTTATTCAGAAAAAATGACGTTCACAAATCCTGCTATCCCAAATGAAGTTTCCCAAACACTTCAATCCTAACATCCTCTTTTAGATAAAAGAAAAAAAAACCCCAAGGTTATCAACGAAAAAATGGTAAGATTTTAAATGATAAAAATAACAATCAGAACTGGTAACAAGAACATAAAAGCAAATGGTAACTAATGCCTAATTAATAAGCTAGAGTGAATTCATAGCAAAGGTCTCACTCTGAATATTACAACATCCTAATCGACTGAATTGTTCAGTTGGGATCCCTCCTCCAGTGCAAAGCTATAGCCTTTGTTCTTCAGGTGTTGTCAATGCAATGGCTAGAGAGAAATGGAGGAAGTGATAATTGAAGTGTCTGTTCCCCCTTCTTTTAGCTCTTTTAATTCTTTGAGTGTCATCTCCCACTGAGGTTCAGGAGATAGTAAGTCTGTATTGAAAGGGGACTGCTTCTTTGTCAAGATATAAATTTTTACGCATGTTGTTTCCTCTTTCAAAGAATCACTTCACCAGTGGTAGTCTACTTGATCTTGTGGGTACCTGTCTAAGGCATCAGATAGCCCCTTGTCTATAAGGAACTAGTTTATAACTCTTCCCCAGGCTGAGAACATGTCTTTAGCAATAGCAAAACCTTAGAACTATACATATAGTGCTGCCACACATTTTTTTAAGCAGGACAATAATGTTCAGTAAATTATGATTTTTCAGATGATGTCTCATAAGGCATACTTTGTATGAAATGCATCAAAGGGTAAGTCTACACTGCAGAGCTCAGCTACCCCATGTCAACACAAAACGCCCATTATTTCAAAATATTTTTTGAAATAACGGGTGTGCTATTTTGCCATCCTGGTAAACCTCATTGCACAAAGGTTAAGGGATGGCTTGAAATAACTATGTAGACACGCCAAATATCAAAATAAGCCCTTTCAAAATAGATTCGAAATAAGATACTCAATTTGCATAGCACAAATTGCATATCTTATTTTGAATTTAAGGTGCTGTGTAGACACACCCATAGTCTTGTAGAAAGGGTTAATATAGGGGTACAGGCTGCTGTCACATAATCTCTGATTAGTCCTTCCATGTGCCATAATGCTATCAATAAAAAATAATCTTTGTCAAGAACATCAAAGGGTCTGTGTACCGCCCCTTTAACTCAGATTGAAAGATCAATATTGTTTATAGATCACCTAATTTCAGCCACTCACATTTAATGAAACTAATTCTTTAGCTAACTTCAGAACAAATAAAGAAACTTCACATGGTCACATCCCCAGCTGTCAATTGACATAGCTGTATAGCCTTCACTGGGGCAGTGCTGTTTTACACCATCTGAGGATTTAGCCCACAGTGTCAACCCAACTACATCCTAACATCAAAGTGACCAGATAAGGAGCTGCTTAATAGTTTCACCAAACAATGTCCTCTCCCCGCTGTCCATGCACACCTATGTGCTGCTGCACAGAGCACAGAAAAAAACAAGGAAGGGTAAAATGTTAAACCATTAATTCAAGCTAAGAACAGACAGCCTCAATAACATCTCAGAACATTTGGAGAATCATGTCTCTTTTATGTAATCAGAGAGAATCCCCAGAAAGTGAACTTAATTTTAAAAGCACTATTTCACTGCTTGGGGTGTGTGTGTGTGTGTGTGTGTGTGTGTGTGTGTGTGTGTGTATTTTAATAAAGCCACATTAATATCTCTCCTCTCAGATTTCCTAACTGCTTTTACATATTTTTCTTATTTTATTTATATGCCTAATTCCCACTGTACATCATTGCTTCTCTGTTGGTACCATGCAGATACTATTGTGAGTGTGAGGTTTTATGTCCCACACATGGTGAGTAATAAATGTGGCATTTTTACTTTCCATTTGGAAATATCTCCGGAAGGGGATCAGGTTCATTACTTTCATAAACCAAAGAAGGAACCCCAGAGAAGCTTGAAGAGTTGTTAAGCAGTCTTTAAAATGAGTCTTTAAATCAGGATTGTATGTCTTTCTAAAAGAGATATGCTAGCATGCCCAGAAGTTATAGGATTGACAGAGGAATTTCTGGGCAAAATCCTATGTCCTGTACTATGTAGGAAGTTATACTATATTCTCGCAATGGTCTCTTCTGGCCTTAAAAATTATGAATCTATAAATGGAAGATAGAGGTTTCAGCTGGGCAAGGTACCCAGCACAGATAGACCCAGATCTTAAACAGCTCTTTGATGAAAAGCCAGTAAGTAATTGTGAAAAAAGCACATATGGCTAGGATAGCATAAATACCGGTCATGAGTGGGAGATGAGTTCACTGAAAAGCCACCTTTCCCCCTAAATCACTTCTGTGGCCTCCAACATTACACTATCAAAATGCCTCATAATTCTGATATATTGATCCTCATAATGCTCTGCAGGGAAGATGAAATGCTATTGTCCCCATTTTACAGATGGAGAATCGAGGCACAGAAAGACTATGGGACTTGCCAAGGTGTCATATATTGTCAGTGTCACACAAAGCAGGAACGCAACCGGGTTTTCTAGTGCCTACGCTCCCCAGAATTAGGTGAACATGGTATACCTACACTTTAGTGTTCACATGACTTTCTAAGGCAATAAACTACGGAAATACAACCTAGATGGGGTTATTATGAAGTGGGTGCATAACTGGCTGGAAAACTGTTCTGAAAGATAAGTTATTAATGGTTCACAATCATCCTGAAAGAGCATAACAAGTAGGGTTCTGCAGGGGTATGATTTGGGACCGGTTGTTTTCAATATCTTCATCAATGATTTAGATGATGGCATAGAGAGTGTGCTTATTAAGTTCGCAGATGATATGAAACTGGGAGAGGTTGCAAGTGCTTTGGAGGATGTGGTCAAAATTCAAAATGATCTGCACAAACCAGAGAAATAGTCTGCGATAAATAGGAGGAAGTTTAATAAGGACAAATGCAAAGTACTCCACTTGGGAAGGAACAATCAGTTTCACACATACAGAATGGGAAGTGGTTGTCTAGGAGGAGTACTGCAGAAAGGGATCTAGGGGTCATAGTGAACCACAAGCTAAACATGAGTCAATGCTGTGACACTGTTGCAAAAAAAAGAAACATGATTCTGAGATGTATTAACAGGAGTGTTATGAGCAAGATACAAGAAGTCATTCTTCTGTTCTACTCTGCATTGAATAGGTCTCAACTGGGGTATTGTGTCCAATTCTGGGCACCGCATTTAAAGAAAGATGTGGAGAAATTGGAGAAGGACCACAGAAGAGCAACAAAAATGATTAAAGGTCTCGAAAACATGAACTATAAGAGAAGACTGAAAGAACTGGGCTTGTTTAGTTTAGAAAAGAAAAGACTGAGAGGGGACATGATAGCAGTTTTCAAGTATCTGAAAGGGTGTTAGAAGGAGAAAGGAGAAAAATTGTTCTCCTTGGCCTCTGATGATAGGACAAGAAACAATAAGCTTAAATTGCACCAAGAAAAGTTTAGGTTGAACATTAGGAAAACTTCCTAACTGTCAGGGTGGTTAAATACTGGATTAAATTGCCTAGCGAGGTTGTGGAATCTCCATCACTGGAGATATTTAAGAACCTACGAGATACACATCTATCAGGGTTGGTCTAGACCAGCGTTTCCCAAACTACCCGGCGGTACCGGGCCGCGGGAAAAAAATACCGGGCCTCAGCATGGCTGCCAGGAAGAGAGCAGAGTGGGGCGGGCTAGGAGGAACCGGCTGCCAGGAAGCAGTGCTGGGGGCAGCGGGGCTGTCCCAGTGGAGATCCAGGCAGGCGGGTGGGTGGCAAAAGCAGGGCTGGGAGCAGCGGGGCTGTCCTGCAGAGATCCGGGCAGGCAGGCGG
>CM057847.1:175136671-175149176 GCA_030068395.1 Apalone spinifera
GACTCCTCGCCGCTTTTGCAGATTCAGACTAACACGGCTACCCCTCTGATATAGTGTCCTGATTTGACACCAGTGTTGCATTTTTCTGTTTGCAAATGCTGCTACTTCTCCCTTGTTACATAACTTCCCCACTGCTACTCCCCCCCCAAAAAAAAACGAAAGACCACATTCTGCTTGCATAACTCACAAACCTTTTGCACAGCAGTATTTTATTTCTTTCGAGAAGGACAGAGGCAGTTCAGAAATTAAAGGGTTGTCGTTTGTATCTTTGTGTCTGCATGCAAAGACACAGAGTAAGATCATTTATGTGAAGGGTCCAGAAGTGCAGGCTGGTGGTTACTGGGCAGATCAGTGTTTTTCCGTGAACCGGAGAGTAAGTATCCATTGAGTCATAAGTATTCATAATTTGAGAATGGAGCCAATCAGAGTTCAGGTAGGGAAAAGCTATAAAACAGGAGCAAGAGAGCAACCAGGTGGGCTCAGTGGATGATCTTGGTTAAACACACAGGGTGCGTCTAGACTGGCAAAATCTTGCCGCCTGTCTACACTGGCTGTGAGTATTTGCGCAAGAACACTGACTTTGTACTGTACAAAATCAGTGGTCTTTGTACTGTACAAAATCAGTGGTACTGTACAAAATCAGTGGTATTCTTGCGCAAGAGGGCCAGTGTAGACAGGCAAGTTAATTTCTTGTGCAAGAAAGCCCGATGGCTAAAATGGCCATCGGCGCTTTCTTGCGCAAGAGAGCGTCTATACTGGGCATGGATGCTTTTGCACAAAAGCAAATCTTTTGCGCAAAGGCACATGCCAGTATAGATGCTCTCTTGCGCAAATACTTTTAATGGAAAAACTTTTCCGTTAAAAGTATTTGCGCAAAATCTTGCCAATCTAGACGCAGCCACAATGGTTTCTCTGAGAGTCCCAACTGCTGTGATGAGTTTGCCAGTTTCTTGCACCTAGTAGCACAGTGCTGAGTCCCTGCACAGAACCAGCCCTTCATACACTACATGATCTATTATTGCCTTATTTATGAAGCTTGATCTCAAACGTGATATTTCCCCCTGATTCATTCTTTAGATAGGAGTCTTCAAGTCAACGTTTGTGACAGATGCTCCGTCATGCTGTGGCATATTGTGTTTTATTGAAAAGATTGAAAAGGTTATAACAAGTTTATGTCTTCTCACATTTTGTATTACATTCAGATTTCATTTAAACAGGTTTATTTTGAAAAAGACAAAAACTTATCATTTGAATAACAAAAATATGATTGACATAATAAAAATCTGCTTTAAATAAAAACAAGTGAGTTTCCCCGAGAAGTTGTGTTATGTAACCCTTCACATAATGATACAATTAATAGGCAACAGGTTTAAAGAAACAAAAGGAAGTACTTCCTCACACAACACAGTCGACCCATGGAACCCATTGCCAGCAGACGTTGTGAAGGCCAAAAATATAACTGGGTTGAAAAAAGTAGATAAGTTCATGGGGGTTAGGTCCATCAATGGCTTTAGTTCAGAGCGTCAGGGATCCAACTCCCTGGTCTGGCTGTCCCTAGGAGTCTGATATGAAGACATAGGGATTGGACAACAGGGAATGGATCATTTGATAATCTGTTCTGTTCATTCTATCTGAAGCATCTGCCACTGGCCACTGTCAGAGGACAGGCTACTGCACTAGACAGACCACTAGTCCAATCCAGTATGGCCATTCTTCTGTTCTTCTTATGTTCTAACACTGATCTGCGAGACACCAGTCAAATACCTAAACCACAAGAGTAGCTTTGGCTGCTATCTGAAGTGAAGTGGGTCGCTACATCACTAGTCCAGGTATCCTTGATCATGGCAGATTTATTGCTACTGTTTTTTGCTGGGCTTTTGAATTTTCAATAAATAAAGCCATCGACCTCTTCGACTGAAAAATTGCAGAGGGGTAGTCATGTTAGTCTATAACTTCCAAAACAACAAGTACTTCTGTGGTACCTTAGGGTATGTCTACACTAGGAAATTATTTCAAAATAACGTATTTTGAAATAACAACTCCCAAAATAACGGTTTTGAAATAGTGTGTCCACTCTATAGGGAAGCCTCGAGATTAGTCTGAGGCAGGCTCCATTAATGTGGACACGCTACCTCAACTTAAAGCCCCAGAAAACACTGGGGAGTAAATGATTTGAATGACTCTGGCAAGGCGCTATTTCAAAATAGTAGCACCAGAGCGTCCACACTACAACTATTTTGAAATAACCATTTCAAAATAAGTGTTATTCCTTGTGGAAAGCAGGCTTTCAAAATAACAGGCTTGGTAGTGTGGACGCTCCACTTGTTATTTCAAAATAACTCCATAGTGGAAACCAGGCATTAGAGACTAACAAAAGTATAGATATATATAGATATATATATATATATAGTATCATGAGCTTTCATGAGCAAAAACCTCTTGCGCAAAAACAGAATGGAAGAGATTATGCAAATGAAATGTGAGAAAATGCTAATCCGCGCCTCATTTGCACTGCCTCTTCTGGCAAAAGCCGGAGTGTAGACCTAGCCCTTGTGTGCCAAGCCCTTCCCAGCCCACTAAGTTACGGGTATCTATCCAGATATAGAGTCTATATTTATCTAGATCTAGATCTAGATGGGGTGGGGAACCTATAGACCAGGGGCTACATCTGGCCCTCAGCTTGCCTGGATCTGGCCCCTAAGGCTCAGGGGTCCCTTCTCAGCATGAGGGAGCTGGACGTCCATCCCTGAAGCCCCCCCTCTCTCCCAGACCCCACATCCTCATTCCACTCCTGCACCCTACCTGCCATCCAGCCCTCCCACCCCAACCCACTCCTGCATCTTTCCTTCTGCCCAGACCCCACACTTCAAACCTGCTTTCCAGCAACCTCCTCCCACACACTGAACTCATTTTTGCCCCCTCCAAGAGCATGGGGGGTGCACAAAATCTACTAGCTTGGGTCCCCCTAGGCTCTGGTGTGCAATGGGAGTGTCTCTTTCTGCTTCTCAGTCTTTTTTTTTTTTCTGCTTCTCACTTTTGTGTGGCCCTGACTGATTTTTCTGTGGTCAGCGGCCCCCAACCCCAAAAAATGTTCCTCAACCCTGATATAAATATAGTTATGGATGATATAGATATAGATTATACAATATCCTGTGGTGGGGGTTGACTTTATAATTCCACTGTGGGGAGGTTGTGATGTATAAGCTTCTCACACACCATCCTGTTGGAACAAGAACATAAATTGTTCCCACTGCATTGTAAGTAGAGGAGCCATGACTACAATTTGTCACCTGCCTGCTTGTTTCCCTTTCACTGCTGGCCACCTTGATGCAGATTTCAAAAAGCTCTAGCGTAAAATCCTTCTTGACCTTGTTGCATTGTCAGCAGCAAACCATTTTCATGCACTCTCTCTGGTAATTTTTTCAAACATCAATATGGAATGATGCAAATGGATTCTGATAACATAATTTTTTTGACTGGCAGAAAAAAAAAAGTGCCACTACCAATATTATTATGGGTTTATTTTTTCCTATATTTTCTTTCTTTTCTTTACCAAAAAAAAAAAGAGATTATTTTTAATCTCCTTTTAACTAGAAAAAGTTCTCAAGCTCTTTTGCATTTGTTTAGCCTCCACTTTATTAATGCAGCTGTTAACAGACAGGGAAGAGAGGACTAAAAGAAGGCTGCTGCTGTTCACACAAGGAAGAATGTGTGTTTAATTGTCAGAGAGGGAACAGAAAGGACAGACTCTGGGGCTATGTCTACACTGGCGGGTTCTTGTGCAAGAACTGATGTTCTTCCGCAAAGCGTCCACACTGCCCGCCCGCTCTTGCACAAGAAGATTTACAGTAAAGCGTGGGAAGAGAGGGCTTCCTGTACAAGAGCTACGCTCTTTACTAACAAGTGTAAGTTCTCTTGCGCAAGAGGGCAGTGTGGACGCTCGGCAAGGGTTTCTTGTACAAGAAAGCCCTATGGCTAAAATGGCCCTCAGATCTTTCTTGCGCAAAAGAGCATCCACACTGCTATGCAAGTTCTTGCACAAAAGCACATGGCGGTGTGGACGTGTTCTTGCGCAAGAGTTCTGGGGGTATATCTACACTTCAGTTAAAAAACCCATGTCTGGCCTCTGACTTGGCCTTGCTGGGCTCAGGCTAAGGGGATGCTTAATTGTGGTGTAGATCTTCCAGCTCAGGCTGGAACCAAGAACCAAGGATTTAGTGGGAGGAGAATTCCAAGCACATCACAATTAAACAGTCACTTAACCTGAGTCAGCTGGCTTGGGTAGCCACAGTTATTTCATTGCAGTGCACATGTAACCCACACACTCAGGCTATGTCTACACAGAAAGAACAGCTCTTGAGCAAGGGGGGGATTTGCGCAAAAATGGCTCCTAATTAATTATGCAAATTAACATGGCAATATGCTAATCTGCACTTCATTTGCATAGGCTTTTGTGGAAGAGGGAAGCTGTGTATACGTAGCTCTAGTGAGTGTGGGTCATTGTTCCATGTAGTGGTCCTTAGACCACTTACAGCAAGAGATAAGAGCAAAGGCACTCTACAGCTAACACTGAGCCAGCTTGCTTTACAGATTAAGCTATAGTAGCTCTTACACTAAGCTCTATAGGACCAGGGTTCAAATCTGTGCAGTGATGGGCACAAATGGGTGTTTGTCCAGAATATCAGCTGGGTCTCTGAAGCTTGGGATGCCCTTCCTCAGCTAAGGGACGTATGTGACCTGAACATCTAGTGTGGTTTGCTGTTCCAAATAATGGCTCTTAGCTCACTTACAGTGAGAGATAAGAACTAGGGAGCTCTACATCCTAAGTTGAGAGCCAGCTGGATTTATAGCTCAAACTGTAGTCTCTAGAGGTTCCAGGTTTGAATCTGCCCTCTGGTGATTACACACATCTACCCTTGGGTTCCACTCCATTTTGTGGTGGAGGGGGAGTTTTCCATTCCACTCTGACCAAGAATGTGCACTTCTGGGATGACTGTAATAGCACTTAGACATTCACTTTAGTACCTTTCTAAACCAAATCAAATAAGGGAAGCAAGTTCATGGCTCCACCAACAATTCTGTGTGATAAACTCACTGGGAATATACTCAGTTGTTATTTACCAGCCAAGAGTCATGTGAAGATTAATTCATGGGTCTGAGGTGAGCCAGGTCCATTAATGTGACACAAGCAGAGTTGATGGAACACTTCGTGGGGGAGCTGATAGCCACTGAACCAAACTGTAAACCCTTTATATGATGGAAAGCACTTCAAGGAAGGGGCTGTGGCAGCACCCCCACAACCTTGTGTTCCAGCACCTCTGGACACAGGATCTGTACATAGAATTTAATGGACGCAGCAATAACATCCAGTTATGTGCTCAGACTCAGTGCCCTCAACAAGCAGCTTTCACTAAATGACCCTTTTTTGCAATATACGGCTGGGCTAGTCTTACAGAATCAGAAATTGAAAAGGGTGTATCAAAAATGACACACAGTTTAAGTGATCTTCTAGTTAAGACAGCGGTCCTGGGGTGAGTTCCTGGTTCTAATACAGGCTTTCTGTGTGACTATTGGCAAGTTAGGCTAAAATTGTCCAAAAGGCCTTAGTTCTATTTTCAAAAGTGTTTTAGAGTAACATTTTCAAAAGTTGATTTAGGTGTTAAATTCAAGTAGGGGGTTTCGCAACTCATCTCTCTGGGATAGGTTTATAAAGCTACTAAAGCATATAATTATGCACACAGGTGCCTAGTGGTGTTTTCAAAATCAGGAGTTAGGTGCCTTGAGAGCCTTTAAAAATCTTACTAGGCACCTATCTGCATTTTTGGTGCCTAAATACTTTTAAAATCTGTCCTTCTGTGCTTCAAGGCCCAATTTGAAAATTATTATTATTAGTAGTAATAGCAGTATTATATTATATTATATTGTATTATATTATATTATATTATCCTTAACACTTGAAACTTCACAGGTGGTTTGGTACAAACTCTGGACAAAGTTCTGGGCCAACTTTAACATGATCCAAGCTACTTTATCCTTCACTGCTCAGAATAGTTAGAAATTGGTGAAACAGCACTACATTTGGCTCTAGGATGGGATTTTGACATGCGTTTGGAGTGTTAAGATCTGAAATCTGGGTCAGGCATGTCTCCAAATTCCCCCTACATCAAGTAGTGATATGAAGTGATGGGTGGTATTTTCATTCCTACCATATTTGTGCAAGTATCCAAAGGTGGGCACATTTTCATAAGAATCTAAAGAAATGGATAAAGAGTCATGTTCAAAGCTCTGTTAAGCTAATAAGAGTTTTTCCATTGACTTTTAGCGGGCTCTGGTTTGAACACAGTGGCTGCGTCTAGACTGGCAAGTTTTTCCACAAAAGTGGTTGCTTTTGCGGAAAAACTTGCCAGCTGTCTACACTGGCCGCTTGAATTTGCACAAGAACACTGACGATCTAATGTAAGATTGTCACTGTTCTTGCACAAATACTATGATGCTTCCGTTCAGGAAAAAGCCCTCTTGCGCAAATGTATTTGCGCAAGAGGGCCGTTGTAGACAGCTAAAAACTGTTTTGCGCAAAAAAGCCCCGATGGCGAAAATGGCGATCGGGGCTTTCTTGCGGAAAACCAGATTGCGCAAAAGCATCCGTGCCAATCTAGACGCTCTTTTCCGCAAATGCTTTTAACGGAAAAACTTTTCTGTTAAAAGCATTTGCGGAAAATCATGCCAGTCTACACGTAGCCAGTGGGTACACTCTAGAGAATAATATCCCACTCCTTCTAACTCTTAATCACATGAAATCACTGGGATTAGACATGTGAGTGAGAGTTTGTAGAATCAGGCACCAAATCCTGCTTCTTTTACTCACCTAAGTAGTTCCATTGGTTTCAATGAGAGTAGCATTTGGCCTTGAAATACAGAGTTAGAATATTTCTGAATAGTGAAGACTGGGCCAGGTTGGGAATGAAGACACTAGAGGAGACAGAGCAGAGTTACAATCCCTCCTTCATCTTCCAGCAATATAGGAGGAGTGAACCCACTGCTACACATTAGAGGAGGGTTCATCTGCATTGGCTAGTGTAGACAGAGAACAGAGTTATGATCCTGCCTCTACTTTGCCCCTTCCCACCTACTTTGGAGTGTCTAAGTCATCAGGGGATGCTAGCAGGGAACAGTTCCTATATTCAGACAAATCACAGCTGATGAGGTCCTGGTCTACACTAGGGCTTTATTTCAAAATAGCCCCCCTTAGGTTGACTTGATAAGCAGAGCGTCCACACTACCAAGCCCGTTATTTTGAAATAACAGGCCGCTTATTTCAATGTCAGTACTCCTGTTTTCCTAGAGGAATAATGCTAATTTTGAAATAGTTATTTCAAATTAGCTCTAGTCTAGATGCTCTAGTGCTGCTATTTTGAAAAAAAGCTACTTCCCAGAGTAATTCGAACCAATTACTCCCCAGTGCTTCCTGGGGCTCTAAGTTGAGGTAGCCCATCCACATGAATGGAGCCTGCCTCGGACTAATTTCAAGGCTTCCCCATAATGAGGACATACTGTTTCAATTTTGTTATTTTGGGAGTAATTAAATCCATGTTAGTTATTTCAAAAGTTTCCGAGTGTAGACATGCCCTCGGAGAGGACAAATCCCTTCAATCTTCCTCTTCCCTTGTGAATCCAAACGTAGCCCAGCTCAAACCCATCAGTCTACAAACTGTTGAAGGACTGCAGCTTCCCTGTGCTGGGCTCTCCATGAAATGCTTCATTTGCATATTCCACTCATCCTAAAGCATCCTATTAAAGCGGCTGGGGGTGGGAAACAACCCCAAACGATGACTTGCTCTTCATCGGCTGAGGCCCTTAGCACCGTTAATTCAAGTGACATTTTGACAATAGCATGCTGTCAGTCCAATGGTTTGACCTATACAACCACCTCTAATTATTACTAATTAAAGAATTAATTATTCATGGCGGGGCACGCTATTAGCATAGCAGTGATGTGTTGGAATATGAGTTGTGCGCGGTTTATGAATCTTCAGAAAATAGATTCTTTAATAAATTAATAAAGGGGCTCTGGGGTTTCATTAAAAGGTGGCTGGAGGGGTTGCATGCCAGTTTCCAAGGAGACCACAGGTGGTTCACTCTGATTTTTTTTTAGTTAAACTTGTTTGGACCAGATGATTTCCCTCCCTCCCCCACCCTGTCCTCACTGCTCTTTCCTCAGGCAGAGAGACGAACATTTTAATGAACCCCCTGTTGTCCTCATCTCGCTTTGATCCCCGTGTGGGCTCCAGTCTCTATGTTGGCCAGTTGGCAGATAGGGCTGTTGTTCCTGACTGAAAGCTGTGACACACTCCTCCATGAATAAACAACAGAAATGATAAAAGTGCTTGGCTAAAGGAAGATAGAACAAACAAAGAGGCAAAGAGAAGAAATCACATCATTCCAATAAGTCCATCAGGGTGAGAGCAACATTAATTGCCCTGCTTCCTAACATGTGGGGTGGATTTGGCTGATCGGGTTTGTTTCAAACTTTTGTTAGGTCTGATTTACTGTTTTTATCATTAGTAAAGAAAAATCTCTCATCTTGCTTCATTTTTTCCTGTCGCTGCCAGTGTTTGCCAGCATTTATTTCACTGTAATAATGATGATGGCAATATTAATACCTTCCAGCACTGCTAACTAAATAGTGATATAAATAGTAATATTAATGTTTTCAAGCATCCGCTCGGATGCCCTGGGGCGCAGCATAAATTCTGCCAGTGTTTAAGCAACAGGGGCTCAACAAAATAGCGTCACTATACCATTTAAAAACTATTGCTACCCAGCATTGGCTTTTAATCTAGACTGCCATATCCTGAACCCATACCTGTGTGAGGAATCTGCACCAGCAGCCCCATAAAAATTCCATATTCACAGTGTGGGATTGTCAGGAGGTCGAAAGAAGTTGAGAGTAAATGAGAGTTGAGTTCCTAGATGCTCTGGGCCCCTTTGAAGGACCACCAGTGAAGCAAAGTGCAGCAGGATCAGGTGTGTTGCCACATGTCCATTCTGCATAATTTTTTTAAAACCACTTGCAGAGAAAAACAAGGCAGGGAGTGTGGTCACTGCACCGGGAGGCAGGATACCTAGGTTCAGGCTCCAACGCTGCAATGGACTTCATGTGTTACCTTGGGTTATGCCATTTGATCTCTGTGACCGAATGCCCCCCGTGGAACTCGAGGGATCATCCACCGTTCCTCCCACCCTTTTTCTTTTCATAGTCATAGATAAGAAGGCCAGAATGGATCACTATGCTCAGTGGGGCTGGTGGGACCTGGGGCAAGGTGTAGGGTAGGGGCTGGCTCCATGTTCCTGGAAGGAACTTGGCCTCAGGTGGAAGGGGCGGGGCTTAGGGTTGTCAGCCCTTAGCACTCCCTGGACTGTGGCAAGACCCTCCCCTGCAGATCTCAGATCTGTGTGGAATGATGCTCTGGCAGCGATTCAAAAGACCCCGGGGCTGTTGCTGCTGCTGCTGACACAGCAGCAGCAGCAGCCGGGAGCTCCAGTCCCCCTTGAATCTCTGGGCCTCAGGGTAATTGCCCCCATAGACACTTTCTGTCAGTGGGCCTGATTACGTTCGTCTACTGTGACCTCCTGTGTAACCCCAGAAATAGAATTCCATGCACTGATTCCTTCAGGAAGTTCATCACTTTGTTGTTCAGGTAGAGCATGTTTTATAGAAAGAAACACCCAAGCCTGATTTAAAGATCTCATTTGATGGCAAATCCACCCCATTGCTTGATGATTTATTCTGATGAGTAATGTACTTTGGAGCAAAACACTTGTCTTGTATTTCTTAGCTTTTCTAGATTTGGAACAGATACAAATTGCTCTTGTTCTTACAGTGTGTATGCACAGTAGTAAAACTGCCTAGCATGTGACAAAGTGGTCTCAGTCGTGGCCTAGCACAATGAAGTCCCAATCTCAGAGGGAGCATTTAATCCAACAATTTATTTTTATAAATAATTATTTATATCAGAGTAGCACCAAATGGACCCACTCAGGAATCAAGATCCGAAGTGCTGTATTTCTATGTCTGTTTTTGAGTCTCTCAAGACCCTTTACAAATATTAGCTAAATCCCCATGACAGCATTACTGAGTTCTTTTTACAGGTTTATAGGCTCAGGCACAGTGACTGTAAGACATGTGCTTCCACCCAATTGATGTTGAATCTATACATATTCCACAGGCATTTTATTCTCAAAAACCACTGAAGACTTGCAGACATTTGAAAAACAACAAACATCTAGTGACATATCCAACCCTTTCAAATCTGATCTCACCCGTCTGTATTCCGATATGTATTCTTGCATGTGGAATTAGAAGCCCTTCCTCACAGAGACACTCGCCAACTCTTAAATAAAAGTCTCTCTCCCTTTGGCCCTGTGCCCAAGCTGAGAAGCTAATAATCCATTACCAATCATGCTGGTACCCCTGTATAGAAAACCAACTGCTCAATGATTCAGCCTGCAACCAAGACATAATCCAGGCTGATGACTCCAGATTTTTTCTGTGATAACTTTTCAGTGTCAGTCCTTCAACTAAGTGACACCTTCTCTTTGGAAGGATGATTGGCAAGCAAACACCAAAACAGCTTGGTCTTGGGCCTGCTTAGACATGAGTTTAGCACATAACACAAAAAAAGATGTTCTAATGCAAAGCAGAAGCTAAAAGACAAAAGGAATTTACAATTGGACCCAGACTAGTCCACCTTGCCAAAGGATGCATGCGCTGTTCCACTGAAATCAATTGGAATTGTGATGTTCAGCATCTCAGAAATCAGGCTGGTTTAATGTAGGTACCTAAATATGGATTTAGGTGCTCTGTTTCAGTTGTCCATATTTGAAAATATTTAATCTAATTAACTTAGACAAGATAATATATTAAAATAGTGTTATAAGTGTAATTAGTCATTATAGAATCATAGAATACTAGAATTGGAAGGGATCTTGAGAGGTGATTGAGTTCAGTCCACTGCCCTTACGGCAGGACCAAGCACCATCTAAGGGTCTGTCGACACTGCACCCTTAGCTTGGAATAGGTTATTTCGAAATTTGGCACGTCCACACAGCTCCAAATTTCAAAATAACACACTATTTCAAGACATCCCTTATGCCTCATGGAATGAAGTTTACAGGGATGTCAAAATAGTGCATCTGCTATATTTCGCAATAGCGGACGAGTTCAAAACACGCGGGGTAGCATTGCAGTGTAGACATAACCTAAATCATCCCTGATAGATGTCTATCCAAACTGCTCTTAAATATCTCTAGTGATGGAGATTCCAGAACTTCCCCAAGCAATTTATTCCAGTGTTTAACCACCCTGACAGTTAGGAAGTTTTTCCTAATGTCTAACCTAATCCTCCCTTGCTGCAATTTAAGCCCATTTCTTCTTGTCCTATCATCAGAGGTCAAGGAGAACAATATTTCTCCCTCTTCCTTGTAACACCCTATTAGATACTTGAAAACTGCTAGCATTTCCCCTCTCAGTCTTCTCTTTTATAAACTAAACAAACCCAGTTCTGTCAGTCTTCCCTCATAGCTCAAGTTTTCTAGAACTTTAATCATTTTTGTTGCTCTTCCGTGGACTTTCTCCAATTTTTTCACATTTTTCTTGAAATGTGGTACCCAGAACTGGACACAATACTCCACCTGAGGCCTAATTGGTGCAGAGTAGAGCAGAAGAATGACTTCTTGTATCTTGCTCACAACATTCCTGTTAATGCATCCCAGAGTCATGTTTGCTTTTTTTGCAACAGTGTCACACTATTGACTCATATTTAGCCTGTGGTCCACTGTGACCCTTAGATCTCTTTCTGCAGTGCTCCTTCCTAGACAGTCGCTTCCCATTCTGTATGTGTGAAACTGATTGTTCCTTTCCAAATGAAGTACTTTGCATTTGTCGTTATTAAACTTCATCCTATTTACCTCAGACCATTTCTCTAGTTTATCCAGATCATTTTGAATTCTGACCCTATCCTCCATAGCACTTGCCACCCCTCCCAGTTTCGTATCATCTGCAAACTTAATAAGCATACTCTCTACTATGCCATCATCTAAATCATTGAGGAATATATAGACCAAGCCTAAATATTGAACAGAACTAGACCCAAAATACACCCCTTCGGAACTTCACTTTTTGTGCCCTTCAAGAATGACTGTGAACTACTCTCTGAGAACAGTTAGCCAGCCAGTTATGCACCCACCTTATAGTAGTCCCATCTAGGTTGTATTTCCCTACTTTATTGATAAGAAGGTCATGCGAGACCATCATCAAATGCTTTACTTAAGTCTAGATATATCACGTCCACCACTTCTCACTTATTCACAATACTTGTTATCCTACAAAGAAAGCTATCAGATTGGTTTGACATGATTTGTTCTTTACAAAACCATACTGGCTGTTACCTACCACTTTATTATCTTCCAGATGTTTGCAGATGGATTCCTTAATTACTTGCTCCAT
>CM057847.1:175164594-175174979 GCA_030068395.1 Apalone spinifera
GTGGATGATGGGCTCTCGACCCTATTACTTATCTAATCGTGTATCCCTAATCAGTAGTGGATGCTTTTCTAAATCGTACGCTCTAGGCATGAGGTCGTGAGAGCCAAAACTGTAATTGGCTTCAAAAAAGAAAGTTCCTGGGTGTCCCTAAGACTCTGACAGCTACATGCTGGGACTAGACAACAGGGCCGGATCTCTTGCCTTGTTCTGTTCATTCCCTTTGAAGCATCTGGCATTGGCCATTGTCAGAAGACAGGACATAGACCATTGGTCTGACCCAATATGGCCGTTCTTATGTCCTTATGAAGTTCTATGGCCTGTGTTATAAAGGAGGTCAGACTGTATGAAAACAATGATCTTTT
The DNA here is from genome assembly GCA_030068395.1 of Apalone spinifera. Lineage (NCBI taxonomy): Eukaryota > Metazoa > Chordata > Testudines > Trionychidae > Apalone > Apalone spinifera. The sequence continues at coordinate 175,164,957 of CM057847.1, forward strand.
CTGACCTTGGAATCTATGCATCCATTAAACTATGAACCATGAAATACACTTACACATATATGCTTACTGTGCTATGTATTTGAATTGTTAGCTATAAAAGAGGAAAAGACATACAAAGTAATGGACTAATTTGTCAGTAAAATATACATATGATTCATATTTGCTTAGGTTGTAAGTTCTTTGGGGCAGAGATCATCTTTTAGTGTATTTTACAGCATCTAGCACCTTGGCCATGACTGCAGCTCTGGGTTGCTTCCACAAATAAATACTAACAAAGGAGTGTGAGTTCTGTCTATCATACTATCTGGGTAGGACTTCCAAAAGCACCTCAGTTCCTTTGCATTTTCAAGGAGACAAATTACTAACTCCCCTCCATGCTTTAGAAAACACCCTCCTCCAAAACATAACTTTTCCAGTCATTAAAAACAGAAATGGCCAAGATCCTACACATTGTAAAACAGCTGAGTCCAGTGAAGGTGCAAAAGGAATGGACCTTTGGCCAATGAACATGAATGAAAACTCCTATTCAAAGCCACATTTGGAAGTGATCTCCTAGAATTAACCCATCTCGGCAAGAGGGCCAATCAGCCCATCAAAAACTTCATATTTGGATTGCGTAGAAATGAAACCATTATATCTGCTTGTGTGTTCGATATTAGAAGATACCCTGTGCTGATCAAAGCAGGGCACCCCTGAGGTCCACCAGTAAGAGAGGAGTGTCAGTTCAGGAAGATGGTTAAAAAAGGTTATTAAATAGTTATTATCACAAGAAATCAAACATCTATTTTAAAACAACCACAGGGATTTAATAACAAATGATTTAAAATACCGGGAAATGAGGTAATACCTGGAACTGATTTAACAAATTGAAGTTTCAATGCATTTATTTACTTATTTCAAATTTTGACATACCCTCCCCACACCCGCAAGTCACAATTTTCACATGAAAATGTCACATTTTTGAACAGATATAATAATAATGGCCGAACAAGACTGACTGGCCCATACTAATAAAAGGCTTGTACACCCTTTAGGATCTCAAAACAGGGCTTGGCAACACACGCCCTCTGTATGGTGATGCCTTTCACCCTCCATGCAGTTTGCTAACTGATGTATCATCACTGCAGACTCCGTATTTCTCTGACGACATGTGGGGGAATGGAAATACGGAGTTTATATGATAGCCCCATAAAGACTTTATTTCTATGTAGTAAAATGGTTTATTTTTATTTTGTATTTCCCTTTATTGTTTTATGGCATTTAGCTGGCAACTTTACAAAGTGCACATCAAAGCTGCATTTGCATTACCAAAAGGCCCTGTTGTTTTCATCCATGCAAATAGAGCACACACCCAAATCAGAGCTTTTTGCTCGATTCTTAGTCATGAGAAGTACACGGTTCAAAGCCCACCACTGACTTCTCATATGGCCATAGACAGGAGACGTCTGCTCTACTGCTGGGTGCTAAGTCTACACAGGGCTTTGTGAAGCCAGGACTTAAAAACATCTAGGGATGGAGATTCCACCATCTCCCTATGGAACCTATGGAAAATCCACCAACTCCCCCATTCCAGTTCTTTACCACCCTCCTAGTAAAATAGTTGCCCGGGACTGATGGCAGTCTCACCTATACAATAGTTTCCCTGGTCTTCCATTCTCCACATTTTAAATATTATCTTCTTTATAGTTCTCTTTAACTTGTCATGCAACAAGATTTGTTCTAAAGAGTAAATAGCTATGAGAGATCCTCAGCCAATTCTTTTAATATTCTTGGAGCTAGTTATCCAGTTCTGCAAATTTGGTAGCATCCATTGCTAGGATGCTATTTGTTCCTGATATTTTTTTAAATGTCCTTTTTCTTGTCCTTAGCCCTACTGACCATTTATTTATTACTTTTACCTTCTCTTATCAATGATCTTCATTTAATAAGTTTAAATTTGTGTTCATTTCTATCAGTTTCCCAGTTTTTCCATTTGTTACTTTTTTAGTTATTTATATGTTTTCTAACACGTAAGAATGTGTTTCCTTACTCACATGTGCAGTCCAATTGATGTTACTCAGATCTATCAAATGCTTCTAGTTATGTTTTCAGGATCAAGGCCCAAGTGAGCATTATCAAATTCAATAATCTATGCCTGAATTAGAGCATTGATTCTCAACATGAAGGTTTTTAACACGCTTCAGGGCATCATGACTCCTCTCTCTTTTTATGTCCAAGAGCAAAACTTTTTTCTTGCAACTTGAAAGTGATAGTATGGAAAAGGTTGAGAACCACTGAACTAGTGTGTAAATTTTAGAAAGACATTTAGTCGAATCCGCTCCATTTTGGCAGTAGTCAATGGGAATCTTTTAACGGAGGGTTGGATTGATCATGATGAATTTAGCCTTTTCTTAAGCTGATCCAATGACTAACTTGTTTCAGTATTTAAAAGCTGCAGCTTATTTCCAATTTTATTTTTTACAGCTTCCTACTATATGGAATTATTAAAAATGACAGCTGCTAGAGCTCTGATTTCGAAAGGAACAAGGGCTGCAATATAATCTGAAAAGTAGGGGTTTTTTAAACTTGAATTGCTCAATGTCTGATGGATATCATATATATATATATGTATCCATGTAGATACATCAGTCACATCATCCTATTGATGCAGCGCTAAGCTGTGTGATTATGCACATGCATCCCAAGTAACCCCCTACACTTAAAATGGGTAAAATGTTCAAACTATTTTTTTTGTATAAAACAAAAAACATTTTGATGCCAAGTCAGGACAGCTGTACTAAAGTAAACAGTCAGCGCCATGAGTCTGCTGCCTGAAAGACCATTATGGAAATGAGTCCCAATAAATTATTTGCGTTGACTTTTCTTGTCCTATACAAAGTAACAGTTCATCCTCCAACTAATAAAAAGAGAGCGATTTAGAAAGACCTAAATAGCCGGTAATTAACTTTCTATTTCCTGTTATAAAAATTGAACATTACTGAAGGACTGAGTCATTTGTATCATTTTCAAGGGAGGAATTGTCATTTCTGTCAACGGTCCTCCCATATTTTGGGGCATAATTTTGGACTGGCATCATCACATGAAGCTAAGAGGATGTAGGAAATGGGACTGGGAAGTAAAAATGCTCCCAGTTTTGTTTGGAAAGAAGGGAACAGTCCAGAAAAACAAATCAAAGCAAAATGTGCAAGCAGGAAACCTCTTCCACGAGGCAACTATTCTCAGCGCGTGTTGGCAGGCAGGCAAATCATTAATAACAACAACAAGGGAGCATTCATTGTTATGTGGCACTATAGCTGTGTGGTTCTGCAATATGCTGGGTGAGGGAATCATATTGAAAAAGCCATTTCTAATATTTCCCCATTTAATGGTAGGAGCCATCTGAAATTAATGAGTCTTATTAATGTAAATTGCATCATACTGTCAGACATAAATATCCCAATCCCGAAGGGGCCCATTACCATTAACATCTGAAATGATCAACAAATAACATTGTTAATGCCATAATATTTACTGGACAAATTGACTCTGCTGTGAGATAGGCTTGTGATCGTCTCTTCTGTTCGATTTCAATTTCACTGTAAGATGCACTAATGCATGTTGTTAACTACAGCTGTGACTGCTTTTCATATAAATACCTATTTTCAACTGGAAAGTAATGGAGTTCAACCTCATCACTATTCTTTTGTTTTGCTACGGGTTTTTGTTTTGTTTTGCTTGTATCATTGATCTTTTCCAGACTGATGGGGGGAAACCAATTATAGGTATAAAGGGGGAAAAAAAGCAAACTTTGGTTATCAAGAACAAAAAATAAGGACTGAGGTCAATTACATACACATGTTCTGCATGGAGGTTGGGTGAGGTTTTGGTTTGGGGTTTTTTGCATGAAGTTTTTTCATCAAAAATGGCCTTCTTTTTAAAAATGTTGAGAAAAATTGTCAAGATCAAACTTTTCCACCTTTCACTAAATTGTCTTCACTGATTCCCTGCCCCTTCTGCCCAGAATTGTTATCAAAACATTTCATTTACCAACCACACACTTCCCTGCCCTCTGCTTTCAGTAAGAAAATAAAGGCATTAGTAAATGAAAAGTGTAGAAAACAATTTTGACAAAAGGCATCAAAACTAGTTAAAAATATGCTTTAAACAATGAAAAATTGGTCCATTTTCAAATCCTGAAAATTGGCAATAACTTTGATATTTTTGTCATGAAATAATTTTTCCGGGTTTTCTCTTAGCTCTGTTTACATGGATAGAATTACTTAAATAGTAAAAAACTATATTGTAAGATTTTAGGGGCAGAGATGATCCTTTAGCTCTGTTTGTCCAGTGTCTAGCACAATGGAGCCCAGATCCATGAGTAGGGCTCCTAGAATCATAAAATCATAGGGTTGGAAGAGACCTCAGGAGGTCATTGCGTGCAATCTCCTGCCCAAAGTAGGACCAATCCCAACTAAATCATCCCAGCCAAGGCTTTGTCAAGCTGGTACTTAAAAACCTCTAGGGATGGATTCTTCCACCACCTCCCTAGGTAACCCATTCCAGTGCTTCACCACTCTTCCAGTAAAATAGTTTTTCCTAATATCCAACCTAGATCTTCCCCACTGCAACTTGAGACCATGGCTCCTTGGTTTATGTAATCCTCATTAACAAAGAACCACAACAATCCATGTGAGCCAATCAAATAGTTGGGTACTAAAAACTGAAACATGCTGGGAAATCAACTTTTGTGTCTTCTAAGCCATTCGCTCCTAACTGCTGTTTTCCTTCTTTGGTACAGCCCTTCACTGATACTTCTAATGTGTGTGTACATCACATATGGCTGCAGCCCATGTACACGTATACAAGCTAACTGATCTAGTTAGCTCACATAATAATAACAGTGAAGCTATAGCAGCATGCGTAGCAACATGGCTGGCACAAGTCCACCTGGCACTACGGTTCTGTACTCCTAAAAGTGTGGGGTGTTCAATTCCCTTTGATTTCTCTGGGATTTGGGCACTCTAATATCCGTTTGAAATTCTGACACCAAATGTCTTTGCTGTGCCTTGTACAGTAAGGCCCCGATTCTTCACCCTCTAATTATATTAATTGGTGGGAATCCAATCAAGAAAATAAAAATGTAGGCCTTTATAGCAGCCAAACAAACTTCTGCTTTTTTTTCAGGCCCAGGAAGTCTTCTAGTATATATATCTAATGTATATATTACAAGATTTATTGGGCATAACTTGGGTCCTTAACTCAAATAATTTTTGGATTTTGGAAAATAAAATGAAAATGCACATGCTTCATTTGAATCACTGCTCTGGGTTTGGGCTGGGGATGAAGAGTTCCCTATGCAGGCTGTCCTGTGCAGAGAGGACTACCCTAGCCCTCGCTCACCAGATCTGCTTGGAACCAGGTGAGAAATATCTCTGCATTGCCACAGCAGCTGCAGCTGGCACAGCCAGGGGAGGGGTACATATCCCCTGGCTGGGGCAGCCCCAAGTTAATTTGCCCCCTGCACTCCCCAGTCCAGAATGAGGAATGCAGCCAACTGTGCCCTTTCTTCTTGCTTCCTGACGAAAGAGAACAGCCAGCAACATTCCCCTAAGAATTTGGGAGGGGAGCTTCAGCCACTACTGCCCTCCCTTATAGGGCACATGGGGGTTGGGAGGTGCAGAGGCAGTCCCAGAAGCAAGACTTGCCTACAAGCCAGCCCCTTATACCTGACTGGAGATTGTCTCATTTCTGTCTGGGTTTATGTGAAGCAATCCCATTCCAGGCACATCCCGTTTTCCTGGCACAACCAAACCATTACTTTACTTTAAGATATGATCAGAGGAAGCTGCATGCCAAATTTGGTGGTCCTAGCTCTTACCATTTAGGAGGAGTTCTTGAACAAACAGACAGACACACCGACAGACAAACTCTCATATATATTTTTGATAGAAAGAGATGTGAATCAGAAAACAACTCAGACAAAAAGACAGAAGAGACATTTGGACAAAGATATTGATCAGGATGAATGGGTCCCTACAAACATAAGATCATAATAATGGCCCAACTGGGTGAGACCAAAGATCCAGCTAACTCAGTATCGTGTCTTCTGACAGTGCCAGGTACTCCAGAGAGAATGAAAAGAACAGTTATTCATCAAGTGATCCATCCCCTGTTGCTCATTCCCAGCTCCTGAAAAACGGGGTAGTGACACCATCCCTGCCCATCCTGGCTAATAGCCATTAATGGACCTATCCTCCGTGAATTTATCTAGTTCTTTTTTGAAACCTGTTATACTCTTGGCCTTCACAACATCTTCTGGCACATGATTTTATAGTCTGTGCATTGTGTGAACAAATATTTCCTTTTATTTCTTTTAAACCTTCTGCCCTTTAATTTAATTTGGTAACCCCCTAGTTCTTGTTTTATGGGAAGGAGTAACTAGCATTTCTTTATCTACTTTTTCTGCACAAGTCCTGATTTTATAGACTTCAATTATATCTCGCCTAAATCGTCTCTTTTCCAACCTGGAAAGTCACAGTCTTAATCCCTCCTCATGCACAAGCAGTTCCATACTCCTAATACTTTTTGTTGCCCTTTTCTGAAGTTTTTCCAATCCCAATTTTTTTGAGATAAGGCAACCAAAGCTGTACTCAGTATTCAAGATGTGAACATACCATGGATTTATAAAGAAGCAATATGATATTTTAAGCCTGATTATCTATTCCTTTCTGAATGGTACCCAATATTCTATTTACTTTTTTGACTGATGCTGCTCATTGAATGGATGTTTTCAGAGAACTATTCACAATGACTCCAAGATGTCTTCCTTGAATGGTAATATCTAATTTAGACCCCATCATTATACCTGTATAGTTGGGATTATGTTTTCCAGTTTGAAATTCTTTGCATTTGTCAGCATTAAATTTCATCTGCAACTTTCTTACTCAGTCACCAAGTTTTGAGAAATCCTTTAGTAGGTCTTTGGAGTCTGCCTGGGACTTAACTATTTTCTGTAGTTTTATGTCATCTGCAGATTTTGCCACCTCTTTCCAGATCATTTATGAATATGTTGAAAAGGACTTGCTATAACATATCCCTGGGGAACACCATTATTTATCTCTCTCAATTCTGAAAACTGACTATACATGGGAAAGGAGACATATATCTTCCATTTGTGTAGCTCAAAAAGAATTTGTATTAATTAAATACGGTATAGTTTATGCATTAATTATTTCATTTGGCTCCAGTTAAAACCATCGTATTTTTGCTCCTGGTGAGGTGTTCTACAGGATGCATAACAGAAGAAAGGAAGTGGTTGTGACCAGGAATTGGACCGTTTGAGGAGAAAATTATTAATGAGATTATTTTTGTATCAAAGTGCCATCTTCCTAGAGATCACCCAAGCTGCTTAATTAATGCTCCAGAAAAAGATCTGCATTTTACACAAAATGACAAAATAATGTCTTTATCATTAGCAGCAAGACTTTGTATTGGATATTACTGGATAAATGTGACTTCCCTTCCAATGGAATTGTGTATATCATGTCCCTGTACTGGAAAAGCTTTCACTCCAAGTACGTGTACCAGAGAAGTGCCAAAAAAGAAGGTACAGGTACAGGTTGGACCTCCCTGGTTCAGTACCCTCAGGGCCTGACTAGTCCTGGATTTTGTGGGAACAAGGAAGGTCATTTCTGGTCCTCCTGTCACTGGCTTCCCACAGCCCTGGCCCAGACACTGGCCTCCCAGCCAGTTCCCCTCCGGCCGCCAGCCCCGCTGCCCTGCCTGCCTCCTGGGCAGCCCTGCTGGTGTGCACTGGACTCCCAATGTTGCTGGCAGCTTGCTTCCAGCAGCCGAGTGCCCTGCTGGCCTGCAGGGCTCCCAGCCACCAGCCCTTCATCAGGATTCCTGGTCCTGGATCATCTGTGGTCCTGCCAGACCATGGGTGTTGCCGGTCCAGAGTCCTAGTATACAGAGATTCAACCTGTATTTTGGTGGCCCATTTTTAACAGACTCAGAGGAGGAGGGCTCCCTACCCAGTTGTTAGGCAGGTTCTTAGACTATTAAACTGATTCTGAATTAGCAATAAGTAATGGGCAAAGTAGTATGTTAATATTTTATTGTAACTCTGCTTTAATAGAACTCGGCCTACCAAACAAGAGTGAGAGAGAGCAAGATTCCAGTAGTTAGCGATACAGGCTCAGATTCTCAAAGGTCTTTAGGAATCTAGTGCCCATGGATTTCAGTGATAGATAAGCAGCTTGGAGCATCTGGGCCACAGTGAACTATGGCCAAAGCTGAAAGGATAGCTGAACTCAATGTAATGCCAACAGGCAGAACCGAACCTGGAACATCTGGGCTATGTCTACACAGCAGCGTCATTTTGGAATAACCAAAGTTATTCAAAATGAACATAGTCTGTGTCTACGCTACAAAGTTATTTTGACATAATTTCAAAATAATGTCGAGCTGGGGAACTTCTTACTCTGACTCCTATAACCCTCATTTTATGAGGAGTGATCTTTCTTGGACTTCCTGCTGTGTAGACAGCACCAAAAGCTGAAATAAGCTATTTTGACTTAAACTACACAATTGACGTAGCTCAAATTGCTTAGCTTATTTCGGCTTTAGCCCTTCTGTGTAGATGTGCCGCTGGAGATTAGTACCTGAGCCTCTACTGCTTGAGCTAAAAGCCAGCTGGCTCTTAGCTAAGGCTGTAGAGCAGACTCATTCTTTCTCTCTGTAAATGGTCTAAGTGCCACTGGATGGGATAGTGAACCACACCCAGGTGTATGCGGGATAACACAAACACTTTTAATGGAGTGGTATGACCCTAGAAAGCATCCCACCAATGATGGGGTACAGGCACAAAGATTCCCTTTTGTACTCTGTAAGCCCACCTGTAATATTAATAATAATTGCATTTTTGTAGTGCTTCCCAAACCACTTTTGAAGGACTCAAAGAAATGTGGTTCCATCGCTGTGCTTGAGAGCTCAAAATCTAATACCTCAAAGTCATAACAAAAGGCTGCAGCAGAGCAGGGAATAGAATCCCCAGGCATACCCCCGAGGGTGTCACTCAGCACTGCTTCATTCAAGTCAATGGAACAATTCCTGTTTGCACCAGCTAAGGATCTCGTCCAAGGTCTCCTAGCTATCTTTGTTTTAATGACAACACCATCCTTTCTTGATGAAGCATGATACCAGAGAGCTGCACAACAAATTACAACATGCAGATATTGTTACGGGATCCTCCAATAATGATCACAATTATCTGGGGAACAATTTTTCACCTGTTTTACACATGGCATTAGCACAGCACCTTGCATTCAGGAATCTCAAGGTCCAGGGACTAGAACAGGATGCAGGCAAAGAGAATTTTATTACTGACTCTGCCACTGACCTGCTCTATGAACTCAAGCAAGTCACTAGATAAAAGCAGAAATGATCTTGGTGGAAGGTTGCCATGTAAAACTGCTTTACTTCTGAAAATCCAGGACATTAATACATGAGAAGCAAAACCAGGAAGAGACAAAGCAGGCTGCTCCCTAAGGCAGCAATGCACAGCTCAACCCACCTCTTCCAGGCTTGGATCTTTGCAGTCTGGCTGCACAAGATCCATATTGCACCCTTTTCTGCAGAGTCCCCTAGCCTGCAAACTGGACCAGGAGCCCCTTACGCTTAGAGCCATAGCTTTAACACCGTTTTGAATACAAAACAACTTCACCTTTCTGAGTCCCCTCCAGCCCCTGTCTATTTTTTGAATGTAAATGCCTTGAGGCAGGAATTATGTGTTACTGTTTGTACAGCATCTAGCACAATGGGGCCCTGTATTTTTTATAATAAATATTAATTCTATCTCGTAACACCATAGCTATGATTTTTTTCAGCCCCATGTTTTAGGGAAGTGACGTGACATACCCTAGGTCACCAAGCGAGACAGACAAAGCCAGGAATAGAACCCCAGAACATCTAGTCTGCAGATCTAGCTATACTTCTTGGCTGTGTCTACACTGGGCCACTTATTCCGGAAAATCAGCTGCTTTT
>CM057847.1:175191234-175207416 GCA_030068395.1 Apalone spinifera
CTAGATGGACCTTTGGTCTGACCCAGTACGGCCATTCTTATGTTCTTATGTACTATTAGGTAGGTGTATAACTGGTTGGATAACCTTTCTCAGAGAGTTGTTATTAATGGTTCACAATGATGTTGGATATAAGTGGGGTTCCACAGGGGTCTGTTCTAGGACTAGTTCTATTCAATATCTTTATCAGCAATTTAGATGATAGCATAGAGAGTACGCTTATTAAGTTTGCAGATGACACCAAGCTGGAAGGCATTGCAAATGCTTTGGAGGATAGGGTCAAAATTCAAAATAATCTGGAAAAACTAGAGAAATGGTCTGTGGTAAATAGGATGAAGTTTAATAAAGACAAGTTCAAACTACTCCACTTAGGAAGGAACAATCAGTTTCACACATAGGGTACGTCTAGACTACAGGCTTTTGTCGACAGAGGCTTTGTTGACAAAGAGCGTCTAGACTACATCCAGTTCTGTTGACAAAGCAAGCCGCTTGTCGACATGAGAGTATAGACACAAAGGACAGTGTAGATGCAATAACGCCTTCTGCCAACAGAACTCTGTCGACAAAAGGAGTTATTCCTCGTAGAATGAGGTTTAACGCCATCGACAAAACTGCCAAGTTCTGTCGACGTTATGTCTATAGAACTTGGCGGTAGTGTAGATGCAGGTATAGTTTTGTCAACAAAAGTCCACTTTTGTTGACAAAACCTTGTAGTCTAGACACACCCATACAGAATGGGAAGTGATTGTCTGGGAAGGAGTATAGCATGAGGGCAGGGGATTAGACTTGATGACCTCTCGAGGTTCCTTCCAGTTATCATGGATGTGGTCAAAATCCCTGTGGTCCCATAAAGTTTGTTTAAAGCCACCAGACCTGGCTCCCAGTGTTCTGTGCTGTTATTTATCTCTAATTCACCCCTCAATGTCTTCTACGAGCCTAGTAAGCAGTAGAAGTGTTGGTAATGCTGCTAGAAAATATTTACCTCCCGTAGCTTGGTAAATTCTCTGGTTCAGCACTGGTCAGGTTCCGAGGGTACTGGACTAGAGAGCATTATTATCATAATAATTCCTAGCTCTTATTTTGCTTTATAAAGGAAAGAAGCATTGGAGCTGGCTGGCAATTTTTGATGACAACTCTTTCGTCACAATATGTGGATTAATTGAAATTAAAATATTTTTGTGAGAAAGGCTCAGTTTGGACCAGTTTCCCATTTCAGAAAAAGCGTTGAAAATATTTTTCATAATGAAAAGGGTTTTTTCAGTCAAAACAACTTTTCATTTACAAATTAATTTAGAGTAAAAAATGAAAAAGGATAAAACTAGAAATGAAGCATTTGAAAATTATGAAAATGAAAGAGATTGATTGATCCAATCCATTTTTTTTTTTGGTTGAACATGGGTGGAAGGGTTGGTTGGTTTTGGGTATTTTTTTAATCTATTTTCAGTTTATGAAACTATCTGAGATTTTGAAATTTCATCATGATTTATGACAGGACGTGTTGTTCAAAAATCCCAAAAAAGTTAGAAGGCTAGGGAAACCATTTTCCTGCACAGCATTAGTAATTTTCATTATCCTTTTTTTTTTCATTATCTAACAAGCCAGTGGCAGAGCTAGAACTAGCCTCTCCTACAAAGTTACTGAATCCTAGTCCAGAGCTTTACACATTAGAGCGATGTAAATATACTAATTTAATTCACATCCCTCTGAGAGTTGTTTTTCCTTCACTACTCCTCTCCTGCAATTGATCAGACTGAAAGATACATCAAATAGATTAAGAGGGCCAAATGCATCAGTAATTGGATACAGCTGATTGTATTTTTTTTCTGTTGAAATAGTTTTAGATGGAAAATGAATTTTTGAATAAACAGACAATGCATTTCTCCTGATTTTTTAAATAGTAATAGTTTTTCATTGAAAAATGACAATTTTCAGCTTTAAACAAAAAGGTTTTTTACATAAAAAACTAAACAATTTCAAATTTCAAATTCAATTAAATGGAAAAAAAGAGTTCTCATCTGATTTTTTTTTCTCCGGCAAAATGATTATTTCATGACCAAAATAACACTGAGATATGTGTGTGACTCTGGATGCAGAGACTGAAAAAAAATTACATCAGTTTAGAACCCTTAGACTCACCTCTAAATTTAGCTTGTAGTCTATCAAATAATTTAAGAAACATCAGCTTGAAAACCGGCATATATAATCATAGAACTGGAAGGGACCTTGAGAGGTCATCAAGTCCAGTCCCCTGCACTCACAGAAGGACCAACCACCCCTAATAGGTGTTGGTCTAACCAGTTCTTTAAAAATCTCCAATGATATAGATTCCACAAACTCCCTAGGCAATTTATTGCAGTGCTTAACCAACCTGACAGAAGTACTGCGAAAAAGTTCCCATTGATCAGCAATTCCCCACGACCATCACCCTTCAGTTTGGTATTTATCCACCATTTCCCTCCATAGCTATCTAGCTTTCATGATTGCAGTATCCAATCATCTCACAAATATTCTTGAATATACTGCTGCAACATTTTATTAGGCAAGACAGTAACATTATCCCCTTTTGTAGATGAGGAATTTAAACGTGGAGAGATTAAGTGACTCACCTGATTTCACAAAGGATGTTTGAAGCCAAGCCAAGGAACTGATACCAAATGTCTATTACAGAGTCTTAATAGTCAGAGCATCCGTCCCACATACAGTTAGAGTAACCATGAGCTAATACTGTCCTTTTAATGAGGTCAGCTCTACAGGTAAAATACAGAAATTACGATTAGCACCATCAGTATTCTATCTCTGCAACCAGTAGCACTGAATCCTTGAAGCAATGCAGAAAGTATAGCCTCTCCTAGTCTACTTGTCTATCTTAGCTGTTTATCTGACCCCCCATAACCATAGTACCAGAGGATCTCACAGGTTTTAATGTACTTATCCTCACCATTACCTGGTGTGGCACAACAGTGCTATTATGATAAAGGGAGAAGGTGTTGGATTAGCCAGTAAAAATATACCCACTTGGCCTGAGGTTGAGAAGGTAGTGAGAGGCAGACCAGTTAAAAGTCCCCGAGAAAAGCTAAAAGGAGGTAAAATAGGGGTGATGTTTTGGTGGAAGCTACTACAAATCACCAAATCAGAAAGAGGAGATGAATGAGGTATTTATAGAACAATAAAGAAGAAATATCCACAACACAAGATAAGTTATTGATGGGGGACTTTAACCAGGCAGACATCTAGACCATCCCTGAGAGGGGTTTGTCTAACCCGCTATTAAAAGTCTCCAATGAAGGTTCCATAACCTCCCTAGGCAATTTATTCCAGTGCTCAACCAGGAAGTTTTACCTAGTGTCCAACCTAAATCTAACTTGCCAATTTTGTTTCTTCTCCTATCATCAAAGATTAAGGAAAATAATTTTCCTCACTCCTCCTTGTAACAATCTTTTGGGTACTTGAAAGCCCCTCTCAGTCGTCTTCTTTCCATCCTAAATGAACCCAAACATAAGGAAAGATGTGGTCTGGTTAGAGAGAGTCAAGATGACAACAATAGAATGATAAAAAATGTTGAAAATGGGATTAAAAATGGGAATATGTTTAGTCTTTAGAAAATAAGATTTACCAGCATAGGCACCGACTACATGGGTGCTCTGGGACTGGGGCACCCATGGGAAAAAAATTAGCCCAGGTACTTAGCACCCATCAGCAACCAAGCACTCCTTCTGCACCCCTTCCCCCATGAAACAGCTGTTTTCCAGCATTTGGAATGTTCCGGGAGGATGGGGCAGTAGTGTGAACATGACGTACAGGGGGGAGGAGGCAAGGAAAAGAAGAGGGTTTGGGAGAAGGGATGGAATGGGGGCAAGGCGGATATGGGGTGAAAAGAGGGGCAGAACACTTCCTGGATAAAGAGAAGGTTGGTTCTTATGCTAAGTGAAGAACCTGAGAATATTTTCCAGACACGTTAAGGGCCATTCAGAGAGGGCGGTGATCAGTTGTTCTCCATTTCCACTGGAGGTAGGACAAGGAATAATGAGCTTAATTTGCAGCAAGGGAGATTTTGTTTAAATATTAGGAAAAAAAACCTTCTAATTGTAAGGGTAGTTAAGCTCTTTTCAAGGGAGGCTGGGGAATCCCCAGAACCAGAGGTTTTTAAAAACCTATTGGACAAACACAGCCAGGGAAGGTCTAGGTTTACCTGGTTATGTCTCAACTCTGGGGGCATGACTTGGTGATTTCTCAAGGTCCTTTCAGCACTACATTTTTACATATATTTATATTTTATTAATTTCCCCAAAACAATAAATATACCAAAGTACCAGCTTCATTGTAATGTGCAAGGTAAGTAAAGAAGGGAGGATAAAAGGAAGGGAGGGGTAGTGATATATCTTTCTTTAGGGTGTATATTAATCACAGACCTCAAAAAAGTCAGCCCAAAATTGCTTTGCATTTTTGGGGCTTTCCCCTTCCGTGGAATGCCAGTCATTCGTTAACTGTGAGGTCAGCCATATCACTTTATCCCAGCCAGCAGAGACGAAGTCAGCCCCTGCTGCCTGCTAGAGGCCTCCAAGATGGTTTGTGGCGGCCTTGGACGGCCGCCCTTTGGCACAACTCCTATGATCCTCCTGATTCTGTATCTCCTTCTCCTAGGTAGGTCCATGGGCCTTCTTGGGGGGTAGGGGTTAAAGGTCACCTGCTGCTTGCTGAGATGACTTTTTCATTTTTACAGGATTAATTTTTTAGGGACAAAAGCTGCACATTGGAACCATTCCACTTGTTTTCTCAATTAACTTCAGGTGTCAGGCCTATCCCCACTAACAAAACTGAAGGGGGAAAGCTCCATACCCTATGTGTCTTTGATTGTCCCCTTTCATAGATGTGAAATCAAGGCATAAGGAGACTCACTAGACAACTTACCCAACATCACACAGAAAGCCCCCAAAGTGGGGAACTGAACCATGTCTTACAGTCACTACACTAGCGCCTTAGCCCCACACTGGACTATCTAACTGGACTTGCCAAACTCCTTGGTTTAGTTTTTACTTGAGTCATCTTGGGATTCTTTCTTTCTTTCTTTCTCCCCTGAAGGGTTCCCTAAGTATGTTTTAAGCTAGGTGCTCTTTCGCACCTTCCATCCTCTTAATTGATCTCCATTACAACACACACTGTTTTCTTGGCCGCCTCTCAACTTCTTTCCATTGTACTTCAGTGCACATGTGTCAACTGGTGTGCTTCTGAGAAAGGAGATAGGGGGTGCCTGTGCTAACAGAGGAGAAGGGCTTCCTGTTGTGATGTTGCTGCTCATCTGAAAAGCCCATTGTTGCCTGAAACCTATACCCTAGAGCAAGGGTCTCATTGAACTTGCAAGCAGGAATCATGCCATTGTAACAGATGGGCTCCAGTGCAGACAGCCAAGAAACCATGTATATTCATTAAAAAAAAATGGGTACTGAGGGCATGAATACCAGCCAAGAACATCAGTATCACTCTGTGTCTTCCCTTGAGCGTACACATCTACGTTTAAGGGGGTGTGTGGGCTCTGAGCTGAATTCATTAAAAATACCAGCCAGGAAATAAAATGCCTGGACACACAAAGGGAGATTTGGGGGCATCTTGAAATGGGCACGGTGCCCTGGGAGAGCAAAGCAATATTCTCAGAATACCCCTGAGCCAGCAGAGAGAATGGGGTGTAACTCCTGAACTTCCAGCTCTCCCTTTGACATGGAAATTAGGGTGGATACTAAGCAATGTCCCTTCAGGGCTAGTTGAGGAATAAGGTATGATGACCAGCCTTCCTGTTTTGGGGCAAGCAGGGAAACAGTTGCTGTCTGCTCTCTCGTAGCCAGACCACTGAAAGGAGAAGGCTAGATTATTTGAATAACAGTTTGGGCTCTCTGCAGTTGGCCCATGCTGTAATGTCTCAAAGCCCAGCCAGGCTGACGAGCTTTTCCAGGAGGCAAAGAAAAGAGAAGAAAATCTGTCCTCCTGCCACCACAAAGACAGGAGCTGGGGCCACACTTCTGCCAGCATCTGGAAATAGAATGCTCTCTTCACAGAACTGACTCTTGCTTAAAGTCCCTCAGCACATGCATTTTGGTGGCCTTGATTTTGCTACAGCTACTGAGAGGCTGAGCAGTCCGGGGGACAAGTGGTAACACAAGCCGGGGGCTCATGCTCATGCAAATGCTGACTTGCTGCATAAGCTTAGGTGTCACTTCATCCCTCTGTGTTTCAGCTTCCCCTCCAAATAGACTTTGTCTATTTCAACTTTTCATGGCAAGGGCCCTCCTGCCTAGGTGTATGCACAGCACCTAGTACAATGAAGATCCAGTCTCAGTGAGGGTCTCTAGACATTAGCATAATATAAATAATGATCATGATCAAAGGCTTCCACATTTAGGGCCAGATTTTTGTCGGTTAATTACTGCCTCTTAATGACCACCAGAGACAAAAGTAATGACTACTTCCTTTAGCCCACTAGAAACACTGCTGGTGGAACCCCTGCATTATGGCTGCCAAAGAAAGATTATCAATTATATTATCACCTATGGAAAGGTGCAATAGAAAGTACAAGCGTTCTAGTCCCAGGGAGATGTTATCTACCTTAAGTAACTATATGACTACCTCCCAGTCTTTAGTGTATTTATCCTCACAGCATCCCTGTGTGAGAGGGAAATATTATACCCATTTTACAGGTGAGGAACTGAGACACAGAGATGAAGAACCAGATTTTTAAAGCATCCAAAGATACAGCTAGGACCTAATGTGATTGTCAAAAAGCCTTTAGCTGGCCTAAATTTTAACGAAAGCTTTTGAAAATCCCACAAGGTGCCAAACTCTCATAGGAAATTTGGGAAAGAAACAAAATCCAGGTTTCCTGAGGCCTAGGCTAGCCCTCTGAACACATTTAACTCTGCGCTGTCTCACATGGCTCTATAGAGATGATTCAAAAAAGCCTATAGAATGTAATAGAACACAGTATCTCTATAGAACTTCAAAACCATCACAGAAAATTCTAAACCGCAGGACACATATAATCCATTATTCAATGCTATCGTACTTTACCATCAGGGAATTATTTATTTATGATAAATAAGACTTAACACTGAGATAGCATTTTTTTTCTTCGAAGCACAATGAAAATATAAAGGGCTTGATCCTACACTCACTGAAGTCGATGGAAAGATTTTTGTTGACTTTAAACCACTTTGGATCAGGTCCAAAGTAATCCAATGTGAGTGGATATAACTCATAATGTCCTGCCCACTCTGAACACTCTCTTGTTTATTCCTGAGCTCCCCCCATTACATTATTTGTTGAGCCTAGTTAACTTATATCCCCAGCTATTGGCCAAATTGGATTAAAAAAAGCTGTGATCTGAGCACAGACGTGCAATCATATAAATAGTCTGGAGAAGTTTTGATGAGAGAGCATGGGAAGTGGGTATGCTAGGCAGGGGAAGGCATTGCCTTCCCAATCTGTCAGCCTGACCCCACCTACACTCCACCCCCAGAACACCTACTGTGAGTGTTCTGGGGATGGAGTGTTGCTGCTCCGGAGTGCCTGCCCTCCCCATGCACCAGGCCACGGAGGTTCGGACCTGCCCTCCCTGTGATGGGGGTGTGGCCTGAGCAAAAGGGGGCGGGGGCGGGGGTGAGGTTGAGGGCTTGCCTCCTCCAGCCCTACCTTCACCAGCTGCTCATGTGAGAGAAGCATAATAGGAGAGAGAGACAAAGGAGAGTGAGTGAGGGGATGGAGGGATAGTATTTTTGTTTTCCTTTTCCTGAAGCTTCTGTGGATGTGCAGAAGTGCTACGCACCTAAGAGTTCAGGTGAAACTTGCATGTTTCCCCAAGTGCTTGATCCTTAACCTGTGTGCACCCATGTCGATACAAATTGTTGTTCTTTTTCAGCCAGGCCTGATTCCTGTTGTTCTTCCCGGTGCCTTGTTCCCTCCCTGCTGTGCAACAGCTTTTCTCGTTCCCCACCTTCTGCCGTCCCCTCCTCTTCCTAAAACAAGGAAAAACATCCAAATGTGGATTCTGCCCTTTCTAATTACAAATCACCACTTGTGGTGAAATTATTGAAAAACAGATGAGCATTTCATTCCAGCAATAGCCTTAAAACAAGCAGCAGTTCCAACTGCCAGTGTGATGGATAGACACAACGCAGGGCAGATGAGGGATTAATTAGGTCTGTCCTTGCACATTGCCAGGGGAGCACTTCTGTAGAGGTGATTGAAAACTAGAAAGAGTGGCATTAGTCTTCATTGTTGGTTAAAGGCAACAAAAAATAAAGATGCAATTGAGTTGACAAAGCTTCAAGGTATGTGTCTGAGTCATTTGGAGGTGTCAAAATGATCAAACTGTAATTAATTAGCTAACATGCTATATTTAATTCTTCAACTTTAATGAAGATTTTCTGCGGCTGAAAAACGAACGTCAGCACCATCCGTTTCTGCAGTGAAGGGAAGGGGGAGGGAGGAAGGAGAGAGGCAGGTGTGCTATGCTGAATTTTTAGTATGGCTTTATAAGCAAAGCTTTGTTCTGAATCTTATTGCCATTTTCTTTTCAGCCTTAGAAGCACAGTGCTCCACTATGGATTTGTATTACGGATGCAAGAACAGGGCTCCAAGCCCTCTTACAATTTGTAAGCTTATTTTTTGAAGACAAAGAACCAGAATACAGTTAATGAATCTTATACTTCTGTCCTAAAAGTGCAGTAAGTGATAAAATACCTCAATGACAGCTAGCTTAAATTTAAAAAACAACAAATAGTATGGTAGCACTTTACAGACTAACAAAACATATAGATGGTATCATGAGTTTTCGTGGGCACAACCTTTGGGAAGTGGGGGGAGTTGAATTTCTCCAAAAGGCAGAAGACTCAAAGGTAGCAAAGAGAAAGGTTGGCTGGTTATGTACCTGCATTGATACTTGCAAATTCTTGGTTCAGTCCACAAGCTGTGTGTATTCAAGCAAATCACTGAGGGTTTGTCTACGCTTGGAAGTTAAGCGAGGTGTGAACTTAACAGTCAAGACAAGCAGCACAGGAAACAATTGTAAGATACATCCTTTTCTATCCATCCACACCTTGTCCAGGCTCACATCAATTCACATCTCAAATGCTGCAACATCCTTCTCTCTAGCATTAACAAAGAGAGAGAAAGGACAGGATAGTGGTTAGGCTATTAGGGCTTGCCTTCATTGCTGCAGAGATCGATGCTGTGGTGGCCAATCTTCCGGTGTTCAATTTAGTGGGTCTAGTAAAGACCCACTAAATCAAATGCTAATGGCACCACAGTAAAGGAAGTCAACAGGAGCAGTTCTCCCGTCAACCTCCTGCAGTGGGGTCACCCCAGAAAATCGATGTAAGGTATGTCGACTCCAGCGTTGGAAATGTAATATCTGGAATTACATATCTTACCTCTGTTTTCTCCACCGGTGTAGACCTGGCCTTAGCTCGACAAAATGGAAATGTGGGTTCAAATCCCTATTTCACCACACATTATATACGTTCCCTTGGGCCATTTGTAAAGTAGGACCAACAGCACTTCCCTACATCACCAGGGTATAGTGAGGACAAAAGTTTGTGAAGAGCTCAGTTACTAAGACATTCTCTAGGAATTATTCTGGGGAAGTTCTAGGGCGTCTGTTATACACATGGTCAAGCCACTAGCGGATCACAGTGGTCCCTTCTGAGCTTGGAATCAATAAAAGACCGTCTTACTCCACTCACAACTCACAGGCGTCAAAGATCATTTTCCTGGCCTGCCAAGCTGACCATATCACCGCTCTTTTTGAAGCCCAACAGTGGCTCCCTTTTTGCTCTCTTATCAATGATAAGCTACTTGTCTTCACTTGTGTGGCCCTTCGCAACGTCTCTCTCCGCTACCTTCCCTTGCTTGTTTCAACTCCTGTGTCCCGTTAGCCCACAGAGCCACCATCCAGCGTCCACCTCTTATATTTTTAAGCAAGTACCTCTGTGCTTTCTCCCATGCTACCCCTCTGGCTTGGGGGGGATCATCCCATAATCATCCACAAAGCAACCTCATTTTCCTGCTTCCAAAGCCTCCTTACAACTTCCCTTTCCTGGGATGCCTGCAAAAAGCTTGACAACAATTAGGCTGCGGGTGTGAAGAAAGCACTGCTTGTCATGCTAACCAATATTGTCTCATTATTTCCTTGTACTCCAATCTGTCTTTGTACATTGGTTGTCTCATGCCTTATAATTAGTGTAAGCTTTTGGGGGCAGGCCCTTGCACAATGGGACTCATGACTGGGGCTCCAATGTGCTAGGACAATATAATGAATGAGTCGTTGCGACCCTGAATAAGGCCTGGTCTACACTAAACCTGCCATTGATCTAACCTACATCACTTCAGCGACGCAAATACCATGGCTGAAGTTGACATACTTACTGTGTCATCTTAAGAGCAGTAGGGTCAGCAGGGGCTGCACTTCTGTTGATGCTGGCTACTTTACTAGTTCTGGCAGAGTAGCTGCACTTCTGTTGATGCTGGCTACTTTACTAGTTCCGGCATTGAGTACCGGCATTGACTCACAGATCGATTTATTGCATCTAAGCAGACATGATATATCGATGGCTGCTGGATCGATTGTTGTAGCATTGATCCCCGACGTAATGGAGACAAGCCTAACTCTACCTATGGAATATCCTTATCAGTTCCCCTACTGTATCATAAGAATAACACTTCCTTTCTTTGTTTTGCCTATTGAGGTGATATGCTCTTCATAGCAAGGACTGTCTCTTAACTAGAGGTATGTTGCATGCCTAGCTGGAGGGCCTCTAGATGCTTCTGAAATACAAATAATTAATTAACAACAATTATAAACAATGGTAGAATAGTACCTAACAGGCAAATGATACCTTTATGATTTGGGGCTTGTTTACATGCCCTCAGCACTGGGGCAAATAACTTACTGCCCAGTGAGTGGCAACTAGAGCCTGCCTAGCCATGCAGTAACTTGTCCGGTAGACAGACCCTTCATCATATTTGCAAAATGCCACTCTTAATTCTTTATTAGAGGCTCTTCAGGAAGGACTAGATCTTTCTGTAATAAAGTCACTGGAAGTTTTGCCAAAGGCAGTACTGGGAGCAGGCTCAGGGCCTGTCATTGTAACTCATATTCCTGGCACAGAAGTAGTTGTTTCCTCCTCATTAAAGGCACATTCTCAAAAATACCTCGCACAGTGGAAAAGTGTTGAGTTTCCCAAAGAATTGAGAGGATGTTGGGCTTTAATCATATTTCTGCTCCTTTCAAACTAGATTAGCCATTCCTGTTGTAAACCCACAGTGCTGCATGTCACGGTGGAAGTGGGATGAGCTTTAGCACTCTGGGATTTGAAAACAGAAGCTGATGGGGTTTTGTTCACATTTGTTTTGATAGTGGGATTTTTTTTTCTTTTTGAGATTCCGCCTCTATTGATCTTTAATGGCTTCCAGATGGGATCGTGTTTGCCCGTTTTATAGTCTGTGCTTTGCAAGGCGCAGAAATACAATGGAGTGCAAGGAGGCAACCACTAGCTAGTAAAAAAAATAATAATAAAAAGGCCCTGCAAATATGCTAATAAAGTTTGAAATGTTTTAATATATTAATGAGATGACAACTGCACAGGAAACAGACCTGGGCTGACTGAATGAAATAAGAAGGGAGTTTTAGCTGGCTTAATGTGGAGGTAACAGCTGTATGGTAAGAATGTCTGTAAAGCATTGCTCATGTTTTTGAACTGTAGGTATAGCAATAAGTAAATTGGTCTTCCTGCTCAGACCCTTGATTGTAAGTTGATTGATTAGGATTACTCTTTATGAGAAGGTAGCTTTATGAGAAGGTAACCCACACACCTAGGCTATGTCTAGACTGCAAGCCTCTTTCAAAAGACTCTTTCGAAAAAGAGAATCTAGACTACAACCAGTACTTTCGAAAAAGCAAGCCACTTTTTCGAAAGAGAGCACCCAAGCAGTTTGGATGTTCTCTTTCAAAAAAAGCACAGTTTGCATTACATAGTGCCTTTTTTCAAAAGAGCACTTTCGAAAAAAGGTGTTATTCCTCATAAAATGAGGTTTTCCGCGGTCAAAAAAACCGCCACGTTCTTTCGATTTGCTTTCAAATGCATGCGGCAGCAATCTAGATGCGGGGGAACTTTTTCTCGAAAAAAGGCCACTTTTTTTAAAAAATCCTGAAGTCTAGACACACCTCTAGTGTGGTTCACTGTCCCATGTAGTGGCACATAGACCACGTACAGTGAGCGATAAGAACAAGGGAGCTCTACAGCCTAAGCTGCAAGCCAGCTGGCTTTATCGCTCAAGCTGTAGAGGCTCCAACACTAAGCTTCAGAGGTCCCCGATTCAAATCTGTCTGGTGGTGGTTACAAAAGCCCATGATACTACCCATTGTTTTTAAAGTTACAGACTAACAAGGCACCCCCTCTGAGACTTTCCAGACATTTCAGTTCATCATTTTCCAAGGAGGTCCTGTGAGACCTGCAGGAATTTTCAAACTTAAAATTTAACATCTTCCCCCCAAATTCTATGCAACCAAACAGCGCACAAAGGCGAGCCTGCAATTTGATCTGAACCCTGTTTAAAAATTCAGTTTCCTATTAATCACCAGCAATGAACAGGAAAAGACAAAAGCCTTAGCTCCTCATGAGTCCAGTTGGACTCAAAAGGGACCCATGAGCCACACATAAAGAACACTGCAGGGTTAATACATACCAAAGGGTATGTCTAGACTACATGCCTCTGTCAGCAGAGGCATGTAGATTAAGCTACCCAACATAGTCAATGAAGCGGGGATTTAAATAAACATGGTCGCCACGCTGTGCCAACGATCAGCTGATCCGGCACAATGCAGCAGACTAGACGCGGATCTGTCGGCAGGCATAAGGGATTGGTCAGCAAAGGCTTCCCCTGCCGACAGATCCGCGTCTAGACTGCCGCGCTGTGCCGGATCAGCTGATCGTTGGCACAGCGTGGCGACCATGTTTATTTAAATCCCCGCTTCATTGACTATGTTGGGTAGCCTAATCTACACGCCTTTGCCAACACAGGCATGTAGTCTAGACATACCCAAAGTGACCAGCAAAGTCCCAACCTATAGCATTCATTAAATGTGCTAATAACCACCAAAGAACTGTAAGCATTCTGATGAGCGTGGCAAGACAGAAGTATATACAGCCATGCTCTATTGGAAGAGAAAAATGTGTGACTCTGAATTATACCACAGCACCTAGACACCAAAGTGATGGACACTTTAGGCAGGGGGGGGGGAAAGGCAGAAATCCGTCAGATTTTGTGGCAGGCAGCTTGGTAGCTCAAGTTAAGAGAGTGTCCAAGTGAAAGGAAATATTTGAGAGCATTAATGCTTTGCCAACACCCGGAGAAGCAATGCACAGTTTAAACATACTGCCCCTCAATGGGAGAAAATGTATTTCTATTAAGGGACCAGAATTGTGCTATGCTTGTTGGAATTTTTGCTTGTGCACAGGAATTTAGCTCCAGGTCCATGTCTGTCACTAAAATTGACAACTGCCTATGGCTCTGTACAATTGAAACGTAGATCTTAAATTTCACATCATTATCCAAATAAAATATATCTGCCAAGGGGGACTGGTATTACACAGTTAGAGAACTGTGATACCAGTTGTCTGATTAACATATTGAGAGGAATATAAGCATTCCTCACCTATTTTCCAGAGGGAGACTAACTGGGGAGCTTCTGGGAAAGAGACTAATTGAACATGCTCCCTCTGCTAAGTATGTAGATGCCCAGAAATGTGTCTGATCTATGCAAGCAGGTTTTCCCCTTGTATATTACATTTGCTTTATAGGACATTTGGGAGGAAAATCGTAAAACCATTTTTAGCCCTCTCCTTTCTATAAGGGAAAAAAAATCAACCAAAGTTTCTTGTTGTGCAGAGTGTATATAGCCACACATCCAGCTTTTATATTGCTGATTCAACTAATACATGGAAGAAGTCTGTCTTAGAAACAAATGCTAATGATGCTTTTGGAAACAAGAAGGACACAACTCTCAACTGACACCTATGAAGCAAAGACCAACTGAAGCTCTGGCCTGAGCTACTGAAGACTGTACAATAGTGACAGAGTATGTTAAATGAATGTACACATTATAAATTGAGAGAGGCTGAGCAAGGTTCAAGAACCAGAATCAAAGCTAAGTGGTGTTGGCTTCAAACTATTGGAGGAAAACGTAGCCAGTCAATCATGAAGTTCAATTTCAGATCATAATGAGATGTACTAACAGCCTTCAAAGTCTTTGCACCTGAACTAGTGGTCCTCTAATTTTGAATAAACACCTGACAAAACCAATGGAAAAGCTGTTTTCCCCTCACTTATTCTGACAGGGCCCGAGAAGTACAGCACCGTGACTAAGTTTCCTTTAGAAAGGACTTTTTTGTCTATCTACACAGCTAAAATTCCCATCGAGGCCTGCATCTATCATTTTGATTACTGCAGCCTCCTCTTTTCTGGCCTTGGCAAATGACATTTTGCTCCATTTACATCTGTTTAAAATGCTACTGCTAAGATCATTTTCTGTGTGTGCATTTCCAACATATCCCCCATCTTTTTTATAAGGTGGAGGGTGGGTCTATATTAAAGACACCAAAAACAGTTTTAGAATTCTTGAGCAGAAGCTCAGAATCTTGAATGCATCTGGATCAATGGAGTAGCAAAGTTCGGGGGGGGGGGGAGGGGAGAGTTGGTTGGAGTGTGTTACAGATCTCCAAAAACAAACCAGAGAAGAGGATGAGCTGTCACAGACCTCCTGAATCAAACCAGAGAAGAGGATGAGCTGTTACGTATGCACCATCTATAACGCATAGAAACAAACAAAAAACAGTTGTTATGGAGGAATCCAGCATGGGAAACAAATGCTGGAGGTCTCATGCAGCCAGTAGAAAACACCATTAGAAATTCTACAAATTATAGGCTGTGAGTTTCTAACACAAAAAAATTTGCACTCAAAATGAAGTAACTTTATTTGGACCTATTTTAGCTGAAATAATCGCTGGATTGGAAGATCATGATTGCCTGTGAAGCAATGATCATGACCTTAGAGGCAAAGAGAGGACAAGTCCCCACCTGTTGGAGTTTCAAAAGGCTAATGTCCAAAACTGAGGGAAATTATAGGCTAGATTGACGAAGGAACTTAGATATGGCAATGCTTCGCAGCTGCATGCCTAATGTCAAGGAACACAAAAAGTCATTGGAATACACAAAGCTGGAGTTAGACACCCAGGCTTTCTGTACAATGAATGGAGGGAGGCACACGTCCTAGTATGGGATTCACAAAAGCCAAAACACTAGGCTGCTCCCCAACTAAGGTAGACAACGGGAGATACCAGCTCCCCATCTAAAGTAGACAATGGGAGATACCAAGCCCAGGGGTGTGTCCCATCAGTCCCAAGGAAATCAGCACTTAAAGTCTGCTTGGGTTTCTCAGTTACAAACACGCTGTTGGCATTAGGCCCCTGTGCCATTTTTGCAGGAAGTGAGGAAGAACTCCCTGGAAACATTCATCCCAGTAATTACGGTACTCACCTGGGATGTACAAATCCTCTCTCCCCCACTGAGTTCCCCACTCTGCCCAACAAGAAGGGGGGGAGGGGGCAAGATTTGATTCAGACTTTTCCCCCTTTTAAGGCAAGTGCCCTTGTCACCTAGATTCTGGTATATTCTAACATGGGTCGTTCTCAAGTGCTCCTACTGCAGTTGTTCCATTTATTGGGCCCGATAGCAATAAGAGAATTACTTTATGTGAGGGGTTGGCAATAAGCCAGAGGCTGTTCCCCAGGGTGAGCCCCAGGGGGGCTGCCAGTGCCTTATTTATGAGTGCGTCCACAGATATGGCTGCTTGCAGCTCCTGTTTTCACAGATCACCATTCCTGGTCCATGGGAGCTGTGGGAAGTGTGGGGACTAGGACACTGCTTCCTGCAGCTCCCATTGGCAAGGAGCAGCAATCTGTGGCCAATGGGAGATGCAACTGGCCATACCTGCAGTCACGCAGGTAAATAAAATGCCAGCAGCCTGCTAGGGGCTAAGCCAGCCAAACTACATCCAGCCTACAGGCCATTTGTTGCCCACCCCTAGGTTAGGTCTACACTGGCCCCCTTTTCCGGAAAAGCCATGCAAATGAGCCAGGTCGG
>CM057847.1:175207516-175225838 GCA_030068395.1 Apalone spinifera
GAAAAAAGCGGCAGCCAGGTTCATGCAAATGGAGCGGGGAAAATGTAAATCCCCTATGCATTTGCAATTCCGACCTGGCTCATTTGCATGGCTTTTCCGGAAAAGGGGGCCAGTGTAGACCTAGCCCTACTGTATAGCCTTGTTGTTAGAGCACTCACCCAAGGCTGGGGAGACCCAAGGTCCAAGGAGTCTTTAATTATTTATGCATAGTGTGGAACAGCTCCAACAGGAGACAGAAAAAGCCCCACATTAGAATATGTGACAGCCAAGTAGTTAGGGCACTCAGCTGAGGGTGGGAGCATGATTTGAATCCACGGTTTCCAACATCCCAGGAGATGACCCCAATGATTGGGCTAGAAGTTATCATGGCTGCCGTTCTCCTCATTTGCTGTTTTATATGAGCTCTCTTATGAGGCCCAATCTTGTAAGCAGGCTCCAAGCACACTTACCAGGCTGGGCCTTGTGGATGCATGAGGGAGAGGAACAACTACCTACCCGTATTTCAGGTATTGCACTGGAGCTTAGATAACTGGATACCTACCATGGAACAGGAGTGCATATGCTCAGAGGCAGAAACATAGATGCCTCCGAAAATTTTACTGAAAATAAATTAGACATTGAGTGATTTTAGAAACCTTGCAGTGTTCAGCAGTAGCTAAGCTGTGGATTGGTGAACACTAGCGGTGCCTGACCTTGGGATTTAGGCAACGAAAATGGCAGCTAGGCACCTAATGCCCTCCGTGAATCTCACCTTGGAGTGAAATTGATTGGGAGGGGAAAAAATAGACAAAAAAGGTGAATGGACAAAAACCACAATCAAGAAAGAGCAATTTTGGGTCAGATCCCATCATGGTCAAGAGCAGCAGAGAAGTCTGCAATTAGACATTATAATTAAAAGGAAAAAACCCACAATGCATAATAAAGAGAAAAAGGGGATTTCAAGCAATGTAAATTAGAATGTATGGTGTGTAGAAAATTGATAAGGAAAGCTAAATACATAAGGGAAAACACTATTGATGGTAGGACTGAGGAAAAGAAGGAGTTTTAAGAATCCTCAGAGTGGTGTAGTCCCTCTATCTGTTAATAGAAATGCAGAAAAGATAGAAGTGCTCAATACATATTCTGCTCTGTAACTGAAAAGAAACAGGATGTTGTTCTTACATCACATGAGAAAGATGAACTATTTTCCTATCCATTATTAACTAAGAAGGAAATTAAAAAACAATTATTAGAAATAAACATTTTGAAAGACAATAGTCTCAAAAAACTTGCACCCAAATGATCCTAAAAGGTTTTGCAAAGGAGATCTCTTGCCCGAGACTGTTCATTTTTAATAAATCTGAGAATACTAAGGTGTTACAGGGTGTGCCCAGTCAGCATCTAAGTTAGCACCCTGTCACACCAATACCCATCAGTATATATTAACTGGGACCTTAAAGGAAGAAAGGTAGTTGATAGAGCATGTCAATTAACTGAGTAGAGCTACAACTGAAGAGCTAATTGAAGGGAAAATAATCCCAGAAGCTGTATTTATATAAGCAAATAGGAGGAAAGTGCAGAGAGAGAGAGCAGGGAGACAGAAAAGAGGCAGAGGGAGGCAGAACGGGTTGCTGTTAGTACTGCTCCCTTCCCCAGAGGTAAGTGGGGAAACGGCTATGAAATGTAAATACACATACATATCACTACAGGCTGTGGCCTGGTGAAAGAATGCAATAAAGCCTAGTGATGATAAAGGAGACCTGGATTGGTTGTGGTCTGTGATTGAGTCCTGAAAGGACAGTCAGGGAACATAAGGAAATTTCAGAAGACTGGAAGAGCACTAGTGTTATGCCAAAATTCAAAAAGTGTAACCATAGGCTGGTTAGCGTAACATCAGTCTCTAGCAAAACAATAGAAAAGCTGAAAAAGGATTCAACTGATAATTAAAGAGTGGAAATAAAATTAATGGCGGTCAGCATACTACTATGGAAAATAGATTTTTTTCAAACAAATCTGATTCCATTCTTTGATGAGGTGACATGTTTGGTAGACAGAGGTAATTGCGTGACTATAACATTGCCTCGACTTTTTCTATTACAGGCCGTCCCTGCTATCAGTCACCCCCATATATGCTGGTTCTGCTTTAGTATCATTGACACTTGTAGGAACTGTTCTATTTTAAGTCCTCCCATTCCCCACTCTTCCATCATGAAAAAAAAAAGACAGACCAATTCACACAAACGGAAGCCAGGCGCAGGATAAATATTCCTCACTTTACGTCCTTTTGCAATACATCCACATTTTTCTTAATGTATCTTGGACATATAGCAGGGACACGCTGTACTTATAATTTGACAAATGTTTGACTTAGTATTGAACGATATTTTGATTAAAATAGCATTGCACAATATTAAGAGAGCACATGCTAAATGATCAAAAAACAGGCTAATTGACTAATCTCAAAAAGTAGTCGTAAATGTGGAATCATCATCAAAGGGAGGTGTTCATATTACGGTTCCACAGGGACAAATTTTAAGCCAAACGCCATTCAATGTTTTCACCACAGACCTGGAAATAAATCTAAACTAAATCTAAAATAAATGGCTATTAACATTTGTAGACATTGCTTACCTTGAATCATTCAAAGAAGAATCATAGAATTGTAGGGCTGGAAGCAGCCTAAAGAGGACAGATAGTGCACCCCCTGCCTCATGTTGGGATGGGATTAAGTTCTGTATACCCTTGTTGATCCCTGATAGGACAGTAAGTCGACAGAACGCGGCAGTTTTGTCAACAGCGGTAAATCTCATTTTACGAGGAATAACGCCCTTTTTCAAAAATACTCTTTAAAAAAAAGTGCTATTGCATGGAAAAAGAGGCTTGCTTTTTCGAGAATACTGATTGTAGTCTAGACGCTCTTTTTCGACAGAGGCTTTGTCGATAGTATCTGTCAAAAAGGGCATGCAGTCTAGATGTAGCCTGTGAATCCCTTATCTCCACAGGTGGGCAGTTACACAAATAATTCTAACAGGCTAGAACCTCACAGCATAAATCTGAACAGCTCCACTGAAGTCACTGGATTTATGAAGATTTACTACAACTGAGAATCCAGCCCTTTGACTTTAGTGGAACTGTTCATTTTGTAAGGTGCCATTCAGTGTGAATAAGGGTATCACAATCTGGTCTACCCTATGTGGAGAAAACTCAACAAGCCTCATCTTTCTTTTTGACTTTAGGGAGAAAAATGAGTCACGAGGAACCTGACTTTAGATGTATGTACCCCAGGAAGATAGTAACAAAGACAAAAGATGTGAGCAAGAGACAGAGAAATAGAGCAGGTTTTGAATATCATGCCCCATATGCCGAATGCAGTCTTTGTGAAGAGCGAGGGATCAGAAGGAAGGGAGGCTGAAGTACTCTGTTTATCCAGAAATAAAATAGCAGTGCCCTCTCTCTTTCTCTTTGTCTTAACCTTGACCTGAAAAGACAACCCTCTAATTTGCAGAGAGCCTTTTAGGGCCTCCCACAGAGCAGAGACTAGAAGTTTCCCTGAGCTATGCCAGTAATTAATGGGGTTTATGAAAAACAAGGTCTCAATCCAGTGAGGTATTTGAGCATGTGTCTAAATGTTCCTGACCGTAAAGTTAGGTGGTTGCTTAAGTCTAGAACCATGAGGCATTTTTTGGATTAATAGCTTTAAAATGCTGCTTAGGTTGTCTCAGAGCTATTTGCGAGTTTGAGCTGAACATTTTCAGCCATTCACAAAACTGCCAGAGAAGAAGGAGGAGCTGGAGGTGGTGATGATATCTGTGGTATGCTGTCACCTCCTCCTGTCCCTAATGATCTTTAGCCCAATTATTAGGTCACTCACCTGGAATAAAGGAGTTTCAGATTTAAATCCTCATTTTTGAACTGAACCAAAAAGCCCTCTGCCTTTGTTTTTCAGAACTCATCATCAAACTTCCTCCTCTCCCCCCGCCCTCCAAAAAAAAGAAAAATCAGTTGTTCATCCTCTTTTACTTAAGACATTTCTTTAAAGGGGCCTAATCAACCCAAGATAAAAATTCCCAGGGAATTTTGCATGAACATTTTCCCCTATTTCATTTGCAGTGATTGTGTTTCCCTTAAGTTTCATTTCTCTGTGCAACGACTTTTTTTTCTAATTGGAAGAAGAAAATCAAACTGAGTTTTGAAGCCACTTTTCCAGTCACCAGCAAGTTCATGCTCCCTTAGAAAAAACCTGTTTTGTGACATGTCACATATTTTGGAGCAGAATGTGCCCATTTTTGAGTTCATAACAAAATTTCAAACAGTATAACCTTTCAATGGCAGCATTTCACACAGCTCAGTAAATAAAGCTGGCTGAGGCCATGGGACTCATGTCAAATACATTTACAGTTATCTTTTCTGAACACACAGATATTCTTTCTTTCTTGTCTGATCAAAACTCATTTTCCTTCTGACCTTAGAATTACAGGCTAATATCCCTTTCATTCAGAACGTAAACATTCCTGATATTTCTGAACACTGTCTTGTAGAGAGAATGGAAGTGACAGGTGCACCTCAAAAGTTTCAGAAGTTCTGTTTGGGTAAGCATTCAAAATGATGGCTTTGTATCCAAACCTGGGCTCAAATCAAGCAAGGAGTTCTCAAAAGTAAACACTTTTGCCCATAGGGAGTTTAACTGAAAGGCCAGAGACTTGATTTGAATTATCCAAACCTCTTGTAGCTTCACATTTGGTCTAGAAGTCCCAAAAGCTCCTGTGGTTTTGGTAGCATTATCTTTCAGCATTTCTGGTTCTAGCTCTGACTGGAAACAGGAGATGTAAAGATTAAATAACAGTTAATGAAAATCAGATTCATAGAAATTTATAGCCGTGTGGGGACTTGAGAGATCATCTACTTCAACTTCCCTATGCTGAGGCATGACCAAGCAAACGACAACCATCCCTGACAGGGGTAGTTTAATCTGTTCATAAAAATCCCCAAAGATGAGGGTTCCACAACTTCTTTTAGAAGCCTATTTCAATACTTAATTATCTAGTTTGGAAGTTTTTTTCCTAATATTGAATAGAAATCTCTCTTGCCGAAGATTAAGCTTATTATTCTTCCTACCCACAGTAGACATGGAGACCAATTGATAACTGTTCTCTTTAAAACAGCCCTTAACATATCCAAAGACTGCTTATGGCTCACTCCAGCCCATCATCTTTTCTCAACACTAAACATGTCTAGCTTCCTTAAGGAAAAAAGTTGAACAAAAACGACACCAAATTCTCTAAAATAATGTTTATTCTGCTCTCAGTAAGAACATACACAGAAAGGCATACCTATTGAAGCAACAGATGAAATAAGCAACTAGAATCTAAACACAGTGGCTGTGTCTAGACTGGCAAGTTTTTCCACAAAAGCAATTGCTTTTGCGCAAAAACTTACCAGCTGTCTACACTGGCTGCCTGAATTTCCGCAAAAGCACTGGCATCCTACTGTATGAAATCAGTGCTTTTTGCGGAAATACTATGCTGCTCCTGTTCGGGCAAAAGTCTCTTTTGCGCAAAAGGGCCAGCGTAGACAGCTGAGATTTGTTTTGCACAAAAAAGCCCCGATGGCTAAAATGGCGATTGGGGCTTTCTTGCGCAAAAGTGCGTCTAGACTGGCACGGACGCTTTTCTGCAAAAAGTGCTTTTGCGCAAAAGAATCCATGCCAATCTAGAAGCTCTTTTCCGCAAATACTTTTAACGGAAAAACTTTTCCATTAAAAGCATTTGCGGAAAATCATGCCAGTCTAGACACAGCCAGTTGGTTCTCTTTGGACGTGATTGCAGGGATAAGGTGTTCAGATCAGTTCTCATTTCATCTGATCCAGCTCAAGTATCCTCACATATGATCAGAAAAGCACAAAAATTAAGTCCTCCATTAAAAGAACGTTTGATGGATTGTAGATTTATTTACATGAAATTGCTCACATTATGTAAAAAATTGGAATGGGAAAAATAGTAGTGTGGAAGTATCAATCTGTCACCCATTATTAGAAGAAGCAAAAATCACCATTTATTTATTTTTTTTAATTAGGACAATGCCTTTTTTAAAACAATTGTACCCAGTTGGCTTAAAATGTTTCCTTGAAATAAGACCGCCAGGCACTCCTTCTGACTTTCAAACAACCATAGGTTTTTACTTGCCTACCTGCTTCTGAAAATGTTTGTCATTTGTCTGCAAGCCCTTAAGAATGAGCAGTGGGCACAGCAAGTGCAAATGAAAAGGGGTTTGATGTAGGGATGTAAAGGGTTAACCAGTTAACTGGGTAACCAATTAACCAGTGGTCTGGACAGGCTGGAGCAGGGGCAGGGGCAGGGGGCCGCTCCAGCCCAGCCGGGCCCACTACTCAGCTCTACGGGAGGAGGCACTCCAGCACGGCTGGGCTGGAGTAGCTCCCCACCCATTCTGTGGTGATCCCAGCACAGCTGGGTGTTTGCGGAGCCACAGGATGAGGGCTGCTCTACGGTTAACGTATTGGACGTAGTGTTTAACCGGTTACTATTTTAAATGACAATTAACAAGGGACAGAAGGGGTCATTCTGTGAACAGAAAGGATAAGTATACCTATGCACTATTCCCATGGCCCCTAACCCCTTCACATATCTGCATCGGAAGGCAGGCAGTGTCCTTGTATGACATGGGTGCATACTGCTTTCTTTCCAGTTGAATGCTCTTTTATTTACAGTGAAAGCTTTGTTATCCAGCACTCTGTTAACCAGAAAACTTTGTTAACCGGCATTGCCGCCAGTCACAATACTGTCACATCTTCAGGCACACAGGCCAGGCTTAGTTTACCATGATTGGCTTAACAATTTTTTATTTAAGAAGTACTAATCATCTTTAACTCAAAATAGAAATGTGAGACCAACTGCCTCACATTACAAAACTACCAATATTAAAAACTTGAGTTTGACCATTATTGTCCATTGGTTTTTCCCAGGCTGATGGGGATCCTCAGATAACCAGAATTTTTAGATAACGAGAACACCCTAATCCTTGAGCATACCTGATAACACAGGTTTTACTGTACTTTGGAATTTGGGTTGGTGGTAATCATGAGCTGGGACCTGAGGCTGCTGTGAAAAATTAGTCAGGGACCCGTATGAAGACCCACCATTAAAGTCCATCATAAAATCTCAAAATTACAATACTGACAGGGCTATGAATGGTTGGAAGCAATTCGACCATTATACATTCCACACCATTTGGATTTTCTTGTTTCTCTACCAAAGACAAGCAAAGTTGTAAAAGAAAGTTTGGACACATTTTTAGGACTGGATCATCATCTTAAGATACTCAGCAAAGCTCCTCTGATCTCCCTAGAATGACATTGATTTACGCCAACTGAAGGTCTTACCCTTCGTGTTACTATAGACATGGACCTGAACCAAACTCCTAGATCCAAACAGCCCCAGTCTTTCATGGTGTTCAAGCTCTTGACCAGATATGAGTTTTACGTCACAAGCCTCTCTCACAAGCCCACTTTTAAATAAGGACTGATCTGAACACTGACAGACCCTAACCCTAACCTGCCACTCCGCTGCCATCCCATGCATTCAAATCCCTTCTGAAGACTCACTTCTTCTGCAACACTCGCAAGAAGATAAGCAAAAATGTAACATGCTAACACAATAAATCCAAAGGCATGCTCCTTTGGACAGGGGCTGTCTTCCTTTCTGTCTCATGCAGCACTGAGCGCATCAATAAATGTGATGTCCAAAAGCTACATTTGGATGCCTACATTAACTATTATTACCCATTACACCTATATAGGCATTTGAGCATCCAGAGGAAGGATTTCCCTTCTAAGCTGTCCACATTCATGTCTGGTATTATACTTAACTGGCTCAGATTCTGATGAACAGCAGGCCAAATGTATGATCCTTAGGATTACAGCTATTTTTAAAGAGGAAAATTTCATTCATAAGCTACCAAGAATGGAAACACCCCTAGGATCAACAAACTAAATTAACCAAAACAAAACAAATTGGACCTCCAACAGCCTCCAAAAAGCCCCTGAAACTTCCCCAGTATAACCCTGAAACTTCACTTGCATTAAATGATTCATTCTAAGACTTTTCTAAAGCTTGCATCCATGTTAGGACAAACAAACACACACAAATGCCGAACAAAAGCACAAATCTCTGGAACATTTAGGGTCCGACCCTACTCCCACCAAGGGGCGCTCAGTCACCCACTCCAGTGGGAGCAGGATCAGGCCCTTTCCTTATCTTGCAACCAGCTGATAATTAGCACCTTTGCTAACCACTATATGGGCTGAGCAGTGTACAGAGGGCGGGGGAGTGGAATCTATTATGCTGCGTGGCCTTCTGTCTGGCAGATCTGTTGAGCAGATTGAAGTGGAGCAGCAGTCACACATAACAGCCTCAGGTAAGTTAGCACAGTCCTCCTGTGGGGTTATCAAACAGACCAGGCCTTTCAGGCAGAGCAAAGCCTTCCACTGGGGAACTTCCTTCTAAGTGCTTGCGCCGCATCTCTAGGATTATCCCCACAACACTAACATATCATCTGGCTTTAAACTTCACCCCCTCTGGCAAAGTATATACTAAAAATTCTATCCCCATCCCGCACGCACACACCCTCCTTATCCTTCAGCTCTGTCTCCCGATCCTGTCTCCTAGCAGCCACTGGCTGAGGTCTGCACCTCACTGCCAAGCACCAGGCTAGATTAGCTGCAAGCCAATAGCTGGGGGTCAGGATTAAGAGGCCGGCATGCACTTTAATACAAGCTGCCTATAATTAATGGCATTATTAATAGCTTGACTGAAAAATTCATTAAAAAATCCATTAAAAATAAATACCCTTTTACAAAAGGCATTGCCTTGGGTAAGAAAAACAGAAAAAAAGATAAAGGAAAATTGATTGGTGGTTTTCAGTTCACAGAAAGACAGACCATAGTTCAAGCTGATTAAAATTGAACATTTTAGATTAAGCACCCTTGCCAAAATATTCTCTGTAGTTACCCAATATGAAAATATTATGAGATGTCATATATTACATTTTTTATATAAGAAATTCTTGGGAATAAGACACACACACACACCAGTGCATTCAGACTTCTTCCTAGGTAACTTCTTCCTAGAGATGTTTTCTCCCTCTGGAACTGTAGGAATCCTCCCAAATCAGAGGTTAACTGTACGTGATAAACTCTGGGACTTTACTGTAGAATGAATTTTC
The DNA here is from genome assembly GCA_030068395.1 of Apalone spinifera. Classification (NCBI taxonomy): domain Eukaryota; kingdom Metazoa; phylum Chordata; order Testudines; family Trionychidae; genus Apalone; species Apalone spinifera. The sequence continues at coordinate 175,216,733 of CM057847.1, forward strand.
CAAACCTGCTTAGCTTTCTGCCAGCCCATAACTTCATCTGTCTGTTTCCAAGCCTCATAGTTGCATCTGCAGGAAAAAAAAAAAAAAAAAGAAAAGAAAAAAAAACTTTCACATGGAAAACAGATGCCTTTTGATGTGTGGGTTTTGTTTCAGGCTGAATCTCCTGGCATTCCCATTTTAAGCTGATGGGTGCTGAGATGATGGTTATTCATATGGCATGTGAGTGGGGGTGGGAGGAGATACAGATGGTCCTGATTCTTATTTACACTAAGGCCCCTTTGTACTGGCAGTGTGATGCCAAGGAGGTCTTGATATAAATGAGAATCCATCTGACAAATGGCCATGACCTTTATTTCTATCTAAATCCTCCTTTCCTGAAGGAATTTGCACTTCAAGCTTCCCTCAGACCTGGCCCTGAAGGAGCAGGAAATGTAAGTGTTTTACCCCCTTTTCAAAGGACACTGATGCACCAGTTCAACATTCCATTAAGATCAACCCTTTGGACTTACGTGTACAAGTTCTTGTACATCAGCCTTATAGGTGTACTTGCCACTGAGCAGTAGTTACTCCACTGAAAACAGGATTATTTGTGGAGTAAGGAATAGTGACACCTCCAGACTGGGTCAAACTCAATGTCTAATTCAGTAGCGTGTCACTGACAATGGCCACTCCCGAATGTTTCAGGGTAAGAAATCCTCTGAAGAAGAATAAAATAAAGTTCCCCAATAGTCAGAGGCTGGTTTAAGATCAGCTGAACTCACTTATACTTCAATAGGAAGGAAAAATGAACTCCCCATTCATTACTCCTCCTGCTTAAGGAGAGGCTGAGCATAAACTGAGTCAGCAGCTCTGGATTTAAACATGGGGAGAAGGGTCTTTTGCAGACCTTTGGAGAATCACTCCTCAGGGCTATTCCACAACACATATTACCACTACCAGATTACAATGCAGAAAACTCAATTTTCATCACTGTTACATTGGAGACACATAGGATGATTCATATGTAACAGTCTTGGATGTCCGACCTGGAATATCAGTGAACTCTCTCACACTTCATTCTGGGAAGGCGGAAATATCTCTCCTTGGCTCCCAATTCCTTCTTGGCTCATTGTGCTGCCAGCTGTTACATTTAATGGCCATCAAACTGTTTATGCCTCCAAATTAAAAAGCTCCTGGAGGCTATGTGAGATCCTGCCCTGTCCCTTGAGAAAGACAGTGAGTCTGTGGTTAGATCATCTTTGTGCTGTCTAATGAAGATTGCTAAATTGTCTTCAAGGCTGCAGCAGTGTTTTCGCGCATAACCACATGGAACAAATGGCAGAATCTCACACCAGTTCCAGAATGTTCCAGAAGATACTAAGGGGGTTGGTGTGGTACAATCCCAAGGTTAGTCCTATGCTCATTATGAAGTTTCCTTCGTGCTATTACACTATTACTTAAGTTTAGAAAAGCATGAGAATCAGTATCTTAGGTCCTTCTTTTCCACAAGTAAGATACTGTCCTGTTCCTCATTATGATCCATATTACAGTAGCACCCCGTGGTGTTGGCCAATGTAAAGACTTAATCTTCCACTCTAAATAGACCAGACCAAGATTTTTTCCTGTTTTACCAATGTGGATTTGAGGCATAAAGAGATAAAAGGATTAGACCAATGAAACAAACCCTTCTGTGGTGGAGTTTGGAATCAATCACAGATGTTCGGATTCTCTGGCCATGGTCTTAGCCTCAAGACTACCAGCTCACCGACAGTCACACTTTATTACAGGCCTCGCAAGCCTTGCCAGCTCTCGTTCCTAACAAATTAAATTAAATTGGTCCAACATAAATTCCACTTGGCCCAGAGAATGTAAAGGCTAGTTTCTTACTGATCAGGAAAGATCAGCTCCTATATACCAGCCAACCATGCTAATATTTGATCTGCCTTCTCTAGATTGCCCTCCAAACACAATGATTTTTCAAAAAAAATCAATCCCTTTCCATTAAGCACACACGAAGCAGGCCCAGTCCTTCAAGTGTCACTGCACTCTTTGTGTATGTATCCATGCCATATATTAATATGAAACATTGGATTGGTTAGGTCATTTCATTGAGCCCCCTGCTATCACAGGCAACCCTGTTGCATAACCATGGATATCTATCTCACTGGTGTATTCTTTGGCTATTCTGAGCTTTGCCCATGAGCACTTACAGAACAACAGTGGTTGAAACGTGTAATTTTCATTCTGCGGGTTAATTCCAACATTTCAAACTTCAATGTAAGCAGCAACCAGCAGCAGGCAATAGGGGCAGGAATAGCATTCCGAACTTCTGTTTTCCAGAAGCTGAGAAGGGGCAACCTGATGATTCCCTGTTCTGTTCATTCCTCCTGGGGCACCTAGCATTGAGCACGCTCAGAAGGCAGGATACTGAGCTAGATGGACCATTGGTCTGACACAATCTCACCGTTCTTAGTCCTAATTGCTTGTTGCTCAGACAGCTTCCTCTTCCTGTTTGGATCTTTATCATTCAGATACCCAATAAGAGTGCTCTCTGACCAGCCAATCAGGGCCCTCAGCATGATTGCTGTGAATCCATAGATCTTTGGCACTCAGGCTGTTGGTTGGGATGGCAGTTCAATGTGCTATAATGGTACATCTCAGGCTGCTAGCACTGGGTTCTCTCCCAATGCTCTGATCCAATCAAAGGGTTTTAGTAGAGAGGCAAAAAGAGGAAGACTATAATACTCAAGCCTGTAACAACAGATCCCCAGATTTATAGAAAACAGGGGTGCAATCCATATATGCCAAGGCCCCTCAAGAAATTATCAGATATCCTCCAAATTAAATGTTTGAAATTTAACAAGAAAGCTTAATCACACATGGCTTTCAGACCAACAAAACTGGGATTAATTCGACTAAACATCCAAAATGTTGGAAGCTTATCTAAATTTTTCATTTTAGGAACTCTAGATTTTAATTAAATTTAGCCATTTACATATATAATATGTGCCAACTGATATTATCTTGCCAATCTTATATTAGCTTTTCTTCTTCTAGCTGATCCCATAGCAATGTACAGACTCTGACTAAGGCTCCACCTACACTCCGAGCTAGAGGTGTGACTCCCTTGCTGATGTATACATTCTTGCACTAGTGTCTAAACAGCAGTGTCACTGCAATAGGGCAGTGAAGGCATGGCTGAGCTGTGGTAAGTACAAACCTGCCTGAAACAGGTGCGTATGTACTTGACACAGCTCAGCCATGCGTCTGCTCCCAACATCCACAACTGAGGTTCCACTGAATATTTATATTTGCACCAGCTTGAGAGGTAAGACAACTATGTGCACACCAGCAGGAAAATCACACCCATAGCTCATAGAGTGAACAGAGGGTAAAATTCACCTTTCTGTGAAAGGCCATCACAGCACCTGGCCAGCTCCTGATTCACACTTGCCAAGCAGACATCATTCTGATTGCACAAGCTTTAGTGCAAAGGAATAATTTCCTCTCCTGCAATGCACAACTAGCTCTAATAGTGAAGCATAGCAGTAGTTTAGCAGAGCGTGTTATGGCCACACTGCATTTTATAGTAGAAAATGAAGAATATTCCATCTCACTAAACTACACGTCATTTTAAATCTGCAGAAGATAGTTAACTGAATTGGAATTTGGCAAAGTCACCACTGCTCTAGTGAAAAGGGGCACAGGAACTTTTATGATCACAAGGATTCAAGAAATTGAATTCACGTGACATAATCTCCAAAAGATGGCAACTTCAAGAGCAGAGTCCATTAGCACCAGGCTGACACAATAGTTCAGTGCTGACATTTAGGGAACATTCTCACCACTAAATTCACCAATCCCCTATTTACAGCTATGGGATTTTCCCCACACTTTCTTCTATTCTCTGTTTACCAGAAGCTGTGAATGGGCAAGAGGGGTTGGATCACTGGACAGAGGATAGATCTCTTGTTCTGTTCATTATCTCTGAAGCATGTGGCATTGGTAACTGTTAGAAAACAGGATATTGAGCTAGATGGAGCTTTAGTCTGACCCAATATGGCTGTTCTTATGTTCTTAATCAGACATTAATGTTTCCTCTTGAATTTAATTTTGTACTTGAAATTATTCCAGAAAAATATGCTAAAGACCTTTGTCTATGAAGGGACTTGTGATGGACTGTGTAGCATTCAGTGTGCAGTAATACTACAATTAATAAGTTAGTATACAGATTTGGAGGGTGCTTTTAGGGATCTATTTCTCTATATCAGCCCTAGTCTACACTAGAACTTCATTTTGAAATAACCCCTCTTAGATCGAATTTATAAACGGAGCGCTACCAAACCTGTTCTTTCAAAATAATGGTCCTCTTACTTCAAAATCTGTACTCCTGCTTTTCATCAGGAATAACACTAATTCTGAAATAGGTATTTCGAAATAATGGTAGTGCGGATGCTCCGGCACTGCTATGTCAAAATAACTACTCCCCAGAGTAATTTGAACTAATTACTCCCCAGTGCTTCCTGGGGCTTTAATCTGAGGTAGCACATCAACATTAATGAAGTCTGTTTCAGACTAATTTTGATACTTCTCCATAGTGAGGACACATTATTTTGAATTTGTAAACTGGGAGTTATTAAGTTAAATTTAGTAATTTTGCAATAGTTTCCTAGTGTAGACATGGCCTCATAGAATTACTTACAATGAGAAATGGAACAGTTGCCATGATAACTTCTAGGCTAATGTCTTCGTCCTACTTGTGCTGCCTTCCAATCAAACTTTAATTATCCCAAGTGGCAAGGCATTCACCACTTCCCATGGGAGACTACTGCACACTTTAATAGCTATCTGGAAGAACATTTTTCCTGCTGTCCAGCTTTGGCTTCTCTCATTCCTAATTTCACCCCAGTGCTTCCCAAGAAAGCTCCTTGCTTACCCTTGAATACATACTGGCCAAACTTGACATTTTCATGTTTCAAATATTTACATACTTTTAACATGTTCTCTCTCCTTTAATTAACCATGTGCAAAGCTATTCTAATCTTCTGAATACATCAGTCCTTCCTATCATTCAATATTTCATTATTTCCCCAGAATTCCCTCCAATTCATCAGTCTCTTTCAATTAAGTGGTGCCCAGAAATGACTGCATATCCCAGAAGCAGTTATCAGAGCTGTCTATAGAAGGTTTATTGCCTGACCTTCCTCCTCTTTGACATGATGTATCTATAAAGGCAGCCCAAAATCATATTGGCTTTGGTGCCCTTTCACATCACAGACTCATGCCCAATTTGCTATCTATCCGTGTTTTCTTCAATAGCGTTTAGAGGTATTACTCTTGGGGTATGTCTACACTACATGGCTCTGTCAACAGAGCCATATAGATGAGCTTTGTAGACATAGCAAAATGAAATGGATGCCGCACTGTGCTGATCAGCTGTTTGTTGGCACAGCACGGTAGTCTGGACGCTCAGCGGTTGACATCAAAAGCCTTTGTCGACCGCCTTGGTAAACCTCATTCCACAAGGCATAACGGGGTGGTCAACAAAGGTTTTTGATGTCGACCGCCGAGCATCCAGACTACCGCGCTGTGCCGACAAACAGCTGATCGGCACAGTGTGGCAGCCATTTTGATGTAAATGAAGCAGTGATTACTTAAATCAACACTTCATTTTGCTATGTCTACAAAGCTCATCTACATGGCTCCATCGACAGAGCCATGTAGTGTAGACATACCCTTGGTTACAAAGGGGAGAACTATAGCAAAAGATGGTTGAAGTGACGTATTCAGGGCCACACTATATGCATATGACAAAGCTAGGAAATGCACTTGACCCATGTCCCCGTCAGCTGTCAAATCCTTCAAACATACTTTCTACTCACTAGATGAGTTTTGATGCACAATAGTAATGCACAAAGTGTGGGGTGGGAGAAAGTGCAAAGGTGTTTATATGGAAAGAAGGGCTTTTTGAAAGTTGCTGTTGTTGGTATGGGTTGACTTTACAGTGAGAACTTAGATTCAATCCAGGAGCTGAGCCTTGCTTGAATGTCCCCATTGTCTGTCATTAACTAGAACTGGAGGAAAAAGAAAGAAAGTCCTCTACAGAATTCCTGAGCTGGTAAATGGGGAGTAAGAATTGGAGATACCTATCCTGTTGCATAGCTTGGTCCACGACATTTGGACATACCTATTCGGTTGTGCTACCTTTGTGATATTACTAATTAGAATGGAAAATTCACCAAAAAATAATATCTATATAATATAAATGTATATGAAGCCGAACGTCCCTTTCAGCTATCTTTCCTTCCACTTTGTAGTCTATGCTGCTCATCGCAGCATCAGCCAGTGAGACCTATCAGTCTAACGGCATGTGTGCTGTTCTGTATGCAAAAGATATCCACGAGTATTAACTAAGTTTGCAAGAGAAATTAGGATCAGTAATAAATGTTTTAGCAAAGAGGCTTTTGGGAATAAAAATGTGTCTTCAGGCAAAATTCTCATAAACTAGACATCATCTTTGATTTACAGTTTATAGTATTTTCTTCGCTCTATCCAATATCCCAGGCTTAAGGGCTCCTGCTCGGCTTGCAGTGATTGACTGCTCAAGGTGGGAGGGCAGCTCCCTCCTGAAGTGACGTCAATGGAACGAGGGACTTGGGAAAACACGGAACATTTTCAGCTTGTGTTTACACAGGCCAGGTCACTTGTACTGAATTCCCCCTGGTCCCACTCACCAGTAAAGAACACCAGTTAGGGAACCACTGCAAAAATATTGCCGCTCTCTGATTAGATGGTTGAGGCCCATCATTTCACATCAAGTGTGAAACATAAGCACACATCTAAAGGATGGCCAGAAAGTACAATGTAGGCTGCTCACCTTCTTAAAAATACCCATCTTCCTTGCATGGGACCTTTCTGGGCTTCTGTGGGAGCTTTGTCAGAGAAACAGCTTCATGATGTAGCTAATGTTTCTCTTCCAGCTCTATAGATTTTAAGGCCTGAAAGGACCATTATGATTGCTGGTCTCCTAACTGTATCATAATGGTCCCATCTGGCCTTAAAATATATAGGGTTCTCTGGATACTGAAGGATTGTCCCCAACAGGAGATTCTCCTATGCTTTGTCCAGCCTAACTTTAAATGATTCACTTATTGAAATTTCTACCATTTCCAATGAGAGTTGGTTTCATTGTCATGATTATTTTCCTGCTTGATAGTGAGCCTTATATGTTCTTCCATTTAATTTAATTCCATTGCTCTAAGTCATATCCCATTATCTCCACCCTAAGTAATTCTTCTGCCTCCATGGCATTTAAACTCTTTAAGTAACTGTGGGCTCTTTTTGTGTTCCCCTTTAGTCATTACTTAGCCTAGGTGTGCCACTATTAGTTTTTCAGTTCTGTCCTTGTACGTCAGTGACTCTAGAGTTTCCTCACTACTTTATTTTTGTTCTTCTCTGATGCATTGGAAGAACTTCAAGTTCCTTATGAGTATTAACCTCTCCAGAACCAAGCAGAACATGAGAAGGCTCCTACTGACTTTAATGGACTTTGGCTCAGTCCTGGTATCAGGTGCAGTCCTTATTTCTGAGTGATACATGAAAATGAATTTGCTCCCCTCTAGCCAAAGGTTCTGAAAAGTCACGTTGGCTTCCATTGCTGTATTCACATATTGCCAGCCCATTTGCAGTCCATGCTCACCTCAAGTCATTTGCAATATTTTAGCTTTCCACATGCCGTCTCCTACTGAGTATTTGCATTTTGGGTTATTTCCCATCAACATTTTAGCTTGGATTATCCAAACTGAATTAAGTTGTATGTATTTCTTGCCAATATTTTTAGCATCTCTGGGTTCCTTAATATGATTTCTCTGTCCTCTTAGCTGCCATTCATGTAACCCTTGGTATGGTATGGTGCTGTGAGGAAAGGTTTTATAACGCTTCACAGGTTTTAATGTACAATCCTCGTTTCCAACAGATGCCAATTTAATATCTGCTGCAGATTTGATTGTAACATGCTGTTTCCAGTAACCCTCTTCCAGATCATTAATGAGAAGTTTAAATAAGTCCTGGTATTACACTGTTCCCTGGGGTACCCAAACAGACCTCCCTATGGCACCTCAAGAAACATCCCTCTAATACAATGAACTGCTGGTTTTCATTATCTCCTTACAGTTGACTTTAAACTTAATTTTTGGTCTATGTGCTAATGTCACTTCTAGTACAGGCCCATATGAATTCATTTGTTGAATAAGATTTTAACAGATTTAAAATCCTTATTGAAGCAGATGTTAAAAAATGCATAGTACAAAGGTTGAGAAAAAGAGTTTCTGTTCATCTGGATGTCATTCTAATCATTCTATTTTCCTGTGTCATAACATACTAAGGCAGGGGTGGCCAAACCATTTGACAAAGAGAGCCAAAACAGCGGTGGAAAAAAATGCGAAGAGCCGCACCAGAATTGTCAAACAAACAAAGAAAAAGCCCCTCAGAACAGAATTGTCGAGCAAAAACAAAAAATATATATATATTTTTAAAAGGAGGCTGCCCCTTTAAGATGGCCACCATCTTGAGCACCATTTTTAAACCCCGCAGCTCCAACCCGGTAAGCACAGGGAGCCAGAGGGGGGGCGGGGGAGAATTTGCAGGGGATGGGGGCCATTTGGGGGGGCACAGGAGTGACTTCAAGAGTTGCACTTTTGGGGGGCAAGAGCCACATGCAGCTCGTGAGCCACGGGTTGGCCATGGCTGTACTAAGGGGACATTTGATGAAATAAAAAAGTGGCCAACACAAAACCAGTAAAAGGATTTTTTCCTCACTAGACACAGTTAGACTGTGGAACTCATTGCCACAGGAAGTTATTGAGTCCAATAACTGAACCAATTTCAAAAGGGACTAGACATTTCTATAACATCGATATCCAGAGTTATAACTATTATTGTTAACAAAATTCTCTGGAAGGGATATTAAATCTCAGGAATCCGTGTGTAACCCTTAACTATTAAATATCAGGATGAGACTGTATGTGAGAAGCAGATTATCCCACAACTGTTACTGTAGGGATCTTACTCCTTCTTCTAAAGTATTTGGTACTGGTTACTATTGGATACAGTACCTGGGTCTGATACA
>CM057847.1:175225938-175236010 GCA_030068395.1 Apalone spinifera
CTCCAGCCTTTCCCAGGGTGCCCTGCTGGCCGCCCTGGCCACAAGGCAACTTCTCACCTGATGCCCTGCTGTAACTGGTTCCAACCAGCCTTAAATGCAATTCAACATCCACTCAGTGCGGACATGCTATTTCGAAATAGAAAAATGCTATTTCAAAATGCATTTTGTGTGTAGACACGTTATTTTGAAACAAGCTATTTCGAATAAACGATTTTGAAATTGCTTATTTCGAAATAACGCTGTAGTGTAGACATACCCTCAACATTTATGTCTTTAAAACACTGAACACACTGACTTGTGTGTCAAGTACAAATGCTGTATACATAATAGATGTGACACAAAACTTCTAAAAAGCAAGGAGATGAAAAGATACGGCTACTATCAGTATGCACCTTATAAACCCTCCAACACAGACACACATCTTATTGGTAGCACAACTGTCATGCACCACTGACAGTGCACCACAATCTTTACTCTGTCCCAAACAGGGCCAGATTATCCATTAGGCACAGTAGACACAGTGCCTAGGGCCTACAAAAAATTTAGAGCCTACAAAAACTGTAGGGCATACAAAAATTATAATTTACTCAAAAATAAGAAAAAAAACCTGCTAAATCACACTTAATAATTTGCTATTTTTATTAGAATAGATGTGCAAATGTTGAAGATCAATTAAATGTAGACATATTTAATTGTTAGTCAAACAAACAACATACAGGTTTAACATACAATTAAATATTTACTTTGTGACTTTTTGTTAGCAAAATCACAGATTACATCATCAAATGTCATTTTTCTCAAACACTCACTCTCAGTTGAAAGTAGCACAAAGGAAGAGAGTCGTTTCTGTCTCATGGTAGACTGAAGACAGATCTTTATGGCTGCGTCTAGACTGGCATGATTTTGCGGAAATACTTTTAACGGAAAAGTGCTTTTGCGCAAAAGCATCCGTGGCCAGTCTAGATGTGATTTTGCGCAAGAAAGCCCCGATCACCATTTTAGCCATTGGGGCTTTTTTGCACAGAACAGTTCTTTGCTGTCTACACTGGCCCTCTTGCGCAAGTATTCTTGCGCAAGAGGGCTTTTTCCCGAACGGGAGCGTGAAATTATTTGAGCAAGAAGTACTGATTTTGTACATTACAAAGTCAGTGCTCTTGCGCAAATTCAAGCCAGTGTAGACAGCTGGTAAGTTTTTGCCAGTTTTTGCGCAGAATCTTGCCAGTCTAGATGCACCCTATATGTTTTAACTTTGAAAAAGAGTGCTCCTCTGCGCAGATTGTTCCCAAGATGGTGAGATACCTTCTGAAAACAATGCTGACATTTGGAAAACTTGTCACCAACTTGTCTGCTATTTGTGATTACAGTAGCTGGGTTTGACTGCAGTTTCATGTGAGAAACCGAGCACTTTCCAGGCTGTTGGGCTGGGTCGGAGGGGGCGGGGGGGAGAGGTGGAGCAGAATGCATGGGGTAGAAAGGTGGGGGATAGAGGAGGTGGGTGGGTGCTGTCATCTATGTGGTGAGGTAGGGGGAATTTGTTGGGTGTCCTGACTCACTCCTATCTGAGCTGCCACTGTTGGTGCAAGGCAGAGACATAGGACTCTCTCCTGGGCTGTGGGAGTGGTGGGAAAGCAGGCTGCATGAGTCAGGGGTAGGCTGACATGCGGGGATATGGGATATGTGGGTGTATGGAAGATGGGGATGCTACTGTGGAAATGTCATTGTCTCATTAATGCATAAGAGGGAGCTTAGTCAAATATATCTTCCCTTTTTTTTGTGGAGGCCAGAGTGAGTAGGGATTGGTATTAATTACCAACTGATTGGTGACATAATTACAAGATCTTAAATATGCTAGGAAAATATGAAGGGAGAAAGAATAATGTAGCACTCACTGTTAGACTTATAGAGCAAACACAAAACAGTGACTCCTCAGCAGTTCTAGACCAAAATATTTTTCACCTAATATCAGGAGGGAAAGATAAAGAACTTGCTTTTGGCCATACTGAGTTTAACAGGAGGCAATCTGCATGGAGATGTAAGCCTGAGCTAAAAGTTTGTTTGGAAAGAGACAGATTCAGAGCAGACAAATAAAAAGGGTGGTGAGATTCTGCATTAGCAGATCTTAATGCAGGATCTGACTTCATTGTACTGGTATTTTTCTATTGTAAAGCAGGTAGGTTGCTTTTGTAGATAATGATTATGTGGATAGGCCTAGCTTATGACATCTGTATGATTACATTTCAAATACAGTTTACATAGGTGTTAATGGCCTAACGTATGGAAAGAAAAGGATTCTTTTAACCCTTTTTTTGAGTGTTGTAGATATCTGACGACTCTAATCTTTTTAAAAATATCATGTGTTACTAATTAATTCATGGTAAATTGTTAAAATTGGAAGAACTTTGCCATGGAACCGCTTTGTTTGGCCTTTCAATTAGAGTTGGATTCCAGACAAGTGATTTCCATTGAATTTTAGAATTTGTTCGTAGTGGGGGCATTAAGGCCAGATCTTTTCTATATTGTATAGTTCTGGCTCTTAAGAGTCAATGGGCATATTAGGTGTGATGCTAGGTGTGTTGTAGGATGAAGACTGTATTTGCAAGCTCTTTTAAAAATGGATCTGTCTACAAACTCTGAAGCCATGTTAAAGTGCTATTCTGGAGCTTCTACTCTTTGAGTTGGTGACACACACAATGGGAAAGTTTCAAACAAGGATAACTTTCTTTTGTTTACAGGTCTCTGTTTCACTTGCATATTGATCCTAAACATTCATTTAAAATACCCATCTCCAACCACCGGATGTTTTACTTCCCTTCCTATTTTCAAGTTTATGGCTTTCTTTGCTTTCTGTGTTGCTTTATTACTTATTTTTACTTATTTTTCTATTTTTGGACACTATTAATCAAATTAAGAGTTGACATCCAGAGAAACTGTGTAAGCCTCAGTACATGCCTTTTTCTCTCCTTTCCAGTGTAAGTAAATATTGTATTAAAATTTGCAAGGATAACATGACTGTTTTCAGTTGACTCATAGATTGCTTAAGCATCTTAAAGTAGAGCTCTGTGACTAATACACATTTTGGTGTGTTTACTAGCTTGAGTTGCTAGAAAGGATGATAAAATATATGTAAGTCCCAAGGTAGTGTTAATTTTCTTTGTATTTCATATTAAATAAACATCATGGGCATTGTTCCTTGTTAATTATTTTAAAATGACAAAAATTTTAAAATGAGAGATGTTTGTCTTCCATACCTATGGGCTGTTTAAAATACATATTTATATCTAGGTTTTTTGTTTCTACTGGAGGTGCACATAAGTAAGTTCAACCCACCAAAGGATGGAAAATGTTAGAGGGAATACTTATTACTACAGTGTTTGCATTTCACAGTTGTGTTTCAGAAACCCTAGGCTACTTCTAAGCACTGTTTCTGGCAGAAATGTGTGGCCCGCATCAGCCAATGTACTGTAATTTCATAAATGAGGTTGACTTATCTTAAGACACAATGTTGCCAAGTTATCCACTATGTGGCACAATGCATTGCTCTGCTGATTTTACAGTCGTAGTGATGGCAACATCACCTTACTTTTCTCCTTATTAGCCAATTAACTATCAGGTGAATCCTCAGTATAGTTGTAGCATACAACAAAATGGCTCTTATTCTAGAATGAAGTGCCATGAATTTCTCACATGGTGCGCCACTTTCAGGAGTGAAAATTAAAGTGTGTGATACTAGGTGTACAGGTGATAGGGCATTTCTCCCTTATATATTTCTATATAGTCTAATTTAAGGACCTGCAATTATAAGAGTGCCTAAGGCCTTCAAAAGGTTAACCTGACCCTGGTCCCAGTAGGGATGCCAACTTTTCCCAAAGTTAACCACAAACTGACCAGACTGCCCTGAATCCCATCTAGTTCAGAGGCCTTTTCCAAAATAAATACCCCTCCCCATCCAAGGACCTTCTTTCCATCTAGCTAGGACTCCCCTCCTACATAGTGTAAGTCAGTGGCCTGAATGAGCTCTCCTCTTCCATGTGTTAATGAATTTGGAGGAAGGGTCCCTTAGGAGCAGACCATATTTTCATAGACATACGCCCTTTGCCTGTGTGATTAGCAGACTTGCCTACTTTGCCAAAGGGATCAATTTTGACTATATTTTGGTTAAAATTCACTTATAGCTGGGATGCAGGGATGAAATGTTGTTATCCTTACTGTGTCTCTAAAAGGCAGCAGAATTGTACTTCGTATGCCCTAACAGCAGGGTATCTTTTTGCATTCTGTTAAGTAATATCACTTTAGCATCCCCTGGGGCAGTGTTTAGTTTTCCTAGGTGTATGGGTGGGTGCACCAGACAGTTCTGTTTTGTTGCATTAAGAGGAATCCCCAGGTGATCCAGATGTCCTTTGTGACTGCTGAAGCCACCTGGCAGAAGAGATGTATCAGCACTATGAGAAGGACCAAAGAATCATAACCTCAAGGGCCAGATTGCTTCCCAGTTGCAGAATCCAAATTCATCCCCCTCCTGACACATGCAGGATCATCCCATCTGGTCCTTTTTTCCAGCCTAACTTTCTATGTCCTAAGCATGCTTCCACTTGTGCAACTGGGCGCTTCCTCCACAAGCCTAATAGATTGTGCCATTAGGAAGATAATAGAAGGTAATTTTCATTACATGGGAGTGTTTTACCTAGAAGCAACAAACCACTTCCTGATGCAACAAACCTTGCGGTAGCATAATAAATCTGTAAGTTAACCACCACTCTAATTTCCATTTAAATAATTCAGAGAGCAATGACGATGAAGCCAGAGTAACAATAAATAACAAGAAAGATGCTGGCCTTTAAGGGCTTCAGTTCCTGCAGTGACAAGAAAATTATCCTTCTATGTAGGTACTTATACACCCTCCAATGCCATAGTACCTGAAGACCAGATCCACAAATGTATTTGATTTCAAAGGAGTTAGGCATCTAAATACCTTCGAGGACTGGAACCTGAAAGCAGCACCATTATTAGATGCATGATAAAGCTTATAATATCCAGGAAAAGGAAGGAATGAGGGCAACAGAATAAGGAGAGTGGAAACAAGCAGACGTTAACAAATTCAGGGAACTGGGAAATAGAGTCCCTGGGGAAGAAAATCCAAGGGAAAAAGGAGTTCAGGAGAGCCAGGTGTTTCTCATGGAGACAATATTCAAGATGCAACAGCGAACTATCCCGATGAAAAGCAAAGACAGAAAGAACAGTAGGAGGTCCATGTGGCTCCATGAGAGCTCTTTAATGACCTGAAAATCAAAAAAGGAATCATATAAAAAGTGGAAACATGGAGAAATCACTAAGGAGGAGTACAAAAAAAAAAAGGACAAGACTGCAGGGACTGAATCAGAAAGGTTAGGGCATAAAATGAGTGGCATCTAGCAAGAGACATAAAAGGCAATAAGAAGAGATTCTATAAATACTTTAGGAGCAAGAGAAAGATGAAGGAAACTGTAGTTCAAAGTAGTGGGAGAAGGAGCTCTAGTAATGGAAGGCATCAAGGAAGTTGATGCCTATTTTGCTTCAATATTGACCAAAAAAGTAAATTATGACCAGATACTTAACATAATGAATATTAACAGCAAGAGGGAAGGCCCACAAGACAAAGCAGGGAAAGAAAGGGTGAAGAATATTTAGATAAGTTAGATAGGTACCCGTCAGAATCCATAAGAAACTAGCTGAAGCTATGTTGGAACCATGAGCAATCAGCCTCCAGAACTCATGGAGGAGAAGTGAGGACTGGCAACACGCTAACTTAGTACCTATAGACTAGTGAGCCTAACTTCAATACATAGAAAGATATTAGGACAAATTATTAAATAATGAGTTTTTAAGCACCTACAGGACAACAGCATGATAAGTAATAGCCAGCATGGATTTGTCAAAGACAAATCGTGCCAAACCCTTCGGTTTTTTTTTCTTGACAGACTAACTAGCCTAGTGAAAAGAGGAAAAACTGTGTATGCAGTATATTTTAATTTTAGTAAGGCCTTTTACACAGTTCCAACATGACAGTCTCATGAGCAGACTAGGAAATGTGTCCAGATTAAATTACTATAAGGTGAGTGCAAAACTGGTTGAAAGATCATACTCAAAGAGTAGTTATCAGTGATTCACTAGGAGGATGTTTCCAGTGGGGTAATGTGGAACTCTGTCTTGTTTTTGCTATTGTTCAATATTTTCATTAATGATTTGGATACCAGAGTGAAAATACAATCCAATTTTTGGATGACACCGAGCCAGGTGGGGATTGGATTAGAATTCAAAATGATCTAGACAAATCGGAACATTGGTTTGCATTCAGCAAGATGAAATTCAATAAGGAGAAATGCAAATTACCATACTGAAATGGTGTGTGTGTGTGGGGGGAGAACCCCAGTGCAAAAGACCAAAATGAGGAATATCTGCCTAGGCAGCAGTATTGTTGAACAGTTATCAGGGAGATATTATGGATCACAAATTGACCGTGAGAAAACAATGTAATGCAAAAAAGACTAGTAACATTCTGGGGAGAATTAACTGCAGGGTCATATATAATACATGAGACGTTTAACTCTACTTGGCAGGGGTTAGGTCTCAGCTGGAGTACTGTGTCTAGTTCTGGGTGCCACACTTTAAGAAAGATGTGGCCAAATTGGCGGGAGTCCAGAAGACAGCAACAAAAATGATAAATGATAAAATATTTTCAACCCAAACCCATGAAAAAAGATTTAAAACATTGGGCATATTTTGTTTTGAGGAAACAAGAGGGATGGACCTGATAACTGACTTTAAATATGTTAAGTGCTGTGATAAAGAGGAAGTTGATCAATTGGCCTCCATGTTTAGAGAAGGTAATTGGAAGAAGTTTTTGGCTTAATTGTAGAAAGGGAGATTTTGGTTAGATATTAGGAAAAAAACTTTCTAGCCATAAGGACAGTTGAGCTCTGGAATAGGCTTAGAAGAGAAGTTGTAGAATCTCCACAACTGGTGGTTTTTAAGGACAGGTTAGACTCCTGGCAGGAATGGTCCCGCCTCCCCAAAGGGGCGTGGACTAGACTACCTCTCCAGATCACTTCCAGCCTCCATTTCTATAACTCTGATCTTTATAGGGCAGAGGAAAAGATACAAAGTTCTTCATCGAACAAAAACAAAATAGAGTTGGAAACTCCTCTCCTTGTTAGTACATGCTGTCATCTTCCCAGTGCTGGTAAGATGCACAAGCTCCCACTGAAACATATAAGTACCTCTATAACCACCACCAGGCCAATTTGAATCTGGGACCTCAGGAGCTTAGTGTAGGCATCTCTATAGCTTGAGCTGTAAAGCCAGCTGGCTCTCAGCTTAGGTTGTAGAGCTCCCTTGTTCTTATCTCTCATTAGAAAGGGTCTCAGTGCCACTACATGGGACAGTGAACCACACTAGGGGTGCATCTACACAAGAGGGCTTAGTTTGAAATAAGCTACTCAAACTGAGTACGTCAATTGCATAGCTTATTTCAAAATAGCATATTTTGAAATTGGGAACGTCTACACAGAACTTATTTTGAAATAGAGCACTCTTCCCCTGACTTCCCTTACTCCTCGTACAATGAGAGTTACAGGAGTCGGAGTAAGAAGTCCTCCAGCTTGACAGTATTTCAACATTATTTTGAAATAACTGCTTGTTGTGTAGGTGCGGACTGAATTCTTAGCCCAAGGGGTGGGATATTCACCTGAGAAGTGGGAGACTACCAGTTCAAGTCCTCTCTCTGCCTGAGGTAAAGCAAGGAATTGAACAGGGATCTGCTAACTTGCTCGTGCGTGTGCTAACCATTGGGCTCTGGGATAGACCGATGTCAGCTCCCTGAGGGTTGGTGTCCACTGATGGGAAGATAGATGCTGTGGCAATTGATCCACCAGGGGTCAATTTAGTGGGTCTAAATCAACTGCTGATCACTCTCCTGTTGACTCTGGCGCTCCACCCGAATGAGAAATGTAAAGAAAGTCAACATTCTCCAATTGACCCAGCACGGTATAAACACCATAATAATTTGATCAAGCTACATCAACTCCAGATAGATTATTCATGTAGCTGGAATTGCACAACTTAGGTTGACTTAACCCTGTATTGTAGACCTGCCCTGAGTCTTTCTTATCGAAGTTGTTGCACAGGATAAATAATTAAAGAGTTACTGGAGAGAGTTCACATAAGTTCATGCAAACAGTTCTTCCTGTTTATTCTTTTATTTATTGCAATTTTTTTCTTGGATTTGCACTAAAGCTAGTCTGGAATTTTTTGACACTTCTTTTTTAATCTGAAAATGCAGATTCAGCCAAAACCAAAGTCTTTTTGCAGAAAAAGGTTGGTTTTGACAAATGTTTCAATGAGAAAATTTTGGAGGTTGTTCATTCGGCATTTTCTAAAGAAAAAAATCTGTCTGGAAAGATTTAAAAAAAATGTAAGTGAATTATAGTAAAACATTAACATAGTTAAAATCAAGCAAAAATTTTCAAAAAGATCCAATTGAAAAGTTTGGATTGACTTGGACTGATTTGTTTTCCAGATTTTCAGTTTAAAGCATTTGTCTTTTTGTCTTGCTTCAAGAGACGGAATATTTTTCAAACCTCAAAAATGTTTGTGGGACAGGAAAAGCATTCCCTGTCCAGTCAAATTTGCATTTCTTAGGCTAACTTCAAGACCTGGTAAATACAGGCTATTGAAATGAGTAGATATAAATCTGCTTGTACTAGCTCTGTTTTTTCACTCCTTGAGAGTCAGATTTGAATGAACCCTACTACCCAAAGTGAAACTCAGTTGCAAGTGTAACCCACACACCTAAGCTACATCTACACTTCAGGCTTCTTGTGCAAGAGAGCGTCCACACTGGCATGGACGCTCTTGCGCAAGAAAGCTCTGATGGCCATTCACACACGCCTGTGCTTTTTCCGATAGCGGTTTCTTGCACAAGAAGCCCCTGGTCATCCTGATAGAACTCCTCTACAGCCAGCCTGTGTGGCTTACACTGGGGAAAGCATTGCAGAACTGTGCCAACTCCAGGGCAAATAAGATTGGAATTGCTCAGCTGGGACCACCTTTCCCTCCTGGAGTCTCCCTAGATACCAGAGATGTACATGCTGCAATAATATCCCTTGGCCAGGCTGCTACTTTCCCCTGCTCTCTTAGGAGGTGAGTGCATCCCAGATGCTAAGATTATTCCAGGCTTTGTGAGGGTGGCACATGCTAAGGGCCAGGGTCTGTGAACCTTCCCCTATATTCCTCAACAACAGCAAAGCACATCCTGATCTATTATCAGCAGTCAGTACTCCACATGCCTTCATGGCTTTTCTCTGCTTTTTACTGGAGAATCAGATATTAGCCACTGTCACAAGACCCATCTAATATGCTCCAATGCAGCATTGCAAATCTTCGGCTTCTACATTCCTATGTTAAATGGCCAAGTTGAAAAGACGACGTCATGGGTCTAATATTCAAAGCATCCGAAGCATGTAAATCCCATTGACTTAGTTCTTGTGTCTGCACAAAATTTCCTGGTAGATCTAGCTGCTTAGTAAATATTAAAATTAATAAACCCAAGAAGCCTGAGCACTGTTTAACTTCAGAGAAATGTTTCGCTCTGACAGCTCATTAAAGAAAGCACCATCTTTAAAGGAACTGATGCAAAAGAGAACATATGAAATCTAAGCCTCAGGTGGATTTGGCAAGGCAGAGCAATGCCAAATGTCCTTTATGGATTCCACTAAGACTGTGTGGGCAGGAGTAAATGCCAGGTCAGGTGTACTATGTCTATGACCTCTGATGTGCTTGCAATGAATGGCTTCAGGATTACGCATGTCAACTGATTAAACATAGAATAAAACATGTCAGGCTGATTTCATTGAGTGAGAGTAAAACTGCTATAGAAGAATCTTAGAATACGGTATGTCAGACAAACTATAGATGAAAGAAATAATATATTACAAGCATATACATTAGAATCTATTATGCATACATGTTTCTGTACATCAGAATCCCGATCAAAAAGGCAAATAGGATGCTAGGAATTATTAAGAAAGGGATAGAAAAT
>CM057847.1:175242493-175255999 GCA_030068395.1 Apalone spinifera
TACTTAATTCAAACTAGGCGTTAGTCCTCGTAGAATGAGGTTTACCTAGTTTGACTTAAGCGCTCTGCTAGTTCGAATTAAGTTCGAACTAGCGGTTTGTATTTATAGACACTATGAAAGTTAATTCGAACTAATGGCTGTTAGTTCGAATTAACTTTGTAGTGTAGACATACCCCTAGATACACTTGATACAAAAAAGGATGAATAAGAAACAAATCAGAACAGCTTCTGTAAAAGATAGCTGCACTCTCTAGCTTATTAGAATTCTTTAAATACTGGTTAAAGCAAAACCCTCTGATACACTTTATTGGGATTTTGAAACATTACTGAAGGTTGTTAAGGAAACAAAGTCGTCATTGAGTGGGGGGGGGTCAAAGGGCACTGGAAATTGGTATGGGGATGAATACAAAGAAAAAAAGAAATGATGAGTTTTCAGCAAGCCAGAAGGTTAGCAGCAGGGGGTCCCAAAGTTTTAGGCTGTCTGTCTTTTAAATAATTTAATAATGATCTGGAAAATAGAGCTAGAAGTGAAGTGACAAAATTGGTAAAGGATACACCATTATTTAGGTGAATCAACACTGGAGAAGATTGTGAGGACCTTCAGGGTGACTTACTGCTAGAGAGCTAAATGAATGAGAAGTGCAGTGGCAAAAAAAAAAGTTGACAAATGCAAGATAATGCATATTGGAAGGAATTGTTTGAATTGCTCACACAGATTTCAAGGTTCAAAATTGACTTGAAACAATCAGTGTAAAGGCCAGAGCATTGGTTTGTGCATCTCAATATAACATATCTGCTCAGCATGCAGTGGCATTGACAACATGCAAATAAAAAGTTATGATGCAAAAGAAATAGGCTAGATGATAGTACTGAAAATATGATCATGTTCTGTGAATCAATAGCACCCCAACCCCTCAATAACACATAAGATTTTGGTAACCATATCTCAAAGACAACAGAGGAAAACAGAAGGCATATAGAGA
Source organism: Apalone spinifera (assembly GCA_030068395.1). Taxonomy (NCBI): domain Eukaryota; kingdom Metazoa; phylum Chordata; order Testudines; family Trionychidae; genus Apalone; species Apalone spinifera. The sequence goes on from CM057847.1 coordinate 175,243,477, forward strand.
CAGGTGAAGAATACGATTAGAAAAATGGAAAGAATTTGATATTATAGATAAAGAAGGTAAAACAGGTGCTCATATTTTCCCTCTCATATTAAAAAAAAATGTTCATTCAATGACAGCAAAAGGCAAAAATGCATCATCAATACAAATATTTGACACAATATTTAATTAACCCTTGGAACTCATTGTCACATAATATAACTGGAGCAAAGAGCTTATTGGGATTTTAAAAAGAGATTTTATATATCCATACAGACACAAAGTATTACAGTCAGATTTTATAAAATAAGAGATATTAACTCTCATGCTTATGATGTAAGAAAACCAGCAACTGGTAGGAGATAAAAATTTACTCATTTGGAATTTCCCACCCCTTCTTCTCTGAGGCACCTGGTACTGGCCAGTGTCAGAGACAGCATACGGGACTGCATGGATCATTGGTCACATCTGGTCTGGCAATGCCTATGCTCCTAACTATAGTTACAATTTTAATTACTTAATCCCTATTACCTATTTTGAGACTCTAATGCTGAAATCCTGACTCCTGAGGTAGTTAGCATGTACCTCTGCAATTAGCCTCATTAAAGTCAAGTGAGTAAGAGTTAATTAACGTATGGAGAGTGTGTCCATGTCATTATTCATTGAATAATTTGTACAAAGTGATAGCAGAGCTGCAGTATCAATCTCTGCTTAAAAGTGGGGCGAAATGGGTGTGTGTGTAAAGAGGGGGATGAGAGAGAGAGAGAGAGAAAGAAAGAAAGAAAGAAAGAAAAATATGTGTGAGGGGATAATGTGTGTTATGGGATAATGAAGTATGAATTAGTGAGATCCTGCCCACATTGCATATGTTGAGAAATAATGTAAAACTTGTGGTTTTTGTTCACTATATAATTGATTCAATTTTGGTAGGCGGTGGAAATAAATCACTTGCTCTGGGAACAAACTGAGTTTAGTTATATGTGCCCTTTGGAGTTTGAAACACATCCTCTTTTATCCACTTGTTTTTTAGAGCTACTAATAAGGACTACAGAGAGCACATCGACAGTGCTGCTCTGCATAGCTGGTAGCTAGATAAAGACACATGGATTAGGGAATCTGGGTCAAAAAGGAGAGAACTGCACAGACTGCCTGGACATGCACTGAGGAAGGTTCATCCCTGCAGGCAATCAATGGTAAAAGGTTACTAAGGAAATAAATATGAATTGATCATTTCCAGATTTGTCATTTTGCAGACAGTTTTACAGGGAAAGGATAGAGCCTTTTCTCCACTGAACAAAATAAAACTAGAGATTTCTTTAATGCCAGAAACAGGAATTTATAGCAGGACATCATGCATAGTCCTTCACAGGACATTTTAGATCCTGAGTGAAAAATATTTCAGGGATATTGTCAGATTAAGAATATTATATTAAAATATTATTTCCTTACCTACGGACTGATTTGACAAGCAGTAAGAATAGGGCTTACCCCTGTGAGCAGCACCACTGAAACCATTCATGGTGGTAAGCCCTCTCTAGTCCTGAACTCTATGGTCCAGAAATTTCCATGGTCCAGCATGATTTTAGTTAGCCAGCTGTCCACTTTTCATGAGCGTGGCCAAGTTTCTGATGTCCCATAAGTTTTGTTTACAGCCACCAGTCCTGGCTCTCAGTGGTCTGTGCTGTTATTTAGCTCTAATTTACCCCTAAATGGCTTCTAAGAACCCAGTGAGCAGTGGAAGTGCTGGTAATGCTGCTTCACAATACTGACCACCTGTGGTCTGGAAAGTTCTCTGTCAGGCCCTGTGAATGCTGGACTAGAGCAGTTCAACCTGTAACCTTCAATAGTAAGGCCCCAGTCCTTCAAGGAGCAGTGCTGCAATCAATTGCACAGACAAAGTATCACATTTTCCTCCCACCCTCATCTTACCTACTTTTCTTTCCTGTATTCTGCCTTACTTTTCGTTCATGTTTATATATTTTTTTTATCATTGGACAATGTAAATTTGTGGGTAATGTATCATGATTACCTTTGATGCATTTCTTTGCCAGTTGAGCTCTGGAAAGTTCAACTCTGCTCCAAGAAACTAATGAAACCAACCTGTCTTTTCTATTTGGGGTCCCGATTATGCGAAGACCTACACACATACTTAACTTTACGCATCGGAGAAGCCTAGTTTGCTTCAGGGGTACTAGTTGTGAGCTTAAAGTTAAGCATGTGCTTAAGCTTTTGTGGATTTATGGTCTAAATAGTCAAAGGAAACAGAAGAAGTATAATTAGCTCAGTTTTTTATAGGAAAGGTTATAGCCTAGGGAGATCATATGACTTGCCTATGGTCATGCAGTAAGTCAGATGTAGATAAGGGAACCGAACCCACAGTACAAAGCCATTGCTTTTGCTCCACTTATGGTTAGCTCATCTTTGTGGCTTAGCCCATGATGGCATTTGAGTATGTAACATCTAACGGCTGTCCCACATTCTGATCACACTCTGTTATTTGTGCTCATTGCCTTGGCTTAAGACCTTCGCAGTAGGGGTGTGGTTTCAATTCAGCAATGGCCTCTCAGTCTACAGCTCTGAGTAGGAAGTCATACCAGGACAGCACAACACTAAGATGCCCTTACATTTTTTTCTATATCCTTATCCAAGAGGGGTGTCTTTGCATGCCCAGCTAGAGGCAGTGATACTCAATTAGTCATAAAGCTCTGGATTGCCACAGTCCTTTCTTGGCTGCACAGAGAGGTGAAGGGAAGTAAGTCTTAAACTTTCAACAGTGAACAAGTGGCGTTGGGGGAGAAGAAAGGAAAATGTGGAGAGCCAGAACCCTCCCTTCCCAGCTCACCTACCAGATGTAGCTAGGGAGGGACAAGGATGGAAGAAAAATGTTCCACAGAATGGGGCGACATAAAATTAGTCATAGATTTTAAAGGCCAGAGGGGACTTTAATATGGAGAAATACCTATCTCATAGATCTGGAAGGGACCAGTCATTAAGTCCAGTCTCCTGCTCTCACAGCAGGACCAAGTACCATCTCTGACAGATTTTGCCCCAGATGGCCCCCTCACAGAATAAGCTCTCAACCCTGGGTTTAGTTGGCTAATGCTCAAACTACTGAGCTATCCCTCTAACCCAGGGATAGGCAATCTAGGCTAGTGAGTGGGCTGCATGAGTTGGCCTCCTTCATCTCCAATGGTTGTAACATGGTTGTAACCAAGACAGTCTCCTGGGCTAGGATAGACATGCTAACTGCTCTGGTGTACCTAGAATGTGTGGAGTGTGCCAGTTGAACTATAGCAGCACTGTGGATGCAGATGGAGCGCACGGCTCTCACAGTCAATGTTGTGTGCCATCTGGACGCACCTCAATTCACGTGCCCTGGCTTTACGTGCGTGTCACTTTAGTAAAGCACTACACAGATGGAAACCAGCGGAATCTGGCACCCTGGCACATGGTAAACAAAATATCTCGTGGGCTTCGGATTGCCCACCCCTGCTCTAACAACTGCTTCATCAATCCTTCCTCTTGATCATTTCCAAGCTTAACAAGGGAGCTCTAGCCACATTACTCCCACTAGTTTGAATGGAACTTCTGTGGCCTAAATACACAAGTTGGTGTTAAAAATCACAACCTCCACTTTCAGGGCCAAATCCAAGGCCCACTGAAGTGGGAGGAAAGACTATCAATGCCACTTTGGTGCTGCCTTATATTAGCCAGCCATGTGCTGCAGTTGTAAAAAAGGCTAATGTCGCTCTGGGAGTGTGTTACCAGGACTGTCATGTGCAAGACACAGGAGGTAATTGTCCTGCTCTATTCAGCATTAATGACATTTTGGCCTGTGTGCTGTGTTGTGTATGGGCAACGCACCTTAAGAAAAAAATGGAGACAAACTAGACAGAGTCAAGAGGAAAGCAACAACAATGATGAAAGATTTAAAATAGAAAACAGCCCTAGGAGGAAAGCATCAAAAAACTGAGGAAGTTTAGTCTTGAGAGAAGAAGACTGGTGGGAAGGGGATGAGGGGTGGGGGAGACTTGATAAAAGTCTTTAAATATGGTAAGGAATGTTATAAAGAGGAAGGTGATCAGTTGTTCTCCATGTCCACTGAAGGTAGGACAAGAAGTAATGGACGTAAGTTAGATATTAGGAATCACTTTCTAATTATAAGGGCAGTTAAGCACTGCAATAAGTTACCAAGAAAGTCTGCGGAATCCCCATCACTGCAAGTGTTTAAGGACAGGATAGACAAACACCTGGTTGGGTGGTCTGGATAGGTTTGGTCCTTCTTCCGCACAAGGAGCTGCACTAACTGGGGTCCTAAGATCCTTTACAGCTCTGCATTTTTATTAAATTCAGTGCTGATAAATGCAAAGTCGTGCCCATTGTCAAGAAAGAGACTTTGGAGGCACTCTGGCTAGTTCTCTGAAAACATCCACTCGGTGTGCGATGGAAATCAAAAAGGAAACAGAATGTTGGGAATCATTAACAAGGATGGATATAAATATATAAATCCCTGGTACACCCACATCCTGAATTGTGCATGCAGATGTGGTCTATAAAATCAAGACTGATGTGGAGAAAGGAAATAAGGACATGTGATTTACTCCTTTTTTTAACACAAGAACTCAGGATCACCAAATGAAATGAATAGGCAGCAGGTTAAAAACAAACAAAAGAAGTTTTTCTTCACTCAAGGCAGAGTCACCCCTCAGAACGCCTTGCCAGAAGATGTGAAGGCCAAGACTATAAAAGAGTTCAAGAAAGACAGAGCTAAATTCATGAAGGGTAAATCCGTTCCATTAGCTATTAGCCAGGATGGGTAGGAATGGCGTCCCTAGCCTCTGTTTGTAAGAAGCAGGGACTGGGTGGCAAGTTATGGATCACCTGATGATTCCCTGTCCTCTTCATTCCCTCTGAAGCACCTGACATTGGCCACTGTTGGAAGACAAAATACTGAGCTAGATGGATATTTGGTCTAATCCAGAATGGCTATTCTTATGTTATTATGAGGTCTGTGGTTCAATTCAAGGTGGAGGGCAGATTCTAGCAAATGGAAGAAAGTACATAGAGGTAAAAAGTGAATGCATGAAGGAGCTGCTGCTTTCCCAGTTTGGAAGGAAATCCTAATAATATAAAGCAATGGGAGCTGAGAAATTATGCTGTTGGAGGAGGGATGAGTCAGGTTTTGTGCATTGCCCTCGCCACCAGCAAAATCTCTCCACTCCTACTGGCCAGAGACCGGCCAATGGGAGCTGAGAGATTTTGATGGAAGTGGGTGCAATGCAGCACAGAGAGCCACATGGCACGTACAGCTGCTTTGAACGGCGCTGCTCCACGCAACAGGGGCAGGTGGACTGGATTAAAAGGCTTGTAAGAGAACAGTTTGTCACTCTCCTCTTTATAACAACCTTTTACATATTTGAACACTTTCATCACAGTCCCCCTCATTCGTCTCTTCTATATCCTAAACAAATGTCCTACATCATTCATAAAAATACATTTTCAAATCTTACTTTAATTATTTGAATGGAAACTTTGAATGGAACGCAAATTTTCTAGGGAACACCTACCAGCGCTTCATAATAAGAAGTGTGCCGATTGTATGTCTGCTTGGAAATATTTTCCAAAGACAACTTTTGTTTTCTTGCCAGAGCTATGGAGACACCAAAAGCACTAAAAAGTGAACTTTATCATGAGATCACTCACAGCACAAAAGGGTTTCTGTTTCCTTTTTCCCAGTATAGATTTTTTCCTCTTTTAAGTTTTTTTTCTCCTGTTAACAAACATGCTATTTTTTAAAGCACAGAATGGTTAAACCTTTACTTGAAAAAGGCAGTGGGAATAAGTCATTTGATCATCTAATGACCTCTGGTGGATGAATCTAATTGACTTACAGACACATTTTGTTACATACTGTTTTTATCTGGAAGTTGATCTAAAGATATCCCACCCTTGACAAATTTTCCCACAGTGGTCCCAGAGATCCTTCCCTCCCCACATTTTCCTTGAGCTGGAAACTCTGGCCTAGATTTTATGTCTGCTTTTAGTCCAGAAGTGCTGCTGGGAAAGAGCTATGCCTCTGAGAGTAATTACTCCCTTTTCCTGGGGAAGTGAGGATGGAGGCAATTAGCTGCTGGACTGCTCCTCCCCCCATGCTAAGTACACAAAGCTCCCCCCGCCCCATCTGTCCACCTGCTCAGAGTCCGCATAGTGCCCACTTACTTGTGGCTGTTTGCAGCCAAGGTCTGTGGAAGCCATGCAGTGGATTTAAAAGAAGGGAGGGGTTACTCCCTTCATGCCCATGTATGGCTGCTTGGTCTTGGGGATGATCAAGCCCTGTAAGCAAATCCTTTCCAGCAGCCCCACACGACACCTCAAATACACTCACCCAGGAAACTACCCCTGAAACAAACCCCATTGCCAACTCTGTCCACACACCTATACAAGCGACAGCATCACAGGACCTAACCACATGAGCCACAAAATCAAGGGTCATACAACTGCACATCCTCTAATGTGATCTACGCCATCAAGTGCCAGCAATGCCCCTCTGCCATGTATATTGGCCAAACCGGACAGTCTCTGCAACAAAGGATAAATGGACACAAATGAGACATCACAAAAGGCAATACACATAAACTTGTAGGATCACATATTAACCTGCCTAGTCACTCAATCATGGATGTAGAAGTAGCCATTCTTCTACAAAGGAATTTCACTGCCCAATTTCAGAGAGAGACTGCAGAACTGGAATGTATCTACACATTTGACACTGTTACCCTGGGCTTGAATAAAGACATTACCTGGTTATCGCACTATACAGCCAATTTCCCCTGCCTTTAACATCCTCATTTTCACATCAAAAGCTATAAATGGGACACATCCAGCCCATTTAATTAGCTTCATTCACACAGATCCTATAATTTACAGGCACTTATTTTGCTGTTATATATATTTTGGCTTCTGTTATTTCCACTCCAACTCATCTGATGAAGTGGGTCTTACCCATGAAAGCTCATGATACTATTTTTGTTAGTCTCAAAGGGTAGGTCTACAATCCAGAGAAGATCGAAGCTGTTGTTGTTGATCTTCCAGGGTTCAAATTAGTGGGTCCAGTAAAGACAGCTAATTTGAACTGAGAGGGGTACTCTGGTCGATGCTGGTAGTCCTGCTTCCACAAGGAGTAAGGGAAGTCGAAGGGAGAGTGTTCTCCTTTCGACTTTCTGCAGTGCGAACAGTGCCAAAAGTCAATTTAAGGTACTTTGACTTCAGCTACACAATTAAAGTAGCTGAACTTGTGTATCTTAATTCAACCTTATCCCATAGCGTAGACATACCCTTAGGTGCCACAGGACTACTCATTGTTTTTATAAGCCCAGAATACAAGTAACTTCAAGTGAGTAATGATTCAGCTTCAAACCTAGCCAGTGAGTGACAAGGGGACAAAACATTTCAGGGGATGTGAGGGGACCTTTTAGGGAATCAATATGCTGTTATCTGTAGGATCACCTAGTCCTCACAATTCAGGGCCTTTGAGAACTGTGCTTTGGGAACTGTCACTTTCCCCTTCTGCCCAATATATTAACCCTGAAAAGAAACCCTGGCTAGAGAGGTGCCCTTCAGTTCCTTTTCCACGGCAATGGTTAAAACGACGTTACCTTGCCTGACAGACTATCACATGAGTTCTCACAATTCAACTCTGTGCCCTTTGTTAAAATCCTTAACGCCAGGCTAGAGCAAGTCCCTGACCAAGCTGCTCATTCCTGACCCCTGGACTTCTCAGGCAAACCACATAATGACCTTCATTGACTCAGCGGCGGCTAGCAAGAATGCCAGGAGGAGGGGTCCCGTTGAGGCTTCTAGGTGTGTGGAATTGCTAGAGGATTTAGCTTTTTTACCCAAGGGAGTCTCTCAAACTGTCACCAGGGTTCAATGCAGGGATAAAGACAACGAGCGGAGGCTGGGAGAATGACAGTATTGCCACTGAGGGGAGATTTTCTAATGCAGGATATCGAAGCACACCTAGGGAGAATGATTTTCAGCAGGCATAGTGCCCATGTAACATAATATAAGAACTACATAAGAAGAGATAGAATGGGGAAAGTGTATATGGTACAGGCCAGGGGGGTATTCTTTAGGAGTGAAATGCTGATAACTCAGGCGTATGCTGGGAACTAAGTGGAGGAATGGAATTGGCAGATCTGTGCCATATGGGCTACAGTAGTCACCAGTGGTCTTTCACACTCTTCTGTGGGTGTTGTGGGGAGCATTAGCTAGCCCTTAATGCCATTTCTGGGCCCATGTACAAAGGCCTCTGCACCAGTAGGCAGACCCAGCAAGCAGCTTGAAAAGAGTGGTTAGACCCTTCTTTCCAGCACTGGCACCTCCACATTCTCTGGGTACCTTTACACTGCCTGCGGCCTACAAGCCTATCCTTAGGATTTATGGGACCCTACGCAGTACAATTAAACTGGTGCCCCTATATCCAACAGCCACCCAGGGTGGAGGGAAAGTTGATTTTTTGAGATACGATTTTATAATCTTCAGCAGCACACTGATGACATATTTTCCAGCACATTTTAAATGAGGCTTGTATTGACTAACACAGTGATGACAGAAACTGACAGTGTATACCTGGGGTTGTTAAAGGCCTGTTAAATGGCTTTGTTACCACATGAATGGCTCTTTCACAGGTTCAGTGTTCTGCTACTAGCTCTGGCAGAGCTTTTTCAGTTTAACTCGGTCCTCTCTGGTGTTAGACTCACCAGAACAGGGATAGGAAGGAGTGGGTGGATGGACATTAAGACCTAGGGGTGCCCCAAATTTTCAGGTGCCCTATTGCAGCTGCATATTGTGCATATGGGTAAGGACAGCTCTGGTGGCCTAGGCTGCCTAAGCTAGCTTGAATGCAGCCAATTCATTCTGGCAGTGCTGCGTGGGTTTCAGAGCAGGCTTGTGAGAGGTGTATACTCTCAGGTCCAGTGCTGAGCGTGTGCTACCCACACTGAAGCCCCCTCTGAATTGTCATAGCCTTACTGTTACCCAGGCTAGCGAGGTTCAGTATGTGCTGGGGAGGCTAAGCTGCTCCCAGCTTTTGCTAGACAAACCTCCCCTCTGACCCAGCCGCACTATAGTATGTAAATGGAATGGAAAGGCTTGTCTAGGAGCCCCACATTATATGTGAGTGAATTTCACTCTATTAAAATATCATGTGTAAAGATGACTACGCGCTGGCAGCCAAATATATTTGGCAGATGCAAGCACGTACAGCGAGAATGGGAAAACATGCTGTTGGTTGACCAAATTGTCTAGCATTGTGTTAGACAGACAAAGTGGGTGAGGTAATATCTTGCATTGCACCCATGTCTGTGGTTGAGGGAGACAAGCTTGTGAGGTTACACAGAGCTCTTCTTCACAAAGAGCTGAGGAAAAGCTCTGTGTAAGCCAGTGGCATAGCTAGGCTTTCGGGGAGGGGGGGGGGGCTGAGAAGAAGCCTTGGGGGCACAGGAGGGATCTGGTCCCTGGAGGGAGGAAGCAGAAGGAATGGGGACCTATCTCCCCCAACCCTCTCTTAAGGCTCAGCAGGCACCCAGGGCATATGGACTCGAGCTCTGTCCTTTCCTCCAGACCCCAACTCAATGTGTGTCAGCCCAGCCTGGCCCCTTTCCCGCTGGTGCTATACACCGCTATCCCAGTTACCAGCCCTAACACTAGCCCTGCCCAGACCTGTCCCCATAAGGCACACCCCTGGCAAAACTGGGGCTGGAGACTGGAGCAGCAGCGTGTGGCACCACCAGCAAGAAGGGGGCATGGACAGGCTGATAGACACTGAGCCAAGGTAAGGAGGTCCATCCTATGGATTCAGGGGGCTCCCACCCTGATTTGGGTGGCCCTAGATGCTAAATGGGTGAAACACACCCAACTCAGGCGTTACCTGTGGCTATGTCCCTGGTGTAAGCATGAACATTTGTTTCTCTGATCAACAGAAGTGGGTCCAATAAAAAGTATTACCTCACCCTCCTGGTCTCTCCGATACCCTCGACGAACACAGCTACACCACCACTGTTTATAACAACAGAATTGTATTATTCAATTAGCCCCGATTCTCATTGAGACTAAATGTTCTAGCAGTGTAAAAGTACCCTAAACTAGGTGCAATTGACATTTATACCCACTTTATGGCCCCTTTACACTGCCAGAATGGTGTAAAGGGGCCTTAGTGTACATGAGAATCAGGTCTAGATGTAATTATTTAATGACTGCTGCCTCCCATATGGTAAAGAACATCTGGGAGGACCAAAAAGCATCCACAGTGTTTTTATATATTTAGTGAACAGAGAGCAACTTGATTTATTTTTTATTAAATCTTTCCAGTTGACTAATGACATGGTTCACAGATCTGTAGTTGAAAGGAGGTTTCCACTGTTTTCTTTGTTATCCAGTGTTGTAACTGCGATGCACTCTTCGCTCACCTTGTCCTTCTTGTGCCTGTCCATAATCTGTTATGCTGGTGTAAATCTGTGGAGTTACTCTAGATTTGCACTGTTATAGCTGGGATCACAATCTCCAGCCTTCAGGGGGATGTCTACACAGCAATTAAACATCTGCGGCTGGCCTGTATCAGCTGATTTAGGCCTGCAGGCTGTATGGCTGTCAAATTGTGGTGTAAATGTTTGGGCTCAGGCTCTGTGGGACCCCATCAGCAGGGGAAGGGTCCTAGAGCTAGGTTCTCCCCAAACCTGAATGACTACATTGCAATTTTACTGCCCCTTACACTGAGCACCAAAAGCCCATGTCAGCTGACACGAGCCAGCTGTGCATGTATAATTGCAGTGTAGAGATACCCTTAGCGTTTGAGAAGGATCTTATGCACCTTCCTACAAGAGTGTTTGCTACTGAACATTTTCTAATACTTCAGCCTAGAGGAAAAAGGATTTATTATTCACGTTCTTATTTTACAGTCTAAGGCTGCACTATTTGTACTTTTCTCTGCTCTTCAGACCTACCTACTTCTTGTTTAAAACAATGGTACTGCCAGGTGGGGTTATATCACTGTAAGTCTCTCTCACCTTGGAGTTGACGCCTGTTTTTTCTCCTGTAGGCAAATGAGAGATCAGGCACTGTGATATGCCAGCCAAAGTGGTGTTGGGGAGAAATTCTAATCTACGGACTTTTCAGAAATGTTTTCAGTACAGAAGGATAATCGGGCGCTTTAAGTCTTGGTTTGTGCGTGTCATATATGGGGAGAGGGACATGGAAAAGGTCTTTTAGGGGATTTGCAATACAGGTCGTGCCTCTATAAACCAGGGCTCTCTGATCCGGCAACACTGGATGTTCCAGGATCAGAGAGTCCTTGCACGCTGCATGGGGGTGGAAGGGTCCAGGAGCCCGGCTCACAGCCCAGCTGGGCTATGGAGCAGGAGTGGGAAGCCCAGCACAGCCGGACAGCCCTGGGGAGCCCAGCAAGCAGCTCAACTGGGCTGCAAGGGTGGGGCAGCTAGCAAGGCCAGTGCACAGCCCAGCTGGGCTGGGGTCGGGGGAGGATTGAACAGAGGCAGGAAACCCATAAGAACATAAGAACAGCCATACTGGGTCAGACCAAAGGTCCATCTAGCCCAGTATCCTCTCTGCCAATAGTGCCAGATGCCAGGTAACTGAAACAGGGAATCATCAAATGACCCTTCACCTGTCAACCATTTCCAGCCCCTGTCAAACAGAGGCTAGGGACACCATCCCTGCTCATTTTGGCTAATAAGTATTGATGGGCCTAACCTCCATGCATTTATCTAGCTCTTTCTTGATAAATAGCCGCTCAAATGCTTAGCAGTGGAACGAATGAGCAGCACAGACCTATTGAGGGTTTTCGAGCTAACCCAGCTCATAACCATGCTGGGCTGCTGAGGGAGCCAGGAAGGACGGTGGAGCAGCAAGGCAGGGGGAGGGGCTGGCAGCAGGAAGGCCAGAAATAAACTCCCCTGGTCCAGCAAAATCCCACATCCGGGACCAGTCAGGTGCTGGACCCAGGAGGTCCAACCTGTAGAGTAGTGGTCTCCTGCTATACTCCTTTGAGTGTGGCAGAGAACAGACCAGAAATGGAGGAAGCATCACCAAGGAAAAATGGCTGTAATCTCTTTTACACCATGGCAGGGACCGGAGAGGGCACAGCTACGGAGTTGGGACAGGCTGGGCTGCTGATGTGGTTGCCCCTGCAGCGGTGCCTGTCCTGTGGAATGCCAGTGGGAGTCAAAGCATCTGCTTTCTGCCCAGATGGAGGACGTAACTGACTGGTCATAATGTGTGTGCTGTGTCTCACTCTCTGCCTAATCCACAGGGGATGTGAGTCTCTTTCCCAGCCATAAATCCTATAATCCTCCTATTCAGCTCTGGGAGTCCCTGATTCAAAATCCCTGGGGCTGGTCATAATGCCAGTGTAACTCTTACCTTGCCCTCTCCCCATTAGTTTAGACGTGGCCCTTGTCTCTCATTATTTACTTAGATTGCTGTGTGTGTGTGTGTGTGTGTGTGTGTGTGTGTGTGTGTGTGTGTGTGT
>CM057847.1:175256099-175271804 GCA_030068395.1 Apalone spinifera
AGTAAACAAATCTACATGGCTCCATCGACGGAGCCATGTAGTGTAGACATACCCATAATTATAAGAGTGAAACTGTCCCAAATATCCCAGGAAATAATTACAGGTAGACTCTCTATAGTCCAGCACTCTCGGGACCTGACTTGTGCCAAACCACAGAATTTGCCAGACCACAGGAGGTCAATATTGTCTAGCAGCATTACCAATACTTCCACTGCTTACTGGGCTCTTAGAAGATATTAAGGGGTAAATTAGAGCTAAATAACAGCACAGAACACTGAGCACCAGGACTGGGGGCTGTAAACAAACTTTATAGGACTGTGGGAAACTTGGTCACACCCATGATAAGTGGACACCTGGCCAACTAAAATCATGCTGAACCACGGATGTTGCTGGACAAGAGTGCAGGACTACAAATGTTCAACCTGTATTATAAAAATAGAGCCTGTGTTTTTAAATGCTGGCCCTCATTTCACATGGGGAAACTAAAGGAAAGAAAAGCCAATAAGCTCATGCTTTGACTTGATCTACATAAAAATATGAGTGTAATTAAGCTAAACTGGTGTAGCCAATATTAATTTAAGTTTTGTTTACAGTTTTGGCTGCATAGAAAAGTTTTGTGGGATAACCCTAGATGTGCAGTAAGGGTGTGTCTAGACTACTGAATTTTTTTTTTAAAAAGTGGCCTTTTTTTCGAAAAAACTGCACCTGCATCTAGACTGAACATAAGAACAGCCATACTGGGTCAGACCAAAGGTCCATCCAGCCCAGTACCCTGTCTGTCGACAGTGGCCAATGCCAGGTGTCCCAGAGGGAGTGAATCGAACAGGTAATGATCAAGCGATCTCTGTCCTGCCATCCATCTCCACCCTCTGACAAACAGAGGCTAGGGACACCATTCCTTACCCATCCTGGGTAATAGCCATTGATGGACTTAACCTCCATGAATTTATCTAGTTCTCTTTTAAACCCTGCTATAGTCCTAGCCTTCACAACCTCCTCAGGAAAGGAGTTCCACAGATGGATTATGCGCTGTGTGAAGAAGAACTTCCTTTTATTTGTTTTAAACCTGCTGCCCATTAGTTTCATTTGGTGACCCCTAGTTCTTATATTATGGGAACAAGTAAATAACTTTTCCCTATTCCCTTTCTCCAGACTACTCATGATTTTATATACTGCCGTCACATTCTTTTGAAATTAAATCAAAAGAATGTTGCGGTTTTTTTTCAAAATCGGCAAACCTACTTTTACCAGGAAGAACGCCTTTTTTGGAATGAGCTCTTTCGAAAAAAGACGTTCTTGACCGCAAACAGGGCTTTTTCGAAAGAGAGCATACAGAATGCCTGGGTTCTCTCTTTCGAAAAAGTGGCTCGCTTTTTTGAAACCCCTGTGGCTGTCTAGACGATCTCTTTCAAAAGAGGCTTGTAGTCTAGACTTAGCCTAGAGTGATGTAGCTCTGTCTCTATATGGCCCTGAGTGAAGACACTCTTACAAGTGTGGCTATTATTTGGTTGAGCTCATGGTGGTTGAGAAGGGGTTTAACTGTGGGCTTGTCTACCCTGAAAATGTGGCAATGGTATCTCCCTGAGAGGCAGTAGCACAGTCTACACTAGGGCTATGTCTACACAGCTGCGTATGTCAGAAAAATGAATGTTCCTGGGGGGAGCAGAGAATATTCCACACACACCGTGAATGACCTAAGTTACACTGACATAAGCGCTAGTGTGCACAGTGCTGTGTTGGTGGGAGAACTCCTGCCACCAAAGCTGATACCACTCATAGAGATGGGTTTTTTTATGCTGACAGGAAAGTGTCTTCACCATATGCACTACAGGTGCAGCATTGTAAGTGTGTGTACATGGCCTAGGACCCAGATCATCTTAACTACACTGCTCAGGGCTGCAGACTTTTCACCCTCCTGACTATCAGAGTTAAGCCAACCTAATTTTCTAGTGCAGACTGGATCTGTACAAGTGTGTGAGTATTAGAGCAAACATTTCCCATGTAGGTAAGCCTTCAGTCCATTGCAAACCAGTAAGACAGATTTAAGACCCATTTGAAATGAGTTAAGGAGGTTGCACTGATTTTGCTAAACTAGTTGCTAAGGCCCAGTCTGCAATGCCACATATCTCAGAAATACCTACCATTGTTTGTGGAGGTGGTTTATTATGCCAATGGGAGAGCTCTCTCATGTCGGCTGTGCTGCTGAAAGCTCACAAGGCCTCATTAACACTAAGGTCTCTTTATACCATTCTAGATGTATAAAATGTGTCTTCAAGTGAGTGTAAGTTAAGGCCCCGTTACCCTGCCAGAACAATGTAAAAAGTGTTAGTGCCAGTTTTATACAGGTATTTAGATACCCAGAAAAGCAGATAGCTGCTGTGTGGGATTTTCAAAAGGACCTAGGTGCCTAACTCCCATTGGAGATGGGTGTTAAGTCCTGAAAACCCCCTTGGGGCCTGTGTCATTAGGAACGTAAATCACTTTACAAATCTATCCACTAAAGTAAATGAGAATCAGGCCCATGAAATTTTAGTCTCTGCTCCTTGTGTTACCCAGAATTTATGCTGCAAGCATTCTGTTGTAATAAAGTGAGGAAATGATAGGAAAGTTTTATTTAAAGAATCAGTGGTTAGTTTAATGTCTACCACCAACCAAATAAACAAACAAACAAACAACACACAAATAAATAGTTGGTGATAGAATTATATATATATATATATATATATATATGTTCTTTTGTTGTCTTGTTTCATGTTCTAAAATTCCTGTAATTATATGCAATTACCTATTATGTTGGAAATTGGTTCTCCAAGACACAGAACCTGATTATTTTTAACTGTACAAAATATGCAATTTAAAAAGTAAGCAGTTTGAGCGTGGAGAAAAATGAGGCTACAGCTGTAGGATTTTGTTATGCTTTTAGTACCAAATCACAAAACCCATTAAATTATTTATCCTACAGGCAGGCCTTGTGCTGAAAAACTTGAGTACAATTGCATAATCTAGGAAAAGAAATGCGTGCATTTTAATCGCCCTGATTTAAACAACCCCTTAATTTCATTAGTCTTTTTTTAATGCAAGAAATCAAAAAGGTTTATGTCGGAAATATGGCTATGAATCACTATTTTTTTAAGATTCCAATGACTGTGATTCAAGCCACGCATATATGTGTCTAAAACAAACTGGTTTTACAGATACACAGTTCCATCGTCACCAGGTTACATACGAAACCTGATGATCAGCAACATGCCATCCGATTCTAGTTCAAAAGGTGGAAAGTTTTTCCTGGATTTAAGTGCTTAAAAAAACCCCAATAGTTCACACTTTTTGCCCATGTCTGAAATACCTTGTTTTGTCATAGGCTATAATTCAAACTACTGAGTCATAAAATTAATGTTTTGCTTTGAACAAAATTTTTAGATGCTGCTTTACACCAGCTATTGGAAATCTCTAAATAAGCTCCAGGAAGGTGGCTGTTGTAGTTTGGGAGTTGGGGAATCTTTCTTTGCCTGAGTTTGTGCCATTCACTCCTGTTAACTTCAGTAAGATTAGTGCAGGTTCATCATGGGAAAAACTTTTGTGT
Source organism: Apalone spinifera (assembly GCA_030068395.1). Taxonomy (NCBI): domain Eukaryota; kingdom Metazoa; phylum Chordata; order Testudines; family Trionychidae; genus Apalone; species Apalone spinifera. The sequence goes on from CM057847.1 coordinate 175,259,683, forward strand.
CTCTAGAATTACATTGTGTTGTATATTAAAGGCTTTTTAATCTCAAACATATCTGAAAATAAATTACAACTATTGCAAGTTTGAAAATAACCTCTTACTCTGTGTGTTATTAATGTTGCTTTAGTTTGCTTTTTGTGTTTATTCTGTGTGCACCCTGCTGTACGTAGGTGTTTAGTGTGTGTTTATATTTCCCTCTGAATGTGAGACTGGTGTCTTTTAATATGTGGTTGTATTTACGTGGTGTTTGTGGGCACTTATGCATCTGCACATTTTCCATATAATTGCTTTGGAATGTATGTGCATAGAGTGTGTTTATACAAACCCATGCTATCTTGGAATGAAAGTTACAATATACAAAATCCTAGGGAAGAAAATCTGCAAAACCTATCTTTAAATGCTGACAAACCCAACTTCCTAATTTTAGCTAAAGAAAACCCCAAAAGCCAGTTCTGCCCCTCAGAAATCCGTGCTACTTTTGCTGTTGATTTCAATGGCAGCACGAGCAGTCTCAAATCTCATACTGAAATCGGATCGTTTAGGTCAGTTTTTCAATGAGCAATGGTGCTTCCAAAGTTCCTTGCATTTCAGACAATTCTGCTAGGTTGGTGATGGGAAAGACCACCTGAACTAGTAAGATCCATTCAAATGATGCCATATTCCAGCATTTGACAAAGTTAGGTAATTAAATGGCAGCAAATTGACTTTGCTCAATTTCATCTTGCTCTGAAGAATCTGACTGTTCCTATGAGAAGTTTGGTGTGTGTGTTTTTTTTTCTCAATAGCATGTTTGTCTGAGATTCTAAGTAATAAGGAAACTTTATGGAGGTTAAAAACAGGTTATAACAGAGATATGAGCTTTGTTCTTTGTCCTTTCAAAGGGTTAAATTTAAAAAAAATGGAGACTGGGGATGGGGGAGGGAAGAAAAGAGAAAAAATAAAAGGTTAGTGTTTTCTGTCCATTAAAGAAAGCATTCTGTTCTGAAACCGAATTGGTCATGCATTCCTACGGCGTTTCCTGGCAGAGGGGAGACTAACGGCAGCACCTGCCTGTCTATTGTGTGTAAGGGCTGGGCCGGTCTGAATCAGGCTTTCCTCTTGCTGGGCAGAATCTGTCACTTATTACACAGTTTGCTTATGGGCCCGAAAAGGGTCTCAGGAAGCTAACAAGAGCGTTTTCTTAGTTAGCTCCATATGAATGTCTTCATGAACTGGAACAGAAAGTTGTTTCAGTCCTTTTAACTAACTGGAAGAGCCCTGCTCAGATGGGGGGCTGGGTTCTAAAAAGCAAACTATTATATTTTGGGGGGCTGGAGGACAGAACTGTTTTTCCAATGATATTTGGCCATTTTTTTAAAGGGACATTCTCGTTAATTCTTCCCTTTCAACTTCCTCAAAACAGTTTATTTTCTGATGACAATTTCTCCTTATCTCTGTGGGGATTTCTGCTTATTGTTCTGGGGTTTGTGTCCCTCCACAACCCAGAGCCAATACGGATTGCTCAGCTTGGTGATGAAGGCTGATTAGGGCTCTACTTTTCCCCTGAAAAAAATGTCATGTCATAGAAAAATATGACAAAAGCCTGAATATTTTTGTCAAAAGTGACAATTTTCAGGAAAAAAAATCACTTCGATTAACCACATTTTTCAATGGGGGAAAAAATAATCCACTGCATCCATAAATTCTCCTCCGGGCTCTATTGATTTGCTGGTGGGAATATATTCAAAAATGTTCTCAAAACCAGAAGAGCTTCCATTTTTAAACTGAAACAGTCTGTTTTCAAAAGTTATAAGTGAAAAAGAAATGATGCAGAACATTTTAAGAATTGTAAAAAAAAAAAAAAAGTCTTGGCTGTTTCTAAATGCAGTGGAACAAAATAAGTTTAGAAAGTTAAAAGTTTCAGCATAATTTTGCCTTTTAGTTTCTGGCCAGTTCTACAAAGGAGGGAAGAATTGCTCCCCTTCTGGCCTTACACTGCGCTGGAGCCTTTTGCAGTCACATTTCCAACCTCATGTTGTTACTGCCTAACTGCAGCATCCCCCCTTTGGAGTAGGGGAAAGGCTACAGTATAAAAGCTATTAAGCAGCCTCTCTTCTGTGCCAACCATTCCACTGACTTAATTCTGCATGGGGCTGTCAGGTGTTCGGTATTAAACCGAACAGTTCGGTATTTTTGCCTCCTGTCTGGTAAAAAAAATTCAGAAAAAAACAGACACCTAAAATGTCCAGTACTTTCTGATTGTTTCCCGGCCAGGACGTGAAAATCCCAGGCTGTCCGGCTCAAAACGGAGGCAGCCTGGCAACCCTAGTGCTAACCGGATTCCATAAGAACATAAGAACGGCCGTACCGGGTCAGACCAAAGGTCCATCTAGACCAGTATCCTGTCTGCCGACAGTGGCCAGCACCAGGTGCCCCAAAGGGGGTGGACCGAAGACAATGATCAAGTGATCTGTCTCCTGCCATCCCTCTCCAGCCTCTGACATACAGAGGCCAAGGACACCATTTCATCCCCTGGCTAATAGCCTTTTATGGACCTAACCTCCATGAAATTATCTAGCTTCTCTTTAAACTCTATTATAGTCCTAGTCTTCACAGCCTCCTCTGGCAAGGAGTTCCACAGGTTGACTACACGCTGTGTGAAGAAGAACTTTCTTTTATTAGTTTTAAACCTGCTATCCATTAATTTCATTTGGTGTCCTCTAGTTCTTCACAGGACAGCTGTCCAGCCCGGCTCAGGGAGGCAAGATGGCAGGCGGCCGCCGGCAGCCTGTTAGTGCCAAAAAGCCTCACATGAGGTTTTTAAAGGGGTCACATTGTTTTGTTGTTAGTTTTTTTTTGCTTAACAACTCTCGGGGTCTTTTTTTTTTCCTGGTGTGGTTTTTATTGTTGTTGTTATTGTTGGGTATTTTTTTCTGAAACCATCTGGCAAGCCTATGCACAACAACTTTCCGTATGCTCTACAATGGGGATGGGGAACCTTTTCTCCGTCAGGGACACTGACCCACAGACAAATCAGTTGGGGGCCACTCACTGACCTGGCTCCTAACAAGCAAACAAACAAACAAAAATCCCAAACAAAACAAAAGAACACCTCACTGTCCTTGCTCCCAGCAAGCTTGGGGTTTCTCTCACACTCCAGGCCCATCCCCAGCCTACTTGGATTTGGCTTGCGGGTCAAGCCAGCACTCATGCTGCAGCCCCACAGCGAGGTACAGACACTCGCCACAGACTTGAGTATGAGCACCAGCTCACTCCTCAACAGGCGGAAACCCTCAAGCCTCACTGCACGCCGGAGCCAAGTAAGCCTAGGGCCAGATCCAGGCCGCAGGTTCCCCACCCCTGCTCTACAGAATTGAGCTGTGTGCCAGGCACTTGGGGTGTGTCTACACTACAGGGTTTTGTCGACAAAAGTGGATTTTTGTCGACAAAACTATATCTGCATCTACACTACCGCCAAGTTCTGTTGACACTAAGTCGACAGAACACGGCAGTTTTGTCGACTGCGGTAAACCTCATTCTATGAGTTATGTCGAAAAAAGGCGCTATTGCAGCCATCCTGTGCTTTTTCAAAAGAGAGCGTCTAGACTCCTTGTCAAAAAAGCGGCTTGCTTTGTCAACAGAACAGGCTGTAGTCTAGACTCTCTTTTTCGATAGAAGCTTTTTCGACAAAAGCCTGTAGTCTAGACATACCCTGGGTGAGCACTCATCTTTTCCTCACTGATTTCACAGGAGTAGGATTGGCAACCAAATCTTGACCCAGCCTGGCACAATGGTATCACAGTGGCATTGCTGCATGACAGGGGGAAGGGGAGCTTTCCCCCTTCCGAAGTGGAAAGAGAGGGTTGTTTTCTAACTATTGCAAGGGGCCCATCCCGATCTACCTGAGCTGGTTTGAATGGGCAAAATAACTAGGGTTGCCAGATGGTTTTAACAAAAATACCGGACACACTTGACATTACATCACAACCTACATGACATTTTCTTGAGAAAATACCGGACATTTATATTTTCTCATTTATATTTTCTCAATGTGTTTCCCAAACAGAAAGCTCAAATGCTGGACTCTCTGGTTCAAAACTGGACACCTGGCAACCCTAAAGATAACATATGTAGCCTAAGACTGGGCCTCAGAGCACAAGACTGGGCCTCAGAAGACATTGGTTCTATTTCTAGATCTGCCATTAGATGGCCACTTCAGTTCCCTGGACTTCTGTTTCCCTATTTGTAAAACAGGGATAACAATACTGATCTCTTTTGCAAAGGGTTTTGAGACCTACTGATAAAAAATACTATATAAGAATTAGATCTTGTGCTGAAGAAGAAAAACTTCCTGGAACATGTACAGCACCTGGCATAGTGAGGCCCTTGTCTGTAACTTGGGGTTCCTAGCAGGTATGGCAATAGAAATAATAAAGAATAATAACAGTGATCAAAGAAGGCACCTGTCAATCAGGACTGTTGCGTTCTGTTCCTGTTGCTTTGCCAGTGATGCTTTCACCCTTTTTTTGCCTCAGTTTACCCTTCCATAAAACAATTCTGTGGTAATCTCCCTATCTCCCCAGGCTGCTGAAAGCCTTGATAGAGGAAAATGTTTGTAAAATACTTTGAGAAAATTGCTGAGGAAATATTATTCAATATCCCTTTGCAAGAAAGCTGAGGGCTTTTGCATCTTTGTTTGTGGAAAGTAAGTAGCTGGCCAGCAAGTCAGCAGCAAGTGGATCCTATTAGCCCTATAATAACATATGTCAATAATCATGAATTCTGAAAGGATTCGCCTGGCGTCACAGCTGTGTTTTTTTTATTTTGCATGGAATATCCGTTCAGCAGGTTTCTATCATGGACAATACAGGCATTGAAGAAGGACGCTGTCTCCAGATGTGACATCTTTATCCGCTACTAAATTGCCTGGCATGCTTAAACTAGTTAAAAAAAGAAACTACAATAAAAATTCAATAACAGGTTGTTGAAGAGGAAAAAAACACATTTGGAACAGCTTCTGTAATAGGCTACTTAAGGGATTATCTGTAGCTTTTCATCTACTCACCTTTTCTTGTTTGTTTCATGGAAAAAATGCTTAATAAGCACATACACAAACCCCACCAAGGTTATTTAATGATCATAACATTTGGGTACACTTTCTCTGATGAAATCCAGTTGTATTAGGCACTGCCACCCCCCCTGGCTATCTGTTTAGATTAATGAAAGGTGGTCTTTGTAACCAAATCTCCTTTCCTCGGGGTAACCCATTCACAGTGTCCAGAACCATTTTGGGGAGCTTACTAGACAGAAAGACAGACAATCCTTAAATAATGTGGTCCTTGATACCTAGATTGATGTCTGCGAACAGATGTTAAGTATAAGAAAAACAATCGGAGAAATGCAGATGGTATAGAAAATGTCTGTTCAGATTCAATCTGTGTGTTTCTTTTTAAACCCAGTTCTGATTCCATTGAAAAGCTCAGTCTGTAAGAATCCATTGCGAGGTTTTAAACAGAGCACCCCTACCCCCTTGTGGCACAATGGCTTTTCTGGAATAGAAATAAACCCTTCTGAAAATTGTTCTCACTGGTGATCAAAAGCACCTGAAATGGACTCGGGAGCAGACCTGGGTGATTGTTATTCTCAGAGTCCGAGGCCTCAAGGGTTAAAACAGCCTCTTTGCCTACCCCATGTTCTCAGCATAGCTGTTCCAGCCTTGTGCTAGTTGGAGGCTTCGGACTTTAGTTAAATGGATTAAAACAACAAGAGCACCGTGAACAAAGCTGGAGAGAGAAGGAGTATTGCCTTATTTCATAGAGACATTAATTCATACACTGCAAGGTCAGAAGGGATCCCTTGTGACCATTTAGTCAGATGTCAGGTATAACACAAGTTATAGAACTTCCCCCAAATACTTCCCAGATTATTATTTTAGAGAAACATCCAATACTGATTGAAAAAAAATTACCAGTGATAGAGAATTCACCACGGCCCTTAGTACAAGGTTCTATTGGTTAATTAACTTCACCATCAAAAATGTACACCTCATTTGCAGCCTGAATTTTTGCTAGCTTCAGCTTCCAGCCCCTGGATTGTGTTATATCTTTCTTTGCTAGACTGCAGAGCCCAGGGGTGAAAGTACATGCTCGGATTTACCAGTACACTGGAGTCCTAGGCTAGGTGTGGGGGAGGCTCTGGGCCCCCAGAAGGGGCAGGTCCTCAGATGAAAAGAGTGGTGCTAGGGGACCAGATTTCCTAAGCCAGCCTTTCAGGGCACCAGCAGCCAGGAGATCCAGGGCTCCAGCAGCAATATCAAGGGTCTGGTGCTCCTGACTACTGCTGCAGTAATGGCATCTGGGAGTCCTGGGCCCTTTTTAGTTGCTTGGCCCAAGGAAAGCTGCCCCCTTTTTTGCCCCTTCTGCCAGAAGGGGCACTGACGGGGGGGGAGGGGCGGAGGGACAAAAAGGGCAGAGATGTTGAAGTGCTGTCATGGCAGTGCTTCACGTCTGTCACATATGGGCTGGTCTTGGCAGCTGATTCTTGCCAGTAAGCTGCACTGGCCCATACTGCCCCACTTTCACCTCCATCAGAGCCTGTTAGTAAATATTTGTTCCTCACATAGATACTTGCAAGCTGTGACTAAGTCACCCCTTAGCCTTCCTTTTGGTAAGATAAATAGAATCATAGAACTGGAAGGAAACTTGAGATGCCATCAAGTCCAATCCTCTGCACTCATGGCAGGACCAAGCGCCATCTAGACCAACCATGACATGTGTTTATCTCTCCTGCTTTTAAAAATTTCCAATGATGGAGATTCGACAACCTCCATAGGGAACTAATTCCAGTGGTCAGGGTGCTTTTCTTAATGTTCCACATAAACCTCCCTTTCTGTCATTTAAGGCCATTGCTTCTTGTCCTATTATCAGAGATTAAGAAGAATCATTTTCCTGTAAACCACTGATAGCTACTCTCTGGGGATGTACCAGAGGAGTAGTCTGAATCTGCGTAAACAACAAGAAGTCCTGTGGCACTTTATAGACTAACTGATTTATTGGAGCATAAGCTTTTGTGGGCTGCATCTGACAAAGTGGGTCTTTGCCCACAAAAGCTTATGCTTCAATAAATCTGTTAGTCTATAAGCCACAGGACTTCTCGTTGTTCTCTGGGAATGGTTATCCAACCAATTATGCACAAACCTTATAGGAGCTTCATCTAGATTGTGCATCACCTTCACATTAACAAACTAGGGAAATACAACTGTATCAAAGCCTTTCTGAAATCTAGATATATCACATCTACCACTTCTCCCTTATCCACAAGGCTTTTTACCCTGTCAAAGAAGAGATAACGCTCTTGTTCCTCACACAGATACTTACAGATTGTGATCAAATCACTCCTTAGCCTTCCTTTTGTTAAGATAAAGAGATAGAGGTCTTTAATTTAACACATATCTTCTTATCCTCCTATCATCTTTATGGCTTCTTCTCTGAACCCTTTCCAAATGATCAACATCTTTCTAGGTAACATCCAGCATGGATATGTAAAGAACAAATCATGTCAAATCAATCTGATAGCTTTCTTTGATAGGACAACAAATCTTGTGGATAGGGGAGAAGCGGTGGACGTGGTATACCTAGACTATAGTAAAGCTGTTCTGTTCAATATCTTCATCAACAATTTAGATGATGGCATAGAGAGTACGCTTATTAAGTTTGCAGAGGATACCAAGCTGGGAAGGGTTGCAACTTCTTTGGAGGATAGAGTCATAATTCAAAATGATCTGGGCAAAGTAGAGAAATGGTCTAAGGTAAATAAGATGAAGTTTAATAAGGACAAATGGAAAGTACTCCACTTAGGAAAGAACAATCAGTTTCACACATACAGAATAGGAAGTGATTGTCTAGGAAGGAGTACTGCAGAAAGGGGTCTTGGGGTCATAGTAGACCACAAGCTAAATATGAGTCAACAGTGTGACACTGTTGCAAAAAAAGGAAACATGATTCTGGGAGGCATTAACAGGAGTGTAGTGATCAAGACACGAAAAGTCATTATTCAGCTCTACTCTGCACTGATTAGGCCTCAACTGGAGTATTGTGTCCAATTCTGAGAAATTCTCCGCATTTCAAGAAAGATGTGGAGAAATTGAAGAAGGTCCAGAGAAGAGAAATAAAAATTATTAAAGGTCTAGAAAATATGAGCTATGAAAGAAGTCTCAAAGAATTGGGCTTGTTTAGTTTGGAAAGGAGAAGACTAAGAAGGCACACAATAGCAGTTTTCAAGTATCTATAAGAATGTTACAAGGAGGAGGGGGGAGAATTGTTCTCCTTGGCCTCTGAGGCTAGGACAAAAAGCAATGGGCTTAAATTGCAGCAAGGGGCGCTTAGGTTGGACATTAGGAAAAACTTCCTAACTGTCAGGATGTGTAAACACTGGAATAAATTACCTAGGATGGTTGTGGAATTTTCATCACTGGAGATATTTAACGGCAGGTTAGATAGACATATATCAGGGATGATCTAGATGGTGCCTGGTCTTGCCGTGTGGGCGGGGGGAGGGAGAGTGGACTTGATGATCTCTTGAAGTCCCTTCCAGTTCTAGTATTCTGATTTTTAAACAGTGGACACCAGAATGGGACACAGACTTTCAGCAGCAATCACAACAGTGCCAAAAAGTCAGCAGTAAAATAACATCTCTTCTCCAACCCAGTCCCTTGTTTATGCATCCCAGGATCTCATTAGCTCTTTTGGCCACTGCATTGTACTGGAGCTCATGTTCAGCTTATTAACCACCGCGACTCTTCTTTCCCTTTTTATGGTATCTAGCATGTGATCATGAGCAGAATCCTTTTAACTTGTGCATATAAAAGACTGTTATGTCTCCTAAACCCCAGGATGAGATTATTTTCTCTATATATGTTATGTACCACATTACATATGTCTGGGGTGTGGATCCTTTTCCCCAGCAAAGCTGCATCTAGAGATTGAATTGTAGCAGGGATTATGAATGAAGTAGATGTTCTGAAGCTTTCTGAGCACACTAATAGCAGAGCTGGGGATTAGACAGGTGAATGCTGAAAATCAGGCATCATTTTCCAAAGGTGGATGAACATTTGACATAATTTCAAGAAGAAAAAATCAGGAAAAGAATTTTGACGTAATTGTATTATATTGTCCAGTTCCTGGGCCACACATCTGGAAGGAGTGTCAAAATTTGTGAACATGATCTTTTTTTCAAGGAAGGGGACTTTGATTTAGGGGCTTACTGGAGATGGAAGATTCCAATGGAAGGCTGCCATCACAAGATAGATCACTGGAAGGAGTGTGACCTCTTTTGGATGGAGCACATTGCCCCACTAATCAACATTTGCTTTCATTTTATTTCCTTAATAGATATGTTTCATTGCCCTGAGGGCTATGTTGCCAAGGATTATCACACCGTCTGATCTCTTATGCTTTGAGGGAAACCACACCACTCTGAGCATCATTATGTCCATTTTATAGATGGAGAAACTGAGTCACTGCCTGGTGAAGAGACTCGCCCAAGGTCACCAGCAGGCTAGTCACAGAACCAAGGACAGAACACAGGACCGTAAGAAGGCAGTAGAGTACAGAGCCAGAGTCAGGATAGGTGGAGCTAAGACATCCGTATAGGGTTTTTGTACCTTATTTCTTCAGTTTTTGCCCCTCTATCATTGGGGCTACATCTACACTACGAGTTTTCTTGGCAAAAAATATGCTAATGAGGGACTCATTTGCATGAGTCGCGATCTCATTCTTTTTTCGCTAGGGTTTTTGCTCAACAAAAAGCAGTGTGGACATTTTCTTTTTGCGCAAAAACTTACAGAGAGAAAGAATGAGTTTCCTCTGTAGCCAGAGTTAATACCCAGCTGGCTTTACAGCTCATGCACTGAGCTCCAGAGGTCCCAGGTTTGGTTCTGCCTGTCAGTGTTAAACATACACACCCATTCACTCTCACTGAGCTAGTGTGAACTTAAGTACTACTGTAGCAGCAGCTGAATTGTGCTAAGCAATATGCATCCTCTAGAGGATTTGTACTAGTGAAGTAAGGGAGTAGTCAACTATCCAATAAACCTAGTCTTATCAGGTAGTTGAGTCACTATTAAACTAGTCACTTCTCCCCCACCCTTGCTGCCTCTTTAAGAGGCAGCAAGGAGGAGGAGCTGGCTTAAAATCCAGTTCCCCCCAGCACGGTTTCCGTGGGGGGGTCAGAGAGACAGAGCTGCAGCGTGGGACTGGGCGCAAGCTGGGACTCAGCTGTCCTGGCTTGTGCCCAGTCCCACATGGGTGGTTCTTACTACATTTAAAAGGAAGAGCCACAGCAGCGGGGTAGCTCCTGGGGCAGTTTCCCCTTTATCAACTAATCGAGTAGTTGATGGAAAATCCCTCAACTACTCAATTAGCTGATTAAACGCAATTTAGCATCCTTAATTTGTACTCAGCACAACTCACTGCTATTTATACTTGATGAGCACTAGTGTATATATAAGCAGGAGAATCACACCCCAGCTTGAAGTGTGAATGCAACCTAAAATATCAATTACCTGGCAATTCTGGCTTAGAGCTTGAAGTAACTTCCCATCTCTCCCGCAGTGGTGAAAGTTGGCTGCAACAGGATTCTCTCTTTCAGATCCAACTGTGTGGCAGGAAGGAGGTGGAGCGTCAATCTTAGGTCCTATTGAAACTCCTCTTCACAGGAGCATAGGAGCCAGGGAGATGGAATAGCACAAGGAAAGACTTGGGCACCTTCACCTCAAAACTGCCATGGCAGATGGCCAGCTATGACCAAATAATGTGTTTCAGAACACAACTTACCCTTCTGACTCCAGTTGAACTACATCTTTCCTTGTTGGTCTAGGCATAGGGTGTGTTTACATATTAAAAAAAAATTCACTATCCAGACCAGTATAGTTAAAGTGATACAACCACCATCAGTTGGAGGTATGCAGGTACAGCAGCATAACTATGTTTCTGCCAGGGTATCCGTATAGAAAAAGGAATAAAGGCACCTTGATACTGATATAACTATTTCCACTTTGGGGATGGTAACTAAACTATTTCTATAGAAACCACACTCCTAGCTGAAATAGTTCATGAAGGATAAAAATGTTGTGTCAAACAGGTTTTAACCCTTTGTTCCAGAACCTCTTGAACTGCCAATTTGAGTCTCTATGAGGATCCCAATACATGTGATGGTCTTTGACACAGTTTCAGGGTAATTGCACCTGTATCTTCTACCCTGTGGTCCACTCCAGGAATACCCACTCAGTCTCCAGTCATCCTCTGTCTGTGGGACCCTGGCCACACTTCCATTGACTGGGGCTTTAGGATTGCACAACCCCCTACCTTAAAGTGACTTGGTGGGGCTATCACAGTGCATCTACTAGTCAGCCCTGGTACCCAGGAGTGTGAGCCCTGACCTCAGAGAGCCCGGCCAGGTGGGGCAGCAGCAGGACCAGCAATCCCCCTTCCTGGGAAGTCCTGGCCGGGCGGGATAGCCAGCAGGAAAATTGGGACAGCGGGCAAGCCCTGTCCCTGGGGATCCCCAGTGGAGCATGGCAGAAGTAGGGCAGTCAGCTAGCCCCATCCTCGGGGATCCCCAACAGAGCGGAGCAGAAGTGAAGCAGCCAGCAAGCCCCGTCTCCAGTCAATGGATGTTGCCAGACCAGAGAGTCCTCAATTTTGGAGGTTCAACCTGCATTATGTTTTCTCTGCACTGTTTCTATCTTATGAAAAAAATGTGCTTGCTCAAAAAGAGCTGTGTGGTAACTTGTAACTGCTGGCAATATGCTCTTCATATTCAATATGCTCTGGGTAAGCAATACCCAGGTGCTGGCTGGTTGAGTGGGGGAGATGCGGGGCTGCTACTGCTGGGGGATGCTGTCCACGGGGAGCCCCCGCTGGTTGGAGCCCAAGTCCAAGACCTGCAGGATGGAACCAAGGGGCAGTGGGGTCAGAGCAAAGCCAGCTGCAGGGACAGGGAACGTCCTGGGAGGCCGGTGGCAGTGACCTTTCCTGATCCGGCAAATTCCCTCCCTTGGGATGGATCAGGTCCCGAGGGTGGTGGACAAGGGAAGTCCAACCTGTACAAAGAACACATTTAAGCACACACTAAACATACCAGGCATC
>CM057847.1:175273298-175290030 GCA_030068395.1 Apalone spinifera
GAAAAGCAGATGATTTTCCGCAAAAACTGGCCAGTCTAGACACAGCCTTCCTGTATCCCACTTCAGAGGCGTCTGAATTTCATTGATGGATGACTTGATTATTTAATATAGGTTTTAAAAGTCTTTGGGTTCCCTTTAGGAGGAAACGTGGACTAGAAATGTAAGATATTTTTGTCTGCTGGAATATTCAAGAATAAAGCACGCCCATGAGAGTGTGAATCAATCTAATATTTCCAACATTATTTGAGAACACATCTTCAATTGATTTCTAAATCTCTCCGGGGTAGTTCCTTAAATTAAACTTAATGATGCTGTGTGTCAGTTGAGATCTATTAGATCTCAGAGACATGGTAAAATATGTTAAAATGAGAGGTTTTGCACTTGCACTGTTTATAAAGTTTAAACATATTTTTTTTCCAATTAAGTATTTTTTTCTCCTCTGCAGTATAGAACCATTTAATATCTAGTGAAAAAGATAATGGGAAATCCCACTGACATAGTCATAAGGATCTGTGCTTTTGGTTATTATGATACTTTGCTGCTGTAAATAGCATCTCATACAGCTATTGATTCACAACATGGCCTGCAGTTACACCACCTTGTGCAATGAAGCGGCCAGATCCGGCAGCTGAGCAGGACCGGGCTGGTGTGAGTGCTTGACAAGAGATATTTATGCTGTGGGAAGCTTTGTGAATGACTGAGTAGGATGCTGCTGTCTCCTCTGTTTTGATGGGCCACTGGGTAGCAAATTGCCTATGCTGGCAGAGGGGAAGCTATGAAAACTCTAGGTTGCAAACTCGCCTATGCAGGGACTGTCTCTCACTATGGGCACTACACACTCCGTTCAGCTGCATGTAAAGTACATACACTTTGCCAAACCTCTCCTCACTGCCTCACCCTGGCCAGAGCCTTTTATTGATATATCTACCTATACTCCTCAGGGTGTCTACAATCTGGTTTTCACTGTTGCATGTAGCTCCAGATATCCTAGGCTCTGACACAGGAGGTGTGCAATGTAGCTAAACCATGTGGCTACGTCTACACTGGCATGATTTTCCGGAAATGCTTTTAACGGAAAAGTTTTCCATTAAAAGCATTTTCGGAAAAAGAGCATCTAGAGTGGCATGGATACTTTTCCACAAAAGCACTTTTTGCAGAAAAGCGTCCGTGCCAATCTAAATGCGCTTTTGCGCAAAACAATGCCGTCCTGTCTACACTGGCCCTTTTGTGCAAATGATTTGCACAAAAGGGACTTTTGCCCAAACGGGAAGGGCAAAGTATTTCTGCAAGAAGCACTGATTTCCTACAGTAGGAAGTCAGTGTTCTTGCGGAAATTCAAGCAGCCAGTATAGAAAGCTGGCCAGTTTTTGCGGAAAAGCGGCTGATTTTCCACAAAAACTGGCCAGTCTAGACACAGCCTGTGTGTGTGTTTGTACAGTGGTACAGTGTTTGATACAGTGGGTTCTTTATCTTGGTCAGAGCCTTTACTAATAAGAGCCTGCAGCACTCTACGAAGGAGGTAAGCACCATTATCCCCACTTTACAGAAAGGAAAAGTAAGACACAGATAAATTAAAGTATTTGCTCATAGTCATCCGCCAGTAGAACCAGACTTGAACCCAAGTCTTCTGAGTCACTGCCCAATGCACTGTTAATTGATCAACACTTCCAGCTACCTGCCGTGAGAGGAAAGATGCCCTGTAAATTTTCAACATCAGAAAGCTGTTGGGACAGGACTAGCAACAGATTTCGCCTGATGTGGGGAATGTGTGTGTGGGGGGGGGGGGCTTGGCTCTGTCCCAGGAAGGGCAGGACTTCAGGCAGAAGGGGCAAAGCTATAGGCAGCCAGCCCTCAGTGATTTGAAATGATTGTATAGAGATGGCTGAAATTTCAAATTTCAAGATTTTTAAAGGAAAAGTATTGACACCATTTACAGAATTGTATTTGTGTGTGAGATTCAGGCTTGCCTGTAAAGGCCAATATGACAAGAATTTGGGTATTTTTGTCACTTAGCTAGTTACAGAGGTATAAAAACAAAGAATCAAAACCACAGTCTATTGCATGTGATAGTCTGAGGCCTTGTTCTTAAGCTAAGGCCTTTGGCTAAGCAAAAGGGGCAGTCATAACCTGGGAAATACATCCCAAACTAGTCATACTGAACTAAAGGAATTTTGGGCAGTTAGAAAGGTGATCTATAGAGCCTAGAGGAGTTAAAGAAAGCTTAGGGTGATTAGTTTCTGTCTGTCAAGGATGTACTTTTCATTAGTTGGGTTTGTGAAATCCTCATTTCTTTATTTTTTCATCATTGTGGTCTCCACTTTTCTATTGTTTATCTGTATGGCTATGACAGCTTGTTTGACTTTTCTGTCTGCGGTATAATGAATTTTGCTGGGTGTAAACCAATTATGGTGGTGGGATACAGTTGCTTTACTAATCATGTTACAACATTTTAGAATTGGTTAGTTAAATTTCAGTAAAATGATTGGTTAAGGTATAGGTATAGGAGAATCTCACTATATAAATTGGGGGCAAACAGGAAGTAAGTTGGAATACAAGGGAAAAAAGAACAAAGGAAAGTGCTTGCTGGAAGCTAACCCCAATAAATTGTTTGCATTTCTAGACTTTGGGTATTGCTGTTCTCTGTTCACATGGTAAGGGCCAGGGAAGTGAGACTGTGAAGGGATAAGTCCACTAAAGTGTCTTGGTCAAGGTTAGAGTTGGTTGGAATGTTTGGAATTTCAGGATTTGTAAAACATGGACATTTCAAAATTGAAAAAAAATGGTTTGAAAAAATCTTATTTCTTCCGTTTTTTGGATCATCTCAATTAATGGGAATTATCCCTATGAATTGACGGAAAAATAACTCCCTCCAAGTTTGCACTGCCAGGACATAACAGGGTGAGTTTTATTATTCTTGTTTAATAGTTATTCTGGGGTGGGTTTGTTGTTTGTTTGTTTTTAAGGGGTGGAGACAGATCATCAACTTGAGAAGTGAAGATCCAAAGTGCAGAGGCACCAAAATCTAAGCTCTCAGAAAACACAAAATCAAAGATGTGTCACCCACTGGTCAGTGTGTGCCATGTCTTCCCATCAGTGCCTGCCTGTGACATATATTATCAACTAGCCAACTAGCCCGTCATAAGACGGGATTTTCAGGTCTCTCCTCCACGTCAGTCTTCTCTCCTGAGCCACTGGTCTCTCGTTCCATGTCTCTCGCTCCGTGTCTCTCTCTCTCTCTCCTCCTCCTCCTACTGCCTCCCCCTCTCTCTCTTTCAGCTGTCCTCCGCCTCCTGCCTCTCTCTCTGTCTCTCTCTTTCTCTTCTCCTCCCCCTCCTGCCTCTCACTCAGGGGACCGCGGAGCCCAAACGGCCGTTTGGGCTCTGCACTCCCCGTGCTGCATGGGGAGCGGAGAGCCCAAACGGTTGCTTGCGCCACTTGCTCCCACGCGGCAGCCCAGCTGAGTGGCGCAGAAGTCAGCCGAGCACCACGGCGGGAGGCGAAGGATGTAACGCAGGCAACAGCGCCGCCCAGAGAGAACAGCCAGGGAGGCAACAGAGCCACCCAGAGGGAACAGCTAACATTTCAGCGTTACAGAGTCACAGACATTGGGCTACTATATCTATGACGGCGCCTGGCTTTTTAGGTCCTGGCTGCTACCACTGCAGCAGCAGGGGTGGTGGCCAGAGCCACTGGCCCTTCAGAATTGCTGCTTGGTGTGCTGAAAAGCCCCATGCCGTGCACTGCAGACAGCTCTGAGGGCAAGTGGGGTGGGAGTTGGGTCCGCTGTACTATCTGGGCAGGGCAGTGCGCTAGCTGCCCCAGCTCTGCCCCTTCTGACAGAGGCCCTGCCCCTTCTGGGAGAATGGAGCCATTGTTCCCCATTGCCTGGGGGCCCAGCAGTTCCCTGACGACAGGAAACTCTACCCCTAGCTCTTCGTGACTGGAGTTGTTCTCATAGACCACTGAATAATGGAGGCTAGGTCACTTCCTATGGTCTCAAGCACAACAGTTCCTATACCTCTGATGGGCTTAGGCCCTGTCCATGATTCCAGGTTATTCCCTACTTCTCATGCATCATGCACTGCCACGGTCTTCCTGCCACGCCTTGTCCCACAAGAAGTCCGTGCACCATCCACAGCAGATGGCACCCCACTCTGCTTGAATCCATGCAGGCCCAGAATCTTGTCTGTCCCGATAATACCAATCAAGCCGTCTGTTCTCATCACTGGATGTGGCTGACCACAAGGCCACACTGCTTTTGGGCATTCTTCGCTGTAAGAGGCTGTCTCAATCATTCTCTATCAACTGTCCATTGCAGGAGACAGGCTGTTTGCTGGACCACAGAAATAGCAAGTAAAATGTCTCATGTGCATTACAGCTGGCTGGTCTCTTCTGTTCCAAATACAGCAAGGAGGCCAATCAATGAAAAAAAACCCAGTCAGGTCAATCAAAATATCTCATTGCAATCATTCCAAAGCCTTTCCTTTCCATGTTGACCTCTTTATTCCTTTTTTTAAAAACTAGAAATTAAATTTATAAAAGGAAAGTTGTTTCTAACTTAAAAACAAAATTGTTCATTTAAAAATGTCACAAACAGGAAATTTGGAAAAAAAGAAATTAAAAAATATTTCAGAACAGGAAATGTTCCAAACCTGCCTTTTCTCTCACCAAAAGTGTTGGTTTCCCCCAAATCGGCCTTTATCGACAGAAAAAGCATTTCCTCGGAAAGTCCCAACCAGCCCTAGTTAAGAGCACAAATGAAGGACTTCAGCCCTGAAATCCACCACCCTTCCAACTGTGCATTGCTTTCTAGTAAGGGTTTAGGCTCCCAGATCCATTTTGCTATGCAGAAAATCCTCAGAGCGATAAAAAGAAAATGTGTCTACGCGACGAGCAACAATAATAATTTCTAAAAGGCCCTAATGATGGCCTTGCTGCATTCAGAAAAGTTTTCTTGAGCAACACAAAGTGGCTGGCTCGAGTGCTGTGCAGCAGTCATCCACCGCGAAACCAAATTAGCACTAATTATATTGTGGCGTGCTGTTGTGCAATCAGTGTGACTTCACCGAAGGAGATGGGCATCGGTGTCACTAGGTGGCATAGTTCTGACACATTTACAGATCATTAGCCAGCGCTAATATCATTTCGCAGCGCGCGTGGATGGAGGAGGAGGGGGAGCCCCTTTAACATCACTCAGCTGTATGTGATCTGTGAGTGTAAACTGCTTATCGGCTCCCAATGGGTACGAGTGGCAAGCTGAGCTTTTTCACCCGGGCTTGAAATTAACAACAACAAGCGGCTGCGCATCTCACGGAAATGGCATTTAAATCCAGCAAGAACGAGGGGAGGAGTAAGAGGAAAACCCCCATCCCGAAGACACTAAATGCACAAGTGTCTCTTTAAGGCCTGGAATAGCCCCTTGGAAGCACTTGGTAATGGTCCATGAAGTTAAGCAGGGCTGCAAGCGATTGTAGGATCAGGGCCTCATGTGGGACTGTCCTCGCTCAGCCACAGGTTAGTGTTTCTCTGGGAGATGGATGCAGCTTGATGGATAAAGCAATAGGGAGCAATTTTACAAGCAGTTAGGAAATGTATCTGAAATAGGGTTCATAATTACCACTTGACAGCGGGGAACGTTGTCCCAGTCAATAGAACTAGCATTCATTGACACCAGGGATGATCTTGGCCCGGCTTCTCCATTGTGCACAAAGGGTCTTTCCTGACAATAATACATTCTCCTTCTTATCGCAATACTTGGCATTTCCAAAGGGCCTTTCACCCTCATGGGGAAATCCTGGCTCCTTCGAATTCAATGGCAAGGCTCCTCTTGATTTCCGGGGAGCAAGACTGCACACCATTCACTTTCTCCTTCCCATGCCCAATGTTTGTCAGGTGTTTAATGTTCTACTTATAATAGAATCACAGAACACTAGAACTGGAAGGGAGCCCAAGAGGTCAAGTCCAGTCCCCTGCCCTCACAGCAGGACAAAGCACCATCTGAGTCATCCCTGATAGAGGTCTATCCAGTCTGCTCTTAAATATCTCCTGTGTTAGAGATGCCATAACCTCCCTAGGGCAACTTATTCCAGTGCTTAACCACCCTAACAGTTAGGAAGTTTTTCCTAATGTCCAGCTTAAACCTCCCTTGCTGCAATTTAAAACCTTTGCTTCTTGTCCTATCCTCAGAGGTCAAGGAGCACAATTTTTCTCCCTCCTCCTCGTAACACCATTTTAGGTTCTTGAAAATGGCTATCATGTCCCCTCTCAGTCTTCTCTTTTCTAAACTAAACAAGCCCAGTTCTTTCAATCTTCCTTCATAACTCATATTTTCTAGATCTTTAATCATTTTTGTTGCTTTTCTCTGGACCTTCTACAATTTCTCCACATCTTTCTTAAAATGTGGTGTCCAGAACGGGACACAGTAACTGAGTCCTAATCAGCACAGAGTAGAGCGGAAGAATGACTTCTTGTGCCTTGCTCACAACAGTCCTGTTAATGCATCCCAGAATCATGTTTGGTAATAATCTTACCTCTCTGGCTGGAGAAGTGACGATGCTGAATATTTAAGCCCAGCATCCCCAGTCCAGACAAGCTGAGCTTGGCACAAGAGAGGTGGAGAGAAACAAATGTTCCAGAACCAACCATGGAAATACCAGGCTGTCCAATAGCTCCTCTGGTTTTTGGTAGCTGATTTTTGGGAATTTGAGGAAATCCCAGCTATGCCCTGCACCAGGGGCTGAAAGCTAGAGGGGTGTAAAGCTGCCCCGCTAGCCCTAAAGTACCCAAGAATTCCCCTGTCAGCAGCCAGATCCCAGATGGACTGGACGCACTAAGCTTTGGGTAGCTTTGTGATGCTCTAGCAGTGGAAAATAGCTGGAGCAGAGTTGAAAACTGGGATCTTCAAGCACAAGACTGTGCTGCAGGATCCTTTGAATTCTAACTCAGAATGTGAGGTTGGAAAGGGGGCTGACTGGGGGGGCGGGGAAGACTTAGGTGACTAGCAAAAAATGAGAGCTCAGATGCAGTCAATCAACCACTCTGAGAGCTCTGAAAGAGGGGACCTGACTCTCGAATTCTACATGGACAGCAAGGAGACTCGTGTGGAGGGGGCCACAAAGTGGCATGGTGTAGTTAGAAAAGCAAAGGTGATGTGACAGCAGCTGGAATATACTAAAGCAAAGAGAGATCACAAGAGGAGGGCCAGAGGGAATGGGAGGTTCCAGTAGGCCAGGCAAGAAATGAGCAAGGCATGGTCACAGGTACCCACATGGAGGGGGGAGGAGAATAGAGTTTAGCGCCATTGCACAGAAGGATGTGGGAAGAGGAAGAGAAGGCAAAAGAGGTTAAAAGAGCAGTAATGCCCAGTGGCTAGTGCACAGCCCTGGGATGAGATCTGGGGTTTATTCCTAGCTCTATCAGTGACGTCCATGTAACCATGGTCAAGTCACTTCCCTTCTCTGCACCTCTGTTTCTTACCCTTTACCTTGTTTTGTTATTCTTCATTTACATCATTGCTCTGCAATGGGGCTGTGGATGAGGAGTCCAGTTTACAGGCTGTCCTGGGGACAGAGGACAGTCTGGGGCCAGCTGAGAAGCACCTGTCTATGGCCCCTGCAGATTCAGTGGGCACAGCTGGGAGGAGCGGTGCATGTCAGACACACAAACAGACAAACCCTCTGATATATATAATAGATAGCTGTGCCTTTCTCCATGCTGGCCCCCTGCTGTCTCAATGGGGTTATAGCCGTCCTATTCCCCATCTCTGGCCCTTTGCTGCCCCCTGTGGTTATTCTACAATATAATGTCCCTCATGCCACACCCCCTTCCTTTCCATTTAATGAGAGACAATCAAATTCCAGCCACATCCATTGTCATGCCACAACCAAACTCTTACCTTGCTTTTAGTTATGATAAGAGAAAGCCACATGACCAATTTGGAGGTCTTAGCTCTTACCCTTTAGGAGGAGTTCTTGAACAAACAGACTCACAGATGGATGGATGGGCAAACAGACAGACAGATGTACAAACTCTCTCAAATATAAAGAAGACTAGAAGATTTAACTGCCCTTGAGCAGGTCCTTAACTCAATTAATTTTTGTTTTACTTCATTTAAATCATTGCTCTGGGGCAGGGCTGGAGACGAGGGGTTTAGTATGCAGGCTGCTCTGGGGAGAGAGGACTACCCCAGCCATCTCGCTGCAGCAACCTGGGGCAGGTGAGAAGCACCTGCAGGCTCAGGCGGGGGAGGGGTACATGTCCCCCAGCTGGGACAGGTCCAGAGTTGCCTGCCCCCTGCACTACCCAGCCAGAGTGAAGAATGCAGAAAACTGCACTTTCTCTTTGCTCCCTAATGAAGGGCAGCAGCCAGCAATGTTCCCATATTAACTGGGGGGGGAGAGGGGGCTTCAACCAGTGCCACCTTCCTGAACAGGTGCCTGCAGTGTGAGAGGCTTGGTGCTAGAGCAGTCCCAGATGAGGGGGCAAGCCCCCAGCCAGCCCCTTTCACCTGCCTGGTGATTCCATCTCTGTTTTGTATATATTTTTTTTGTATCCCCAGATGAATGGGGGGTGGGGACTTTCAGCCCCCTGCACAACCAAACCCTAGCCTTGTTTTAAGGGATGGCTCAGTGGTTTGAGCATCGGCTTGCTAAACCCAGGGTTGTGAGTTCAATCCTTGTGGAGGCTGTTTAGCGATTTGGGGCAAAAATTTGTAAGGGATGGTACTTGGTCCTGCTGTGAAGACAGGGGATTGGACTCAATGACCTTTCAAGGTCCCTTCCAGTTCTAGGAGATAGGCAATCTCCATTATAATTTATGATAAGAGGAAGCTGCCTACCAAATGTGGTGGTCCAAATTTGGAGGAGTCCTTGAACAGACAGACGGACTCACTCACTCATTCTCACAAATTCACATATATAGGAGATAGATGATTATAAAAACTTAGAGGGTCATTAGCCATCTGTTGACTCTATATCCACTTAACCCTTTATAAACTAAACCCCTTTACTCTAAAGCAGGAGTGAGGAACTTCAGGCTCGGAGACCGGATGTGGCTCCCAGCTTGCCTGAATCTGGCTGCCTTGGCTTAGCGCTTCACACACCCACAGCATCGGGGAGCCTGTGCCTAAAGCTGGACTGGAGCACACAAAATAAACTAGCCTGGGCCCCACTTGGCTCTGGTGTGTGAGGGGAATGTGGGGAGTGTCTTTCTCCTTCTCAGTCAGGGGCAATGTCAGCGAGGGTGTCTTTTTTTTTTTTTTTTTTTTTTTGGCTTCTCACTTGTGTGTGGCCCCTGACTGATTTTTCTGTGGGTCAACAGCCCCTGACCCAAATAAGGTTCCCTACCCATGATATAAAGGCTATACCACCTATTCCTGACACTCTGTGCACTCTAGAAATGTCTGGCAGATAAAGGGTTTTTTTTAAATCAGAAGTACTGCTACAGTTGGGGAGCAGAATTAAATCTCCACCAGCAAGGAAAACATTTTAATTGTCTTTGGCGCCAGTCTAAGACTCACAGCATAGAAAGAACTTTTGAATGAATCTATTTTTTTAAATAACTGTCCTGGAGATAGCTGATAGACTTTTAAATGCAGATGATTCAAAACTCCCAAATTATTTTGAAGGTTCCTTGATACTAATTGCACATTTGAGGCTCTTCTCCAGTTGAAAGGAATCGATATCTAAGATTCTGTGTGCAATGACCATCATCTTCACCATCACCAGGGATTGAATTTAGGGCCACTAGTGGTACATGTATAAGTCTCAGCAGCCTTAACGAATAGAACCATATTCCCTAGATATTATCTGCAGCAGGTTCATTGTGTCCTGAGGACCTGGCACCAAAAGGAACACAAACACTGAATTACAGTGTTTACAGACATTGGGACATCCTTTGGAGATACTTTCATACAGACTATGTCTAGACTGCAGGCTTCTTTCAGAAGAAGTTTTTCTGGAAGAGATCTTCTGAAAAAACTTCTTCCGAAAGAGCGTGTCCACACACAAAAGTGCATCGAAAAAGCGATCTGCTTCTTCGAAATATAGTGTCCATACTGCATGGATGCTATCTTGCATGTAAGCTGTGATTACTATGAATGGAATGGCCACCAGGTCACCTGTGCTTTTTCCTCTTCTTTCGAAAGAACTCCCTCTTCCCTGTCCACACACGTCTTTTTCTGAAAGAGTTCTTTTGGAAAAAGGCTTCTTCCTCGTAGAAAGAGGTTTACCAACACCGTTAAACCCCCTCTGTTCTTTCAATTTACTTTCAAAAGAATGTGACTGCAGTGTGGACATCACTCTGTAGTGTAGACATACCCACAGAGATACTATGACTCCGCATTACCTCTCAGTGCTCCATCAGCATGGCTCAGGGTGCTGAAACATGACTCGTTCATCTACAACAGAGAGGTGGTCAGCAAGAAGCAGGGAGGACTAATGTACCGAGTGCTATTTTAAGAAAGGCTAAAAAAATTGTCCGCGCAGCACTACAATCTGGCAAGTGAGGATATGAGTTGTAATGTGCTGTGCTCTAACTGTCCCATTCCAGTTTAATTCATGGGTAAATTAAGAAGTACCTAGTTCACATCATCCTGTCTGAAATGGAACTACAACAACACAATCTGTGTATCTTATACAATCTCAGAGGGTAGCCATGTTAGTCTGTAACTTTAAAAAGAACGTTTGGTCCTATGGCACCTTAGAGACTAACCAAAATATATAGAATCATGAGGTTTCGTGGGCAAAACCCACTTCATCAGATGAACTGGAGTGGAAATAACAGAAACCAAGATATCTATATCAGCAGAAGAAATGCCTGTCAATGGTAGGACCCATGTTAATGAGGCTAATTAAGTGGACTTGATGTGTCCCTGACATAGCTTTTGATGTGGAAACGCAGATGTTAATAGCAGGAGAAATTGTCTTTGTGTAGTTCACACAAGCAGGGTCTAGGTGGGGTAGACAGAGCACAATACAGTACAGCTCATGCCACCATAGTCTGAACTGTGGCATTGTTTAGACAAGCTGTAAGTGATTTACCAAGTTTACCCAGGAAGTTTGGAGTGGAGCGGAGAATTGACTCTAGAACTCCCAAATCCTAGGTGAGCACCCTTTCCACTGCACCAACCAACCTTCAGCCTCACCAATTATACACGAATCAGCTTGAAAGGCCTTTGCCTTGGTCTTGCACTGAATCTTTCTTGAAGCCTGAGACTCCTATTTTTAATGGCTTTGGCGGTATTTCTGCAGTTGCAAGCACTGGCTAGAGAAGCAACACAATGTAACAGCCCGACTATGTGGCTAAAACGTCATCGCTAACATGACATTCACCCCGTGCAGAGGAGGCCAGAACTCAGTCCCACATAGGTTTTATGGGGGACTGAAATAATGTAAAATCCTGGTGCTGGCCTACTGAGCACAAGTAAAGTTCACTACTGTTGCCAATCCTTGTGATTTTACAGCCAGTCTCATGAAAGTTGGTGTTTTACTTAGACCCCCAGCTCCTGGAGTCATGTTTTAGTTGAGAATTTAGCTTTTTATTCAAAGTACAAATGTCATGCCTTTCTGGGTGGGGAACAAAACTGCAAAAAATGACCACTGATGGCTCACCCATTGGAAAACAAGAAAGAACATTCCTCGTGTTCCAATTTATATTTTTTAAAGTCTCATGATTTGTAAATACTGGAAGTTGGCAACAATAATCTTTGGAACAGGGTTTGTCTTTTCCTTGTGTGTTTGTACTACACCTAGCACAATGGGGCCTGTAATGTTTCATGGCATGCAGCCATAGACATTAAATAAACCATATAAAATACTCTTCCTAAAGGTTGCAACATAACAGTACTCGGTTTCTAAGAATATAAAACAATAATACACAAGTGCCCAGAGCAGAGCAAGCGCTGCTTCCTAAAACACCAGAGAGACACAACTCATGCCACCTTACTATAGTCTGGCTGGCTGCTGATTAACCTTCCTAAGCCCTAATCACATGCTTTCTTACTGTGTTCTATAGTCTGCATACAGGACCATGAATAAATCCTGAGCAATTAATCTGATACTTCTACAATTTTAGCATAAGAACATAAGAATGGCCATACTGGGTCAGACCAAAGGTCCATCTAGCCCAGTAGCCTGTCTGCCGACAGTGGCCAGCACCAGGTGCCCCAGAGGGAATGGTCCGAAGACAATGATCAAGCGATTTGTCTCGTGCCATCCGTCTCCAGCCTCTGACAAACAGAAGCCAGGGACACCATTCCTACCTCCTGGCTAACAGCCTTTTATGAATCTAACCTCCATGAAATTATCTAGCTTCTCTTTAAACTCTGTTATAGTTCTAGCCTTCACAGCCTCCTCTGGCAAGGAGTTCCACAGGTTGACTACACGCTGTGTGAAGAAGAACTTTTATACAGTTTTTCACACACCAAGGATCCAGGGCCATGAAGCTTCTAGGTACTACTGCAAGATGAATATTAAATAAACATAATAAATTAGTTGTGAGCGCGGGGAAGTGGGGGTGAGCCAAGATCAGAATCCCTCTCTCTCCGATGTTCAGAAAAGAATTCCAGTCTCTTCTACTTCACAAAAGTCATGAGGTGACGTACAACTAACTGCATCCTCATGCTCATTCTCTTTCTCTGTTTTCCTTACTTGTTTCTCCTTAATGAAAATTAAAGGGAGAGAGAGAGAGAGAGAATGTTAAGAAAAAGAGGTTGGACTAAAAATAGTTACTGAAGCCTGGATATATTACAGCAAACTGCTTTTGCCTCTGGTTGTTAGTGGAGTTTCCTTTGTTGTCTTCTTTGATTGTTTCATTTATATGGCAGGTTAGACAGCAACAGACTCCTGTTATTGCCTTTCTGAGTGGTGGTTTTTTTTAAGGCTCAGAGCCCCTCAGGGCAGTCACTCCCCAACCACAGCTGGTGACAGGAGGAGGTTTTTTTGTGTTCGATACTTAGAGCTGACTGGCGGGAAGATTAACAGCAACGCTATTAAGTGGGATACACTGTCTCCATTTTAAAATTGCTTGGGTCTTTAATAAAAGAAAGAGAGAGAGAGAGACAGAGAAATCTAGACAGTGTGACATATTCTGGGTGCTCACATTCCATTGTGCCAGATGCTAAATTACTTTCTTTTTTCCCCTCCTCAAACACTTTTGTGCCTTCAGAAGTACATTCTGGTGCTTAATGCTATCTCTCAGTGCTCAGAATGAGTCCTTTAATCAAATTGCAATAGTAGTCCGTTAAAAGGGGAAGATTAGTGGGCCCAGAGTTCTGCAGCACAGTATGCCTACGTGAATCAGACATTCTCAGTCCTCGGGCTCTTTTAGAAAGTTCTTTCAGGAACCTTTGCCTCACTAGTGAATTTTTGCTTTCTGTTCGTCTTTCAGCTCAGACTATCCGAGCAGGAAGCTGGGCTGAGCAGATTTATAAAATGGAGGAGGACAATAAGGGGCAAAACATCTTCTGTGAAGGAGACTGTATTATCTCAGGAATATGTAGGACAATAGCTTTAAAAGTACAGAAACCCAATACAGAAAGAATGATAAGAGATAGGCTTGAGCCTCCCTCACCTCACTTCAGACCAAAGTGGGTCCGATTCTCTTTCACCCTGCTCCTCATGTAGTCCTGTATACCAGTGCAAAGGGAGCATAGAAAACAGCAGTTCTGATCTGCCAGCATTTTATACACACTTTCTCCAGGCCTCACTGGAAGACTGAAAGGATGGTCCTTTGGTTGAGATACTGGTTGGAGATGGTGGCACAGCCTGCTCTGCCACAGACTTCCTGCGTAGCAATGGGTGGGTCACTTATTCTTTTCTCAGATAAGTTCCCCATCTTTAACAAGAGGGCGTTAGTATTTCCCATACTCACAAGGGTGCTGTGAAGATAAACACATTAAAGGATGTGGGAGGCACACAGATGCTATAATGATGGGGGGAGGCACATCGTTACCTAATTAATATAAAACCTGATTTGCATTTTCATTGCTCTGGCAATGTAAAGGAGGCTTGGCCTAGACATAAATGTAATTTACGTTCTCGAGGATTTTAAGTCTAGGCTTGACAAAGCCCTGGCTGGGTTGATTTAGTTGGGGTTGGTCCTGCTTCAGGCAGGGGGCTGGACCTGATGACCTCCTGAGGTCTCTTTCAGTCCTATGATTCTATGATTTTATGAACCCAGCCAGCAGTCAGCGTCCAGGTGAAAGGGAAGGAACTCACCTCTGGCAGCACATAGCCTCCCCTGCATGTTTGTATGTGTGCTAACTTTGCCAGCCATCCAGGAGTGTCCTGGAGCCTCCAGGAATTAAAGATTAATCTTTAATTAAAGACTGTGTCATGTGATGAAACCTCCAGGAATACTTCCAACCAAAATTGGCAACCCTAATGTGTGCATGGATGACTGGAGAAGTAGGATTCTGCTAGAGAGGCAATGGGGGTGGGGAAGGGAGAGAGAAAAACACGGTTCACATTTTTTGCCCCACATTTTTATCAACATTCACAATTGACCTTGGACTTCTAAATCCCCATTTAGGCACCTAAACAAGAATGGGATGGTTGGCGAGTTACAGATTATTTACAATAAGCCATATAAATACAGTGTCTTTATAAGACCATGATTTTTAGTGTCCAGCAAAGTAATGAATTGCAGCTCCCAAGCGCGTCTTGTGTAGGTATTATGCACGTTCCCTTTCAGGACGGGACTGAGCAGTCAGGTATGGAGTAATGATTTTGTGGAACGTGTTCACCCACAGTATTGCCAGTTGTAAAGCTAGGACACAGGGAACTTGGGGGAAAACAGGGAAATGGGCCCAGTTCTCCTAGCTAGCATCCTAACCATTAAGCCATCCTGTTTCTCTTAGAAATGGCCGGTAGCGTTGTTCACCATTAGGTACCAGCTCCTGGCTTATCTCTGTTTGTAGAGACTGTGATGTGAAATGTAGTGAAGTGGCCATGCACAAGGGCCACCTTAGCAAATGGTCGTTTTGTGGGCATTCCAGAGAGGCCATGGTCTGAGAGAGCTCAAGGAAGGAACTGTCCCCCTCAGCCCCAGAAGTCAAATCTGGACACTGCTGCACCCTGTACTGTACTTGCTCAGGGCCAGGCAGAGCCATGAGGCACAAGGCCCTGGGAGGTGGCATGGACCCTCTCCATCCCAAGGGCAGCACTCAGGAAACCTTCCGTGTTAGAGAAACAAAACAGTTCCCTAGTGTGTTCCCTAATGGCAGTTCACATGCTCCTGAACCCAGGCATGGTTGGACAGCTGTGCTAGTTGAGATGGGGCACAGTCAGAATGCCTCTAAACCCTACCTCTTCTACTCCTCTTTTTGTATAATCTAACGGTCATTTCAGCTGGCCCACAGCTGAGGTATGCAATGGCACACAAAGTTGCCTATGGCTGTGCCTCTCCCTTCCACAGTTCACTTGCATAAAAGCCAGGCACCTTTTGGTCCTATGTAAATACACAGAAGACATCACTGTCCCAACAAAGTTACATGACACCTAAGATAGTTTGGTTGGTAGGGTGCCACTCTAGCAACCTAGGAGATGTGTATTTGCTTCCTGGTTCTAGCACATACATCTTGTATGTTGGGGGTTCAGAAGTTACTTAGTCACTATGTTCCTTGCTTATAAAACAAGGATAACAGTGTGGTCTTCCTGTATGTACTGTACAGTAACCTCAGTCGATACACTCTCCGGTGATTTCCAAATGGCAATGTGTCTATTTCAAAGTGATAAATGCCAGATTGGCTGCTAATGTTTCTCTTAGAAATGGTTGTGTAGCTTCACTGAAACTAATTTATAAAACCTTAACTATGACTGTAGCTAATTTAATTCACCAATTTCAGACAATGCACTGAATTAAAAATTGCACTTTAATGTATGTCAGTTTGTCTAACTGCTGACAACCAGAACGTGGAGAATAATAGAAGCACAGCTACTGCTTACTCTATTCAAAAATTTTATGTAATTTATTAGATGGATTATCTGATTAATTTATGAATTATTTGATCAGCTGTATAAACCGGCAAGTAATGGAGGAACTATTAGTTGAATGGTTGATAATTGTTTAAGTTACTCATTTCGAACAAATTATTCCACAAATAATATTTTGGTCGGAAATATGGAGAGGCAAGATTGTTCACTGGATAGGTGAACAATTTGGGACTCGGGTTCTGTTCCCTGCTGTGCCACAGACTTCCGGTGAGAGCTTAGTCAGTTCACTTAGTCCATGTGTGTTCCTCAGCTTCCCCTGTGTAACATGGGGAATATAACATGCCCCTTGCTCCAAAGGATGTTGTTATCGTAAATACATTCAAGACTACGAGTTGGTCAGATGCAACAGTAATGGGAGCTACATAACTACCTTCCACATCTAGTTACAGTATAGATTTTGCAGTGTGTAGCTGCATATTTTTAATGCTATTTTATTCATTCTTCAAAAAGAGTTTGGCCCATACACACAGCCACTTAAGCAGTTGTTTGACTTTAAAGTCATAGACTCATAGAAGATTAGAGTTGGAAGAGATCCCCTGCTCTTAGGAGGATCAGCCCCAACCAACATCTCAGCCAGGGAAAACTCAATGACATTTAAGCATGTGCATAAGTGGCTAGCTGACTAGGAGCCTAGACCAGACACTATTTACTTCATCTCCTCCAAGCCTTATTCTCATTCGGTGAACCCAGCATAGAATCATAGAATACTAGGACTGGAAGGGACCTCGAGAGGTCATCGA
>CM057847.1:175290130-175310659 GCA_030068395.1 Apalone spinifera
CTCCATGTTCTCCACTTACCTGTGGGCTTTGCTCACCTGTCCCCGTCGAACCTCTTGCATGTTCTTGTCTTCTACCACATTAGCAGACAGAACCCCAAGTCCTGCAAACTGCACCATGCAGGAAGAGTCCTGAACCTGTGTAGAGACCAGGTGAGTTAATGAGGATCTTCTTATATGACAGCAACTTGCTGAATTAGAGCATAAATCATCCCATGCATAGATGATCGCTTCACAGGTTCTCATGCAGCCAAAAACTTCCTCCTACTCCCTTTTCCCTTCTTTCAGCAATTTTCACTCACTGTAACTGAGATTAATTCTGGGTCCAGCCTCCATACTACAGACCACCTTGGTGCTCAGGGTCCCACTACACTGCAGCACAAGTGTGGTTCTCAGCTCAGGTAAACAGACACCCTACATAGGCTCAAACTAATGCACTAAAAATTACACTGTAGATGTTGCAGCTTAAGCAATGGCACAAACTTGGACTTAAATCAATGCTGGGCAACCTAAGCTAGTGAGTGGGCCGCATGAATGGTCTCCTTCATCTCAGTAGGCTGCGAGGCTGTCGAAACCAAGACAGTCTTCCGGGTAGTTTTGCTAATCGCACTTGCATACCTAGAATTTGAAAGGGTGTGCCAATTGAACCCTAGCAATGCTTTGATTGGATGCAGAGGGAGTACACGGCTCTCATAGTCAGTGTTGTGTGCACCTCTCTTCATGTGCCCTTGCTTTATATGTGTGTCACTTTAGTAATGCTGGTAGGAAAAAAAAAACCCTATGTAGCTGGAAACCAGCAGAATCTGACAACCCTGCATCTGGGCAGCAGCAAACAAAATGTCTTGTGGGCCACACAAAGAACCCCAGTGGGCAGGTTGCCCATGACTGACTTGTGGTGTCAGAAAGTCTGGGAGTAGGATGGCTAGAATGAGCCACCAGAAGCTCAGCTATTTTTAGCATGCAAGCTCGAGACTCTCTACTACAAGTCTGTCCACCCATGCTGGAAATGCCAGCTCCCAGCTGCAGTATAGATACGCCCTTAGGTGTCTGTCCTGCTCCCTTTCAATTGTGTGCAGTCTAACATGTAATAGAGGCTGAACCTTCCAACTGACTGCATTGGAAGTTGGCAGCCGCTCAAGATGAATGGCACCAGATCTGTATATCTATAACAGCACTTGGTACATCAGAGCCCTGATCCTAACTGGGGCTTTTGGGAACCACTGTAATACAATAATTACCAGCAATAGTAGGGGTGATGGGCATGCAGGTGAAAAGGAAAAGAACAAGAATTTTCATTGGGTTCTTCAACAGATTTGGGGCTCTTGTATTTGTGAATATTGTGTGTTGGCCTGTTCCTAGGGTGCTTACTGTGTGAATACATTGGTTTAACTCAATAGGGATCTACCTGGAATGCAACCAGGAAGGAGAATAATAATTCCGGATCACCATCTATCAGCAAACTCTTCAGAGTCTAAGTTGTTAAGTGATGATGGCAGAACTGTTGGCTTTGGTGATATTGGCTCCAGCCAGATTACAAAACTGGTTAGCCCAGACCCATCAAACACAGGGGTACAAAGAACTCAAGCAGAAATCCAAAAGGAAGGGGGGGGGGGGGAACCACATACACATGAAACTCAGACACAGGAGCATCTGAAGAAGTTAGGCCTGTCTGGGTCACTGTCATGGGATGGGATGATTTCATACAAGATAGACAGGTGTCTAGATTGTTTTAGAATACCTTCTCTCTGAAAACTTTGCTCCAGTTGCTAAATAAACAATACTTTGGTCACAGATTCATGAAGGGAAGAACCGGAAGTATCCAAATTCAGTGGGACCAACAGGGTGAACATGGTTTACATACAGGCTATGTCTAGACTGCAGAGTTTTTGCACAAAAGTTATTCCTCTTTCTACGAGGAATAACTCCTTTTTGTGCACGAGCTATTGCTCGTGCACAAAAAGGTGTGTGTGAACGGAGAACTGCCTCTTTTTGCGCAAAAAAACCCTATTGAAAAAAGCACAGGTGCCCTGGTGGCCATTCTGTGACTAGCTATGAGCGCTTTCTTTCGAGAGAGTGTCCATGCAGTTTGGACGTTCTCTTGCACAAATGTGCATAGCTTTTTTGATGCACCTTTACAGTGTGGACGAAGCCTGTACTCTACACATAGCCACAGAGTACAGTAACCAAGGAGTGTGAATTGCAAACAGCCACCCCAGGAAAGCATGCGTCTGACACATGAAAAGGACACTCAGAGAGACCACGAATGGGACAGAGGTGAGGGAGCCTTGCAGGCATGCCAGGCTCAGAGAGACATCTCAACACAACTTAATATTAAGGGCCCAGTAGGCCAAGCTTTATACTGTGGAACACTGATTGAGCTGAGCTGTCCTGCTGAAGTCCATGGGACTCTCCTGCGGAGACAGG
Source organism: Apalone spinifera (assembly GCA_030068395.1). Taxonomy (NCBI): domain Eukaryota; kingdom Metazoa; phylum Chordata; order Testudines; family Trionychidae; genus Apalone; species Apalone spinifera. Next base: position 175,292,552 of record CM057847.1, read on the forward strand.
ATATGTTAATGTGAGCAACCATGAGACAATCAAACCTGTTAGTGGGGAGGGACTTTGAGGTGGAGACCTCCAAGTTAGGGGAGGAAGGGTAGCTGGAACCAGAGATATGCTCTGAGTGGAGCAGTACTCAAGAACCACTTTTCCAAGGAGGCCCTGTCCCCTCGAGTCAGGGGTGTGATTCCTGTTAGCCCCTGAGGAAGTGGTAGGGGCATAAAGAGGGGGAAACAGCTGCCCAACATGGCACAGTCTAGCACCAAGAGGTTTGTTTGCAGACTCCCGCATTGGGTACAGATCCTCACCATGCCAGGGGGAGCAGTGGGTGAGTTCATTTCAGGGTGTCTCTTGGATTCACAGATACGATGTACTCACTGCAGAATCCCTTTGTGTCAGGGCATTGGAGGGGTAGGAGGTGGCAAAGTGACTTTCTCCTACCTCTCTCTCCCCTTGCATTATTGGGAAACAAGGAGAGATTCCCTAGCCCAACCCCCGGATACTGTACATGAAAAGAGTGCAACTGTGTGTAGCCACACAAGGGATGGGCAACTTTCCTTATGCCCTCCGAGACGTCTATCTAAGGGCACACTGCCTTCTAGGCAACCACTGGATGGTGTCCCTAGGCACCATCCTTTCCTCAGGGCTGTGCCTAGCCACACAATCGACCCTTCCTGGAGATGTAGCACTTTCAAGCTATAGAGTGCGAAATAAGTGCCCTGTATCATCATTAGGTCGAACCCCATCCGGTTTAGAGTGACAGAAGTTGAGCGTCGTATCAGCCAGTAACATACTCCCGCCCCTACAACCCATTCCAGCCTCTCTCCGCTTTCTCACTGCAAAGCCTTTGTCCTCTAGCCAGCAGCCTGCCTGCAGGCTACATCCAAGCTTTCTAATAAAGCCGCCTCTTTGTCAATGACAGGAATGATTAGCTCCTACAGCTGCCCGTGGTGTTGCATTTTGTAACACAATTTGGCCTCCCTTTGGCCCCAGTGAGTTCTATTTAACATACTGCAGGGGTTCGCTGTTTGATCTCTAATTGATATAATTGACTGGGAATAATCAGGGCAGCTTTATGGATTTTTATTGATAGCTAATTTTCCCTCCTCCATTGTTTAATTTGATAAGAGCATAACCTAATTTATTGCCACTCCGATAGGGATCCATTACCCTTTTGACAAATGCTTCTGGGGCTGACTTGTCAGCAACTGATTTGAAAGAGCTGTTAAGCCTACCGAGCCCATCATTAGTTAATGGCAGTTTAGAAAGCTAATGGCATTATAAATTAAGATCAATAAGTACATGGACATTACAGTTGTTCCCTAAGACATCGCTATATTATTAAGAAAACATAATCCTGTACCTTGGCTTAGTGCACAGGCAGGGAGGTGCTGAATTAGTTGCAGAGCCTGGTAAAGCCAGGTGATTAGCAAAAGGAGAGCCCTTCAACTGTACTGGAATTGCAAGACTAATTCCTCAAGGATCCTCACAGGCATAGAAAGAAGCCGGAGCTGCTTTATTTTACTGTATAAGCAACCCGAGGCCTCAAAACACGCTTGCAGAAAACAATACCCCTCTCGCTTCATGGTGCATTTGATCTGATCCAACAACACTTTCAAATGTGTAATGCGAATCAGCAAAGGAGAGGCTCCTTGGATTTATCCCATGGATAAAGAAAAGCAAACACTGTATCTCTGGGTAATCTCACACAGCATCTTCTTAATTCCTCACTAGGCCTGGCTGGCATTGAGTGATGTGTTATCACTATGTGTCTATCTGGGTAATAGAGAGGGAGGATAAAGCAAAGGTCTGGGCGTCTGGAGACATGAGCTCAACTCTTGCCTCTGCCACTGACCTGCTGTGTGGCCTTGGGCAAGTCTCTTCGTGTCTCTGTTCCCCTGTTCACCCTTCTCCAGCTTGTCTATTTAGACTGGCGGTTCTTCAGAGCAGGAACTCTCTCCCATTGTGTTGATACAGTGCCTATCACAATGGGCTTTCACCTTTATTATATTCTCTAGGGCTTGTAATATAAATAATAATAAAGAAAACAAAATACTGTAGCATTCTAGCGTCCATGGGCATTTGCCAGCTTGACCCTGCACTCATGGAAGTCAATGACAAAGCTCCCATTAACTTCAAAGGTGCAAGCCCTTCACTGTGATCAAATGCTAATCCCTTCAGTTACTGACAAAATGCTTTATTTCTATTTAATACTAAGGGTTACAGTGTATGAGTTAAGCAGGTGTAAGTCAGGAGAAACACCAGTGAAGTCAATAGAGCTTTGCTAGTTAACAACAGATGAGGGACTGGCCCTCAGGAAAGTTCGAAGATGGGGGATAACTTATGTTTATGGTTCCACTCCTGATTTACACCAATGGAAGTGAGAGGAAGATCAGGTCCAAAATATAGACAAGGATATTATTATTTTGGATTCACTGGTTATTTCACCCATTTCTAACGCCTGTACTGCAAATATTTTCAAGCAGCAAAGGTTACAAAGAAGGAAGAAAATAACAGATATGATGCTATGTTGCATTCTGAGTTCCTCATGATTAGGATTCATAGATTCACGTAGTCCAAGGTCAGATGGGACAACTGTGATCTAGACTTATCTCATAGATAACACAGGCCCTAGAACAGACTCACTACAATTTCCAGAGAAGACCTTTTGGAGGTGAGGGAAAACAATCTCAATTTAAAAATTGCCAGTGATGGAGAATCCAGCAAAACCCTTGGGAAGTTGTTCCGGTGGTTAATTGCACCCCCCTGTTAAACATTCACACCTCATCTCTAGTCTGGATTTGCCTACTTTCAATTTCCAGCCAGTGGAAGGGGGACTTGGATATACTGAAAAGAATCTAGATTGGATATTAGGAAAAACTATTTCACTAGAAAGGTGGGGAAGCACTGGGATGGGTTCCCTAGGGAGGTGGTGGAGTCTCCATCCCTAAAGGTTTTTAAGTCTCGGCTTGACAAAGCCCTGGCTGGGATGATTTAGTTGGTATTGGTCCTGCTTTGGGCAGGGGGCTGGACTCGATGACCTCCTGAGGTCTCTTCCAGCCCTATGAGTCTATGAATCCAGAGAATAGAAACAACTGATTCAGAAGCTGAGGGGGTTGGAGAAGAAAAATAAAAGATCTAAGGAGGGAGCTTTGAAAGAAGGGAGAGTTTTCTTATGCTGCTTCAATGGAGTATAACTAGGAGCAATGGGTTGAAACTGAGAGAGAAGAGTGACTAAATATCAAGGAAGTCTTTCTAACAGGGTCATCTGTCAAACTTCAGGATAGTTTCCCAAGGGGGTGATGGGAGACATATTAGGTCATCTCAAAACCTGAAATGCCCTGAAATGTCACAAAAGCAGCTGTTGGAGTTTCAGTGCCCCTGGTTTCTCGTTGAACAGGAATCCCTATCACACCTCTCCTGCTCATTCCTAACTATCTTTGCATGAAAACCATGCACCACATTTGCTCCAATGCTAACCGCAGGAGAGCTCAGTAGAGCTCTGGCCCATTATCTGCTCCATGTCTGGTTTTCCCCTTCTAAAGTTACACTCCCAATCTTTGACATAGCAACCAGTTAATTATTCCCACACAACCAATTAATTACCAGATAGAGCCAGGCTCAAAAGCCCCAATTCTCTTCTCATACTCGGGATGTTGAATATCGGTTAATTGAATAATTGATTCATCTCATGAATTCTTATCAGTTATATGGCTATTCTACAGTTCCTGAGGGCGGGGCTATTCTATAGTTCCTGGGGTGCAGAGGCAGCAGCATGGGGTGTCAAGTGGAAGCTTGTCCACAAGGGGAGCCAGTTTAAAAATCAGCTCTCCTTGCAGACCTGCTGCCTATCACCCTATGCTGCTGCTTCTGATACAGAAGCAGCAGCGTGGGGTGGCAGCAGCCCCTGTCCAGGGGGGGTCTGAGCTCCTGGACCTGGCACAAGACAGAACTGAACTGGACTGCTTGCCTATCTGGTTCCTAATACACTTGAAATGCAGAGACGCATCGGGGTAGGTCCCAGACCCAGCGCAAGCCAGGACTGAGCCTGCCCACCTGGCTCCTAATACACTTTCAAAGCAGAGCTGCATCTGGGGTAGGTTCTAGACTGAGCCAGGCTGCTGGCCAGCCTGCTAAAAAAATTACTGGGGGCAGGGAGAATGTGTGTAGTCTATAGTATTAGCTGATAAACTTTTGCTTATCAGTTAATCAACTACACTATTACATCCCTATCTCATATCAGTTTAATTCCAGCGTCACGTCCCTGGGTTCAATGGAGCTACTCGGATTTTACAACAACATAAAAAAGAACACTGTCAGGCCCACAGCAAAGCAGATTCATTGGTCACTGCATCCATTTCTGCCCCCTAGCCCTTGTGAAAATCTAGGGCTATGCAAAAAGAAGCGACCAGATATTAACACTGACGTACTGAGAACTTTCTGATGCTGTAATATCATTTTAAGACATTCAGGATAAGAACTCCTAAACTTGTCAACAGTTTGTCCGTAATGACAGTCAATTTGGCTGATTTATAGATAGCCAGCTTATTGGGTAAATAGACTATTGGGATTTTTAGTTGCTTCCATAATGAAATAAGATATCTTCAGCCAGAAGTTATTTACAGTGGCCATTTTCATCTATCAGAAAGCATAAAATATTCTAATACTGCAGGCAACCTTCAAGTTTATTATTTCAAAGAAAGTTTTGTCTCTGGGGTTATTTATTGTATGTGCTACGTTAAAACTGAAAGGCCCATGCTCATACTGGGTCATTGTTGTACGGAGCACTGGTGAGAGACCTGCCACAAGGAAAACAAATGGCGGAAGGGGTAAATAGAGACACCGAAAATGAAATGATGTGGCAGAGGTCACACAGCAGAGCAGTGTCAGAGGCAGACATAAAACCCACACCTCTTGCAGAAGGAATCTAAGTAGGTGGATGCAAAATAAAATACAGTAGATGGAAGGAGTAACCACACAATTGGGAGCTTTCCTTAAAATATAATTCTGAGGCCAGATCCTCTGCTGCTGTAAATTTCTCCTGCTTCCTTGAAATCAACGGATTTATACCGGCCCAAGAGCTAGCACCTTCAGAGGGTCTTTGTGCAAAAATGGTACTTTTATATCTGCTGGCAACAGTGTTCCTTCTAATCTTTTCTATCCATGTGTGGATTTTTTCCCACTGATGTGCAGAATAAATGTTTATGTGCACTGAGACACGAGCAAGTGTGCACCACCAGTAGAAAGAGAAAACCTAGCCGCAGGCTAGGTTCTTCTGAGCGGCCACACCAGCGGACAGCTTATAGGGAACATTGGCTGGCAGTGACAAAAATGAGTTTTTACTGCTGTGAATTCGTAGCCTTGCAAAACCAGCATGGTGATGAGTGCATGAACCCAATGTAAGGATGTCTTGCACAGCATCAACCAAATTGTGACTTACTTGCCATACAAGCCAAGTGTATGTTCTCTTACAACCCCATTGAAGACAATGAACCAAATTCAGCTCCCTCCCTGGTATAAAAACAGAGGAACTTCAATAGCATTAAACTATGTAAAGTGGTGTAAAATAAGAGGAGTAACCTTCATTGCTGAATTAGACCCTGTGTGTCGAATCACATGATGATGATAATAATAATAACCCATCAGCTGTTCTTCAGCTTTCCTGTATTGACTCACTGTAAATTTACAAGAAGCTAATTTAACAAGTTAAAAACACTAAACCAAACCTAATCCTTCAATTGACCCATTGCAAGTCAAGAGTAACTTAGGCACACTATGGGCCTAACGCCCCTCTCATTTTGCCCAGTGTAAACCAGGAGTAATTCTATTGCGGTTAATGGGCCGGATCCTCAGGTAGTGTAAATGGGGTGAGCACCATTGACTTCAGTGAAAGTACAACAATTCACACTAGCTGAGGATTTGGCCCATCAATTTGAACAGATTTAGCCCAGGTTTACACTTTAGGGGTGTGTGTCTAACAGCACCCTAAACTCAAAATAAGATACACAATTTGCATTATGCAAATTGCATATCTTATCTTGAAACTATTTCGAAATAGCTTATTTTGAAATTTGGCGCATCTACACAATGACATATTTCGAAATAATGTGCTATTTCGAGCCATTCTGTATCCCTTGTGCAACGAGGTTTACTGGGATGGCGAAATAGCGCGCCCGTTATTTTGAAAGATATTTTGAAATAACGGGCGGCTGCTGTAGGCGCGGAGTATCTACACCTCTGGTCTCCCGAAATAGCTGTGCAGTGTAGACACACCCTAGAAGAGCTACATACATTTACACCAGGTGGGGATCTGGCTCAGTGGAACTACACTGTGGCAAAACCAGGGAGAGAAAAACTAGGCCTTTCAGTAATTATTTCTTCATTTAAATGGCTCCTTGACATGTTGCAGATTCGTCTTATGCTGCTGAAAAATAGAAATAATCCATAAATTAAAATTACTCCACTTCCATATTAATAGAGAAAAAAAACCTCCCATGGTACCAGAATTAGCACCACTCATTCTGGTCAAAAAGACAAAAACATCTACTGCCCTTCCAACCTTTCTTTAATGCACAAAACCAAGAGACAGGAGGATGAGAATGGGGGAAGACAAGCTAACCAGGCAGCTTGCTTGGAATAAAGCAGGCGAGATTATGAGACACATGTACAATTCTCCATGGTCCCTAAAGTCTCTTGCGAAAAGGTAGAAATGAACTAATTTATTAGTAAAATCACATCAGGGGCAGTAATTTCATGTTAGTGAATTTACATGTAATAACATTAGGTTTCCAGCCCTCGGTATCACCACTGTGTAGCCCTGCTGGATGATGAATGAGCTGCCTAAAGAAAGATGATGGTTTGATTGTTTTCACAGCAAACAGATCAGCATTTTAATTTCTTGCCTCTGTGTTTATTGCTTATTTGGGCCCGTGCTCCGCTTGTAAAAACTTGGCTAAATGGAAATGAATAAATGTAATTACTGCGGGTGACAGTGGAAATCTGTGTGGGTTTTTCATATTGCCTTTGCCAACGCTAATCTAATCACTGGAGAATATGTGTCACTGCACAAACACACTGACAGAAAGCAGAGGCCTCCATCAGCGCCAAAGACATAGTGGCTGTGAAGAGTTCCAACTGACGGGGGGGTCTCTCTGTCCTATAAAGAACTGGAATATTCTGGGCTATCCATGCTTCCTACAGACACTATGCAGCCTGCCTGGTAATAAAGAGGAAGGCTTGGCTATTTTAGAGTGCTAGAATAGAAGGGAAATGTCACTGTTCTTTGTATCTGCCAAACCTCTGCATTATTCTCTTTCAAACCACTCCCTAGAAACCACAAAACACATGGCAATGGTGAGGCAGCTGGTGCGCTGCAACTGCTACTTAATATACTAGTCAGAGCTTGTCTCGCTGTTACCTTGTGCTCCCCTCCATCTGTCCGAACCACCTGCTCTCTTTTCTTAGATTGTAAGCTCTTTGGGGCAGGGGCTGTCTTATCATCATGCCTGTGCACAGCCCTTCCCCAACACCTGACCTCTGATTCAACCCACTAGGCGTTACTGTAATACAAATGCCTATTAAATAATGAAGAAATAAAAATAATTACCTGGCTTATAGGCCTCCTTGCCTAAATCGTAGTCTAATTGCACTAGACGTTGTGCAGAGACAGTAAGAGAGCTGCCTCAGAAAGCTTGTAAACTAAAGAAACATGACCAGCAAAATGGGGGAGGGGAGGGATGGTGTATAATAGACCAGCTTTACAGATGGAAAACTGAGGCACAGAGTGAGTAGGTGCCAATCACAAAGGAAATCAATGGACGTTTGATTCCATTAGAATAGAAAACTAAAGATCTTTGAGGTGCTGTGCCTAAGTGACTTGACAAAGGTCACACTGAAAGTGTGTGGCAGAGCTGGCACTTCAAAGCAGATCTCCTAAGTCCCAGGGGCCATTTTTATCCCCAAAACTTTTCTATTGTGGATTTCTATTATTGTCAGGGGGTGCATCTTGAAGCCTGTATGGAAACCACACTCCCATTGGCCCAGTAAGCATAGGAATTTTGTCTTAGTAAAAATTGAATCAAGATTTGATGAAGATTTCAGGAGGTACCATTTCTTGAGAGCTGGCAGTGATGCCAGCATGACAGCTATCATCTAGGCCAACACCTGGGATGCAAAGGGGAGCCCCTAGAGCAAAAATGATTAAGCTGCTACAATCTGAGCAAATGAGCCAGGCCTGCAAGCTGAGCACCACAACAGATTCATATTCTCTGTGAATTGGGCTCAGTGAGCAACAACACTGTTCTGTTCTATCCCAGCTCTTTTGTCTGGAAGTGGGTGACAGGAGATGATTTTTAGGATCACGTGATGATTCCCTGTTCAGTTCACTCCCTCTGGGGCACCTGACTATGGCCACTGTCAGTAGACAGGACACTGAGCTAGATGGACCTTTGTTCTGACCCAGTACGGCCGTTCGTATGTTCTTATTCCACCCTTGTCAGCATATCCGTGAGTGTTTTCCAGTAGCACATGTAGCACCTCCTCTCCATCTGGTTACCTTCTTTAAAGCCAATCTCCTTACAGGTTTTAATGGATAGGTCTGGGTTCTTCTGGATTCCGCCACCCACTCAACTTTATTTTTTCCGATGGATTTATTTGGTGGTGCCTCCACCCCTCTCACTCCTTCCTGGCAGCTTGGGAGGAAAATTCCCTCCCAGGGCAGCTTGGGAGGAAAATTCTAACCCAGGGTAATCCCTATGTATTTGCCAGATAGTTGGAGACTCCCAGAAAATAACACAAACACATACACTATAATAAACACAATTATATTAAACCGGAGACAAATATAACAGAACAGCGTAAAACACTATTTTTAGGGTCACCGGTGCCCAGCAACTGTAAGTTTAGTGTCCCGTTGGTACACATACTTTGTTGGGGCCCTTGATGACTTTTGACCACTAAATTCTTCTCTACAGCGGTTTAGCAGTGGGGCTACTGGGTCCAGTACAGCCCAAAGGACTCACAAGTGGGAGAAGGCAGTAACTCCCGCCACAGGTTTAATATGCAGCAGGTAATAAAATCACCAAACAAATTCCCTGACTTACTAACTAAAAGATGGTGCACTCACACCATGAATGAGCCTCAGGTTCAGAGATGACTCAGTCACTGCAGAGGGGCTGGTCTCTTCTGGCAGGGATCCTCTTCAGGCAGGAATCAGGCTGCTACAGCCCCAGACTTTCCCCTTGTCACAAAGGGGTGCAAGGCTCAAGGTGCAGGCCATACAACTGCACCAAAATTCAAACCATAACCTCCTACCCCAGCATTCAGACACACACACAGCAGCCCCAAACCAGCAGACAGAGCAGAGCTGACCATGTGGTGGCTCGTCTCACCCAGGGAGCCAGAGAGCCAACTCAGCCTGGCTGGGGAAGCCTCCCAACAAACTCCACAAACTGGGACTCAGCAGTGGAGAGATAAAACCCAGCTGAGGGATCCTGCCTTCAGGTCCCTAGAGGCCAGTTCTCAGGGGAAACCCTGCATGCAGCCCTGGGGCTTACTAGCTCCCACACAGCCAGCCTTCCCCTTGCCCTGACTGGCTCCAGACTATCCAAACCATGGCTCCTCCTTACCCTCCTCAACTCTCTGGGAGGGGCATCTCACTCCCTATGGGTTGCCGGACAGATTTTGTCCCTGGTAGGAAGGGGGAGCCAAGTCAAACTCAGTGTGACTGTCCCTGAGCTGCCAGCAGACAAAGCCCCAGGAATCGAGGAAATCTCCTTGGGGGTTACACACATTAAGCAACATGGCTAAAACTGTATCTGTCATGTATGTTTTGTTCACGTTCCTCCTCCTAGACATGATGAGAATTATGGATTCAGGGCAGGGTTTGGGGATTGTATGGAGGAGGGAGGTTACTGCTAAATGCTACTCTGTGTGCCTAATAGAAAAGGCAGGTCCAAGAAACATGTTTCCCACATGGAGCAGAAGGTAGGGACATTTGCAATACCCAAGACATGCAGGGTTCGTCTACCAGCAGTTTTATTTCAGAATAACAGACGTTATTTTGAAATAAATTAGAAATAACAGGCTTCTTACTCTGACTCCTATAACCCTCATTGTACGAGGAGTAACGGAAGTCAGAGGAAGAGTGCTCTATTTCGAAATAAGTGCCGTGTAGACATGTCTAAACTCAAAATAAGCTATCCGGACTAGCGTCCGCATGAGCATCCGCACTATCAAGCCTATTATTTCTAAATAATAACTCCTGCTTGTGAAGAAAAATAAGCTTATTTCGAAATAGTCATTTCAGGAGTTATTATTTCGAAATAACTTATTTCAAAATAACCTGGTAGTGTAGACATAGCTTAACGGTGCATGAGACCCCAATAGGGAAATCACTAGACACAAAGTGAAACTGTAGTTTTATCACCTAAAATGAGTGAAATGCAGAAGACACACTCTCATGAACAGCTCGAGAATGGAAATTACACTGTTTTTTAAAGTTTTAATAATCTAGTTAGCACGGATGAGATTTTTCAGATTAATTTTACTATAACAATACCTTTCCGAAATAACTTGGTACTTCCACAGTTGCTGCACTGATAGCTTTGTTTTTGACTCATGGATTTTTAAAAAATCAAATCCCCTCTGCATTTTTACTTTTAAAGACTTTTCCCCTCCTTTAGACAAAAATGATACATTAAATTTTGAAATTGGTTGACCCATCCAATTTTAATTTTCTATTAACATTTCTAATTATCTCATGGGGCTCGTACACCCAGACCCCTCTGAGGCAGAGCGTTGAGCCTATCATGCCCCGCAATATGTGCCCCATCTGTGAGTATTACCCCCAACACACCAGAGTCTGGCCTAGTGGCCAAAGTCAGTAGTCACCCCCTGTCTGTAAGGTAGTAGGGCCCAGTGGCCTGAGTCTATAACAGTTCTCGGTTCATGGGGCCAGAAGGCTTGGCAGCCAATGTCAGTAGTCACCCTGTGTCTGCAGGGCAGTAGGGCCCAACAATTTGAGTCAATAATAAGTCCCTATTTGCAGGGTAATAGGGCCTAGTGGCCTGAGTCTATTACAGCCCCTGGTTCATAGGGCCATAAGGGTTGGCAGCCCAAAGTCAGTAGTCACAGCACTGGAGTCCCCTTGGGGTAAAATGAGGGAGATGTAGGGGGACCCAGGCCCTCCTTTCCACCAGGTTCCAACCCAGGGCCCTATCAGCGGTGGGTGTGTTGCACCATTAGCTCAGCAGAAGACCTACCCTGACTACTTCCTACCCAGTTCACGATCATCAATGTCTTCCCCACTTGCCTCTTCCAGACTGGGAGCTTTCCCGGCCGGTCTCTGCTGGCTGGCCGATGCTGCAGCGTCCGTCTGTGTCTTCGTCTTCATCATCTTCTCCTCCTCCTCTTCCTCTTCCTGCCAAGCTCTGGCAGCAGCTCCTTCTTCCGAGGTGGTCAGCTCTGACTGAGCGGTTCTACAGGCCTTTATATTGGTCCTCCAGATGGAGCATGCCCAGCATGGCTGTGCGGGTTGGGCTATCTCAGATAGGTAGGCTTGGTTAACCCTCACTGGCCCAGTGCAGGGTTGGTACACCCCATCACATATTAACATTAAGTTGTTTTCCAGAAGATGTGAAGAAATGGATTCTTCTGTTAATAAAAAATTAACCTTTGTTTGGAATAAATGTGGACAATGGGCATAAAAAATAATGGAAATAAATGTGTTCAGTATTTGTTACCAGTGGACAAAAATATATTTTAATGCATTGAACTACAGATTCATCGCCCACTTTGGACCAGCTAGCTTCAAGAACAAAGGAGAAGCTCCTGGTAGAATGAATCAGTGACGTGGGATAGACATTTTATCATGTGAAAGTGGTTTCTACTTCTGAAGCTCTTCACAAAAAAAATCATTCATTCATTCATGTATCCTGTTAATGATGACGTACAGTAGAATCTTGAATAAGCTTTCATGTGTTCTCTGGTTTATTCCTTTGCCTTGATGAATTGATATCTGTTTGAGCATCAAAAACACATGTATACATTTTATAGGCAATGTTATATGTGCTTCATAGAGCCACGTGGGATGAACAAGAGGTAATAATACTACGTAGATCAGTATGAACAGAATTCTATAAATCACACTCTAGAGTGAAGCTGTTATAGCTAACACACTACCATTCTATACCCTTTTATCTTCTTATTAACTTTTTTTTTCAGAATCCAGATATTAGAGCAGAAGCTGATTGTGGAAAATGGCTCATTTTTATTGAATGACCTGTTGGTGGCAGTAGTGGAGTTACAGTACATTTAATACATCTGCACAATTAAGAATACTGTTTGACCCAGGTAGAGCTACAACATGCTGTTTAGCAGAGATTCTATCACCGGTGAAAATCTTCCAAAGCACGTGTGTTTGTTAGGGATTCAACAGCTAAGCTTACATCAAAGAGCAAGAAATGGGGACGGAGTGTGAAGCATCATTGAACCCCATAAAATGAGAAATCGTATGGGGCCCAATAAAACTGGTTAAGGAGAGGGTAAAGTTAAGAAGTCTGAATGCTGATTTCACCTTTACCTCTATGTGTGGGTGGGGGAGAGAGGGTATGTGTGTGATGAAAAGAGAGAGAAAAAATTAAAGAAGTGGGGATCATTTGTTTCTCAGAAGCCTCAGAGAAAAGAAGAGAGGAAGGGAGAGAAAAAGACTGATAAAGAGGAAGAACATGATCTGAGAAAGATCAGAAATCCAGTGTGCTTTCTTAGAAATAACTTTTTAAATATATCTGTACTGACAAATAATATCTAGAAGGGGGGAAAATCATGCAAAAGTCAGAACAAAAGCACAGTAAGGGCATGTCTACACTAGGAAATTATTTCAGAATAACTAAATTCAAAATAATAACTCCCGAAATAACAAAATCAAAATGGTATGTTCACACTATGGGGGATTCTCGAAATTAGTCCAAGGCAGGCTCTTGTGGATATTGTGGATGCACTACATCAACTTAGACCCCCAGGAAGTACTACGGAGTAATTAGTTTGAATTACTCTGGACAGTATTATTTTGAAATAGCGGCATCGGAGCTTCCACACTCCTGCTATGTCAAAATAACTATTTTGAAATAAGTTTATTCCCCGAGAAAAGCAGGAGAACAGATTTAGAAATCACCAGCCTGTTATTTTGAAATAATGGGCTTGGTAGTGTGGATGCTCTGCATATTATTTCGAAATAAGTGGGTTATATTGAAATAACTCCTGAGTATAGATCAGGGCCAAGGTACTTTGCTTTTTTCTTAGATGTCTGTAGGGGGAAGCAGGAGACGCAGGATATTTTTCAGTGCGCTTCTCTTTTTCAAGAATTATTAGTGATTTTAGATACCTCTCATTTTCAATGCCCAAACTGAAAGGGCTTGGTTGGAAAGGGATTAGTACAGTGAAGGAAGATAAAGCAGGTAACTGGTGCAGAAAAAAAGGGGGTTCTGATTGGCAAAGGAGGCCCCCTGGTGGCACAGCTGCAGGAGCTGTGTGCTCAACAAGTCACCGAGGTTCTGATGGAGGCCAGTGCATGGTCCTTCATGGTTGGGGGTGCTGGCCTTTGTAAGTCTCCCAAGAACTGGTTGGATGTGGAGGCTTTCAAAGAATGAGTCCCTCACCATCTCTGAAGGAAATGGGACCACCTGTACCCTCTCAGGTACTCTGCACCCTCAATAACAGAAGAAAGCGAAACAAGGAAACAGACCTGCTTCTACTCTTGATTGCATTCAGTTAAAGCCAAGGAAGTTACAGTGTTTACAACAGGGAGGAAAGTTGATCTTGGGGCTCAGGCACAACACTGGGGCATAGGGGTCTGGGCTGGATTCCTTACTGTGCAGTAAACCCTGTGTTTGACCTTAAGCAAATCACTTAATCTCCCCATGCCTCAGGTCCCCTCTGATCATTTAGGGACAGACAGGACCTCTGAGATGGGGGAAAGGGTCCATCATCCAGCCACAGATGAATGGCAGAGGGGAATATCTTACTGGCACATCTGCTTTTCAGCAGCACCCTGTGCCTGTCCAGCATAGGGAGCATGTTGTGGGAGGAGGACGTATGGTGGAATACTTAGGGACCTTACACCAGAGGCACAATTTAGAGCAGCCAGTAGCTGTTCTAAGTCCTAGCATGGCTGGGACCAGCTCTAAGACTTCTTGATGCCACCCCTGGTATGGATTTGAGCTCTGGCACAGGAGAGAACCTCGCCTCTTCCAAGGACTCTCTTGATATGGAGGAGCAGGGTCTGGCTTTTATGGGTCTGCGCTGATTCTCAGAAGAGGAGACTGGAACTGTGAAGGGAGGATGGAGAAGTGTATGACATGTGAAAGTGCGCACTGCAAGCTGTGTAAACGTGCTTTGCTTAAACAAACACTCTCAGAGGCAACTATTTTATTTTATTTTATTTTTACATTTTCTGGGTGCCTGGAGCTTCCATAAACAGCTGGCAAATCTGTGTTTTCTCTGTGACTTTCAGCAGGAAAGTTCCTTGATAGTAAAAGGAAGAAGAAGGGGGGGAAAAAAACCAAAACCAAACCCTACAATCCCCAAGTGACTGAGTTGAAATAAACAGAGTCAACGTGAAAAGCAGTGTTGATTCCTGCCATTGGATTCTCAGGCACGGTGACCCCATGAACGGCAGTGACACATACCAGAGGGCAGGGCATGGAGAGGCCACGTGACATGAGTGTAGCAATGTGTCTGTTATAATCATCATGCCCTGAAGCCCAGCTCACAGACCACCTGCTGGTATATCCCCTCAGCTACCATTAAGGCCTTAGTAGTAGTTGATTGTACTTGCTCCCTGTTTGTAACAGCTGGAGGAAGTCCCCAGCTTACAGGCACATGAACAATTGTTTTCTCATACAACTGCACCCAGTTAGATTAGTAAATATCCATGTACTCTAAACAAACCCCCATATCCAAACACCAGCACCAAGCGATGGCAGGGCTTGTAATTTAAACCAAGATCCAGGGCTAAGTGGTCCCCAATTTTTTTTTAAGACAAGAACTCCGTTCTGAAAACCTGTGAATTTGGGGCTGTTAGAAATCTGGCTCCGCTCTCGTAGTCCACTCCAATCTCTCTGATCAGAACTGGGCGCACGTGGTGGTAAGTGACAATCAGTAACTAATGCAGAAACTGGCCGAATATCTGACCTAGTCATTTTAACATTGGTAAATTCAAGAGTTTTGTTTTGAAGTTTGAGTAGCAGGAGTCAGTGACTATGCATGTGGGTGAGAATTTTATTTTACACTGATCAGTGACAGGCTGGTCTCAGAGGGTTGGGAGGAATAAAGTAAAATGGGATGATTATCATCTCTAGATTACCTGAGGTCCCACGGGTGACTGCAGGTGACGAACACAAAGGACCACCCCCAAGTAACTCCTCCCCACCCCTAACCCAGGGAAGTGCTGTCTCTAGAAGTGTGCGGGGCCTGGGAAAACCCCCACTCTACCTCTGGTCCTGCCTCTTCCCATCCAACCCCACTCCACCCTTTCTCCCATGGCCCCACCTCTGCTCCACTCCATGCCTCCAAATGCTCCACCCCTTCTCCCAAGGTCCTGCCCCTGATCTGCCCCCACCCTGCAAGCCCCCCTCTCCTGACCGACATGGGGCAGGGAAGTAGCAGAGGCCTGGTACTGAGAGCAGGGATGTGTCCGCCAGTGCTGGAAAGCAGGGTGGCCCAGCGCCGGTCTCCACTGGCTTCCAGCTGGCTCACTCCGCTTCCTACCACTGGTGACAATGGGGGATGGTTATACCCCTCCCTACAGGCCCCTAAGCAATTCAGTTGCGTGCTAGGGGAGCAGAGCTGCCTCCCCCCTTCCTGCTGCTTGTCTCTCAGGCCACCCTGGGTCACATGGGCCCCCCCAAAACATGTGGCCCAGAGCAGTTGCCACAAACCGTCCGAGGCTGCTGGACCTTTTCTCCTCCCTTCCACAGCATTTGGGCAGCATGTGACTCTCCACGCCACCCCCTTATGCATCACCTTTGTGAGGGCCGATATAAATTAAAAAAGGTTTAGTTCCAAATATATCTAAATGAATTCTCTAACCTCATGGTTCTCAAGCTTTTTTTTTTTTTTTTTTTTGAAGACCACGTGAAAATTGCTGAGGGTCGTAGTGGACCACGTAATGATCTTTCCAAATGTTTCTCCCCCTCTCTGGGGAGGTGGGCTGTGAAGGAGGGGGGTCTCTCCCCTGCCATGACAGCCCCTCAGCTGGAGCTGGGAAGGAGTCGGGTCTCTCCCCTGCCAAAGCAGCCACGGGGCAGAGTCTGAGAAGTAGGACTCTCTCTCCCTGGCAGCTGGAGCTGGGGAGTCTCCTCTTTCTCTAGCCACTGCAGACCTGCAGCCTCTCTTCTCATCCCACTGTCCGCTTGTCTCCTATTTCCCCCACCTCAACCCAGTGCCCCCTCCCACCTACCCCTTGTTCACCCCAAGGCCCCCACCTCACCTTATCTGTGAGTTTTCTTTAGGGTCAAGGCATCTAATCAGGAGAGTCAAACCAGTGTGGCTCTATTAATTAGGTGGGCAGCTCTTCTTTCTCTCATGTGTAGCCACCCAGGCGTAGACCTTAAAGGGGACTATCCGTGAACCACCTGCATGGAGCTTGCAAACCTCTGGTGGCCCATGGACCACAATCTAAGAATTCTGCTCTAACCTTTGTCTTTGTTAGTGTTGCCAATTCTTGGGATTGACACTGAGAGTCTCATGAAAATTTGTATTTTTTAAAGCCTCAGCTGTTGGAGTCAGGTGATTATTTGAGACTCTCAGCTTTCCTAGCCCTTGTGCTAAGCTTGAAAGGAAGACTCAAAAAACAGAAAGCAGTGCAAAAGAACCCAAAACATCCTTTTAAAAAAATCTAAATTTTAACCCAATAGAGGCCTAACTAGATTTAAAAAAAATATTAGTTTTTTATTTCTAAAGCATTGCCCTGCAAAAGCACGGAGGCTGCTGATCAACAATCAGAAAAACAATGTCTTATTAAATAAAAAGACCACTTCAGTCTCGACAAAATTACAAACAAGAAGGGTACACATAAAAGAGAACAGAGTAAATCAATGAAACAGCGCGAGTGTCGGTAATTAAAATGGTGAGAAAGTAGAGGGAAATTAAATGAGCCCAATTTCACGGGGAAGTGAGTTCCACAGAGAACAGGGGTGGGCAAATTCTGGCCTGCAGGCTGGTTCTGGTCCTCAGGGTGAGTCCCTGGTGGGCCCCCACTTCTATATTTACCTGTGTACTTGCAGGTATTGGGAGGCTGCAGCTCTCATTGGCTGTGGATTGTTGTTCATGGCCAATAGCAGTGGTGGGAAGTGGTGTCCTGGTCTGCCCCACTTCCCGCTGCTCCCATTGGCTGAGAGCAGCGATTTGCAGACAAACATTGCTGCAGTCGCTTGATACCTGAAGAGATGCAATCAAATATAGCAATGGCAGCCCACCAAGTGGGCTACCAGTTTATTGCCCACCCCTGCATAGAGCGACCATAGCAGTGCGTCCACATCCTTTTTGTAGTGGGCGGCCCAGAACTGGACACAATACTCCAGATGTGGCCTCACCAGAGCCGAATAAAGGGGAATAATGACATCTCTGGATCTGCTGGCAGTGCTCCTCTTAATGCAACCTAATATGCATTAGCCTTCTTGGCTACAAGGGCACACTGTTGACTCATATCCAGTTTCTCATCCACTGTAACCCCCAGGCCCTTTTCTGCAGAACTACTACTTAACTGGTTGGTCCCCAGCTTGTAATTGTGCTTGGGACTCTGCACTTGTCCTTCTTGAACTGCATCAGATTTCTTTTGGCCCAATCCTCCAATTTGTCTAAGTCACTCTGGACCCTCTTTCTGCCCTCAAGTGTATCTACCTCTCCCCCTAGCTTAGTGTCATCTGCAAACTTGCTGAGGGTGCAATCCATCCCCGCATCCAGGTTATTAATAAAAATATTGAATTAAACCGGTCCTAGAACCGAACCTTGGGACACTCCGCTAGAAACTGACCGCCAACCTGAAATTGAGACGTTGATCACTAACCACTGGGCCCAGCCTTCTAGCCAGCTTTCTATCCATCTTACCGTCCATTTATC
>CM057847.1:175319947-175333925 GCA_030068395.1 Apalone spinifera
CTTACTGAATGTGATTCCGTGAGATATCATTACAAAAGCTATGACTTACTGAATATGACTTACTGAATGTGAATCCTATTTACATGCATGTATCATGTCTGTATCTGAAATTAAGAATATTGACTATGTAATAATTAGAACTGTTTACACCCGGGGAACACACACCAGATAGTATGTAAGCAGCTTGGATTAGCTATTGGTGGAACAAAAGGACTTCGAAGATGCTAATCTCGCCTCTTCCTGAGAAGTTTCTTGGAATGTTGCTAACAACCTTCGCTCATAACTGCTTTGACAATGCAGGATCATGTGATCATGTCACCTGGTCCTGAACTCCTCTTAGATTGCTAGTATTTCTCCACTAGTTGGGATTGGGGATCAAACTGGGAAACAAAGAATCCCACCTTATGTAAATCCTGTTTAAAGCTGTGACGAGTGACACGGAAGGTCAGTTCTACTCTGAATCCACCACTACCCCCCCGATGACTGCTGTAAACAACTGAGACTGAAATGGGGAAGAAAGGACTGAACTCTCCTCTGTGAAAGAAACGCTTAAAACATCCTTTAGGCCAGTGGTCACCAACCAGTAGAGCGGGATCTACTGGTAGATCTTGGAGCCTCTGACAGGTGATCCTGACTGGTTTGGCCACGTGGCTAGCAAGTGCCAGCACTTCAGCTACTCCTCCTCCCACTGCTGCGCATCTCTGGCCCTTTGCCTTGGAGCTGTTTCTCCAGGAGCCTCCTGTTTGCTGTGCAAGGTAGGGAAGGGAGAGGATGGGTGCTGATGTCAAGGTGCTCCCTTCTCCCACCCTGTATCCTATCTCCACAGAACAGAGAGGGGAGCACAACAGGACTAGGGATAGAGCAAATTTGTTAGCTGCTTTTATGAGTGGTGCAGGGCCAGGGCAGGGGCGAGCCTGCCTTAGTCTTGCTGCACCATCACCCAGGAGCCACCTGAGCTAATCAGTGCCCAGCTGTATTCCACATCCTGAACCCCTACCCCAGTCATGAACCCCCTACTGCATCCCAAGCTCCTGCCCTAGCCCTGAGCCCCCATGCATCCAAACACCCGCCCAGAGCCTGCACCTAGAACCCCCACCAGCACCACAGCTGCCTGCCCCAAGATCAGATCAGAGCCCCTCTCACACTCCAAATTCCTTAATCGAAGACCAGAGCCTGCACCCCCAACCCGCTGCCCCAGCCTGGTGAAAGTGAGTGTTGGGAGGGAGGAAGATGGAGTAAGCAGGGGCAGAGCCACAGAGCGAGGCGGGGCAAAGGAGCACAAAGGAGGCGGGGTAAGGATATTTGAGTTTGAGGTAGATCTTGGAATGCACTTAAATTCAAAAAGTGATCTTGTGTGTAAAAAGGATGGAGACCACTGCGTTAGGGTGAGGAATTATGACTTGTAGCCAGTTTCTTTAGTGTATCTGCTTAATTTGTGTGTTTTATTTGCTCAGTAATCTGCTTTGATCTGTTGCGCTATCCTTTGTACTCACTTAACATTTGTCTTTTTTTAGTTAATAAATTTGTTTTGTTGTCTCTAAAAGCCAGTTCATGGAGCCCGTAACAGGAGTGGGGGAGGGAAAAGCTGTGCATTTCTTCCTCCACACTGAAGGAGGGAGCAAGTTTGATGAGTTTACTATGTACATTTCTCTGTGCAGCACAAGACAATACAATGTGGGATTTGAACTCGAGAGGGGGTGTGCACTGGCATACAGGGCAATTCCCTAGCTGAGTCTTCCTATGCTCAGTAGAGGCCCAGTATATCAGGTGGCATCCCAGATTGTGGGGCTTAACCTGTTGCAATAAGGGTCTGACATTTGATGTTTCAGAACCTTATTGTGCTTTTCAGAAAACACGGAGAGCTCATTGACATATTTCCAAGCATGTATCGGTTTCCAACATCTACTGCTCTTTGTACCAAGACACATAAAGATCTCACTTTCTAGAGCTCCATTGATAATCCTATTCTGCATAGTTTCTGTGGAATCATATTATTAGAATGGCAAAATCATAGTTGCTACAGCGTCCCTGTCTTAATGTTCTTTTTTATTGGATCTGTCAGTAGCATCTTCCATTTTAATATTTGATAAATATAAAGAGACAAGAATGCTTTAAAATACTGTCTCTACCACTAGTGAACAAAACCTGTGCAGCCTCCTCAAATTAATATCACACCTCCCAAAGAAGAGAAATCAATTTTCAAAGACAGCAAATGTATGTTTATTATTATTATTATACCCTCAGGAGTGAAAAGTTGAGAAATTGTTAATAATCATTTGGCTCGAAAGACAATGTTTGGGATGGTGTGTACGAATGCTGCCGCTTTAATTTTCATCTGCTCTAACATTTTTATCATTAAAACTGCATGAATAGCTTTTTTAAAAAAGCTGTAATACTTCCTCTCTGCTAGGCAGAATTTCCTGTGTTGGAGATTTCTGCATTGTCTGACCCCATTTCAGTCAATTTTCCATATCCTGCCTGTCTCGTATCCACTGAGGGAACACTCTGATGCTGTGTTTATGCTAATTTTATGCTCTCTGAGTTGTGTCTGTTATTCAAAGCAGTTATTGCCAGTAATCTTATTTCTGCTGGAGCCCCCAGGGCAGAGTAGGCCGCAAAATCGGGCCTGCAGACGGAGTCAGAGCCATCAGAGCCTGCTGGTAAATGGCAGTTCTTTCCCGCAGAATCTGATATCAGTTACTTCGCAAACACAGTAATAAAATGAAACAAATCAGATTTTCAAGTAAATAAACCAGACTTCAATGGCAGCGACAATGGTCAGGACAACAGCATTTTAATAAGTGATACCGTACACGGGAAAAATATAAACATACCTCATCTCCGTTCCCCCCACCACCAAAACCAGCTGCCTTAACTCCCATTAAGAAACAAAACAAAACAAAACCCTACCCCTAGATCTCATCAGACCTGCTCTAAAGTTTAAAATACAAGTGCATTCACTGATGCTATGTACAGAAATTCCATTGAAATGGTATTCTCAGTGGGCCAGGTAGCAGTGACATTATATGGAGTGTGCAAAGAGATGGCTATTGTTGTTTTTCTCCCTTATAGCTAAGAAAATCACAATGAAAATTTGTGCACTGAGGCACTGGGTTGATGGTATCCTTTAAAAAGTTGAAGGTTCTTTGTTTCATTGACCTGGTATATAGAAGAACTGGGTGCTGTTCATAGTTTACCCTGAACTTTCAGGGTGACCTTGGGCAAGTCATTTAGTATCAGGTTCTCAAGCATTTCTCAATCACAAAGGAGTTCATCATTTCAATAGAGCTCATTTTCTTTCTAGGCCCCTGTGTAAGTATCAGCTGTGCAAAAGCCGAGATGGGCTAAAACAGATTTTGTTCTAGTAGAAAAAATGGTGAAAATGATAATCTTCATTTTTGCAGAAGTTTTCAGAATTATGTCAAAAACTAATAACTGAACATATTTGGGTTCTGGCTGGAATTCTTCAGTGTTCATTTGCCAAAAACTCCCCCAAAATTGTCCAAAAAATGACAAGATGATCTGGTGGTTCTGTCTAGTTTTGAAGGCTATGGAACATTTTCCATGGCAATTTCTGGTTTTTGGTCAAAAAAGCGTTTCAAATGAAAGATTTCAATCAGCTGTATTCAAATGTGTTAAGTGTACATGTAAGGGCAGGTTGGCAATGTATTAGACTCTGAAAAACCTGGGCATTTATATTGGTGCCTAAGTGGAAGCTAAGGTCTTCAGAAAATTCAGGTTTTCTCCCCATTTTACAGGTTGGGAACTAAAGCACAGATATTCCAATCATATTTCCTTCCTCCAGTCCCTCATCTGTCTTGTCCAATTAGTTATACCCACTTTAGGGTATGGACTGTACATGTATTTACAGCACCAAGAACAATGGTGGTCTGACCTTGACCTTTAGCTTCTTCAAATCTCTCCTTAACACATGCTTCTGATGTGAAACCTGCAAACTCTAGCCTTCCTATTGGAGTAACAATATCCCACAATAAATTCTCTGAGAAACCCCAAAATGCTCTGATTTCTGGCTAAATCCCCCACATGATTTTATTGATAGAGCCTTTGTTCTCCTTGCTTCCGCATCTCCAATGCTTGCACCATCTCTTGTCACATCTCAATCAGAAGTCTAACCCAGAGAACAGAATTCAGTCAGAGGCTTTGCATTGACTTCATTTGGCTTTGGATCAGGTCCTTACATCTAAACTGGGTCAGAGGTATTCAGCCAATTCCACCTTCAATTACACAATTGTAATGGAATCCACAGAGTTATTCTGAATTGACACCAATGTAACGGAATGCAGAATTTGGCTTATTTTCTGGAACACATCACAGATACATCAGCTTTGCTTTTGTCTCATATATTTGACTTTTGCTGAGCTCTGGCAGTCTGGTTTTAGACATCAGGCTGGTGCAAGAGACACTGACCTGTCTGACTATCGTCTTTCAGTGATGTTTCAAAGACCTGGAGAAAAATCCTGTCTTTATTATCGTCAATGGTTTCAGCTGCCTTAATACTATTGCCGTGAGGTACTGCTGACATGATGGGGGATAGAATCAGGGAGAGAGAGAATCATGCTTCAGTGACTCCACATTATAAAATAATGTGGGGGATTTAGCCAGAAATCAGAGCATTTGGGGGTTTCTCAGAGAATTTGTTGTGGGATATTGTTACTCCAATAGGAAGGCTAGAGTTTGCAGGTTTCACATCAGAAGCATGTGTTAAGGAGAGATTTGAAGAAGCTAAAGGTCAAGGTCAGACCACCATTGTTCTTGGTGCTGTAAATACATGTACAGTATGAGACTCTTTTCTCATATGGGCAGTGATTGTTCATCTGCTATAATGACACCTCAAGTTTCCTTCTTCAGTATGACTGTGAAGCCAACAGGTTAGATAACAAGATTGTTTGGGCCATCATTGCACCCATAAGATCACAACATTCAGCTCCACATTAGTCTTTCATCAAGCCCTGTCACCGGAATGTACCAGGCCCTTTAAAGCCATCATGCTGGAGGCCTCATGGGCCTACTACAGCACACCCCAGAAAAGGAGCAGAGAAGGATGGTCCTCCAGGCCTGCATAGAAAGGCTTCAGGGACCAGCCAACCAGAGGCGAGCAAGTTCAGTTTGAAGGAGTTGCAGGGTCTGAGAAGACCAGTTGCTTGCGGGGACCAGAGGAACAAGGAAAGTGCTCCTTGCTGCAGCTCAAAGGAGAACCAGAAGATGGACTCTAGGGATACTGGCCTTCCAT
Source organism: Apalone spinifera (assembly GCA_030068395.1). Classification (NCBI taxonomy): domain Eukaryota; kingdom Metazoa; phylum Chordata; order Testudines; family Trionychidae; genus Apalone; species Apalone spinifera. The sequence goes on from CM057847.1 coordinate 175,325,199, forward strand.
GAGGAAGACCTTCATCCCTGAGCTAAGGGTGAAGAGGAAGAGGTTATGTGTGAAGTGGCCCTGGGAACAGCAGTAGCAATTGTTAAAGGAAGCACCACTTGGCTATTATTTGCAGGGTCTCTGGGTTGGGACCCAGAGTAGAGGGTGGGGCTGGGTCCCCCCACCAGCTACTGGCAGGATGGCCGAAGCTCTGAGAAGGGCATAAGGCTTGTGTGGAGGGTCAAGACAAGGGCAGGACTTAAAGGGACACCAGAGAACCACTAAAAGTGAAGTCTTCAGAAAACCTTGGGGCATTGCATCAGGACAGTACAGGGGCAACCTTAAGCTGCATTTCAATGGTCCAAATAACAGAAGCTCCCATCAGAATTTTCAGGATAGTTTAGATTAGATTAAATTGATTTTAAATTAAAAAAATAGAATTTACTATGGGAGGTTGATATTTTTCAATCCTTTAGAATAAAAACTTGGGGCATAGCCTATAGTTCAATATCCCATTTCCCTCAGTGGCTAATACTAAAAGAAGGGGTAAAATCACACATAATAAACATGTACACAATGAACAGAACTATGTAGCACTTTAAAGACTAACAAGATGGTTTATTAGGTGATGAGTTTTTGTGGGCCAGACCCACTTCCTCAGATCAAATATTGGAAGAAAATTGTCACAATCATATATACCTGGAGTGGAGAAATTGCTTCCTAATCCAGGTAGTCCCTTAGGAACCACTTCCTGCTGGAGCAAAGTAAAGCAGCCTCCTGACCAGAGCCAGCAAGGTCAGAGTTGGGCAGGAAGTTATTACCTACTCCATAAGGTTCTCTTCACAGCAGAAAGCTTGCCTGAGATAACCCGAAATGAGCACAGTATTCCAGGAGAAGCCATGTTCTTCATCAATTTGAGACACACCCGGACATCTTTGCTATTTTCATTAGCACTGCACATGGACCAGAAATTTCCACTGAGCTGCCCACAATGATTCATCAGTTCTCTTCCGAAGTGATGAATTTCAGTCATCATGATGTCTAACTGATTCAAATTAGTCCTTCCAGTATATATGATCCACATTACATTTAGTGCATTCTCCAATCAATTTAGGTTCTTCTGACGTTCAGCAGGGACTTTGCATTGCATCTTCCAGCTAGCAAACTACAATTCCCAGATGTTTGTGAATCTGCTAATATTCAAAGCTAATAAACCCCAACACAAAGATTTCTAGGAACTGTTTTTTTTTTCAAGTGGCTGCCTGAAAGGGGTGTAAAAGGCAGACAACCTGTATACCGAATGATGTTACTTTGTGGGTGGAGATATACCCAGTTTAGATTAAATCTCTAGCAAACATCTGGTGAAAGTGAGCATCTACTGGTGTGGGTTTGAGGGGAACCATATACATTTTGCAACTGATAGGATCCTATCTATCTATCTATCTATCTATCTATCTATCTATCTATCTATCTATCTATCTATCTATCTATCCATCCTAGGGTGTGTCTAAACTACATGGCTCCATCGACAGAGCCATGTATATTAGTCAAGACGGCAAAGGGAAATTAAGCCATGATTTAAATAATCGCAGCTTCATTTAAATCAAAATGGCCACCATGCTGTGCCGATCAGCTGATTGTCGGCACAGCACGGCAGTCTAGATGGGGATCTGCCAACCCTAGAAACCTTTGTTGGCAGATCCTTTATGCCTCATGAAACAACCTCCCTGGCAAGGCAGACAAAGGGCTGGAGAACCAGAGCATTATGCCCATTTTGCAGATAAGGAGATGGAGACACACAATCCAATTTTTCCTAGTCTACACTTAAAACATATACTTAGTGTTCAGTTGGTTAGGGGATGTCTGTCATTTATTTCATCAGCATAACCATGCTGTATAATCCTTAGTGTAGATGCAGTTGTACTGGTTTAAAAAAGTCTTTTCACTGGCATAGCTTATTTTGATCAGGAAATTGCAGCAAACTGTGTCTGCATTCAGAGAGACAAGGCCTAAATCACTTTGGGTGCATCTACACTTCAATGCTATTTTGGAATACCAGCGGTATCCCGAAATAGCTACCCCGTGTCTTTTGAACTTGTCCGCTGTTTCAAAATAATTTTTGAAATAACGGATGTGCTATTTCGGCATCCCTGTAAACCTCATTCCATGAGGGATAAGGCATGTCTCAAAATAGCACTTTATTTCAAAATTTTACACCGTGTAGATGCGCTAAATTTTGAAATAGCCTATAATAAGACCTACAAGGAGAGGCTGAGGGATTTGGGCTTATTTAGTCTGCAGAAGAGAAGAATGAGGGGGGATTTGATAGCAGCCTTCAACTTCCTGAAGGGAAGTTCCAAAGAGGCTGGAGAGAGGCTGTTCTCGGAAGTGACGGATGGCAGAACAAGGAGCAATGGTCTCAAGTTATAGTGGGGGCGGTCTATGTTGGATATTAAGAAAAACTATTTCACTAGGAGGGCGGAGAAGCACTGGGATGGGTTCCCTACGGAGATGGTGGAATCTCCATCCCTAGAGGTTTTTAAGACTCAGTTTGACAAAGCCCTGGCTGGGATGATTTAGTTGGGATTGGTCCTGCTTTGGGCAGGGGGCTGAACTCGATGACCTCCTGAGGTCTCTTCCAGCCCTAGGATTCTATTATTCTAAGATACACAATTTGCGAAATGCAAATTGTGTATCTTATTTCAATTTTAGAGTGCAGTGTAGACTTGTGTAGACTAAGAATCTGACTTGTTGCGTCTTCCCTGAAGAGTTTACAATCAACAGAGGAACCTCAAGGAAACACTTTGAGGCCAGTTCCCAGAATCTGTCTATGCTGAAACTTACAGCAGTGTTACTTTGGTAAAACCTTTAATGCCTTCAGTGAAGTTACCTCAGAATTCTGCTGGGGCAAGAGGAGAACCTAACCACCTCTTGTTAGCCATATACAAAGAGTTTTTGCCAAGTGATCAGATTGCTTAGGTCCATACTAATGAGAGATGGGCCTAAGCAACCTCCTGGGATATGATCACACCCCAATTTGGGAAAACTGATTTCACACAGCAAGACAGGCAGCAGTCCTGACTTCCAGTCCTCTGCTCTAACTATTAAACTCTGCTGACTCTGTGAAGGAAAATGGGAACCTAGGGTGGAATTGTTCAAAAGCACCAGAGTGGCTTAGAAACACAAGTGCCACAAAAAGGTGACCCAGGCATTTATGAAAATTGCATCCTGATTTCTTTCAAATCCAAACATTAACCCTGTCATTTCAACGTAACAGCAGCCTCTTTGCCTATTATTACACAGTGCCATGATGCACCAAATTACAGGCACTAGTGTATTTTAAGAAGACTATTTAAGTGCCACCCAGCATCAGAGAATGAATTGGGTTTTACTTCAGTGGCACAAAAGAAAGTTTTTGCAGGAATCCCCTGTCCCTCATGAGAGGGAGGACATCAATCTATATAACTCAGCAAGGGCATGTTTACACAGCAGAGCAAAAGTCAAATTAAGATATGTAACTTCAGCTACATGAGTTGCATAGCTGAAGTCGAATTAGCTTAATTTAGCTTTTGGTGCTGTCTGCACAGCAGGAAGTCGAAGGAAGAACACTCTTCCTTCGACTTCCCTTACTCCTTGTGAAATGAGGGTGACAGGAGTCAGAATAAGAAGTCCTCCAGCTCAACATTATTTTGAAACAACGGTTTGCTGTGTAGATGCGGACTCTGTTATTTTGAAATAATGTCAGTTTTTCTGAAATAATGCTGCTGTGTAGACATAGCGCAACAGAACAGGTAGCTTTAACACACGTCAAAGATGAGACTAATCTAAATCTTACTATGAATTCCACATCCCAGAAATATCTAGTAAGAGCAGTCGATCTTCCAGAGGGTTTTTCCTCTTCCTTTCATTGCACATGTTACATTGTTACCTGTTCCCCATGATCACACAATCAGGATAAATAGGTTGAATTGTATTTATGTTTCAAATACCATAAAGTGAAGAGAAAATCTTCAGCCTCACACATTTCCCTGCACTCGCAGATGTGCAATCTCAATATGTATTCTTGGCTTACCTATGCCCCTGAGAGCTACTATTCTCTCTCTACCAGATGTCCATCGGCAGCGATTGCTGCATGTTTCCTATGAAAGATCACGTGAATGATAACAGCCAGCCAGCATTCCACTGCTCTTTCTAATCAAATAGCTGAGGACACTAATCCAACAACTGAAAAATACCAAAAATAAAAAATCCAATCTCACTTTGTATCTATCTGATTTTTTTATAGATATAAAACACTCACTTTAACAGTTCCTGGTGTTTGTTTTCAGTGAACTTAATGAGGATTGATTGCCCCTCTTTCCCCCCCCCCCAAAATGTTAATTATTTGTCCTAATCTTGAGGCTATTTAGAGGGGTTTTCAAATATTTTTCTTTTAATTTTGCTGGAGGTACGAAGTTCCAGGTGGCTTAGATTACTGGCTCACTGCAAACAAAGTTAATCACTTACTTTACTGTAATGAAGCAGAATATGTATGTATATACAGCTACAAAGCCCATAGATACCTCCGCATAGACACACACACTATATTTTCATAGACACACACACAGAGTATATATACACACATATAGTATCTTAAATTCCAAATCCTGTGTTCCAACAGCTCTTCCTCACATATAGGCTTGGGGAGAATTTAGTGCTAAATAAATGCTGCCTCAAACCAGGCAAGATAAAACATAAATCATTGCATTAAAAACCTCTAACAAGTCTATCTGCTTTTTGAAATGACTGGGAGATGAAAGAGAGGAGTCTCATTTAAGAAGGCCCAGCGGAACAGTTCTGCATTTATATAGCTGTTATCCAAAGCAATTCATTTGGAGATCAAATAGAATGACAGATAGGACAAGCTGGGGATCACTGCTGCCTCCAGGCAGCCAAAAGCTAGGATGGTTTCCCAGGACCATCACTAATATTGGGTCTAGTCAATGCTCATGTCTATTACAGCTTGCAGTGACTGCCAGCTGAATGTTAATGTAGGCTTCTTTAGACTCTTATTTGGTGCCGATTTGCAGCTCAGGGACTAAATAGCGTGTGTTCCTGCATCTGCATTTTTGAAGGTATCTCTCCCTTTGTGCTGACTGGGTGTGTGATTAGTATTTACCTTTGTTTAAACAAAGGTAACAGCACTCGCACCAGAAGACAATGGCATCTTTCCAGCGTCCTGTAAGCAATGTGCTATTGTAGTGAGATTAGTAGTGCCTGCTTTGTCTCCGTGCTGAAGATGCACTATTTTGTACCTACGGTGAGACTCGAATGCTGTGTGTTCATGCTAAAGCATCAAATGAATGCAAAATAGTGCCACAAATACATGGTTGCCTAAAACCTCACAGCTGCAACAATGTGTCATGCTCAGAATTCCATATCCTAAAAGGGACTAATCCCATTCTTTCTCCAAAATCTGAGCCCCTATTCTCTCCCAGCGGCTTTGATGGCTGTTGGCAGTATAGGGCCTATGACACTCTGCTGAGTTGTTCTGATTCCATCCAGCAGAGGGCAGTAATGCGCATGCATGCTAGTCCAGTTCCAGCTGTCTGAGCCCACTTGTCTCTCTTCTGTTAGTTCAGGGGGATAAATGCTCCCCAGTTAAGTAAGGAAAGAGATCAAACCAGATGTTGTGGCAAATAGAAATCAGGAACTTGCAAATTGGGGGGAAACAGAGGGATCGCTCATGAATATTAATTGCTTTGTTTATTATGTCTTTTTTTAAAAGATGAGGGCATTCCTATGGAGCATGCTAGAGCTGCAATGAGTGGTGAGCCACTAGGGCTATGTCTACACTATGGTTGCGTCTAGATTGGCATGATTTTCCAAAAATGCTTTTAACGGAAAAGTTTTTTCAGAACAGAGCGTCTAGATTGGCACTTTTTGCGGAAAAGCGTCCGTGCCAATCTAGACGCGCTTTTCCGCAAAAAAGCCCTGATCGCCATTTTCGCGATCTGGGCTTTTTTGCGGAAAACAAATCTCAGCTGTCTACATTGGCCCTTTTGTGCAAAAGCTTTGCGCAAAAGGGACTTTTGCCTGAACGGGAGCAGAATAGTATTTCCGCAAGAAGCACTGATTTCTTAAAGTAGGAAGTCAGTGCTTTTGCAGAAATTCAAGTGGCCAGTGTAGACAGCTGGCAAGTTTTTCCGGAAAAGCGACTGATTTTCCGGAAAAACTGGCCAGTCTAGACACAGCCTATGAGTTTTCTTGGCAAAAAATGTGCTAATGAGGGACTCATTTGCATGAGTCGCAGTCTCATATTTTCTGCCGATCCGGTTTTGCGCTGGGGTTTTTGCGCAAAAACAAGCAGTGTGCACTTTTTCTTTTTGCACCAAAAAAACCCCCTTTTTCTGCAAGACCATTATGCCCCCAAAAAGGAGGTGTACCGAAAATGTCCACACTGCTTGTTTTTGTGCAAAAACTCCAGCGCAAAACCGGATTGGCAGAAAATATGCAAATGAGATCGCTACTCATGCAAATGAATCCCTCATTAGCACATTTTTTGCGGAGAGAACTAGTAGTGTAGACGTAGCCTAGGTGAAAAATAGGGAGCTGTTGGAGGAAAGCAAGGGTCAAAGCAAGCCCCGGGATTAGAGAAGCTGCACTGGGAGGAAGGGGTGAGTGGAGCTTGCAGGTGGGACGAGATGAAAGAACAACAAGGTGAGTAGAAATTGCAGAAGATAGGGTGTGTGAGAGTTAGTATTAGGTGATAAGGTGGAAGAGGCACCAGGAGCAGAATTATGTTGAGCCTACAAGGTGAGGAAGATTTAGGCCCTGACTTAACAAAGCTCTTCTTTCCAAGTCCTTAATGGCATTTAGACGCCCAACTCTCCATGATTGTAATAGGAGTTAGGAGCCTAAAGTGTTTGATGACCTGGGCCGTGAGCCCCAAATAATTTGTAGGAAAGGGATGATTCTCTTTCTCTCTCGCGCGCGCGTGCGCTCTCTCCCCCCGTCCCGATCTCTGGCTTAATTTTTTGTGGTGAAAAAAAAATTGGCCTGTATGTAATTTTGTGTACCAGGAAGCTTAGAAAATAGGTTAGATGCTAGGATGCCAGGCAGTGTTCCCTGTAAGCTGTGCCCTTGTGCAGCCACTCAGCAGAAATTCAAATGCCACCCAGCTGATTAGCAGAGCGCCCACAGCTCAGCTTTGTGTTTCACCTGGTGGTGCACATCTGCACGTGCTGTGGTGCACATAAAAATTTGTTCTGCACATGGAAGGAAAAAATCCCTACATGGGTACAAAGGACTAGAGGGCACATTGATGCCAAGTTGTATCAACTGTCCTCCCAGTGCGTTCCACAACACAATGAAAAAAAATCGCTGCTTCATTTGGACGTCAAACAAAACTGGATGAAATACTAATTATGGTAAGACAAAAAAAAAAGGCTATCTGCCCCCATGAGACTCCGAGCCTTCAAGCAAGTCTCCTGTGGAACAAAAGTAAGTTTTCAGATTTGAATAATTTCCCTGCAACATAGATAAATCCTCCCATTTTTATGTGCCCCTTCCATCAACATCCCCCCCCCCTGCCCTGTTTTGCAAATAAGAAGAGAAACACTATGAGCCATTTTGCTGGATAACCATGCAAATGAAACAGAAGATTTAAATGTCTTAGCAAGGAGATCAGAGACACAGTTTGAAACAGCTCGAAGGGGCATTAGCGTTATTACAAGGGAAAAGGGATGGGTGCATTATGTGGCTTGGTGACTTCATTACTAATATTCTGGGGCAGATCCTTAAATGGTGTCAATCCACATTGCTCCGTGAGAAAGCTGGGCCGATTTACAGCAGCTCAGGATCCGTCCCTTTGTCCTTAATAGGCATGTTGACAATGGCTTTGTAGAACATTCTAATTGAGTTTGTGTTTGCCCTTGTGCATGTGAATCCCAATAGCACTCTGGAGTTAGGGATTAGGATGTGAATTATTTCTTTGCTAAAGTTCAGAACTGAAAGGCACCACATCCATTTCCCTGGAGGATCTGAAGGTTGAATGTGATCACTCAGCTTAGAAACAAAAATAACAGGCCTTGACCGTGTAATTTTGACATTGTCAGGCCATTGATAAAATAGAAAATACAGCTCCTGTACCCTTATATTTGTACCTTACTAGCAGAGTCACCTGGCGTTGCTTGTTTCCTTCAGGGCAGAGGGCTGGGTATTTATGGGAGTTGCAGGAGTGAGGCTTTGGGGGTGAAGAGGGCCTCAGGGCACAGGGTTGGTGTGTGTCGGAGGTTGCTGGAGTCAGGGGTGAAGAGGGCCTCAGGGTGGGGGCAGGGTGCATGTGTGGAATGCTGGAGTGAGGATTTGGAGGTGAGGAGGAGTGCATGGCAGGGGTGTGGATGGTGCAGGAGTGAGGGTTTGGAGCTGAGGAGGGGCTCAGGGCAGAGGCCTGAGAGTGTGGGGATGCAAGAGTTAGGGTTCAGGGATGAGGAGGGGATCAGGAAATGGGGCTGGGGACATGGTAGAGGTGAAGGAATTATGCTGCTTCTCTTCTCGGGTGTTTTTTTTTTAACTAACAAATACTAACGAACTATCTGATTATAAACTAACAACTATATCCCTATTTTCAACTATTTACAGGTGGATTCCAGTCAGAAACATGGAGGCTATGTCTATACTGGCGTGATGTTGCGCCAGAGCTATGCAAATGAAGCTCAGCGTGGAATAGCGCTGAGCCTCATTTGCATAACTAATGAGCCGCCATTT
>CM057847.1:175339033-175349860 GCA_030068395.1 Apalone spinifera
TCGATGACCTCTTGAGGTCCCTTCCAGTCCTAATATTCTATGATTCTATGATTTTGACTAAAAAATTCCCTTCACCCATAAAAAAGTTTCAGTTTTCAAAACAGAAAACAAACATTTTTCCGTCTCTTTCCTCCGTCCCCTCCCCACTTATTCTCCCTCTTCTTCTCTTTTGTTTTCAGTGCTAAGATGAAAAAAAGGAGGAAAAAGGCGGGGGAACAACCACAAAACTAAACCAAGAAATATTTCATTGTAAAAAATGGGTCAGTTTTTTGTTTTGTTTTGAGATTGTATTTACACTGGCAGTAAGCAGCCTGCGTTCCACCTGAAGGGCACCTGTACCCTGCATCGGAAAGTGCGATTATAGCAAGGACAGAGATATTTGTGATGGCGTCAACCTCACTAGCTTAGGTAACAGCAGTAGACATGGCAGCATGACTAGGAACCAGAGAACATACCCAGGTTCCCGTTGAGGGCTTGACGTCGTGTAACCCATAAGCACTGAGAACGGTAGGGAGACTGAACTTGTAGCTCATACAGTAGGGGCTCATGACCTTAGATCCCAGGTTCAATCCCAGGTTTGGTCTGTCAGTTTTACACTTGCTTGCCGATGCTGAATCCCATGCCTGCACCCAAGTCCATGAGCAAGCCTGCGTAGCGACTCCTCTTACTAGCCTGCCCTGCTATTGCTGCCCATGCCAAGTAGATTGAAGTTTGTATAGGTAAGGCAGCAGCCCGTGCTGCAATCACACCTTCATCTGCAGCATAGGTGTCCCAGTGACATCCTATTTAGGTCCCAATCCAGCCACGAACTAGGTGTGTGATTCATTTTACTCCCAATGGACTTACCCCCAGTGAGTCTCTGCAGGAGCATGGTCTTTGAGCACAAGTTGCCCTGATCTGAGGAAGCCTGTCCCCAATTTGCCTGTAAAGCGCCAGGCCTACCTCTAGTGCTGTCGAACTACCAAATCATTACCCTAACAAATAGTGTTCTTAGCAGCACAGAGGGGCAACGAAAGGGTTTATAATCTTGCTGATGCTGATGGGAGACGGGGAAGCTGAAATTTTGTCCTAGGAGCCTGATTTTTTTCAATCCAGACTGTAATTAATTTCCCTACATCCCCAGTTATCTCCACTCCCTAACCAGCCTTGTCATTTTAATTTTTCACAGACTCTTTTTTTTCCCCTCCGTGTGCTGTTTCTTGAGGAAGTCTCATCAACTGTGGCCCAAAGCCATAGGCTAATTTGTCTGGGACACGGCTCTCTCTCCGCCTCACAAGTCCAGGAAGAAGGGAAAACCCGCAAAAGAACATTCGCTCATAGCCGCGTCCACGGATTCTCGCAGAGCAGGAGTTTAGGGCTACACTAACACACCAGCTCAGCTGCCTCATGAGCTGAAAGAGTGTGAGTGTCCAAGTGTCAGAGCCACCGGGCTCCACACAATTGCTGGCCTTTTTAGTCACCATACGGCAAATCTTGGCCCCACTGAAGTTCCTGGGGAGCTTTTGGCTTCAATTGCTATTGGCTTCAGTGGGGCCAGGATTTCAGACCATCTCATCCAACCCTGCTCAGAGCCCAAGGCTGGGATTGTCAAAGGAGATAACTGCCCAGCTCAATGATAGATGCTGTTTAGCTCTCTTAGGCTTTCTTGGACAGTGAACCTTAAAACCCTGCTGGGTCCTGGTCTATATCAGGGCTGCAAGAGAATCATAGAATCATAGAATCGAATCATAGAATACTAGGACTGGAAGGGACCTCGAGAGGTCATCGAGTCCAGTCCTCTGCCCTCATGGCAGGACCAAATACTGTCTAGACCATCCCTGATAGACATTTATCTAACCTACTCTTAAATATCTCCACAGATGGAGATTCCACAACCTCCCTGGGCAATTTATTCCAGTGTTTGACTACCCTGACAGTTAGGAACATTTTCCTAATGTCCAACCTAAACTTCCCTTGTTGCAGTTTAAGCCCATTGCTTCTTGTTCTATCCTCAGAGGCCAAGATGAACAAGTTTTCTCCCTTCTCCTTATGACACCCTTTTAGATATCTGAAAACTGCTATCATGTCCCCCCTCAGTCTTCTCTTTTCTAAACTAAACAAACCCAATTCTTTTAACCTTCCCTCATAGGTCATGTTCTCTAGCCCTTTAATAATTCTCTTTGCTCTTCTCTGGACCCTCTCCAATTTCTCCAAATCTTTCTTGAAATGCGGTGCCCAGAACTGGACACAATACTCCAACTGAGGCCTAACCAGCGCAGAGTAGAGCAGAAGAATGACTTCTCATGTCTTGCTCACAACACACCTGTTAATGCATTCCAGAATCATGTTTGCTTTCTTTGCAACAGCATCACACTGCTGACTCATATTCAACTTGTGGTCCACTATAATCCCTAGATCCCTTTCTGCTGTACTCCTTCCCAGATCATTCCTTCCCATTCTGTATGTATGAAACTGATTGTTCCTTCCTAAGTGGAGCACCTTGCATGTGTCTTTATTAAACTTCATCCTGTTTACCTCAGACCATTTCTCCAATTTGTCCAGGTTATTTTGAATTATGACCCTATCCTCCAGATTAGTCGCAACCCCTCCCAGCTTGGTATCATCGGCAAACTTAATAAGCGTACTTTCTATACCAATATCTAAATCGTTGATGAAGATATTGAACGGAGCCGGTCCCAAAACAGACTCCTGCGGAACCCCACTTGTTATGCCTTTCCAGCAGGATCGTGAACCATTAATAACTACTCTCTGAGGAAAGGTCTAGTCTAGAGAAGGTCACAGGCTCTGATAACAGGATTCCCTGTAGGTGGGCCAGGAGCCTTAGCTTCCTGGACCCCACTCCAGAGTCTTCCATCAATTGAACCCATCCCCTCCAGACACAACACCTCAACTTATGCAACCCAACCATCTCCCAGCTCTCCCCTCTAGTCAGGCTGGGTTTTGTTTTCCTACTCTTAAGGAAATCTTCACTCCTCCCAGCTTCTCTCTGTCTCTGCCCCCATAGTCCTCCTCCCCAGACTTCAGAAGTGGGCCAATTTCTGCTCAGTGCCTGGCTATGTATGCTGGCCAGTACCCACTCCTGGCCGTGCAAAGGGTCACAGCATCTCTGCCCCAGTCTTCCCACCATGTTCCAGGTGGTTTCTTCTTATGACACCTGCCAGCTCATTTCTAGTCTCTCCCCTTCCAGACCAATAGCGTCTGACACACCAGGAAACCAATGATTGTATCACAAATTTGAGAATCTCAAGCCCTTTGGTCGCAGGAATTTTACCATAGCCTTTGCTAGGGATGGTAGAGGAACCCAGATCCGTCCACTCTTTTGTGTTCCATCCCAGGGACCCTGCATTTAGCAGCTGGGACAGTCCCTCACAATCCCTTTCTGCTTCCTACCTCGACTCCTGTAGGCCTCTTCCAGGCTCACATTCTCTGATTCACCACATCTGGAAGTCCAGCTGTCTGCTGCTGAGGGCAGCTCCTCTCAGTGGTCCTCCCGACTCCTCTCCTCCGTAGCCTTTGGATTTCCCAGCTGTTCCGGGCCCAGCAGTTAGCTACAGCTGAGGAGGTAGCGTGCCTTTCTGTTAACTCCTTAGTGGCCATGGTAGAAGGGTCTACACACAATGAGAGCACCCTTTCACACCTATAGTGATCAGTTTGAATTCAGCAGTTCTGGAAGCTATTCCCCTCAGTCAACTGTTCAATAGGCAACAGGAAAAGAACTGGTGGGCAAAGCTGGCATGCAATCTCAGTAGACCGCCACTGAGTGAAGGGACATGTTGAATAAATTATTTTCTCTCTACCAGAGGGGGTCCCTGAGGAGGAGTACGACAGAGGCAGAGTGGCATTGGGTGGAAAAATGTAACTCACCGGTCACTGTTGGTGTGTCTACACAGCACTTTAAACTAGAAATAAGATATGCAATTTGCGTATCGTATTTCGATTGTGTTTTGAAATAGCTTATTTCGAAATTTGGCACATCTACACAGCACCAAATTTTGAAACAACGCACTGTTTCGAGACTTCCCTTAACCCTCATGGAACGAGGGCTACAGAGATGCTGGAATAGCATGCCTGTTATTTCAAAAAATAGTTTGAAATAACGGGCGTGTTGAAAAGATGTGGAGTAGCTATTTTGGGATTCATCTGGTCTCCTGAAATAGCCTTACTGTCTAGACGTACCCTGTATGCTCTGAATAACCTTCTGCACCCAGTCCATAGAGCTTGTGGCCCTGTCCCAGCATGTTGATCCAAAACCATCTCCAGGGATTAAGCTCTCCACACTGATGCTTTTGTCATGGTTCAATCCCTAGTATGTCAGGCAAAATGGCCACATGGGTTGGGACTTGTCACTTGTTCCTTCCATCCCGGAGGGCGCTACTTTAATCTCTGTTGTTGGCCCAAATGGTAACCAGTCACCAACCACATGCTACACCGGTTCTACAGATGAATATAAATAACATTGTGTGCTTGCAGAGCACCCGACACCCAAGGATCCTGTGGTTCCATAATACAGTCTTCCGCACCCTTCTGTGCCCATTTTACAGTGTAGTAAAGAGATACCCAGGGAATTCCACCGATCTATTATAGCAAGTCACTCAGGATGAGAAACCAGAAAAAAGGTCTGAGAAGAGTCATGAGAACAACGACAGGCCTGGAAATCAGGCCTCGTTGTGATAGCCACAAGGAACTCAATCTATTTGATTTACCAAAGACACAGGTAAGGAGTGACTTGATCACAGTCTGTTTGTGTCTCCATGGGGAACTAATATTTGATGATCGTATAAAAGAATAGCACGATCCAATGGCCGGAAGTGAGACAAATTCAGATGGGGAGAAAGCATGTTTTTAACAGTGAGCATAATTAATCATTGGAACAATTTGAGAAGGAATGTGGTGGATTTTTTTATCACTGGGAACTTTTAAATCAAGACTGATTTTTTTTCCTAAAAGATGTATTTTACTTCAAACAGGAATTATTTCACAGAAGTCTTATGACCAGTGTTATAAAGGATGTCAGATTATATGAACATAATGGTGCCTTTTGAATGAGACCAGCCTCTCCATTCATTATCGTTATTAGCAATGGTAGCGGCCAATGATGTGCCAGGCATTTCCAAACATTCAAGAAGGGAAGGCTCCTGACCTGAAGGATTCATGGGGTTTGGCCCCCAATTCAACAGAGCACCTTCTGAGTTTTAAGATGGTACTTAGATCCATCTCTATTCAAGAAAGTACTTAAGCCAGGGCTGGCCAAAATATGGCCCAGGAGCCACATCCGGCCCACCAAGCCCCTGGATCCGTCCTGTGGACCACTCTGCCGGGATCCTCAGGCACACAGCTGCCGTGGTTTAAAGCAGTCTGTGCAGCCTCCACAGTCTGGAGGTTATTCAGATCTGCAGGCAGGGGGCCCAATCATAGAAGCTGTGATTCAATCCTTAGCTGCTATTGGCTGGAAACAACCAGCCAATAGGAACTGATCCCAGCCAACCTCTCAGCTCCTATTGGCTGGAAACAATCAGCCAATGGGAGCTGAGAGATTAGCCTGGGGTATGGGGGCAACAGAAGCCTCTTCCCCTCCTCCCTTCCCCCCGCTTGCCGTAGCTGAAAGCCACATGGTAGGAACAGCCTGTAGTTTCATGCTATCTGGGGCTGGAGCAGGCAGGGAGCCCAGCCTGTCTTAGGGGTGCTACCGGGGTGCTGGCCAGGAGACACTTAGGTAAGCCAGAGCCTCCCAGCCCCTGCCCCTTCTGCACTCCAACTCCCTCCCCCCAGGTCACAATCCAAACCCTCTGCACTCTCTTGCTCCCTGTCACAACTCCCTCCCAGCCCCTGTATCCCCTCTTATACCCCACCCCCAAGCCAGAATCCTCTCCTCTACCCAAATACCCTCCCAGACCCTGCACCCCATTCCCTTGCTCCAGGTAACCATCCAAACTCTCTGCAGCCTGCACCCCCTTTGTCCCTTCTCCCAGGTCACAGTTCACTCCCAGACTTTGCACCTTCTCCTAGAGCCCCTCCCTCAGGCCAGAATCCTCTCCTGCACCCATACTCCCTCCCTGACCCTACACCCCAATCCCCTGACCCAGGCTGCAACCCCCTCCTTCACCCAAACTCCCTCTCAGACCTCACACCGTCTCCTGCACCCTTACTCCATGCGCCCTTCTGCATCCAACCTCCATCTAGATCCCATAACTCCGCCACAGAAAAGTGCGGCCCTTGACCACTTTCCAAAATCTTGGAGTGCCCCCCCCACCAAAAATTATTGCCCACCCCTGACTTAAGCATGTGTTTGAGTCACTATGAAGGGTACATATGCACTTGTTTTTCTGACTAGTGATGGATTTAATTACTTTGTTAAATCTGGGACTAAGGATAGATAGATAGAGAGAGCGAGAGAGAGCGAGAGAGAGAGAGATTAAAATCACTGCTTTAACCACTGAGAACATATCTTCACTGTTAATTGTCCGCAAATGTCCAGTGCTAACATGTCTTTTTTCTGATCACACCAGTGAATCAGGTTCCAACAGATTCCCTCACAGAAAATATCTCATGTTGCTGTGCCATAGCTCATACTTCTTTCCATTACATATCTTCTCAAGACACCACAGCCGTCCCCTCCCTCTCTCTGTTCCCATTCTGACACATAGGTTCCCCTTCTCCCATCTCTTGGCCATGGGTGCAAGCAAAGAGCTGCTGACGAGTGTCCTTCCAGTCCCAGAACTCGTTGGCACCATGCTGCTGAAGTTCCAGAGAACCCCACAAAGCTGTTTTTCCATTTAATGGATGTCTGCTGTCATGTTTTCTAGCCTTTGATGAGTTCTCTCCACTCTTCCTTTTGTGTTCCACAGTGCTCATCTTCCTCACTGACACGGCTTTCAGCGTCTGTCGGTGCAACTCCTTTCTCTCCCTCACTGTGTTTCCTGGGACTCCATTTGCCTCCATATCTGCAAGAGAAAATCCCCTTTACTCTTTACCTTACCACTTGTCCCCTGCCTTTCTCTTCCCTTCCTCTGTTGCACTTGCTAACTGAAATGAGGGGGTCAGTGCCCCTGGGAAATGACTGGTAAAGGCAGCATTGAACTTAACCAGTGGACTCCATAACAATCTTTAAACATATACTGAATATCTGTTGTTCATTAACCCTTTATAAATAATTTCTAAAAATATAATGATATAAAAAGTAGGACGATTAAATCTCTCTACCCTTAACACAAATTATTCGAATGACAAGTTGTTTTTCCTCACATTTTCAATTCAGGTGCCATTTTGCAAAAACAGTTGATCAAAGAATAATCCTTGATTAAGAGACGTTTCAATACATGGGGTAATGATTGATATGGAGTCAACAGGCTAATAGGGTGCTTAGAACTACCCATATCACATACGATTTGTGTCTGAAACATGCAGCTATTAATCATTTATTAACCCTCTGTAAGCTGTTTCTCAATGGAAGCTTGCTGTAAAGTCTGACCCTTTTCCCCCTGCACAGTTTGGAAGTCAGACAAGGCTGTGTATGCCACGAAAAAGAAAATGATCGAAAAACCAAAGTAGGGTTGACTGAAACTGCAAGGATGTGTCTAGACTACAGTTTTTTCAAAAAAAAAGTAGCCTTTTTTTGAAAAAAATTCACCTGCATCTAGACTGCAGCCACGTTCTTTCTAAAGTAAATTGAAAGAAGGCAGCAGTTTTTTCGATTGCGATCAAACTCATTTAATGAGGAATAACACCTTTTTTCAAAAGTGCTCTTTTGAAAAAAGGCGCTATTGAATGCAAACTGTGCTTTTTTTGAAAGAGAGCGTCTAGACTCTCTTTCGAAAAAGCGGCTCACTTTTTCAAAAAATCTGCTTGTAGTCTAGACTCTCTCTTTCGAAAGAGGCTTGTAGTCTAGACGAAGCCCAAATGTGAATGCAGTAACATGGATTTTCATTCACCAAAGTGGAAAGCACAACAGGCAACCATTCTTAATAACCAGAGGGGTTCTGAGGTGCCACCAAGGTAAAGCAACTGGATTTCTGGAGACAAATGACTTTTGAGCTGACATTGTCTTCTGCCGCGCCAGTCCTGCAATGTGGTGCATGCAGACGGACTGCTTCTTACTCTTAGTTTGGTGCTTCATACAGTTGCTAAAATATTTGCAAAATAGAGAAATAAAACCTCATATATATGCTGCTGATGCAGATGTAGCTCATGTCTACATTCCCCACTCAGTCGGCACCTCTGTGATCAATTCAGCGGTGTCAGCTGAGCAGGTGTGGTGAAGCCACACCCCGTCAATGCAGAACGCCCTCCCATCAACATCTGTACTCGACTTCCCCGGGAGGTGGAAAGCGTGTCACTGGAAGAGTATCTCCCGTCGACATAGTGCAGCGTCAACACTGCTGCAAGTCACCCTAAGTCATGTCAACATGAGTTATGTAACACACATAAGTGAACTAGCATAATTTAGCTCAACCAATAGCATCTTAATTCACCCACCCCAAGTGACAAAGCCCAGCCGCTACTTTCCTTAGCACCGCAGAGCTACCACAGCTATGGATTCAATCCCGCTTGATGCGCCACCCGCAGAAAACTGCCTCTGCAGAGTCTTTGTAAGAGGGGATCATTCAAGCTGCAGGAAGAGCCCAGTGTGCTTTCTAAACCCCAGGCGACAAGCAGTCTTGTAGTCCTTACTCGGGTAAGGCTCCCTCTCAAGTCAATAGCAACTTTGCAAGAGCGGACCCTGCGTTTGCAGGGCTGGTGGGCAGAAAAAACATGTTTTGTATTCCAAACTGAGAAAACATGATCCTGCTGCCCTAGGGTGAGCCAGTTGGGCCCGGGGAGAGGGCACTGGGCTGGGAAGTTAGAAGAAGCTGTTTCTAGTACAAGCTCTGCTACTGATCGTGGGCAAATCATTTGTGTGACCTTGGACAAAACACTTCATGTCTCTGTGCATCTTTTTCCTCTCTCCCCTTTGGTTTATATAGGTTGCAATAAGCATGAGCCAGAATCTTTCCCTCTGTGTTTATACAGTGCCTAGCATAATGGAGCCCCTGTCTTTGTGGGTGCTTTTAGGTCTATCTGTAATATTCTGTCACATTGTCCTCAGCATGCTTATAACCCTTGCAACTGCGCATTTAGGCAATGATTGCAATCAAATCCCAGGTTTCAGGACTTCAGCCAGGTACCTGGAAGGGTCAGAAAGGACTTTTAACCATGGTGCATGATTGCAAGGTGTATTCAGAAGAGGAAAGGGAGTTAGCCTTCTTCTGAAGCATCAGGGATTGGCCACAACTGCAGATAGGACATTGAGCAGGTTGGACAGTGCTTAGAGCAGGTACAAAATATCCTTTTAGATGGCTGGCTGGTGGGTCTTCTTGCACATATGCTCAGGTTCTAAATGGCTGCTAGATTTAGGGTTGGGAAAGAATCCCCTCTCCCCCATACACACACAGGTTCAATTGGCAGGGACTAGCAGTGATGCATGGGGATCTCGTGCCCCCCAGATTTTCAGGTCACCTGCTGGTGGCACTCACCATGTGTCCATGCAGCATAGGGAGGAAGGAAGCAGCCAGGCAGCTGGCTACAGGCTGAGCTCCCAACCCCCATTCCTCAGGCTACTGCTGTAGCTGTTTCTCATTCCCTGAAGCTGGAGTCCAAGTGCTTCCCGCCATCCCACCTACTGAAATGAGTCGCGGGCGCATCTTCAAGTCTGGAAAGAGGACCTGTGACATGGTGCTCAGTGCTAGGCAACTCCAGTGGAGACTCATTCACCCTGAGAGCCCTGGAGGTGAGTGAAAGAAGCAGGCTAGGGGAAAGGCAGAGCATGGGAAAGGGATGGTGGACCCGGCTGCTACTACTTGAATGCACTCTCAGCACGGGTGCATTGAAGCAGCAGCAACTTTCAATGCACCTATCAAGAAGAATGTGATTTGGGGTATCAGATTTCCCTTCCAGCAACAAGTGACTGATAGTTCTCCATCATCTTCTGAACCAGCCCCGTGCAGCCTGGCGCCACCCACCCTGATGGCGGATGGGGGCGTGGTCATGCCAACTGTGTTGCCCCTTTTGTTGGTCATGTTTTGAACCGTTGCTAAATGGATTGGCAAGGCAAGGAGAGATGCCTCCTTCAGGCAAGGAGAGATGCCTACGTTGCATGGGCCTCAAGCTTGTGGTACCTCAGACTCTCCTGGGCTTTGCCTGGGCCACTCAGTGGTTTTGGTTCCTGAGGACTGAAATGCTTTTTTCTAACCAAAGCCTGGAGCTCCCTAGAGGGGTATCTGGGTGAAATGTAATGGCCTGCAATATACAGGAGGTCGCAGTCTAATGCACTCTAACAAGCACGATATACCCTTAGCAAAACAACCCATCTGCAGCACATGCCCCTTGGATGCTAATGTACATCCCATCCATATTAGGAAGAAATGCTCTGTTAGAATGACATTGGTGTTGTTACTTGGCACAGATCCCTAATGAAGATATGTTACACTGATACAAAGTGAATTAAGACACAGTAGTTTAGAGGGTAAACTCGGGTATTCTCAGCCATAGACATTCTGCCTGACCTTGGGCAAGTCAGTTAATCTACCCTATCAGTAAGATGGGGATAATGGTACTTCCTTATCTCCCAGAGCTGTAGTGAGGATGAAATCTATTTACAGTGAAGGGAGCCATATAAATACACAAAGGCTACGTCTACACTGCAAGGCTTTTGCGCAAAAACAGCTGGTTTTGCACAAAAACCCATGGAGCATCCACACCTCAAATGCGCTTTTATGCCAGGAAATCAAGAATAAAATGGCAGTACCGGGCAAATTAGTCGAAACAATAGTAAAGAATAAAATTGTGAAGCAT
>CM057847.1:175361390-175380216 GCA_030068395.1 Apalone spinifera
CTACATTAGCCACCCTAGTTCGAACTAGGGTGGCAGTGTAGACATACCGTGATATTTTTGCTGTACTAGCTAGGTTCAAGCTAATACAGTTACGCCAGCCCATGCCGGATCACACTTCTGAATGCAGTATAGACCCCAGTGGAAATCATCTGCTCTCTGCAACCGATGCCACTGATCACTTGTGGACTCCACATTCTACACCTGCTGCATCTTCTGGGGTAGTCCCAGCCAGGAAGCCAACAGGCTGGTCACAGGGACATGAATAATTGCGACAGGCTGTATATGCAAAACTAACAATAGAATTTAATCCCATGTGCCTGTGAAATTTCTTTTTTGTTTGCTTGTTTACCCTGGGTGCCAAGAAAGCACATGTCATAAATTCTAGCATGCAGTACACTCTCCAAGACAGTTACCACTTGGGAATGCCAAAGGAGATTGAAAACACAGAATTATCTGTTATTCAGAGTGCATTTCTTATGATGCATGTTAAAATGTACAGTATTCTGGTTTAAATTAGTCAAAATCAGGCACATATGAAAAGACCTCTCAGCTCAGACCTTGTTAGCTAACAGTGTAACAAAGGGGATCTAGGTTTGACTTTCCTTCAGTGGAAAGATCTTCAAACTTCCCTGCAGTAGCTTTTGCAGTGAATTTGCAACATACCATGCTTCCAGTTCACAGGCAAGAGCCTGCTGAGAGCTAAGCTCCCCTGATGCGAGGGAATGCAGGCATTGGGAGCTGAAGGCGCTTAGGAACCCTATCGGACTGTACTCCATAGCACAGCACAAATAGTCATAGTTTAAGGAGACAGAGGGGGCACCACAATTTAGTCTTGCTCAAAGTGGGGCCATTACACACCTGAGTTGCTTAGACACTAAGTTGTGATGTCAGTGAAATATTCGAGTCTGTGAAAGAGCTGGATAAAAGCAATCGAAGGTCCTAGAGACACCGTCACACGGGATCCCCATGGCTCTGCCTCTGAATTGTAGCTCCAACCTTCCCCAGAAGTAACTCCTCCCTCAAAACCATCTAGGGTTCAATTGCTTCAGCGGTCAGACTGGGACATCTGCACTCTCCTCTTCCTGCCACGAACGCAGAGTCCTCTGCTAGCTGGTGTTGGCAACCCGCCGCCCCTTCGCACCTCCCAGAAGACTTAACACTACACTGAGAGGCATGGGGGAGTTCAGAGCTCTTGTTTCAGGATCTCTGCAATTTCAGACAGACAACACTGTCGGGACAAGAGACTTACAAAAAAATGAAGACTCACATTCTGATATAATCACATGACTGTGGGGTGCTAGACCCAGACTTATAATGGCCAAGCTTGAATCAAGCTTTCAACTGGCAGTCTCTTTCCCTCATGGTTGTGCTCCAGTTTGTTAGGAGCAAACTAGAAGTGAGACCAGTGTTTTGCACATGCGTATGCAAAGATCCTTCTCATGTTGTCTCTGGCATGCTTTTAATGGCTTTTCATTGATTAAGGTAAAGCAAGAACAATGGAGAGACACAGAATGGTCCTTACCTGGAGGTGAAATAACAGTGAAAATGAGGTACCAGTTTGAGCCTGAACTGGAGATTGCCAGGTTTGTAAAACTTGCCCGTCCATCTCGAACCTCTATGGTGGTGTGCCCTGAAGAGCAATGCACAAGGGCACTGGAGTTAACAACTTGCTGCTGAATGTCACCAGAAACAAGCTTCTAGCTCTTGAAAACTCTACAGGCCAGATCTTCAGCTTTTACAAATCTTCACAACTTTGGTGGCATCAACAGCACTGCCCCAATATAAACTAGTGGAGGGTGTGGCACTATATTCTCTGACACGAGTAATAGTCCCATGTTGTAAAATTCAGAACCAGGTCCGAGTTATCCCAGAATTCAGGGATAGAATTGAGTACCGTTGATAGATCCAGAACCTCATTTCCACAGAACTGGGGGCTGCTTCTATGCAGTGATTTGGTTTGATCCAGCTCTCCTGTTAACATATCTGAATCTGAGAAGAATGATGCTGAAGCTCTTAGGGGATTTTAATGGAATATTGATTGTTATACAAGCCATAGGACAACCTCGAAGAAGCAGCAGCAGGGTATTGTTTTAGCCCCTTTTCCGCTCCAGCCCCTCAGCTGTACCTGAAATGTGGGGAAGCTCAATAGGTCTGTTTTGCCCTACCTCTCCTAAGTGGTATAACTGAGTTAAGAAAGGAATTTCTGACGTGGAAAAAAAAGCATAAGCTAATTCATTACAGCCAGGCAGCTGCAACAGTCACTGGGACAGAACATTCCTTCGATTTTCTGAAGAACATTTTGGCCAGAAAACTAACTAGCACAGCAGGGAAGGGAGCCCCTCACATAGAGGCCATTAAACAGCCATCAAATGGCAGCGGCTTTTGATTATTCCAAATACTGCCTTCCTCTCAGAAACCTTAGAATGGCTCAGGCCAGGACGTTTGAATGGGATGGTTGCCATATGATCAAACAAAACTAGTGGACCTGTCTCAGCTAGAAACTTGTATGACAAAAATCTCTGTGAAGTGATTTAAGATTAAACCTGAAGCCCTGATTCTTCTGAGGCCTTGCACCTTTTGTGGTCATTTGCACCAATGCAATATGGGTGTCATTCAGATCCAGGAAGGTTTTAAACCCAAATTTGCATTCACCATGATTTTTACCTCAGTGGGGTCATTTAAAAGATAGTTGTAGTCTCGTGGGCATTTCCATTTTATTTTCTGAGTCTGCGAGCACCAGCCAAATCGTGGGCTTTGTGGAACACTGGCCAAGTCTTCACACAGCCTCATGGAATGAGTGTGGTGAAGTTCTCAAAGATTGACAAACATTCTAAATATCACTTCAGGTGAGAGTTGGAAATCAGAATTTCTATAGAATGCTGGACTCAAACCAGAGAGCACAAACAAAAACTCCCTTACTTGCCGAAAGACTATACACAAGGGCTGTGTCTAGACTGGCCAGTTTTTCAGAAAATCAACCACTTTTCCGGAAAAACTTGCCAGCTGTCTACACTGGCCGCATGAATTTCCGCAAAAGCACTGACTTCCTAGTGTAAGAAATCAGTGCTTCTTGAGGAAATACTATTCTTCTCCCGTTCGTGCAAAAGTCCCTTTTACGCAAAGCTTTTGCGCAAAAGGCCAGTGTAGACAGCTGAGATTTGTTTTCCGCAAAAAAGCCCAGATCGCGAAAATGGCGATTGGGGCTTTTTTGCGGAAAAGCGTGTCTAGATTGGCACGGACGCTTTTCCGCAAAAAGTGCTTTTGCGGAAAAGCGTCTGTGCCAATCTAGACGCTCTGTTCCGAAAATGCTTTTAATGGAAAACTTTTCCTTTAAAAGCATTTCCGGAAAATCATGCCAGTCTAGACGCAGCCAATAATTATAGCTGTGATGACCATTAGACAACACAACACACCTTGTTTGTCTACTCTTATCCCCATTCCCAGAGTTATAAAGGGATCAGCTCTTTACAAATATCTCTTGGAGCCACCTTCAACAAGAAAGCTTAGGCACACCATAGATTCACACTGCTATTAAAGGGGTGCAGGAAGGGTTTTAAAGTATGGGCTAGATAAGGATATCCTTTCTCCCACATAGTCATTCATACCTCACCTTACAAGTAGCCCAGCGGACTTCAGTGACATTATTAATGTTACAAAGTACTGTTCAGTCTGAGCAATGGATTCATAGACTGCGCTTCTGCTAGTAGGAGTCTTAATTCCTTGTCAAGTATCAAGGCTTTCAGACTTAAGCATTTCCGGTACATCCCAGGTCCATTATACAGGCAAAACCCAGCACCAGAGTTTGCCCACCTCACTTAACAGGACTTCATTGAACAGCCAATGTCCCAACGGAAAAGGGATTATTCATGGGGTACAATCATCGGTGAGAAGATAATGGTGGCCAGGGTTGCGAAATACTGAGGGCTTGATCCAGCCCAGGCAGGCTGCAGAATGCAGAGCATGGAAAGAGAAGATGAAAAGCAATGAGGTGGACTGGGAGTGCTGCAAACTCCATGACAGCCCAGCAGCTGCTGCCTAGTAATCTTGGACACGTCACTTCCCCTCTTGGTGGCTGTTTGCCCTGTGGCCCATTGTCTGTCCTGTCCACTTAGGCCAGGTCTACACTAGTCTGAGGCTACGTCTACACTACAAGTTTTCTTGGCAAAAAATATACTAATGAGGGACTCATCTGCATGAGTTGCGATCTCATTTGCATATTTTCTGCTGATCCATTTTTTGTGCAAAAACAAGCAGTGTGGATGTTTTCTTTTTCTGCAAAAACCTTTTTTTCCTCAAGATCGGTATAAGGATCTTGCAGAAAAAGGGGTTTTTGCACAAAAAGAAAATGTCCACACTGCTTGTTTTTGCACAAAAACCCCTAGTGCAAAAAGGGATTGGAAAAAATATGCAAATGAGATCGCAACTCATGCAAATGAGCCCCCCATTAGCATATTTTTTGCCGAGAAAACTCATGGTGTAGACGTAGCCTGAATTATTTCAATAAGAACTGTTATTTCAATAAGAATTGTTGCCAGTTTAAGTTCTGAGTCTTCTATTTAGCTAGGTCCTCATGACCACATGACCTGCCTTGGCTACCCAGAGTGTTTTAGACTCTATCATTTGGCTCACTGTAACACAAGTTTTATAAAGGATTCTTTCAGATGCATTCAGATACTTTATTATTGCCATTCTGAGTCTACGGTGAAGCCTAGAGTACTGTACTGTACTTCTCAGAGTTTATCTCAGCTTTCAGGCACATATGCTTCAAATCTCAGAATATTATAGATATATATGGGAGTCTTCAGAAAGATCTCTGAGGCAAGCTGGTATTTAACGCAGAAGCAAGCTAATTTGGAGCTAAACTACTTTCCATGAGGCAGTTTGACTGCTGTCAGATGAAGCAGGCTCAATGCGCTAGACAGACCCATTTCGATTAAATGCTGCTTTCATATGCTTCAAAAGACGAGCGCAATAAGGACGTTTGTCAAAGGAAAAACTGCAGCAAACTATTACATGCAGAACATCTGTACAGCACAGTTCATTCTTTGCTGGAGTTTATTGACTATTAATTTGATGCATGTATCTTTTAAAGAATGTAAAGTGCATTTCTTTTCGGTGACTATTCTTTATTTGAGTCTTTTACTTCCATTTGGTTTTAATTTCTCTTTTTTTACTTCACGATTTATTTAGATTTGCACTGCAAAATGGAGAGGGGGAGGGGGGGAAAAGTTGTTCTTTCCAAAGGAATAGCAGATTTTTATAAAGATGATTGAAAAGTGAGATGAAACAGAAAAGTAAGACTCGGAAGATCTCCGAATTTCACTTCTAGGTTGTTCGTTTCGATCAAGCTTAGACTGAAACATTAAGCATCATTAAATGGCTGTTCTGTGGAAAAGTGTCCATGTGACAAAACCAACTAATATTGTGGAATGTCCTCTCAGCTGCTGTAAACTGCCATAGCTCCTTTGATTTCCATAGAGATAGGCCAAAGTGAGGAAATGGCCAAGCCTTTGATAATCTTAGCAGGTAGGCCAAGAAATTAATAGAGTCATAAATTTTTTAAGGCCCAAATGGATCATTTTTGTACACTGCACAGGCCACAGAATTTCACCCAGTGATCCCAGTCCAATAAGTGGTTCTTGAACTAGACCATGGAAACTGACTGCCCCTTCCATTTTCCTGGGAAAATGGTCCTGAGAAGTCGAAATTAAGGCACCTTTGAGTCTGAATGTAAACCCAAAACCTTCACATGGCAGGGACTGACTTTACACCAGGGTCACTGCTTGTTCATTTTTTGAACGTGAGTGAGAAAAATGCATTTTCAGCCAAGCTGAACTGATAGTTAGAATATTTCGTTTTCACCAGACTTGGGGTTTTTTTTGTAAAACTTGACAGAAATGATTTTTTTTAAATTTTTCAATCCATTATTTGCCCAGCTCTACTTTGAACCTCATTCAGCTCAGTAAGTGAAACTAGCTTGGTCAATTTTATGCTGCGTTTATAAACAGGCTTCTCTTCCACGGTTTCATGCACCGAACTGTAATATCTGGATTCCCAGTGCAGGGCAGTACTTAGAGGGACCTACATGTAAGCATGTGACTAGTGAGCCTTAATAATTGCAATGAGAATATCCACTTAAAGTTAAACATGTGCTTAAGTACTGTGCTACATCAGGGCCAGCAGGGGAATGTGTAAGTCTCCCACAAAGACATTTTCTCATTGGAATATACTACATTAAAAACCAAAGACACATAGATATGTCTATTCCTATTAAGGCAAATACTCTGCTGCTCTCAATATAGCTCCATTGACTTTAATAAAACTTTGCCTACAAACTCCAGCCTAGCACTGGGCTGTTTGGATTTATAATTCTCACTCCATTCCACCTTCATCCCCCCATATCCCGAATCTACATTTTGGGTCTTCTCTATGGAGTAGTCTTAAAAAACACCAAATGATCTGGTAGCACTTTACAGACTAACAAAACACGTAGATGGTATCATGAGCATTTGTGGGCACAGCCCACTTCTCCAGATCAATGTTGGATATCCAGAACCAAAAAGCTACTGGGTAGTGTCTCTTTAAGTTGACAGGGCATGGAAGACACACATTCTCACGCCTCTCTTCTAACACCCACGGGAGCAGCCCATCACAGTTCTTCAAACCCAGCAGTCTATTTTTAGCCCAATGAGAGCCTTTCACGCTGACTCTTTCTTCAAGACAATGCCTAAAATTCTAGTCATTACATCTAAACATTCTATAAGAAAAAAACTCCATATCCAAACCTTTCAACACAGCCTCTGAAGAACCCTTGAGACAGGCTGTCATGACCCATGGCTCTGAGGGCAGACCTAATGCCTCAACTCTCCGACCCTAGGAAGAAGAAAAGGGAATAAAAGGTTTGTTCATTTTTTCCCTCAGAGAAATAGGAATCCTTTTATTTTCTAGGGCTACTTTCATCTATTAATCCCTAGCAGCAAGAACAGCACATATTTACATACTGTGTGCTCCAAATGGCATCGTAAAAATATTGAATTTACCACAGATGGATCTACACCTAGATTTGCCAATTCTCACTGTTTTATCATGAGTCTTGCATTATTTGGTGCTTCCCAGAAAGCCTTAGTTCCTAAATGAATGTGATTAAGAGACTCTCCACTTTAAAATGTTTGAAAGTACATTTCTGGCGTTGCAGGTTACAGGGAAAAATTCAAAAGTGTGAAGAACTAAAGACACCCACATATTGGTTTTGTAAGATGTCATGATTTGAAATCCAATTTTTAGATTTTGGGGGGCCCAACTTGTGATTTTTGAATACCTGGGAATGGCAATGCCGTAAACCACGGAGTCCAGCTCTGGATCCAGACACAAGTTTCCCCAAACACTGGTTGCATTTGGAGTCACAGTTCAGGAATGTCACTGGCAATGCCTCATTGGAAAAGTTCATATTTGGATCCATATAGATATTTGCCTACTGTTTTCCCAAGTTAGGATAAAGGGGAAACAGGGAGATGGGGGAATCCCAGTAAGCCCCAACATACATCAGTTGTGCCAGGGTGAGTGATTTTATCAGGAGTCCCACAATCATTCATGTTTTTCTTTACTGCATAGGAATCAAGAGATTGCAGGAATCAAGAGATTGCATGAGGATCTCAGCGTTCTAACTTTTTTAAAGGTAGTTTTTAGTCCCTATGGCTGAGAAGAAAAGCTTGAAAAACATCACTTGAGTATATCCCAGAGAAAAAGAACCCAACGTTTATTAAAAAAAAAAACTCAAGTATTTCTAAGTCAATCTTTTGAGTTTCAAATACTTGGGATTGATCGTAGTGCACAGAATGAAAAGAACCATACCCCTCAAGAGTCAATCACTACCTGCTTATCCAAAAAAATAATTTGTGGCTGCACAGGAAGCTCTTTCTCCATCTCTCCCTCTGAGGGCTGCACCTGGACAGAGATATTATAGGGCCTCACATAAAAGCAACCTCCAGGAGCTGGACTGCTTCCATTTCTTCCTCATGCAAAGGAAAAAAATCACCGTATTATTAAGGATGATATTAAAACACCTGATGTCCACCTCGGATACCCTAGATAGCCCCTCTAACTTGACATTGCTCTCTATTCACAGAGTTTTCAGTCCAGGTGGAAGTCTCAGTGTTTCAAACAAATCTGAATTAACATTGTTAGTAGGATTTAATAGGACACTGTATCAAGTTCCTAAAAAGTTTCTTTATTATCATGGTAGTACTTTATGGCTACGTCTAGACTACAGGCTTTTGTCAACAGAGGCTTTGTCGACAGATACTGTCAACAAAGACTCTGTCGACAAAGAGCATCTAGACTACAGCCAGTTATGTCGACGAAGCAAGCCGCTTTTTCGACAGAGAGTGTAGACGCTCTCTTTTGAAAAAGCACAGTGTGGATGCAATAGCGCCTTTTGTTGACATAACTCTGTCGACAAAAGGCGTTATTCCTCGTAGAATGAGATTTACCACTATTGACAAAACTGCCGTGTTCTGTCGACTTACTGTCGACTTAGTGTAGATGCAGGTATGGTTTTGTCAACAAAAGCCCAGTTTTGTCGACAAAACCCTGTAGTCTAGACACACCCTAAGTCTCCAGGTGAATCCATTGTGCACATACTCACAGTGAGAAATTGCCCTGGCCCCAAAGAGATTACACAGTAAGCAAAGGATTCCCAATTTATAATCCTTAGTTTACAGATGCGGAACTGGGGCACACAAAGATAAGGTGATTGGTCTCATGTTCTCATAGGTAGTGTGTGACAGAAGTAGAAATCAAACCCACAAAGCACTCAGTTGTGATTGAATAAGCCTGCTAGGGAACTCACATCATGTCTTTGTGGTTCTGCTTTCCCTAGCTGTAAAATGGGGCCAATGAGTCTGACCTCCATTATACAATGTGTTGAGATGTAGGGCTGAAAAGTTCTAGATATTATCTCCTGAGTCCCAATCTCTTGCTTTCACCATAGGCCCATTGCTCCTGCACATTCATGAACATGGGTTTTACAAAAGTCATCCTGACTGGCAGCATGCCTTTCCCTGAAGATCCCCGAGACCTTCTAAAAACAGACACTCACCTTCTCCAATGCAAGGGCAATATTTAACGCTGCAAATCTGTTTTGTTGCCTTTATCCAGAAACAGGGTGAGTGGAGTAATAGCTTTCACTGGACCAATTTCCGCTTGTGAAAGGGATGGGCTTTCTAGCTTAGACAAAGTTCTTCCATGTAAGCTTGAAAACTTGCCTCTTTCACCAACAGAAGTTGGTCCAATATGAACATACGAACAGCCATGCTTGGCCAGTTCAAAGGTCCATCTAGTCCGGTATCCATTGAACATCCGACAGTGGTCAATGCCAGGTGCCCCAGAGGGAATAAACCAAAGAGATAATCATCAAGTGATCCATCCCACTGTCTGCCCCCAGCTTCTGACAAACAGCCATTGATGGATAAATAGCCATCGATGGACATATTCTTTATGTATTTATCTAGTTCCCTCACCCACACTGTACAGGTTGTATCTCCATGGTCCAGCACCCTCGGGACCTGACGAGTCCCGAAGGAGGGAATTTGCCAAATCCCTGCTATGGCCCCTCAGCCCTCTGCCCCTTCCTGCTGCTGGCTCATTTTACCCCAGCCAGGCTGCCTGCTGGCTGGCCCCAACACTGGCTCCAACCTGGCCGCCCCGCTCCAACCCTGCTGTCCTTTGGGCTGCTGCTGCTGCTTTGGGCGACTTATGGCCTCAGCTCCACTGCTGCGGCCCTGACTCTCATGTCAGGCTGCGGTGGCCCAGCCAGGCTGCCCCTGTCAGGTTGCTGCAGCCTTATCCCCATGCCACTGAAAGGACCCACAGCCTGGGTGGCATGCAGCTTGTGCTAGGCTGTAGTGGCCCTGACCAAGCTTCCCCTGCCAGATTGTACCAGCCCTGCTGCCAATCGGGCTGCCACAGCCCCGGCCCCACTACCACCAGCCCTACGGGGACCCAGCTGCTGACACTCCTGGATGAGAGTCATCCAGGAACATCTGTGATCCTCCCAGACCACGGATATTGCCTAACCAAAGACTCCCAGTTTAGAAAGGTGCAGCCTGTATAATATTCTGGGTTAAACACGGGCTACAACTGAACTGCTCACTCCTTTCTCCAGTGATTTTGTGCTTCACTCATGTGTATCAGATACGTTCAAGTGCAGAGACACACAGACGCCTCTTTAAAAAGCCATTGGTATTCCACAAGTGCTATTGAAATTCAAACATCCTGAGAGAAAGCTTTTGGATTTGAATAAAGAAACGACGCTTTATTTTGAGCCGATATCATTTCATTCCCTTCTCAATGCTTCATGTCATTTAGCCTCCTCTTCTTTTTACGTACATCTACACCTCTAATCTACCATTGCAGCGCAGTGAGGCAACCAGGGGATTGATATTGTCTTGCAATAAAAGTAGAAAAGCGATTCATTCTGCTCTCCAGTGTTTGCTTAAAGGTGGTTACAAACAAAAGATTTATTGAGGGCCAATTCACTTTGGTTTAACTCAATTTCTTCAGACTGTTTCTTTGCATTACAAAGCAGAGCTCACCCCGGCAAACTGCACTGCAGCTTAACACACAGGAGGCCAAGTCACAAAGCTACTAAAGTGGCCAGTGTTTTCAGCGGCAGCAGCAAGTGGTGGTTAACACAAAGGTCTCGACCTGGATGCTATTCTTGGCATAGAGCTGCTGTTTCTGTAACACTCACAGGTGGAAACAAACATATGAGCTGTAGAGCTTCATGCATGAGTCTCTACCGCATGAGCGAAAAGCCAGCTGGCTCTCAGCTAAGGCTGTAGCGCAGACTCATTCTCTCTCTCTGAAGTGGACTCAGTGCCACTTGGTGTGTCAGTGAACTACACCCAGTGAGCATGTGGGTAACATATTTCCCCAATTTGAGAAAGTGCATCCCGAGCTTCGGAGAAACCCAACTGAATGCCCGGATGAGCCCAGACTTATAATGCCGATGGGTGGAACCAAACCTGGGACCTCTGAAGCTTAGTGCATGAGCCTCTACAGCTTTTGCTAAAAGCCAGCTAGGTTTCCACTAAGGCTGTAGATCAGACTTGTTCTTTCTCTCTCCAAGTGGTCTCAGTGCCATAGTCCACCAAAGCCAGAAGGTATGTGGGTTACATATGGACCTTGGGCAAATCATCCTTTGTGCCTCCATTTCCCTTTCAACCATTTTTCGATTTATATTGGAAATTCTGGGGGTAGCAACCATCCCTAACTATGGGTACATTCAGTGCCTAGCACAATGGGATCCCGATCTCAGTTGGGGCCTCGAGACACTACTGTAATGTGCATAATGACAGTTTTGGTAGCCCAAATTGAAACACTTTACAGGGGACTGAGGGTAGGTGCTCAGCATATTCTGAATATCAGGCCCCATTAATAAATCCTCGCTCTGGGTCACCACCAATTGAGCTAGCTACTCATAAACACCAGTGATTTTTAGAGGTGGGCAAAGGGCCAGGTGATCTGTAGGGGACAGCACCCTGGTGGGGGAGCAAGGAAAATGAAAGACAAAGCTTTTCTAGTTTCAAGGAACAAGCTCGCAAAATGTAGTGCTGGGAAGCAGCCATTTACACTTCTTGATGGCAGCAATGTCTCCTCTATAGATTCATTATTAGGGAAAACAAATCTCATTCACAACTGTTTTAAAAAAATGGGCCGGTGGGTCATTAGCACACAAACAACTCAGTAGCAAATGTGACATTTTTGTGCCATGCGCTCAAGCCTGGTTCTTGCTGTGCTGGGGCCCTGAGTATGTGGCACAATGAATTTACATTCCTGCAAGGGAATGTCAGCAGCTACGATGGGAGGGCATTAGGCTGCTGCTCCCCTGCTGATCTGTGCCGGAAGGAAAACAAGCTCCCAGCCGTTCCTCTGCATCCCTTCTTCACCGGGGTGGAGGCGAACCTGCTGCTTCGTACAGAGCTCCTGCCAGCAATGGATTAGGCAAAGCTGCCTTTCCCACTCTGATCAGCGCTGAGGGAAGAACGTGTTGTCCTGTCACCCCCTTGAAGTCCAATGCTACTTGCAGGGAAGTGGGCTGGTATGGCATTCCCTGCTGGCAAGGATCATCAGGAAAGCAGGGTAGCCTGTTGATCCCCTGAAGATCTTCTCCATGGGAGCAGGACTTGGGCAAGATGGCTCTGCCCATGAAGTCGTGACCAGTGGCGGAGCCCATCCCAGGTTCTGAAAGTTTGTACTTCACAGGAAGTAGCAACACAAAACAGACCAAGGCCTGTCAGAGAGCAGCTGTCTCTTACACAGGAGCAGGGAACTTAAGAGGGGCAGAAGGCAACTGGAACACGCTAGAAGTGAATCAGGACGTATCATAAGAACTGAGACGGTAAGGGCAGCACTAACACAACCAAGAAAATTAAGTTCTCTGAGTTTGTGAATGAAATTAAGGGGGGAAAGGTTCAGACCTGTGGACGTGATCTAAAGCCCACAGAAGTCAATGGCATTTTTCAATTGATTACAATCAGTTTGGATCAGGGGCAAAGGAGACAGGAGAAGAAATTGAGAAGCGGTCAGAAGTAATGGCAGAGATGGGGAAACATCTGAGAGATCAATAATATGTGGGGTACAAAATACGTAGAACCACAGTGTTTTCTAGTGGGCGTGAAGTAACTGCTGGTGTGGGGAAAGGACTCAGATGGGGAAGGAAGTGCATAATTGGGGTTGCCAGTTTTCGTTAGACTACTCCTGGAGTTTTTATCACATGACAGTTCCTGGAGGCTTCAGAACAATCCCGGTACGCTGTCAACCCAAGGAATCATGAAGATAGGAGGAGACATGCAAACTACTGAGTCCTCTGATTCAATGCCATAATGGGACTTATAGTATTTAGCAGCAATGATGGGACAGTGGATGAATGGGCTCTCAGAGTAGTATGGGGGCAGGATAGTATGTCGGTGCAGCCCATCAAGACTACAAAAAAATAATCTTCCTAACCCTACACATGCAGCACAGAGCGGAAGAAAGAAACTCAGCTTGGAAGAAGCACAGAATGGAAGAAAGACACTCAGCTTGGAAGAAAGCTTTAGTTTTAGGGTTCATTAGTTTCATTTGCAATGCCACAACCAAAGAGATCTTAAAAGTAACATTGATTACTCCCCTTTAAAGAGACTGGGCAGCCAACTGAGGTATATTATAATGCTCTGGACATGACCCCGGGAGCCAGGCATTCTGATTTGCCTCCCTATTTGACTCAAGGCAAATCACTAAGGCCAGATTTCTCAGACTTGGGCCCCTAAGTCCCGACTTTAATTCTACAGGGAGCACACACTGGCAGTGAGTTTTCAAAGAAACCACACATCCCATTCCCTGGAGATGAGAGTCCGTGAGGGCAGGCAGCTAAGCAGAGGAGATCTAATAGTTCATGGGAGTAAAGAGGAGAGGTAGGATGACCATATGCATTAGGATAATAAACACATGACTCCATTATCCTTTCTAAACAAAACGGGACTAGAAGAGGCTCGATTGGGGATTCTTAGCTGGGGTTTCTCTTCTTCAAAAGCATTGGAAACCTTT
The DNA here is from genome assembly GCA_030068395.1 of Apalone spinifera. Lineage (NCBI taxonomy): Eukaryota > Metazoa > Chordata > Testudines > Trionychidae > Apalone > Apalone spinifera. The sequence goes on from CM057847.1 coordinate 175,374,978, forward strand.
TCTGATAAAAACTGGGCTGGGGAGGAGGGGCAACAATCCAGTGTGTGGCAGATTTGGGTAATGGAGAGAGATTTAAGAACATTCATTAACTTGAGGTTCCCAGCCTTTTGAGACAACTTATTGTTCTATAAATAAATTAAAAAGTGCAGCTAGAGCCCCCAGCCAACATCAGTGCCCTATTGTGCTGGGTGTGGTACGTACAAATTGCCAGAGACAATCCATGCCTGTGATGCAAACAGACAAAGGAAGTATTATTTATCCATTTTACAGCAGGAGCAAAGTCACACAGGAAGCTTGTTTCCGGACCAGATTTCCTAAATCCCAGGCCCTAGTCGGACTCACAAGTCCAGACTTCCCCTCTTGTCCAAATTTCACAAGCTGACCATCCTGAAGCCCCAGCTGTAGGGAGCACTGGAAGAGCGCAGGCCCCGTGGCAGGTGAACGTATGCAAACTAGAGTGGTAAGCAGACAGCAGCAGCAATGCAGGAGGACTCAGCCCAGTGGTTCATTGAGTGAACCCAGCAGCTCTCCAGTTCTGTAGCAAAAAGGTCGCTGCTGCTTTTTAAACAGACACGTTGTCTTATTGAGCAGCATGCACCCTGCAGACCAGATGGGATCTGCTGTAAACCTGCAGGAAGGGGAGTCCAGAGTACTAGTAACCAATACCCGGAAGGCCCACTATTCACTGGGAATCAGCAGAGATATCTGTCCTCTTCATACCACATACAGCAGCTAGAGACTAAGCTAAGCTTCTTGCCTAACACACTCCTCAAGTTTACTATTGGAGGAACAGCGTTTATTAAATGTAAACAGCATCATGCCGAAGGTCAGAGTCCTGCTGCTACAGCGTATCCCAAGGTAATACCACTTTAAGCTCCATATAAGCTCTTAAACAGTTTCTATCCTAAAACCAGACCGTAGGTGGTACAGTTTTTTACGATATGTTATAATAGTGCAATAAATCTGTTAGCTTAAAATCGAATCTCCGTGGCCTTTTAGAGAAATCATCATTAAATGCAAGGCCCTGTTAATGATGCCATCCCAGTGAAATTGTTTAATCTGCTGAGGGGGTGAAAGGTCACCAAATGAATTTTTTATAATACATCAACTTGACACGCAATAGGGAAAACTGTAATAGATAAAAGCAAAGGAAAAGGGCACTGTCTTCTTCTGATAGGTCAATAGCAGCCAAGAGAGTCACTCATCCACTTTTCCTTCACTACTGTGCTCCTTTTCCATTTAATATGGACACCCAATTAATACCTCAGCACCATAGACAACCTCATTTTAGGTGAATTATAGCAATTTCTTCCCCCTGCTCCGAAATGAAAGTGATCACAATACATCATAGCATTGTGCGAATTAACGTTAATTGATTCGAGTTACCAAGCACTGATGGGCCTCTTCTATAACCTGGGCCTTATTGGGAGCTGGAAGGGATGGAGGGAAGATTAGATTGCACCGTCCGTTGCTTTGACGACGGCAGTCACCTGACGTCTTGTTAGACAGTTGTAAGGTTCTATTGCAGGCCCCAGTGGGGTCGTCAGTAAACTGGAGTGATGTCCAAACATCATTACACGCTGCTCCGATATTAAAGCAAAGGGATTAGCACCTTATTGCAAGCAACCTGGATTTGTCATTGTGCTGTCGTTATCCAATTTCCAGCTGATAATGTGACTGTGGCCTGCGGGCATGAAGTCCTACAGCCAAACAAGGGTATACAGAAAAGAAACCCAAGTGCCCAGCACCCAAAAACATTTAACCCCTGACTCGCTGGCTTTCTACAAACAAGGCATGTGAAAAAAATGAATGGCACATTCAGCTACAATCAAACTGCAATGGGGAAGTGACGGGCCTGTCTTCTTTCACTCTCACTGATTGGCCTAGTCTAACTCCAGGGGCGTGGATGGTTCAATATGGGAGTGACTGCAATATAAATGAGGGGGAAATCAGGTCCGCACAGCTGAGGCTGTTGTGATGCTGCTACTCGGCTTGTACATGGAGATCACCGTACAAGCCGCCATGTGAGTCAACAAAAGACACTCATTTTCTATATAGTTACACCAGCTGCTCCCACTCATTGTTAAGGGGGAAACCTGGCATGTGCGCAGCTGATGAAAAATATGTGATAGCACCAAACGGCCGGTGACAGATCTCTTTTCAAATATATTAGAGAAGTGGCATTACATTTAATCAGCCGGGGTTTAATCACAGAACACTAGTGGCATTCATAACTTCTAAAGGAGCTGCTTCTTGCTTCTCAGGATCGGGCCCATTCACTTTAAAAGGAGAGTTAGTAACAGCCTGCCTTTCCTGGCCACTCCTCACCCCCACGTGTTTGAGGAGCTGTTGTGGTGTCATAAATCACCTCAAGATCATATCATCAGAAGAAGTGGGTTTTGCCCATGAAAGCTCATGATACTATATACAGCCGGTCCCCGACTTACGAACGCATCGACTTATGACCATCCACACTTATGTCCAACCTCCCATTAACCCCATTACAGCTGGTCCCCGACTTATAAACGCATCATCTGCACTTACAAACAGTGCAGCTGTATGTAAAAGCATGTATTTCCGACATACGAACAAACTGAGTTACGAGCAGGTGTTTGGAACATAACGCGTTTGTAAGTCGGAGATTGGCTATATATATGTCAGTCAGGGTTTGTCTACACTGCACACTTATTTTGGAATAAGCTATTTTGGAGGAGAAATTCTGAAATAGTTTGTTTCAAAACAGTGCGTCTACATAGCAAATGCCCATTGAAATAGGACTGAGCTATTTTGAAATAGCGTGTCCACACTCATTGGACATTGAATCACATTTAAGGCCTCCCAGAAGCACTTCAGGCAGGACATCAGGATGGCACTCACTTCCTGAGATTATCTTAGGCTCAAGCTTAAAGGAACCTCCTCTATATAGTTGTGTCTCAGGCTTCTCTCCTTTGCCTACCTCCTTGAGGGACAGCAAAGCCTTTTCGCTGCCTGCTCTGGTTGCCCCTGTGGACACCATGGTGCTCCCATCCATGGAGCTGGGCCTGCCTCCAAGCAGTCACCAGCTCTTAGACCCCATTCCACACCTCCTACTGCAGGCTGCCCTCATGGCCCTGCAGGAACATTAAATTAATGGAGATTGCCTATCTCCTAGAGCTGGAAGGGACCTTGAAAGGTCATTGAGTCCAGTCCCCTGCCTTTACAGTAGGACTAAGTACCATCTGTGACAAATTTTTGCCCCAAATTGCTTCCACAAGGACTGAACTCATAACCGGCCAATGCTCAAACCACTGAGCTATCCTTCCCCCCAATCATTAGCTCATTGTGGGACACTTCCTCTTCTCTCCCTACATGCTGCTCATGCAGCATTACCCCTCCCACCCTTCCCTGTACACCGTGCACCGCTGCTTCTGGTGATGGGATATCAGTTCCGACTGGTGGGACCGGATCGTCATGGAGTGGTGGGATGACCAGCAGAGGCTCCAAAACACACCTTCAAGGAGCTCTGCATGGGGATCACTCTGCCCTTAGGCAATGGGACACCCACATGCAATGCACCATCCCCCTCCAGAAGTAGGTCGCCATCATTATCTGGACGCTCCCTACGCCAGACAGCTACTGCTCCATCGGGAACCAGTTCAGCATGGGGAGATCAACTGTTGGGTCGTGGTCATGAAGGTATGGCTCTTTCATGCTATTGTCCCAGGAGGGTGGTGAACTGCAAGAATGGGGTTGTATCCCTGCCTACTGTAGGAGAGGCAGGGAGAGTGTTGGGGGGGACGTGTGTGAACAGCAGACGCCGCTTGCCAGGAAGGGTGCTACTGGGGTTCCCTCCACTTCCTTCCCCTATTAGCAGGCTCCCTTAGCAGGGACTCAGTGTCTTCTGCCTCGCTGTGCTTGCCCGGGAGCAGATGCTGCAGAGAGTGTGAGTGTGTGTGTCCAGGACCCCAGCCTCCTTAGTGGTGGCTTGTGGTGGGTGTTCCACTATGGATTTGGGACTAAGATAGGCCTGTATAGGAACCCTGTGAGCAGGAGCACAAGGGTCCTCTACGGCAACCTCCTGGGGCTGAGTGTTTCGGACCAACACTCCACATGCACCGGCTAGTGCACTATGCCCAGGCCAAGAAGGCCAAGTGAGGAGCACACTGCCCCTTGCCGCCCACCACCTCCCCCTGGGTGTGTCTAGGGACAGTCATGGAGCTCACCTGATGGGCCTTCCCCTGCATGTCCGATCCTGGGCGACATCCTGGGAGGGTGGTAATGGCTCCAAGGACTGGGTGAGATTCTGGCTGGAGGACATTGCTGACCCCGTGGCCTGCTCCTCCTCCTCCTTGGCTGCAGGCCTGCTGTCTGGGAGGGTGACAAAGGGCGTCTCCTAGAGTTCACAACTGGGGGGGGGAAGGGACTGACCCCCTTCCCAGAATATGGTGGAGCTGGTCGTAATTCTGGCAGCTCTGGAATGCTGCCCTTGAGCAGAAGCGATACTCCTTGGCCTTAGTATAGGCTTGCCTGAGCTCTTTTACCTTCATCCGCACCTGCTCCTGAGTACGGATGGGACCCCTCTGGCCCAAGCTGTCGGCCATTCAGCCGTATATCTCAGCATTCCTGCATCTAGTAGGGAGATCCTAGAGGTTTGCCTCCTCTCTCCGGATCCCAATGAGATCCAGGATCTCCACACCCGTCCAGGATGGGACCCGCCTCCTCCACCCTTGGACAGGGGCTTGGAAGCTGCCTGTAGTTGTGCTACCAGCCATGGGGGAGCTCAGGTGCAGTGCTGTGGTCTGCCATGGCAGCACGGTAGGCAGATCTGGGTGCTGCTGTGTGGTACAGTGTGAGCGGGGCCTGCCATGTGCCACACACTGTTTCCTCTGAGGCTGCACCTTGAAAGCCTGCAGGAGAAGGCGAACTACAGAGTCCTGTTGAACGTGGCCAGCAGGACACCTGTGGGAAGCCACGTGGCCATTTATTTAAAAAAAAAAAAAAACCCACAATCGCACTATCTACACAAAGGCCCATTTCAAACGAACTATTTTGGAATAGGCGTGTTCCTTGTAAAATGAAGATTACGGATTTCAGAATAAGAAGCCCGTTATTTTGAAATTATTTTGAAATAATGGGCTTGCTGTGTAGACGCTCACTTCGTTATTTTGAAATAATGCTGCTACGTAGATGTGTCCTGAGGCACCACTGGACTACAGGCAGTCCCCGGGTTACATGGATCCAACTTACATCGGATCCCTAC
>CM057847.1:175399713-175423073 GCA_030068395.1 Apalone spinifera
ACATTAGCCACCCTAGTTCGAACTAGGGGGCTAGTGTAGACATACCCTAAGGGACTTGGCCTATGGATTAGGCTTCCAAGGGAATCCTCATCACTGAAGGATTTTAAGAACAGGTTGGACAAATACTTGTCAGAAATGATCTAAGTTTATTTGGTCTTGCTGCAGCACAGGTGACTGAACTTCATGATGTCTTGAGGTTCCTTCTGACCCTACATGTTTATGATTTTGTGTGCCTGCATATTCCATTAGTATCTGGGAGCATCATTTTGGTAGGCACTGTCCAGATACCTAGTCAAAGATGACTAGGACCAATAGTATCTAGATATTTTGCAGGATCCAATCCAGATGTGCAATAGTTTGAACCCACATCATAGTGGGTTCTAGTTCCATCATGTCTTTGAGAACATTCTGGTTACTGCATTTAATAATGGATTCCATAGGAAGAGCTTTCAGGGTTTCAACCAAACCCTCTTGCCAAGAAGGGGTGGGTATTGTATCAGCCACATGTTTTCAGGTGTTAGAAATGAACTTGCATTCACTCACACTTTATATTTCCCCCAGGCTGGAGGAGAATTAATGCTTTTGGCGGAGCTGAACCCTGTCACCCTAATGCCCCAGGAGAAGGATGTGACTTTCCATGACAAAGCAAGCCATGGAAAGGAGCCCAGTTCTGCCAGAAGACAAAGAGAGGGGATGAGGAACATATGGGAATCTTTCCATTTCTCTCACTCGGCATGGCTTGAATGGAACAAGCACTCAGACACAGAGGGCTCAGAAGTAGGTATTTGAATTTAATAAAGGTCCCTGGAAGAGGAAGGCGGTAAAGAAAGGAAGATCACAGAGATAAGAGAGACAGAACTAGGAAGAGAGGAAAAGAAAGACAATTTCAGTGGGCTAGTGAATGATGCACCCTTGCAGGGTCAAATGGCCACAACTGGGATGTTTATTTAAAAAGTAGGAGAGAGAATTCTTAGGGAAGGAACTGATTACTGAGGAAAAGAACATTATTTTTAGCAGATATGCACCGGCACAAGGCTTGTGATGTAACAATGCCTTTGAAAGGGAAAGGGAGATAGAAAATATAGATAATTAAAGGGTACAACATAAAAATATAAAGCAACTTGATTCCATTCTCCTTTCTTCCAGCGTCAATCAGGAGTGAATCTATTGCACTTGTGTTCAATGTACCACCAGTGTAAGAACTGAATTAGATTCAAGTTGTTAAAAGCAAATCCTCCTCTGTGTAACTATTAGCTCCACATATTATTAAACTGGAGTTTTTACATGTCTCCCTTACTCTTCAGCATTTCAGCTGCTTCTTTACCATTTTCCCTTGGACAGTAAGGGTATGTCTAGACTACAGGCTTTTGTCGACAGAGGCTTTGTCGACAGATACTGTGGACAAAGCTTCTGTCAACAAAGAGCGTCTAGACTACATCCAGTTCTGTTGACAAAGCAAGCCACTTTATTGACATGACAGTGTAGACGCAAAGGACAGTGTAGATGCAATAACGCCTTCTGTCAACAGAACTCTGTCGACAAAAGGCGTTATTCCTCATAGAATGAGGTTTACTGCCTTCGACAAAACTGCAGAGTTCTGTTGACGTTATGTCGACAGAACTCGGCAGTAGTGTAGAGGCAGGTATAGTTTTGTCGACAAAACCCTGTAGTCTAGACACACCCTAAGATTAGGCTGGAGCTTGATTTTTTTCCCTATTGAAGTCAATTAAGGATGCAGTATTGGTGATGACAGAGAAATTTGTAGATTTTAAGAACAGAAGAGGGATCATTATAATCATTTGTCTGACCTTGTGCATAGAACAGGCCAGAGAACCTCACCGGATAGACAGACCCAAAGTACATACTCACACGGATGGGACCACATTTTCAGCATGATGCAAATAGACCTTTTGACTTTAATGGGAAAATACCCACTTATACCAGCTGAATATCTAGTCCAAAGAGTATATATGGACAGATTTGCCATCCCTCTAACACACGCACACCAGACATATTCTATACATTTCATTGAGGCAGACTAACCACAGAATACATTTCAGTAACACCAATTAGATGCACACTAATTTCTTCTCTGTGAACTCGCAAGTAATTAATCAGAATTTTTATCACAATTCAGTTAGAAATTCAAATTGCATTTGCCACTTCCCCAGCAAATATGGAATCATTATCTCTTCCCCGCTTCTCTCTTCCTAATCAGTCAGGGTGCTAGAAGCAAAACATTTCCAAGAACCAGATACCAGCAACCTTAATACCTTTGGACTGGGGGTTAGTGGGTTCAGTCCATGGCTGTGTTTTATTTCAAGCTTCATCATAATTTGAAAGTGAATACCTAGTGGCAGGCTGGCCACTTGCCCAGGGGAGGGAGAATTCTGCCTTGTAAAATTATGAGAGAGGATGAAAGCTAGCAGCTCACTCCATTAAAAACCTTGAGAGGGGACTCAAGACATCTGACCTTTGCACAATCATCCAGCTTGCATCTAAGAGGCATATGAACATTGATCAGATCTGTAGCATCCAAGCGTACAATGCACCTTTGAGGTGCCACAGCCACTGGTCCATGATAGATGTTAACATTCATCTCTGCATTAGTGAGTAGCCAGGAAGGAAGCCGTAGGATTCCATTTTTAATAATACCAGATCTTCCAAAGGCTTTGCTGATCATGAGAAAGGAGAGGTTTCTATTTAACCCCAATGAGTTTCTATCCCAGGCTTGGAATTTCAAGGAGATTATGATTGTTTGCATTCCAGTTGTGTGTCTAGGTCAGGGGTGGGCAAGAGAGCCTCCATGGGCTGGTTGATCTGATCCGCGGCCATCCCGCCATTTCCCCACCCCCAGGTCAATCGAGACCTGGGGATGGGGGAGTGCACAAAGTCTCCCCCCTCTGCCAGGGGCACGTGATGCCTAGAGTGAACCACCAGTTCTTTTGAACAGCTAGCAGTTCAGTTTAGGCATGATGTGCCCCTTGCAGGGCGGGGGCAGAGGGCAGGAGATGTCGCACGCTCCCATGCCCTAACTGGTCTGGGGCGGGGGGAGCACACGACAAGGGCACCATTTTGGGCACATAGAGGGGGCAGCAGCCGTGCGCTCCAGGATGCGCTAGCATTTGATCCCATTCCCCAGATGCTAAAGGAGTGAGGAGAAAGTGCTTGCATTCCATGCGTGCCTCTCACACCTGGCTGGTGAGCTCCCTTCACCTATCTGAAATGGCACCCTTGGAGCAACAATTCTCCTCCTGACACCAGGGGTGCACCTAGAGAGAACTGCCAGATGTTCTGAATAGCTGGCAGTTCTCTTTAAGTGCCAGGGTGGCGGGGAGCAAAGACTTCACGCACTCCCTCATCCCCAGGCCAATTATGGTCTGTGGGCAGGGGAGCACTGTAGTGTCCTGGTCCTACCCCTTCTGTCTGAGGCCCCACCCCTTCCGGGAAGCCCTGGGGCCATCTCAAAAATTAGTGAAGTGGCCCCGCCTTCTAAAATGATTGCCCACCCCGGGTCTAGGGGCTCCAATGGATATCAGTAATAGAACCTGCACAGGCAGAGAGTAAAAGATGACAGTCCTTGCCTCAAAGAACTTACATTCTAAATAGATCAGAAAGATAAAGGAAGCCCTATTATTTCCATTTTATTGGGTGGGAACTGAGTCACAGAGACAGTAAGTGCCTTGACCGAAGTATCAAAGGAAATCTGTGACATTGCTGGCCCAGATCTTCTTAGGCCCAGTCTGGGCCCTTGCTCTCTTCCACTGTCAGGAACAAAGTTCTTCTAGGATCCCATAAAACTAAAGGCAAAGTTAAAGTACAGACCCTGGCTATCATTACTGCCCAGCAGATAAATGTTTTCCCGGACAGAGCCAAAAGGCACAAGGCAGCCCAATGAATAAATGTCCAAGGTAAGGTTCCCATTCCACTCCTCTTACAGGCAAGTTGGGTGGCCATTGCTGCACCCCAGAATACTGGGCATTCCAGTACTCCTCGGGAAGGCATGGCGATAGGGGCAGAATGGCACGCTCTTCAAAATGGCGTCACTCATCCATGGTGCTGGCCCTGCTCCATCCAATTTGATGGGGACAAAACCATAGAATAAGATGACGGACTGGCTTAGAACAAGATGAATGACCTGTCAAGAGGCAAGGCTGTCCCTGTGAAGCCTGTCAAGCTGTGGCTGGATCCAATGAAGCCGGCTGCCTGAAGGTAAGGGGCAGGCCCCAAAAGATCTGTCACCAGTCTGACCCAAAGAAATCAGATTGATCAGTCTGGCCCTTTACCTCATGCCTTTTATGTCTTCAGATGTAGAGGCTCCCCAGTTCAATGCCAAGGGGCAACAATACCCACATTTCTGAGACTCCCTCAGTCTCTCTCACTTTTTCTAGCCCTGCTGCCCTCCTGGTCTTCTCTCCTTACTGGACATTCATAAAGCAGAACTGAGTGGCATGGCTCAGCCACCTCTCTTGCTTCTGCTCTTCTTTTTATTAGTGTTCCTGTTGCTATTACATATGGAAAGGGTCGGTATGAAGGATTTGAATGAGATTCTAGCCAGTAAAGGCTCCCTTTCCTGTAAGATGTTAACCATCTCCTGTGGGCGGGGGACCCTCCTCTGCTCCCACTGACACCAACTAGATTTGAGGCTCTATGGCACATCAGGGAATGGAGCAGAGTTCCTACTGGAGCTGGATCGCCCCAGTTGATAGAAAATCCTCATCGTTACCCTGTTTACACCATGGTTTTGTTTTCCATTCGCAGAATGATGAAAAGAGAATGAAGGTCTGAATCCCCATGTCTCCAGCGGGGGCCAGAGGGAGGGCGAGCAAGGACAATATGCCAGCTATGCTATTTCACAAACAAAGTGGCAGCATGAACCCTGACACTGCTGGGCCTCCGCTCCAGCTTCCATGCTACGGCAGCACACAGCAGCGATGTTGCCTGGGGGTGCTGGCAATCCAACAGAAGGCTGCCACTTTGGAGGAAATACATTTTTGACCCTATGCCCCTGGGTGGGCCTTTGGCAACAGGAATCAAATGGTGGGTTCTGATAGCATGCAGCCTCTTCTGCCTGAGCTAAATGGCTCTATTGGCTGAGGCTGTTGCAGGCACAGCAAGATCATTCTGTGGCCTGGCCACCAATAGAAGGGATCTGAGCACTGCAGGCTAGAAGATGTGGTGCAACATCTGTACTATGCCATGCAGCACACTGGAAGTACCAGGAGTATAAGGCAGAGGGCAATGGGGAAGCCACTGCCTCTCACCAGTTAGAGATGGACAATATCCATCTATCCCTTCCCATAAGGAAGTTGATTAGCTGAAGAACCTCTGGGCTGTGGCATTCTACAGTCTCTTTGGGAAGGGAGATTCATTAATAGACCTATCACCTCAATGCCCTGTTGTTTGGTTCTCAAAATGATGTATTCTTGCTGACCCCAAGAACAGAATCTGTGCCTCACTGCTGGAGGGGCCTGATCTACTGTATCTCTACACCAATCCAGTGTGTACATAGCCCCTCGTGGACCATTGAAAGAGGACTGTCCAACCATCCACTTCATTGGAAGTAATTCAAGACCACTGGAGACACAGATGAGTTAAGGGTGAGGGGATTCCTACCAGGTTTGTCCTAACTAGGGAGCCCCTTTATCAACTCCACTAATTCCCTTGGCAGGAACCTGTCTTTGTGAAGCAGGAATCCAAAGTGCCTTTTCTCAAACGACAGGCACAATTAACTGACGATTATGGGGTCTACATGTACGTAGCCTCTGACGCACCACAACACAGAAGCAGTGATGTCGCCAAAAAAGCCTGAAGAGACTTGTATACAACCAAAAGATAGGGAGTGATATCCCCACGAAAGCAGGCTGCCACATAGACTACATCTTTCATCTGGTCACACCCAAGCTAGCTCAGCTAGCACAGACATGCTATGAGCTCATGCTTAAAGCAATCAGTCTTTGGACACCAAGCACACTTAAGGACTGATCAGACAGAGACAGGGAAGGTCTATGAAGACAATGAGTCACTTCTAAAATCAGAAACAGCCGCCAAAGAAACAAACCAAAAACGAAAACCAGGAACAAGCTCTTTCAAAACAGAGACAGCAAGATACAATCATACACAGAACAGAGGCGACAACACAATCAAGTATACAACATAACTGATTGGCTGTCCTGAAAGCAGGTTTTCCACTCTCACTGCTGCCTTTGGAGATGGGTACTATGCCCCTTGAAATGACTGACCAGATTACTTTGTTTTTAATATAATCACACGTTTTTGCACATTCAATCTCTATCTGCAAAAAATTAGTGGTTGAAACAAATCCTACCACTTGGACAGCTAGTCCCTGATTTGTACCTACCTAGTCATGTAAGTGGTATGATCTGCACTCACATTAATTGTGGTCTCAGTATGAGAAATCACAAAGCAGACCAAGCAGAAGTCCTTTTAAATATCTGGCCTTCTAAGGATATAGTTTGGTGAGGTTTCATTTGTCTATACTCAGAGCTTCCTATTTTGTAATGCAACCCCTGAAAACAGCCAGTTTCCATGGTTTAAAAAGATTAAGTGGACATAGTTGCTTTTTCTTCACATCTGGAACATGGAGAATTTTGCACCTCTTTCTAGATGGGTAAAAGCAGAATTCTGGAATTTGCGTCAGAATATTTACCAAGTTTGCAGAGCGGGACACATGGGCAAAGGTGCTGTCACATGTGACAGATTGGCCCTATTATCTCTGACCATAAACCTGGGTTGGGGGAAAGGAGAGGCTGATTAATGTATCACCTCTCTCTCAGCTCATGCAACAGATGACATTCAATATGGCCCTAATCCAAGCTGAGGGCAATTCACTGTAGTCTTAAGCTTCCCTTCAGTAGATGTCAAAATTTTTTACAAGCTTCATTACTCTCATTTTACAAGTGGGGAAACTGAGGCATGGAGAGGTGAAATAATGCACTCCAGATCACTCAGAACACCAAGGGGTGAACCAGGAGTAGAACCTATGTCTCCAGATGACTAGCTCATTGCACTGTATACTAGGCTAATGCTGCTTTTTCCATTATGATCACTTAGGTCACATCTACACAGCAGAGCTAAAGCTGAAATAAGCTACGCAACTTGAGCTACGTCAATTGAGTAGCTTAAGTCAAAAATAGCTTATTTTGGCTTTTGGCACTGTCTACACAGCAGGAAGAGCACTCTTTGTCTGACTTCCCTTACTCCTCGTACAATGAGGGTTACAGGAGTCAGAGTAAGAAGTCCTCAAGCTCGACATTTTTCCGACATTATGTTGAAATAACTGCTTGCAGCGTAGAGGTGGAATTTGTTATTTTGGAATAACTTCAGTTATTCTGAAATAACGCAGCTGTGTAGACATAGCCTTAGATTTGGTCCCATGGTGATTTGGCGGGTCTGCACATGTGCAGTAAGGCAGCCTCTGGACTATGCTGCAACAGTAGGCATCTCTTTCATCACACAGGGTAGGTGAAGTATTCATTGGCCCAGACTCTTGCTTATGCTTGCAAATCATTGGGGTGGAGGAAAGCAAGGTTGATATTCTAGGCACCAACCTGGGACTGAAAATCAAGGGGGATATTTCCCAAAGATCCAAAGTGGAGTTGACAGCTCCATTTCATCTTCCCCTCAACTTGTAGAGCAAGTGGTACTATCAGTGACCTGATAATCGGTCCACAGGTTACTGCACAGTGAGATATCCTTCGCGGGTACCTCCTTAAACCAATGAATGTGAACACCAGCAATGAAAGCTGGAATTTTGTCGGGTTGGCTTTAAACAGGAAGGACACACATTTTCCTTGTATTTTGGAATTTACTTTGGGCAAGGCAGTTAAGAGGGACTCAGGCTTGCAGTGTATTTCCACAGTAGCCAGCACTAGATACAGAATCAAAAAAGCTGGCAGCGGGTAAGGGAAAAACTACCTGTATAGGTGTGTATGCAAAAAGCAACTTTCTTAGACAAATTCAGACTGGATATGAGCCATACATTTTTAACAGTGAGGGTAATTAACCATGGGAACAATTTACCAAGGGTCATGGTAGATTCTCCATTAATAACAATTTTTAAATCAAGATAGAAGATTTTTTTTTCTAAAAGCTATGATCTAGGAATTATTTTGAGGGAAGTCCTCTGGTCTTTGTTATACACAAACTTGGAAGGATTCAATTTTTATTGGTAAATGTCAGTAAGGTCAATTTCACCATATGCACACAAACCAATGGAAAAAAAATAATTCCATTGATACAGATATTCCCACCCAGAGATATAGGCAAAGTCAGTAAAATGGTGGAGAACTTATTATGATTTGATTAGGAGCATTTACTTTGTACTTTATGACATGAGATGTTGACAATTTGTGTTTTAACTGTTATAAAATGTTAATTTTTTTTAATCTCATTTTCCACCATCATTAAAAAATCACTGTTGACCCTACCCCCATTGTCTGGCCCTCCCATACTTTCCAACAACTGTGAAAGTTTAAATCATTAAAAACAAAACAACCCTTTAAAATAACATCAATATCTGTCAACGATATAAAGAAAATCCAATTGTGCCAAGCCTAGTTATCGGGAAGGTTAGACGAGATGATCACAATGGTCCCTTCCAGAATCTATGAAATTCCCTTCCAGAATCACAATGGTGCTAAGAATTTATGAAAAACTGCAGCAGCAGAGAGAGATTCCCCCTGGTTGCACCCTGCAAAATTCCCTGTTGAGAGGCTCTACAGATGAGTCAGGTTCTATGGATCGAGAGGATGGATGCTGTCTGTTGCACTATCCCTTAGCCAAAGTGTGGACAGAGCAACCAAAGTCAGCATTCACTTGCACAAGTTCCCCCTCCATCCTGGGGAAGAGCAGAAGGGTTGAAGGTTGGAGACAGGAAGGCTGGAATTATTATTGCAAAGTGCTCCACTTAGGAAGGAACAATCAGTTTCACACATACAGAATGGGAAGCGACTGTCTAGGGAGGAGTACTACAAAAAGGGATTTAGGGGTCATAGTGGACCACAAGCTAAATATGAGTCAACAATGTGACACGGTTGCAAAAAAAGCAAACATGATTCTAGGATGCATTAACAGGAGTGTTGTGAGCAAGACACGAGAAATCATTCTTCCGCTCTACTCTGCAATGATTAGGCTTCAATTGGGCTATTGTGTCCAGTTCTGAGCACCACATTTCGGGAAATACGTGGAGAAACTGGTGAGGGTCCAGAGAAGAGCAAGAAAAAGGAGCAAAGGTCTGGAAAACATGAGCTATGAGGGAAGATTGAAAGAACTGGGCTTGTTTGGTTTGGAAAAAAGGAGACTGAGAGGGGACATGATAGCAGTTTTCAAGTATCTAAAAGGGTGTCAAAGGGAGGATGGGGGAACATTGCTTCTTATCCTATCATCAGAGGCCAAGTAGAACAATGGGCTTAAATTGCAGCAAGGGAGGTTTAGGTTGGACATTCGGAAAAACTTCATAACTGTAGTAAGTTGAGGGTCAGTAACATGGAGTCAGCAGGCCTAAATAGAGGCCGGTAACATGAAAACAGCAACAGGCCTTGCAATCTAGTGAGCAAGACTTTGGTTCAGTAACAGGAGCCAAGAAAGAGGCCCTATTGATAACTGTGTAATTGTGTAAGTTAGGTAGAGCATAGAAGGACACAGGGAGGCACTGGGTACAAACTGTAAGCCAAAAGGGAGTAACGGAACATCTTAAGAAATGTCTTGGTACAAAGACTTCCTAAAAACTAATGCACATACCGACCTAGATTCAGGACCAGGTCGGAATTGACAGCATGAAGGATAGTAAGTAAGCCCCCCTTCCGTAAGGTATGGGGTGGTATCTAAGCAACTGAGGGTGGTAACCTGGTACGTAAAGAAGTGATGTAAGTTGTTTGTACCTGTTTATACAAGGACACCGCAAAAGGTGCTCTCCGGCTGACCGGGGGGCGGGGGGGCGCACTAGGCGCCTGAACGGCAGGTGTCATTGCCTGAATTTACAGAATGCACAGTAGCTTAACTTTGACTAACTGCTGTTAATATCTGTTATATGGCAATAGGCCTGCCCGGTGTTGGTACCTTGTCAACGCAGGCCATAGTGCCCAGTGATGTAACATTGTACTGATCTCTGGTAGAGCTTCGCATTTGACAATAAACCTGCTCGATTGATTTCAAACCTTGCCTGCATCTGTCATTTCCGAGGCCTCTCAGAGATCTCCTGTGTTGACCCAAGTGCACGGGGTCTAACACTCTAGATAAAGGGAGTACCGATTGTTACGCATGCAGCCGAAAGTTTATTATCACCAACGGAGTAAAGGTCCTGTCAGGAGCGCGCCAGGATGACCCTGACCAGACGATGCTGACACTGACAGTCCAGACTACCGAAGGTACCGAGGTACGAAAACACCGAGGTATGACATCAGGGGGTTAAACACTGGAATAAATTGCCTAGGGAGATTGTGAAATCTCCCTAGGCATCTAGGGATAGACATCTATCAAGGATGATATAGACCGTGCTTGGCAGGGCACTGGATTTGATGATCTCTTGAGGTCCCTTCCAGCTCTATTCTATGATTCTATGATTATGGCAGCTTGTTTGCAAAGAATTCCATGACTCCCAAAGGAACACTCCATCTTAGCAACTCTCTCCTTTACCATTGAGTGCAAGGATGCTACATGAGCTGGGGTTGGGGCTATCCGCACACCTTGTTATCTTCCTGCAGCGTGACTATGATTCACAGCTAGAAGTGATCTATGCAGCTGAAAAAGGGCTTGAAAGCCAGTGAGCATGTCCCGTTTCCTGAATTGCACGGGGGTGCAGAAAGCATTAGGCTGTATGACACTGGATCGCAAAGTAGCACTTTGCCTGGAGGTCCATTCAGATGAATTAGAAAAAAAAAAGAGCCATTAATTAACTTGACATAAGCAAGGCTGATGCAGGGCAATGTCACCTTTTCTCTATGGCTGTGTCTAGACTGCATCCCTCCGTCGACAGAGGGATGCAAATCAAGCATGTTGAAATTGCTAATGAAGCAGGGATTTAAATATCCCACGCTTCATTAGCATAAACATGGCCACCGCTTTTTTTCAAAACAGAGCTTTTTCGAAAAAAACAGCAGTCTAGATGCAGAACTGTCGAAAATAAACCCTTTTTCGACAGATCCTGTAAACCTCATTTTTTGAGGCCATGTTTATGCTAATGAAGCATGGGATGTTTAAATCCCTGTTTCATTAGCAATTTCGACGTGCCTAATTTACATCTCTCTGTCGACAGAGAGGTGTAGTCTAGATGTAGCCTATGTCACATGCCACATGGATTTCCGCCTCGGTCTGATGTTTTGTCACCAGCAATCCCCACATTTTAGATCAGTGGTTTGCAGGGCTTTTTTGGGAATGTGAGATGAAGGATGAAGAGAGAGCAGAGGAAGGTGGAGATATTATTCTAATGAAGAGTATATATCAGAGAGAGCAGTGTATATGTATATGTATAACACTATGTTATACTATACTACCGTCCTTGACCACTTTTTAAAATCTTGGCCTTAATACCCAGTATACTACATGCAAAACTCAAAAGTATTTGATGCATCACCTTCATCGTTCTAATCAATGCATTTACGATGAAGTCTTATCCCATGCTATACTTCATACCAGTCCACATACCATCTAGGCTGCAGCCTCTCCAATACACCCTAAGAACTGCTGCAATAGATCAGGAAAATAGTTCCCTTTTTGAAAGCCGTCTAGATTCTGAGTTTTTCTGTAAATAATCCATTCTGATCCTGAAGGTGAAATCCTAGCCCCATTCTCTTCCCCGGAGGGAGCAGGGGGCAAAACTTCCTGGTCAGATTCTTGTCAATCCAGAGTAAAAAAGCCATAACAAACAACAACAGCAAAAGAAAAATTCTGGCATATGTTAAATTCTACAGGGCAAAAAAGACACAAAAATAAATCCACTTTCAAAATTCTAAGAGAGCATTAATTGATGTAGAACCAAAAACCATGCCAAAATATAAAAGATTCCAAAGGTACTTCTCTATGTCACTGTAAATCACCATGGCTCAAATTGTAGAAGGCCTCGTTTGAAACTTCCCTTGATGAACCCTACCATTGTATCTCATTGAAAACGTGCCTTTCTTGCTAAATAAACATGATCGTAGGTAAACCTCAAGAAAATCCTTTCACATCTTGTTATCCCACCATTTAGATTAGGGCTTTTATAACCAGGGCCACTCCTAACCAATCGGTGGCCCTGGGCCAAGCAAAAAAAAAAATTGTTCAAGAAAAAAAAAGGGTTGAGGAGTAACCAGGGAAACCTGGGGGGAGGATTCGGGAGGTTGGGCCGAAATGCGGTCATGACCTGCCCCTAAGACTGGCTCTGTCGGTGGCCCCTTGAAAATGGCAGCCCCGGGAGACCGTCCGGCTCGCTTGCCCCTAAGACCAGCTCTGCTTATAACTTATCTTGTAGCACAACCACAGGATTGGCTGTTACCCTCTACTGTAACTTTTCAGTGCTCATATATTATTTCTGTAACATGAAGACCAAAGATAAATTCTTTAGTGTTTGTGACTTAATTGCAATTTCCCATTTCAATGCTTGAACATCTGGGGTGCAAACTGTTCAGATTGTTTGTCAATTTCTCTTTCACTGTGCTCATGCTCCTTGCAAAGGAGAATCACACTAAGAAGAGGAAGAGAAGCATCAAGAGAGGCTTAATCCCTGAAGTAATTACATCTTGATAAGGCAAAAGGCCTTCCAGAGGCATTGGGGTTTGGAATGCTTTCCACATGCTACAACATTACGACAGGCATAGCTAGCTCTCCCCACCACACAGTCCTTCCAGAGAGGAGCAGGCTGGAACCAGGCCCCTGCTTGCAAAAGCACGCGGGTGACGCTAGCCTGCAGCAGCCACCTCATCACTGCTGTTTCCTGTGCCTGAGCCAGATGATGAGTGATTTCTCCTTGGGAGCCTTGGGGATGGTGAAAAATCCCCAAGGCAGAAGCTCATTAGCTCATCCATAATATAATCAAAGACAGAGGAGGTCCTGCCACTAACCTGCTGGGCGTCCTTGGGCAAGTTACTCCACCTCTCTGTACTTCTCTTTCCTTTTCCACTCTTTGTCTGTTTTGGCTATTTAGCTGAGTGCAGCAGGGACTATCTCTCACTAGTGTTTTCGGCGCCTAGCACAATAGGTCTCCACTCCCAGTGAGGGTATCTGTATGCTACCGTAACACAGGCAATAAATAATATAATCAATCCCTATGCATGCAGATTTTTCTTTTTATATATTTTGGAAAAATATCTTATAAGATTCCAATGTTCTGCCAGACTTTCACTCTTGGGATCCAAGAGACAGGATCCACCATTTCCAGGCCAAGAGTGTATCTTATTTGTTTTTCTGCTCTCTCGGCTTTTTCCTGATTTAATAATACCATTCATGTTTTCAATTAACTAGCTGTATCTTGCTATATCTACTCATGGCAGATGGCTAGCTGAGATAGATTTCACTCAGAAGGCATTCCGATACTATAGTGATAATCAGCAGTATAAAATCATAAGATAGTTCTGTCTATTTCACTTTTATTTTTGTGTGTAGCGTTGTTGCAGCCAGGTCAGTCCCAGGATATTAGAAAGACAAAGTGGATACAGTCATATTTTTGATTGGACCCATTTCTGTTGGTGAAAAAGCAAGCTTTCGAGCTACAGAACTCTTCTTCAAGCACCTAATGGGTTTAACAAGACCTCTGAACTCTTCCTCAAGAGCTCAGTGTAAGCTCAGAAGCTTCTCTCTACCAACAACGGAAGTTGGTCCAAAATAACATACCTTCACCCGTCTTTTATTTTTAGTAATTCCAGTGTCTTTAGCAGTTCCCAGGCACTTTCCTCACTCCTGTCTTTTAAAAGCCTTTTTTATTATGGCTAGCATTGCCAAACTTGAGGCTGGGACTTTCCCATGACTGGTGCCAACTCCCAAAGAAGGTCTACAAGATACTGGGACCTTACTCTCAAAGGAGCTCTTGAGAGTCCCAGCCGAGGCACTGAAGAGAAGCACCTAACTTCAAAAGCAACTAAATAATCAAACTCTGCTTTTCAAAGGTGCCTAGTAATCCCAGTTCCTGCTGGAGTCAGTGCAACAGCAGTAGAATCATCAAATACTGGAACTGGAAGGGACTTTGAGAGATCATCAAGTCCAGTCCCCTGCCATCACGGCAGGACCAAGTACCATCTGGACCATCCCTGAAAGATGTCTAGCTAACCAGCTCTTAAATATCTCCAATGATGGAGATTCCACAACAAGCCTAGGCAATTTATTCCACTGTTTAACCAGCCTGAGAATTAGGAAGTTTTTCCTAATGCTCAACCTAAACCTCCCTTGAGGCAATTTAAGCCCATTGCATCTTGTCCTATCATCAGAGGCCAAGAACAACAATTTTTCTCCCTCTTTCTTATAACACCCTTTTAGGTACTTGAAAACTGCTATCATGTCCCCTCTTAGTCTTCTCTTTTCCAAACTAAACACACCCAATTATTTCAGTTTTCCCTCACAGGTCATGTTTTCTAGACCTTTAATCCTTTTTATTACTCTTCTCTGGACCTTCTCCAAATCTTTCTTGAAATGTAGTAGCATGCTTCTGAGAAGCCTAAAAACACATTATCTGTGAAAATAAACATTTACAAATTCAGCATAAAAAATGAGAAAATAATAAGCCTGGAGAATGAGAATATCACCAGTTTTCGCTTTCCATGTCAAAATGCATTTCCCTTTAAGAGTTTCCATTGGCCTTTAAGCAATTCTGTTATTCACATATAACATTTCTAGTCATTCTTTCAAGCGTGGGTATGTAGTTTACCAAAGTTTAATGAGTGCCCGAATAAGCACCAGAGGAAAATTGCACGTAACTGGACAGTAATCCAATGGGTTAAACAAGGCCTCTAAACTTTTCTTTTTAATATCATTGTTATTCAAATGTTTTCTCCTTTGATCAGGGATAATGGCTTTTTTTTTTGTTAGCATTATTACTGACTTTTTCCCACCCTACCCTATCTAAATCTATTGTGCCATAATTTATGAACTGTCTAGGGACACAATGAAAAGTTATTAGTTATAAAGGGCATCCTTGGAAAGTATATCCTATAAGTATGTTCAGTTAGAGAAACCAAAGTAAACAAATTAGCTTGTGCATTACTTCCCACTGAATCAGAACCATACTTCTGTTTGCTACTTGAAGACATGCTAAAATCATTAGAGAAGACCTGGTTCATACAGTAACTTGTACGAGTGGGTGGCTTTTTTCTCAGAGATGTGCTGTCCCTCTGGAAACGCTCCCAAATGTGGTCAAGTTATAAGCCTTGAAAAATTGCAGCTCCTACATGCTCAGTAAGGATTTCATAGAGTTTAGCAGCTAAATTCAGAAAAATAAAATCCATCCACATAGGGTATGTTAAGCCATAGACTGAGCAGACCTCTGATAACTGAGAGGTCGAGGGGAGGACTGATAGCAGAAAGCCTGTCTCTCATGCCCAGGCAGCGTGGCGAAAGCAATGTGCTGATTCAAAACCAGAAGGGCCAAGAGCCAGAGAAGTTTGATTTCAAAGTGACTTTCCTCACATTCCACAGGAACTCTGTGGTAGAGTCAAGGACAGAATCCAGCTGCCCGGAACATTTACTCTGGCATTTCCTAACTTTGAAAGGCTGGGCTTTGCAAACTCAACAATGTTATTTTTCTGGTCTGGGTGAGTTTGTTTGCAATTAATGCATAAAGGACCCAACCAAGATTGGTGCCCTGTTGTGCTAGGTGCTGTACATACATGGAGTAAATCCCCTCCTCAAAAAATGATCATTTGAACAAATAAGCCAGGCAAAAATGAGGAAAAAGAAGGGTTATCTCTCTTTACAAATAGAGTTAAGGCACAGAAAGATTAAGCCCCAGATCTGTATAGGTACTTAGGATTGCTATACTCAGGGTCACAACATATAAATGACCGAAGAGCCTAAATCTCATAGGCAATTGATGGGATTTACACTCATAAATGCTTAGATTTCAAAAAAGAGATTTAGGTTCCTAAAACAGTTAGATATTATGATCCTAAGTGCAGCAATCCTTAAAAGCCTTTAAAAATCTGGGCCTTCAGTGCCTTGACCAAAACCAAGAAAGGACTCAGCTGTGGAGCCAGGAATCAAACTGAGATCTCCTGAATCCCGTTTGGGTCCCATCACCACAAATTATCCTCCTGCATTGTTTAGTATTTAATTCCTCAGAAATCAACACCCATAGGTGGTGGGTGAACACCCAGCTAGGGAAGGTAAATCCCACCCCTGAGCCTTCTGCCCGAAGTCCCACCTCTTCCATGACCTCCCGCCATTGAACCAAGCCTTAGCTTCATTGTAGGTTATTGCCCCCTGCCCCTGAACATTCTCAAACCCATTAGATTCCCCCAGCTTGGCGGACAACATGGCTCCACCCTTCCTGGTCATGCAGAGCGCTTGGCAGGTGGAGATCTGGGTAGCTGTGCCGTGGCCCCAGCCCTCCTGGGCAGCTGGAGAGCTGGGCAGCCACACTGCAAATGCTAAGCAGCCACACCTCAGCCATCCCGGGCGACCAGACTGTAGGCAGATTTGGGAAGGTGATGCCTTCCTTTGCCCACATTACCCACCATCCGTTTGCTCCTTTTGTTGACCTCTGTCTTGTACGGAGGTGCCAAGAGCTGTGTGCAAAAATCTAGGTGCAGTTTCACCAGTCAGGGACTATCAGGCTACGTCTATACTGCAAAGTTTTGGCGCAAAAACTTGCAGAGCGTCCACACACAAGCGTTTTTGCACAAGAAAATTTACAGTGAATTGACAGAACAGAGGGGTTTGTGCGGTGTAGGTAATCCTCTTTTTTTATGAGGAATAACTCCTTTTTGCGCAAGACTTATTGCACAGAGGTGCATGTGGACGGGCAGCGAGGGTTTTTTTGCACAAAAACATCCTATCAAAACAAGCACAAGTGCCCTGGTGGCCATTCTGTTAATGGCAATCAGAGCATTCTTGTGAGAGAGCGTCCATGCAGTCTGGATGCTCTCTTGTGCAAAAGTGCATCATTTTTCAGATGTGTTTTTGCAGTGTGTACGTGCTCTTGCGCAAGAAGTTTTGCGGAAGATCTCTTCCACGAAAAGCTTCTTGCACAAGAAGCCTGCAGTGTAGATGTAGCCTCATTTAGCTGTGCTTCCAAACTACTATCTTTCTACAGTAGTGGTGTACAACCTATGGGTCACAACCCCCCAGGGGGTCGTGAATGTCTTTCCAGCGGGGTCGCGGTGCTTAGATCCAGCCAGCCGGGGGCTGGGCCCAGCAGTTGGCAGCCCCCACAGCATGGTACCTAGATCTGGCCGGCCAGGGGCTGGGCCCGGCAGTTGGCGGCCCCCGCAGTGCAGGGGTTGTAGATCAAAAAAGGTTGCACACCGCTGCTTTACAGGACCAGAGCACCCTCTGGCTATGTATAAATTGCAGGCTTCTTTCAGAAGAAGCTTTTCCAGAAGAGATCTTCCAAAAAAACTTCTTCCAAAAGAGAGTGTCCACACAGCAAAAGTGAATTGAAAAAGCGATCTGCTTTTTCGAAAGATAGCATCCACACTGAATGGATGTTCTCTTGCGTTAAAGCTGTGATTATTATGGACGAATGGCCACCAGGGCACCTGTGCTTTTTCCTCTTTCCCCTTTTTTCGAAAGAACTCCCTCTTCCCCGTCCACACACGCCTTTTTCCAAAAGAGCTCTTTCAGAAAAAGGCTTCTTCCTCATAGAAAGAGGTCTACCAATGTCGGAAAAACTCCTCTGTTCTTTCGATTTTTTTTCGAAAGTACGCGATTGCAGTGTGGATGTAAGTGAATTTTTTTCGGACAAATGACCATTTTTCTGAAAAAAACTCTGCAGTGTAGACATACTCCCAATCTCAGTCTCTTTTTTTCATTGTCCTTCTACAGAAGAGACTAGTGTGTGCAAATTAAAGATGCTTTTATCTGTAACATCCATGAAGGAAATCCTATGTCTCTGATGAACCTGGCTTCCTCAATTTCCTGTTTGCCATATAGCTGTCTGCATTGGATGGGTCTTGGGAACATTTTTTGGGGAAATCTTTTGCTATCTCTGTTAGAAGCCAGACTCCTTCAGTTAGCAAGAATAAGGATTTGTGCGCACAGAGAGAGAGAGACCGCTGTGGAAACAAAACGAATGAATAGAAAACAATCCAATAAAAGAGCCTATCCTATTATAACATTTGCGGTTCTGGCATTTGCTGGCTTTGGAGTAGGTTCAAAATAAATAAGGAAATGTGCATTTCATTAAATGCTAATATTTGGAAGACCAGGGGGGAAATGATGAAATGCTTCCAACGGCATTCGCAAGGACACTGCACACAAAAGCAGGTTCCTGGTTTGCTTTTATTTGTAACGTTGTGACCTTGGAATTAATGCATGATGTGGAAAGAAAGGAGGCTGTTTTCTCAGACAATTGCTATACCTGTTTGAACCAACTTGTCCAGTGCTCTGCTTTGTTTTTCAGC
Source organism: Apalone spinifera (assembly GCA_030068395.1). Classification (NCBI taxonomy): domain Eukaryota; kingdom Metazoa; phylum Chordata; order Testudines; family Trionychidae; genus Apalone; species Apalone spinifera. Next base: position 175,418,259 of record CM057847.1, read on the forward strand.
CATTACAGTGGCATCTTTCTATAGGCGTTTTGATCTTTTGTCCAAACAGTCGCTATTTGCGGTTCAAAGGAGCAGCAAGCTTCAAATCAGGCACATGAAAAAGAAGCTAAATCTTTACCATATAAGGACAAAATAAACTGGATTCTGAATTTTAATACCATGGCAGGTAAATCAATTCTAACCCACACTTTCCTAATCTGTAAAGTTCTTATTAATGACTGAGCCTTGGGATCTACTCCCAGCTCACCCAGAGCTAACTACGTGCAGTCGCTCAGATGATGAATTGCTTCTTCTGTAAAACAAGGGGAATTTAAATGGCCAACCCTCCCAGTTTCAGCAGGAGCTTCCTGGAATCGGGTTTGATGTCCCAGAGGTTCCTGAAGCCAAACTGGGAGATCAGCCACTAAAAGTCTGGAGGTGCAGCAGGGCTAAGGCAAGTTCCTTTCATGTACTGGCCCCATGTCACTTCCAGAAGCAGCTGTCATGTCCCTCCCTGCATCCCCTAGGCAGGGAAGAGCAAGGGTCTCCATTTGCTTCCTCCACCCTGAGCAATGACTCTGTAGCTCCCATTGGCTGGAAATTGGCCAATGGGAGCTGAGGGGGAAATGCTGCAACCCTCCCACTAGAGGTTGCAGGGACATGCTGGTCACTTCTGAAAGCAGTGTGGGGACAAGCCAGGTATCTAAGGTAAACGCTGCTCAGCTGGAGTCAACACCCTGACCCCCGCCCACACTCCAACCTCTTGCCTCAGCCCTGACCACTTCCCAGAGCCTATACCCTGCAGCTCCTTCCATACCCTGAACCCCTCCTGCACCCCAGCCAGGTGCACCAGCCCTGAGCACTCCCTACCAGAGCCTACACTCCCTGAACTCCCTGCCATACCCAAATTCCCTCCCAGAATCTGCACCCCTCCCACACCGCAACCCCCATCCCATCCTGGTGAAAGTGAGTGAGGGTGGAGGAGAACAAGTGATGCTGTGGAGGATGAAGCACTAGGATGCGAGACCTCAGAAGAATTGGGGTTAGATGCAGGTCCTCATGGAAGGGGCAGAACAGGGGGTGGGTCAAAAGATTTTGGGTTTGTGTGATTGGACAATTGACAACCCTAAGGAAAATGCTGCTTACTTGCCTCTTACTCTAAAACAGGGGTGAAGAACCTTTTCGGACCAGAGGCCACTGATCCAGAGAAAAACCAGTCAGGGGCCCCACACAAGTGAGATGCCCCCAAAAAAACAACCCTCACTGACGTGGCCCCCAACTGAGAAGCAGAAAGACACTCCCTACGTTCCTCTCCCAGACCAGAACCTACGGGGGCCCAACCTAGCAGATTTTCTGTGCTCCATAGAATCATAGAGCTGGAAGAAACCTCAGGAGGATCAGCAGGGAAGCTGGAGTGCTAGTGCAGGTTCCCCAATGCTGGGGAGCGGTCCTGAGCCTCAGGGGCCAGATCCAGACAGGCTGAAGGCAGCATCTGGCCCCCCAACCTGAGGTTCTCCAGCTTTGCTCTAAAAGTATTAGGCTGAGCTTAAAAATTCAGTGAATTCTTACCCTAATAAGTGGAAGAGGTGAGACTAGTATGCATAGTCTGTTGGATACAAACCTGGCATTCCTCTTCCTCCGAGCCAGGCCTATTCTGAGAGGTAAAAAAAGCAGGACAATTTAGGGCCCTTTATGAAGTGATGGGTCCATACAGCTGCCTCAGAAAGATTCATAGAATCATAGAGCTGAAAGATACCTCAGGAGGTCATCAAGTCCAGCTCCCTGCCCAAAGAAAAACCCCAACTAAATCAATCCAGCGAGGGTTTTGTCAAACTGGGTATGTCTGCACTAGTCCCCTAGTTCGAACTAGGGTGTCTAATGTAGGCATTCGAACTTGCAAATGAAGCCCGGGATTCAAATATCCCGGGCTTCATTTGCATGTTCCCGGGCGGGCGCCATTTTTAAATCCCCTTAGTTCAAACTGACTGCCCGTGGCTATACACGGCAGTCAGAAGTTAATCTGAACTAAAACCTTAGTTCAAATTAACTGTTACTCCTCCTGCAATGAGATGTAACAGTTAATCCAAACTAAGAACTTAGTTCGGATTAACTTCTGACTGCCGCGTGTAGCCGCGGGCAGTCAGTTCGAACTAAGGGGATTTAAAAATGGCGCCTGCCCGGCAACTTGCAAATGAAGCCCGGGATATTTGAATCCCGGGCTTCATTTGCAAGTTCAAATGTCTACATTAGCCACCCTAATTTGAAGTAGGGAGCTAGTGTAGACATACCCGCTGAGACTTAAAACCTCTAGGGATGGAGATTCCACCACGTCCCTAGGGAACCCATTCCAGTACTTCACCACTCTCCTAATGAAATAGTTTTTCCTAATGTCCAACCTAGACCTCTCCCATTGTAACTTGAGACCATTGCTCCTTGTTCTGCCATCCATCACTACTGTGAACAGCTTCTCTCCATCCTCTTTGGAACCTCTCTTCAGGATATTGAAGGCTGCTATCAAATCCCCACTCACTCTTCTCTTCTGCAGACTAAACAAACCCAAATCCCTCATTCTTTCCTTATAGGTCATGCTCTCCAGCCCTCTAATCATTTTGGTTGCCCTCCACTGCCCTCTCCAATGTGTCCACATCTTTTCTATAGTGAGGGACTGAGAACGGGACACAATACTCCAGGTATGGCCTCACCAGAGCCGAATAAAGGGGAATAATCACTTCTCTAGATCTGCTGGCAATTCTCTTCCTAATGCAGCCTAATATGCCATTAGCCTTCCTGCCTACAAGGACACACTGTTGACTCATATCCAGCTTCTCATTTCTGCAGAGCTGCTACTTAGCCATTCGGTCCCCAGCTTATAACAATGCTTGGGATTCTTCCGTCCCAAGTGCAGGATTCTACACTTGTCCTTGTTGAACCTCATCAGATTTCTTTTGGCCCAATCCTCTAATCTCTCTAGGTCACTGTGTACCCTATCCCTACCCTCCAGTATATCTACCTCTCTCCCTAGCTTAGTGTCATCCACAAACTTGCTGAGAGTGCAATCCATCCCCTCATCTAGGTCATTAATAAAATGTTGGACAAAAACCGCCCTAGAACCAATCCTTGGGACACTCCACTAGAAACCATCCACCAACCTGACAACAAGCCTGTTGATCATTACCCGCTGGGCCCGGCCTTCTAGCCATCTTTCTATCCATCTTACTGTCCATTTATCAAATTTGCATTCCCTTAACTTGCTGGCAAGAATATTGTGGGAGACCGTATCAAAAGCTTTGCTGAAGTCAAGGTATATCACTTCCACTGACTTTCCCATATCCACAAAGCCAGTTACCTCATCATAGAAACTAATCAGATTGGTCAGGCATGACTTGCCCTTCGTGGCTCCATGTTGATTATTCCTGATCACTTTCCCCTGTTCCAAGTGCCTCAAAAAGGCATCTACCTGAGTTCAGGGCCACCTCTCCGATAGCTATCAAGCTCATACTCCACCGCCAAAGGTTGCAGAGTTTAAAAACAAAGAGGTTGGGAATTATTTTCTGACCCTGATAAACATGCTCTTGTCTTCATTACTGCTGAAGCATTTTTGATCCAGCTTGCCAGCAAAATTCAGTCCAAGGCACACCCCACGCATTGGAAATTGGATAAAGATTTGGATAAAGATTTTACAAACTGAGAAGAAACTGAAAACAATGGCCAAAGATGGAAAGGGCCGTCTTGCTGGATGAATGGATCACTGCCCAAAAATCCAAGCCATTATCAAGTCCGGAGCTAAGAGCTGTACTTTGTCTTTTATTGCAGCCTTGACGTGTAGGAGGTATTGTGTATAGTGGGCTAGAGGAGAGAAGGTAGGACTATTGCAGTTTGCTTTTATCTGTGCCCAGCTCTGCTGATGACTTCCTGTGTGCCTCAGTTTCCCCATCTATAACCTAGGGTCATTGTGCCTCAAAAGTATAACAGGTAGTTTGGCATGCCTTGTTCATTTAATGTGGGCAAAATGGCATGAAACTGCTAGTGCAAAGGGGAAACAGTTATCTGTTACATTGAGTGCCTAATCTCACCTTTGCAGGTCAAGCTATGGGCTTCCTCTCCATTGTTAAAACACCAAATGTGTATCTACGCCACCTCTGCCCTCAGCTTCATGCCCTCTTACCCAGAGCTGCAAGAAAGGGGAAGCACAAAGCTGCTCCTTTGGCAGGGGAATTCTCCCATGGCCAAGTCCCACAGCAGGGCACATCCGAACAAGCGCACATGACCTCATTGTTGGCACACAAGACAAAACTCACTCCACTCATGGATGGAAAAACTTAAAGGGAACCCTGCTCCTCAGTGCTTCTGGGGCTCAATGTCGAAGTAGCAGGTCCACAGAGAGGGAGCCTGTCTAGGACAAGTTTCAAGGCTTCCCTATAGTGTGGACACACTGTTTTGAAATAGTTATTTTGGGAGTTATTATTTCAAAATAGGTTATTGCCAAATAATTTCCTAGTGTAGACATGCCTCAGTCCCATAGTCTTTATCCAGGCAAAATTCCCCACTGAAGGCATGCCTTGAATAAAGACTGGGCCAAATACTCAGGATAAAGCCCTTAAAGGGATCATCACATTCAATACATATGCAAAAACATTCTCCAGAACTTAAGTTGACTCAAATAGGGGATTTTATTTCTTCAATAATTATTTTTAAAATAAATATTCATGTTATGAGCTTCGATTCAGCTAGCTAACTTCTAGTGTAAGATACACTGATGTCAATGGGCCCTGATTATCATTTACACTAAGGCTGTGTCTAGACTGGCCAGTTTTTCCGGAAAATCAGCCGCTTTTC
>CM057847.1:175440793-175454190 GCA_030068395.1 Apalone spinifera
TGACTGAGTCCAGAGTCATCTCTGAACCTGAGGATCATTCATGGAGTTTGTGAGAGCACCATCTTTCAGTTAGTTAGCCAGGGAATTTGTTTTGGGGACCCCCTACTCCCTGAACTGTGTCCTCAAGCCAGGGAATAAGGGTTTGGGGATTTTATAACCTGCTGCAGATTAAACCTGTGGAGGGATTTACCACCTTATCCTGCTTGTGAGTCCTTTGGGCTGTACTGAACCCAGTCAGCCACATTGTTAAACCACTGCAGAGAAGAATTTTGTAGTCATAGGTCATCAAGGGCCCCAACAAAGTACGCATACCAACGGGACACTAATCTCACATTTGCTACATCAAGTCACTTGACTGGGACAAGTCACAGGTATTAGCAGCGTGGGCACCAGTGAACCTAAAAATAGTGTTTTACCCTGTTGTGTTATATTTGTCTCCTATATAATATCATTATTGTGTTGAACATATTGTATGTGTTTGTGTTATTTCTTGGAAGTCTCCAACTATCTGGCAAGTAAGTGGGGATTACCCTGTGGTTAGAATTGTCCTCCCAAGCTGCCCTGGTGACCCCTGCCAGGAAGGAGTGAGGGAGGTGGAGGCACTGCCAAATAAATTCATAGGGAAAAATAAAGAGAATACACCCTGCTGAGTAGATGGCAGAATCCAGAAGAACCCAGACCTGTCCATCAAAACCTGTAAGCAGACTGGCATTAAAGAAGGTAACCAGGTGGAGAGGGGGCACTACACCAATATAAAAACCTGTCTCTTTTAATGAAAAGTGCTACACAAACTATGCTCTCAAGGTGTACAGGCTCCCAGAGGATGGCAACCCACTGCTCTGTCTCCCAAGACTGGCTCCTCAATACACTACCCAAAGTTGAGCAGGATTTGTCAGATATTACACAATTGTCACGTGGAACTTACCAGCATGCAAACAAGACTCTGTCCAGTCAGACTCAGACTTTGGGAAAACAGACACAGGTGGCGGTAAGCCCAGAGCACTTCCATCCAAATCCTTGAAGAGAGCCTTTCTTGAGCCTTCACATCCCATCTCAAGAGGTGCAAAGTCCTTGGATCCATTGATGCTGATGGACAGGAAGGGGAACATTAGTGCTGAGAAGGCAGGGAGAGAAGTCACATGGTACTGGCCGAAGTTATTCATCCCCAGGAAATGCATTTTTAAAAAATATATACAAATTATCCCCACAGCGATGCAAATTAACCTGCTTGTTCAAAAAGTGAAAAAGGGAAAATAAGGACTAACTGGCGAAATGTGATTATCATGAGCAAGGTCTGATGTGCTCTGACACCCTGAAATTCTGCAACAATGTTTGTTTTCATCATGGATGGGCTAATCCTCAGATATGAGATCCAGATCCCAACCTCCCAAACACTGCTGGTGATCAGACGCAGAAACCTGCTTCTGCCCCCTAGGATACAGCTAATTCCCATTCACCTCTCTGTGGCAGGGGCCAGAGCACCTCACGCAGTTGGCTCAGTTCATTGAAAAGACTGGCAACAATATCTCAGGGACATTCTGATTTTGCTTCATCTCTAGCTTTCAAACAGTTCAACACCGCAAAGATCCACTGCACCTCAGCAGCCACTCATCAGTGTCCACAGGCTTTTGTCATTCCTGCGACATTCACAGCCGGATGAAAATGGCTATGCAATACAGTTTTATATAGAAGCCAAAACAAGTCCAGCTCATCAAAACTGAATTAAGCTATGTCCTAAGTAACTAAATATGACAGACCTCCCCAGTAATGGTCCCAAACTAGAGTTTGGGACAGACTCTGTCACAAAACTGAAAGATGGTGTAAGCTGGTTTTGGATGCTCTCATGAAATGAATCCTGGGATGAGTTTCAGGAGAGCTTGAAGCAAGCTTTGAATACATCTGTCATTGGGAGAAATTTTACGAAGGATAATGTTTTCAAGAGGAAGCCAGCGAACCCCTAGTAGTTGGTGTGTATGCCACTCAATAGCATCTTTTGGGTCACTGCTGGGAGGGAGAAAACTGGTCATTAGGTCTGAAACTCCAAGTAGCTTACTCCTCCAATGTAAATCATAGAACCATAAAATACTAGAACTGGAAGGAACCTTGAGAGGTCATCAGGTCCAGTTCTGCCCTAATGGCAGGGCCAAGAGCCATTGAGATCATCCTAATAGATGTTTGTCTGGCCTGTTCTAAATATCTCCAATGACGGAGATTCCACAACCTCCCTAGGCAATTTATTCCAGTGCTTAACCATTCTGACAGTTAGAAAGTTTTTCCTAATGTCCAACCTAATTGTCCCTTGCTGCATTTGAAGCCCATTGCTGCTTGTCCTATTATCAGAGGTTAAGGAGAATATTTTTCTCCCTCCTCCCTGTGACACCTTTTTATGTACTTAAAAGCTGCTATCATGTCCCCTCAGTCTTCTCTTTTCCAAACTAAACAAGCCCAATTCTTTCAGTCTTCCCTCCGAGGTCATGTTTTCTAGACCTTTAATCATTTTTGTTGCCCTTCTCTGAATCATCTCCAATTTCTTCACATCTTTCCTGAAATGTGGTGCATGGAACTGGACACAATCCTCCAAATGAGGCCTAATTAGCTCAGAGTAGACCAGAAGAATTACTTCTCACCTCTTGCTCACAACAATCCTGTTAAATTGTATAGTTTGGAGTGTCACAGAGTCTAATACTACTCACCTGTATTACTGCTATTTATAATTTATGCTACTGCCGTGCTCAGCAACCCTAGTCATGAACCCTGTTATTCTAGATGGTGTCACAACACAAAACAAAAAGATAGAGGCTAGTAATCTTAGTATAAGGCAAAAGACAACAGATGGATATGGACAGATGGAGAAGCACAAGGAAACAATGCTCTGCAATCTGTCAGATTTCTTGATTTCCGATTTCTTATGCAATACCTATTGATTGGTGTTTGGAACGGATCTGAGCCTTAACAGGGCAAATAAACAGAGCAAAGCTTTACTCTGCACAGCTTCAGAGAAATGGGCGACAATGGTTCCCAAAGTTGGTCCAACTCTAGCATTGCACAGACATAATTACAGTTTGTATCTACCACCAGTGGGCGTCTCTTCTGGCTGACCTTCACCATGATATGATGTGTGCTCCCCATTTCCTCTTAGGATTCCTACCCAGACTCTTACTCAAGGTTAGCTTTATGGTAGTTTTGCAAAGCAGAAGCAGCACAAGGAGGCCATCAAAAGGGCCCCAAATTGACCTACCATTTTTAAAAGCTTGGATTTAATACACGTCTGCCGACGATTCAGTAACAACAATAAAAATCTGAACTTTACCCACAGATTTAGCAGGATGCTCGGAGAGCACTTTGTTTTCTGTATGTCCATGCACCATGTGTGATAACCATCAGCTCTTGCAATGCATTGTGTGTGCAGCCAGTGACAAACAGTGTAATACTGTGGACTGGATTCAATGGTGAAATATAATAGGAACTGACGAGCTGGACAGTTCACAAAAATCCACACACACTCTAATGCCCAGAGCAAAAGGAGAAAACGCACTGGCAGCCTGCTGGAGGGGCTGTGGATTGGAGCAGCAGGGAACACCTCTGATTGTTTTTGACTGGCAACTGGGGTTCATGTTGGGCTTCATTGCTGCAGCAAAGCTTTCATGACAATGCCTGTGTACTCCGTTCACCAGCTGTACATATAAATAAACTGGCCCCTGTTTCCCGTGGATTCTGCATGTGTGAACTGCTGAAACCTCAGGTTACAGAGAAGTGCTCTTTCTTCCTGATCCATGTTCTGCTATGCTCAGCAGATACAGTCTCCTGGCAGGAGTTAGACTGGCACATATCTGACATCTCTGTTTGCCTGATGCCACTTAGCGCTGCTGCTGTGATCTCACAGGCAAAAAATCAAACCATACAAAAAGAGCACGTTAGCCACCTTAGGGCTGATTGCTGGAATTCTTAATTTTTTTCTAAGGTCTGGCATTGAGGAGTCAGCTGTGGCCTGGACCGAATATAAAGCTGCTGACTACCTGAAGCTACTTTTGCTACACAGATCCTAGTAATAGGAGAACTTCAGAAGGCTTTGTTTGGAGGAGGGGAGGGGGCAAAAAACATCTAATGAACTACCCAAACCCTAAGTCTTCAAATTTTAATTAGGACAAACAACTTTGTGAAAAGTCCAGGTTCTTCCATGTCTAGTACCAGATAGAAAAGGTATAAAGAGCAGGAAGACAGACATACAAAAAAAAAAAGAGCTGTATCCAACGTTTTTATTTCAACCCACTATAGAAATTAGGTAATTTTGAAACACTCTGATCTGAACTAGAGTTCAGGTTTTGAATAACCCACTGTCCACGAAATCTGGGGTCCATCAGCAACGTTTTGGGTTAGGCCAGGAGTCCCCAAATTACAGCCCATGGGACACATATGGCAACACACCAGCATATTTAATACTTTTAACCCCCAGTCCACTTGACTTTCAGCATATATTGCTCCTGATCAAACACTATTTTCACTGCCCTGTAGAACTGCAGTGGTAGAACACGGGGTTCCTATAACGTACTTGATCAAAACAAGCATGTTTACACATCTACCAAAAAGCACTCTCCAGGACTTGATGTAGCAAAAACAAAATTAAACCTGTAAGAGAGACTCTTTTCCATCCTCTTTCCCCTACCTCCATGCTACTCCCTACCTCGGCTTCCCTTTCCACTGCCCCTCTCCCTACTTTCCCACCATACAACCACCTCTTCCTCCCTTCTTGCTTTTCCCTAAGCTCCTAGCTACTTTGCTGTGCACACTCATAAAACGACTACTCACACTTACTAACTTTCTCTCATCCCCTGCTGTCGTATCTAGGTTAACTATAATGTCTTTGGGATAGGAATAGTCTTACACCTTTAGAGTTATGCACTGGATGCTTATAATGTGGTTGGCATCCAGGAACCCAGCCCTGAAATCAGCCACAGTGCCAACTCTGCCCACCTATCTATACAAGCAAATTAATCACTGGAGCCAACAACATAAGCTACCAAATCAAAGGCTCATTTAACCACACATCCAGTAATTCCATCTCTGCCATCAAATACCAGCAATGCCCCACTGCTGGTATATTGGATAAACTGAACAGTCCCCATGCGAAAGAATCAACGGACACAAATCAAATATATGTAAAGGAAACATACAGAAAGCTGTTGGAGAACACTTCAATCTACCTAATCACTCTTTAAAAGATCTCCAGGTGGATGTCTTGTCACAAACCAATTCTACAAGCCAAATACACAGAGAGGCTTTGGGATTACAATTCATCCACAAATTCAATTCTCACACTGATAACCTCCTCAATCGATATAATGGATGGCTGGGACATTATCAACCTAACATTCAATTAAGGTGCCAACAGCTCTTTGCCTGTGTAGATTCTTGTATTAGTACCCTTCCTATCTAATTGCTATCCTATGATCCTTATCTGCTTCTTTTAACTATCCAGTCTTTAGGTGCTTATAGATTACCAGTTCTGCCTACTTGTTTTTCCCTTTGATATTTTCATACCCTCTGCTCCTTGTTTCCCGCCCCCTTCTTTTTTTTCCTTCCCCCCTCTTCCTTCTCCCCTATTTATTTTGGGTCTGCACATATTTTGTTAGTCTATAAAGTGCTACCAGACCATTTGTTGTTTTTTAAGTTTATATTATTTTCTATAACTGACCCACTCTTGCCCATCACAAGAGCAAGGCTGAACAATGTGTTCCTGGCAGCTGAAAGTTTGGGGACCCATGGGTTAGGCCTGTTGTTAGCTTAAATTCTCATCCCATTGCTCCTCATGAAAGAAAGAATGTCTTTGAAGACAGACGTAACCAGTCAGAGGAAGTGTAGATTTTGTAATGAGGTAGAAATAGATAAAGACATGACTACTTGTGTGACTAGTACTGCATATTCACCATAACCGGGGAAAAGGACTATTTATTAAGAACACAGAACACTACCTTGTTTGCAGTGTATGAAAGTAGAACTTATTCTGGTCATGGACAAGTGACATCCTCATCCTCTCTGCTGTGATTGGGAACATGATGCCCACGCTGTCAGGATTTGACATGATGCAGACATCTCTGTCGTTGCTATAGCAACTCTTCGTGAAACCAGTAAAGGTGACTTCTGACAAAGATAAAACACATCCCTTAAGGTGAGGCTGGGTGGCTATTGTTCAGGGATGGCGTCTGAGCCATGCATCTTAAGGCCTTGTCTACATTAGGAATGTTGCTCTGGAGTAAGTAAACCAGTTTAAAATCAGTCTACTTATATCAGTGTAACTCCTAAACATGTAAATAGGTTTAAATCTTATTTACCTAAATCACCAGAACCATAGTTTAACCAAGCTTAAGAGTATTGAATGAAATGTTTGTGCTGGTGTCATTAGACCAACTTTACATGGATTTAGTTACACTTGGGTAACTTTTCCAATATATTCCCATCCCAGACATGGCTCTGCCACAGACCTACCGTGTGAACTGAAGCTCAGTAATCCCCTTTCTATGGAACCTACCTACTACACAGGATGTCAGAAATACAACTTAAATAATACCATTAGAGTACCTTGAACTTATACATTGCTATTATGAATAAGAATACAAAGTACATTTAAAATGTATTTAACCTTTCTTTATGTGGCTTCTCTCTTCTTTTTAAATGAATTTTAATGACTATGAAGGTGAGAGACTAAATCAGAGTCAGGATTATCACAGACGGGAAGGTAGCCTCCCAACACCGATAAAGCCCTTCAATTCTGACCTCTAAGGAAGCATCATCCTGTGGGTAACATGGGACTGGAAAAACCTAAGTTCAAGTCCCTCCACTATCACAGACATTTTGTATGACCCAGAGAAAGTCAATTAATCTCTGTGTCTCATTTCCCTGTTTGTAAAATGAGTAAAATAACCCCACCCTCACAGGGATTTTGCACATTAAAGACTGTGAAGGGTTCAAATACTATGACAATGGAGACTGCATAAGCGCATACACTGGACAGATTTAAAACATATCCAGCTGCTTCTGTAATGCAAATAATTACAATATCATTTGGGATGTCCATTACATTTAAACCAAGAACTCAAGGAAAGAAAGGGCATAACAGGCCCCAAAACAGGATTTTACAGCCTTCCTCTAAGTGTATTAATTAATTATTATTGTCCTACTTGTATTTTTTAGCTTTCATTAAAAAGGACATAATATACTAATATTATATATATATATATATATATATATAAAATACACACACACATATATGATCATGAGCTTTTATGTGCAAGACCTACTTCATCACATGAGAGGGATTAGAAATAACAGAATCCAAGATATATATATAACAGCAAAAGAAGTACCTAACCATTGTAGGACCCCTGTTAATGAAGCTAATTAAGTGGGGTGAATGTGTCCCATTCATATCTTTCAATATGAAAAGGCAGATGTTAAAAGCAGGGGAAATTGGCTTTGTAGTGCATTAACCAGTTAATGTCTTTATTCAAGCCCAGGGTAACAGTGTCAAATTTAATTTATTATAGATATCAATAGATCAGATATATGGATCAACTGCAGAAAACATTTCACCTAGCACTGAAATGCAGATGTTTTGGGAGGAGAAATGTGGAAGATATTTAATAGCACATGGCAACACTGTACAACAGTTTGGCTACAAATTGCAGAATATCCTGGCTGCACTGAAGTCAATAGTAGTTTTGCTATTGATATCAATGGGGCCAACATTTCACCTACTGTATCCACATCAGATTGAAGTGAAGAATGGAGTTTTAGTAGAGGTTAAAACTCGCTAGTCTAGCACTCTCTGATCCAGCAACATCTGTAGTCTGGCATGATTTTAGTTAGCCAGATGTCTACTTATCATGAGCGTGGTCAAGTTTCCTGCAATCCCATAAAGTTTGTTTACAGCCACTAGTCCTGGCTCTCAGTGTTCTGTGCTGTTATTTAGCTCTAATTTACCCCTAAATGTCTTCTAGCTGACCAGTAAGCAGTGGAAGCGTTGGTAATGCTGCTAGACAATATTGCCCTCCCATGGGTCGGCAAATTCTCTGGTTCAACACCAGTCAGGTCCTGAGGGTGCTAGACTAAAGAGGTTCAACCTGTAGTCCAAACATAATTACTCAAGATGAGATTTCACTGGGACAGTGGTCCCCAATGCAGTGCCCGCGGGTGCCATGGCACCCGCCGGGGCATTTATGTGCGCCCACGGAATGATCTGGGACGACCCCACCCCTGGGCACGCAGCGCATACGCGGTGCCGGCCCCGGGCATGTGGCGCATGGGCAGCCTCTGCCCCGGGTACACGGCTCATGCGTGGTGCTGGCCCCAGGCACCCAGCACATGAGCGGCCCTGCCCCTGGGTGCCCGGCAGCCCCAAAAGGTTGGGGACCACTGCACTAGGACACTGGGGCTAATCCAAAAAGACCAACCTTGTAGCTTCATGATTCCTGATATTGCTGGATAATTTCTTGTTTTGTGCCATGGATTATCAGGCCACTGGCTGGGTTCTGAGCTAAATGAAGGCCACAGAATCCCGATGCGACCTCTCTGAGAGTAATACGGAGCTCGATCCCTAGAAGTTGAGTCAGCTGAAAGGGGCTTGATCCTGTCACTAATGCAGTCAAATGTTGAGCTTGTTGCAACAATAAAAGAGCTCCTAAATTCTATATATTTTTTCTCTAAACGATGCTGTTCAGCAGATGGGCTGTACACAACTGACAGAACACCAATAGCATTGTCTACTAGCATCATATTTTCCATCACTACACTGCTTTCCAGTTGGAACATCACACCATAGTCGTAATTCTTGTAGGACAGAAAACCAGTGATTTTGGTGCAGTTTTGAAACCCGTCTCTATATAAATGTACACCATGAAGACTTGAATGGGCCACATTTTCAGCACAATATTCTCCATCTAGGAAGCATTCTTGCCCTCTGATGTGGAAGGCTATACGCTCCGATCCTGCCACAACATTGCCAAGAAGATGAGAGCCATCTACTCGATTCACTTTAATGCCAGCGATCCAGTTTGGAAACCCCTCTGGCTGCCTGCTCAGAATGATAAGGTTCCTGATGAGAGAATGGTTTTGGCCTTCCACGTCAATGCCAGGGCCAATCGTGTTGAACACCACGTTGTCCCACAATGAGATTCCACTGCTTGCCACTGCTTGAATGCCGCTCCCGCAGCTTTGGTGAATGCTGGAAGAGATTACTGAGGATTCATAGAATACATTACTGAAGTCAATGGCAGGAAGCTGTGATGGCCCAAAGTTCAGAATTTCAACGTTTGAGAGTTGAAGGACACCTACAATAGGGAAAATGAAGTGAGATGAAAGGGTGATTGCAGGGCAATTAACTTGTGTGACTTATTTCGTCAGTAAGAACATAAATAAAATGCCAAACACAGACATTAGTTTCTAAAACAAGAACAAGTGCTCTTAAAAATCTGAATGTTTTTAGGTTATTTATTGTTAATTGTTATTATTTCTACTATTAATAATGTTTCCTATTTGCTAAGCCATTAAACGAAGAGAGCCGAAACAGCGGCACCAGAATTTTTTTCTGAGCAATTTTTTTTGAGCAAAAAAAAGGAAGAGGTCCCCACCAGACCCCCAGAGTTGGTGAGGGGGGGGGGGAAAGGGACATTGCCCCCTTAAAAGAAAAGACAAGGCTTTTTGGCCACATCAGGCTCTTCGCGGCGCCATTTTGAATCACTGCACCGGACGGCTCCCCTGCCCTGGTGAGCACAGGGAGCCAGGGGCCAGGGACCATTTTTAGGGGTGCACAAATGGCTTTGCGAGTGGGAGACTTCAAGAGCCACACTTTAAGGGGGGGAAGAGCTGCATGTGGCTCATGAGCCACGGGTTGGCCACCCTTGTGCTAAGCACTCATTATGTGCTTACCATTGTACAACACATACCGAAAGTTAAAACCCTGCATCTAATTGCGTCCTGAGCTGCACCGGACAGAGTATTTGTGATGGACCGATATAACTGGTTCTGAGTGGGTGAGTTTCAACTACCTGCAAATTCTGTTCCACTGGTATTTCTGAAGCGTCCCACGAGAAGCCTCCCAGAGCAAACTGTGTCCGACTTAATCTGCACATTGCGTGTGAGGAGCCCAACCTCAGCAGCCAAAGGAATACGCCTGCCATCATCTATGCTATGGGAACACCCTGTGGCATTTCAAAAAAGAAAACAGAATGAATATCTAGGATGTTTCAGTAACCAGTGCTTTGGGGATGTCTCATTTGACAACTGATTTTTGGCTTCCCCTCAGAAGCTGAACTGACTTTCAGGCCTGATTTTCCTCAGGGACTCTCTGAAAGTACCAACAAAGTGAAACGGTGCCTGCCTGCCCCATTTGGGTTAAGAGTGTATTTTACCAAAATCCTTTTGTTCCCAGTAAAGGCAAGTCCTGAATCTGTTCACTGGGAGAACCGCATGCTAAACCAATGAACAGATTTCCACTACACATTTTTTAACTATATCAGCTGGAGACCTTAGTATTTTGCACTAGGGAACTGATCTCTTTCCTGGGGCTGTGAATTCACACAGTGATCAGCCTGGAGATGATGCTAAAAACCAAGTGACTATAAAAACCTCGCACTAAGATTGCACATATAATACAATACTCTAAGAACACAGTCCTTCTAAGGAGGAAATTCACTTGATAAAAAAGGTCCACAGAAGGCTTTCCACGATGTTTAATTTCCACTTGGCACTCTAATCATAGTATCATAGAATACTAGAACTAGAAGGGACTTTGAGAAGTCATCAAGTCCAGTCCCCTGCCCTCACAGCAGGATCAGCGGTTCTCAAACTTTTTGGGCTCCGGAGCCCTTTACATGCGTTAAAAATTATGTGGAGCCCCAGGGGTCCACTGATTGTATGTGCTGTACCTATGGATGTTTCCAGTTTGTCAACCTCGTGGAGCCCCTGGAGATGTCTCGTGGAACTCTGGGGCTCTGCGGAGCACAGTTTGAGAAACACTGATCAAGATTATCCCTGATAGATACCTAGTTAACCTGCTCTTATAAATATCTCTAATGACAGAGATTCTACAACCTCCCTAGGCAGTTTTTTTCAGTCTTCCCTCATAGGTCATGTTTTCTAGACCTTTCATCATTTTTGTTGCTCTTCTCTGGGCTCTACAATTTCTCCACGTCTTTTCTGATAGGTGGTGCTCAGAACTGGACACAATATTCCAATTGAGGCCTGATCAGCGCAGAGTAGGGTGGAAGAATTACTTAATACATGTAGCTCTTTGGTCCTGTTGGGTGATATTCATCCCAGTGATGAAGGCCTGTTCAATCTCCTTGTGCAAGAAATCTTCCTTTGACTTACAATTAGCAATTCCAGGGATGGTTTAATGGAACCATACCTGCTTACTCCTACAAAACTCAAAGGGTGAAATCCTGGCCCTACTGAAGTCAATGACAAAACTCCCACTGACTTCTGTAGAGACAGGATTATACCTGGAATGGCATTAGTGTCACTTCTCCTGGAGTACATCACCCTGCCCCCAGCCCCAGGCCATGATCACTGCCCGCATTCCTAAGACTTGTGGTTTTGGCTCTCACTGGCCTGCGTGGGCAGCAGCGTTAGCTGCAGCCGGGCTCCCCTTCACAACAGCAGGCCCGGGGCTGTCCCGACTGATCCTCTGGGCCACTGCTGCTGGCCTCCCTGCTTCTCACGGCTTGAGCACAAAGCCAGGCTCTGGCGACAGCCATGATCTCCGCTCCCACTCCTAGTGCTGAGATGCTCTGGGCCCCACCAGCCCCACGCAGGCGGCAGTGTTAGCTGTAGACGGGATTTCTGCTTCAGCAGCAGGCCCGAGGCTCTCTGTGGGCCATGAAAGCAGGGCCAGGAGTTAGGGTTAGGCTTGGTGGGGAGGGGAAGAGCAGGGACTGGTATGGCCTCAGCCGGGGTGGGGGGAAGCTAGGGCTGCTGTGGCCTGGGCTGAGAGCTAGGGGTAGGAGGTGGAAAAGAGCCAGAGTTGGCACAGTCTGGGCCGGGTGGCTGGGGGAAAAGAGCTGGGGCTGGTGCAGCCTGAGGCTGGGGGGCTGGAGGAAAACAGCCAGGTCTGGCATGGCCTGGGCTGGAGCACTGGGGACTAAGGGGAAGAGCCGGAGCTGGGGCAGCATTGGCCCAGCCCACCCTGGTGGCCAGGGGGGACAGCCGGGGTTGCCTACGCCCCAGAGAAAGGGGTGTTAGCAAGCATAGAGAGCAGGGGGGACAGCCCCGTAGTAAACTATTAGCAATACTTTTCTCTCTGTAGGTAGATACATTTTATATCTCTGTATGTATTGTATATGCACGTCTTTTACAGACATACGAGAGCTGTTCTAAATGTTTTCAAGATATTAAATTCAGTTTCAAATACACACACACAAGAACCTGGGATTTTCAGAAATAGTCAGCATTGGCTTAATTCTGCTGCCACTGAAGTTAACAATAAAACTCCCCCATGCTGAACAGTTCTGAACTTTCCACTGGCTACATAATACAAGCACGAAGTGGCATATGGAAAAAGAAGCGAAGATGCATGAAGAAAGGCGAGGGAGTCAGGAATGTAGATTCTCAGGGAGACTGAAAATGGGCAAGTAAGGCAAAGCCATAGTGGAAGTCTGGGCCAGGTGTCAGAGCCCCAGAAGCAAAGACGGTCACACCACAAGTAGTAAGTATGTGGAGAAGGATGGCGGGGAGGCAAATGCTGTATATAGCAGATTTCTTACCAATATGCCTGTGGAGAAGACGTTCCTGGAATTTAATGCTGTGACCATTTATTTCTTTAAGTGTGACTACCTCAGCTTGATGAGCATCATACGAGGAGGAACTGATGACAATATTTCCACCAGGACTCCAGTCCACTTCATCCTCAACCCAAATTCTGTAACCGCACAAAAAAATTAAGTGATCGCCTCTTTAAGTGATGAGAAAAGGCTATGTTCATGGAATCATTGAAAAAGAAGAAAAATCTTGCCAACGCAAAACTAGCAGAGACTATTCAATGTGCTACATAAACTCACCTCCTTCAGTGCTTTGACACATTCATTTCTAAGAACAATAAGCAGTCCTGTGGCACCTTAGAGACTAACACAAATATTAGGTCATGAGCTTTTGTGGGTAAATGAACTCAAGTTCAGCTGTCTCCCTCTCTAATTGGGTGATAAAATTCCTTTGGAGAAGAATGACTACTTTTAAATCCATTATGGAGTTCATTTACAAGTTCAGCACTATCAACTTGGCTTGAACAAATATATTAACTGGTTAACCCACTAGAAAGGCAATTTCCCCGCCTTTGATACATTTCCACATCAAATGCTATGAATGTCCAGGAGAGGTCCAGGTTGGATATTAGGAAAAACTATTTCACT
>CM057847.1:175456613-175467447 GCA_030068395.1 Apalone spinifera
AATGTAGGCTAAGTGCCACTTCCAGGAAAAAAAAAGCAGTTTAATATGAACTGACTCACGGTGAAATCTTCTTTATCATTTCAACAAACTGAAATATTTCAATTTAGTTCAAACCATTGGTTTATTGCATAGTCTAATCGTTGGCTCCCTCAGTGTCTCCTGTTGAATCTGTTCCACTTTGGATACATACTTAAAGAGTCAATGGGCCACAGAGAGATAAAGAGAGAGAGATTATCACTCAAGAGCCTGGTCCTTAGATCACTCACCCAAGATGTGGGAGAATCAGGATTCAGTCCCCTTTTTCCAATGATTCTTTAATTATTAATCCAGACAAAAGCTTCAACAGGAGAAATTGGGAGAGCCTAATATCAGAGTGTCCTGTAGCCCAATGCATAGGGGACTCACCCAAAAGGTGACAGGTGCCTGTTTAAGATCCTTCCACACTGAACAGGGATCTCACCTCCCAGTTGAGAGCCCTAACCACTTAGCTAAAGGATCTGAGGGAGGTTGTGAGAGATACCTGCAAAAAAACAGTATAGGCACCTAACTCAAACAGAGGGCTTGCCCCTGAGAATCCCAAGCACAGGGAGGCACCTGCCTTCAGCCTGAATAGATGCTGAATTCCTTAAGAGTGGTGGAGTCACCCCCTCCTTAGCATCTCCCATTGGCTACTTTAGGTGGGGAGCTGACTAGCAGGCTGGCTTTTGCAGAACTCATTCTTGGGCACCTCGCTCCCTCCATTCATTGTGACACCTAAGTAACTAACTCAGGTTTTGTGAACCCCAGTGATTTTCTAAGGTACCTAAGTAACTTTGTAGACCTAGCTCAGAACCCAGATTTTCTGCTGCCCATTGTGCTTCAGGGCCATCCTTCCTCCTATAACCCTAAGCAGGCACACTTCTGTACAGACAACATTAGAAAATGAGGTCTACCACCATCAGAACCACAAAATACTAGGAAAGTAGGAGATCAGCTGGATCTGGAAGTCTGAAAACATCTACGTTAGGAATTCTGACAACTACTTGTGGCTTTGTGAAGAGAGACTTACCCAAAGTGAATCTGAATCCTTTCAGCTTTTGCTTACATTCCCCAAATGATACCCACAAGTTAGATCCTGAGACCCTTAACTCAGACAACCTCTCACCTAATTAGCAGAATATTTCCTGGGAAAAAATACTGAATACAATCTCAGGAATTTGGCTTTACAAGGATAGAATGGAAAAGATTCATATTCACTTCATCTTAAAAACCTGTCCTTCTCTCACAGAGGCATTTTTTTTGAAAGTGGATTGTAGTGCAGTACCAGGTTCAATTTCTGTAGACTGGCTACTCCACAATGTGCTCTTTCCATGAAAATGCCAATATATTTTTCATACCGATAGTTCCAGGGTGAACACTAATTCCATCCAAACGATCACAATATGCTCCCTCAGACGCTCGAAGAAGGATCAATAGCTTCATTCCTCTTTCTAGGGGATGTTGCAAAGTGCCTGCAATAAAGAAAAGGGGAGAAGCTTTCAGTGGCCACTGTGATGAGGAAAGAAAGAGAAAAGTATATATTAGGCAAACATTGTTTTTCAAGACGATATGAACTACTTCAAAGAGGGAAGCCCTATAGCCTGAGTTATACCGGAGGTCAGACTAGAATGATGTCAGTGGTCCCTTCAGGCTATAGAATCTATGAAGGAGATTGAGCTTAGTAATATATGACTCAGTTTAGCAAACCATTTACATGCATGTATTGTTCATCATAGGATATCTCAGAGACAGAAGGTGGTTTTAAGGAACTCCAAAACATGCTGAAGAAGAATGTCTGAGAGATCTTCTCAGAGGGCCTTCCTGCTCAAGAACAAAGGAAGCCAGAATACTATCTGGAATGAACTGCTAGACAAGTAAGAGACGTAGGGTGCAGGGTTTAGGTTTTGTGGAATATTCATCTATCTTCTATGGGGGCAGTAGTTTGTCTCCAGCTCAGTAGAAGGGAGGACCGATTTTTAGGGATGCAGTAAGTAGAGTAGTCAAGAGGCCATTAATCTAATAACTAAAGTGGGAGGGAGAAGGAAGATATAAGTACACAGCACAAAATTGAAATTTTGAAACAAAATTAATCAAGGAATGAAAGGTCATAAAGAGAAGAAATTCTGGAATTGCCTACACACCAGTGGTAGAAGTCTGGGTAACCAAAAAGGGGAATTGGAATATCCAGTTAGCATTATCGAAACCTAGTGGGATGATTCCCATGATTGGAAAGTTAGAATTAATGGTAATAATCATTTAGGAAGGTTTGAGTGGGCAAAAGGGGTGGGGGATTGGTACTCTATGCCAAATGAGTCATTGATAACTTGGAAGAAAATCAAATTGAATGTTTATGACTCAATGTCCAAACAGATAAACCACAGGATGGATTACTAGTGCACCAAGTCATACTAGGGAACAAGACAACCAGCTCCTTACATATCTATCTATAATTTCAGGAAAAAAGCTGTGTGAGCATGGAGATCTTCAATTTGAATGACATATGCTTGAAGTCTCATGCTGTCAGGACTACAACATCCATATAATTTCTAAATATTATAGACGATAATTTCCGAACTCAAACAGGGTGGCATCCAACTTGGGGAAATTGTATATTAGACCTCATCTGGACAGATAAAGAAGAAGTGATCACAAAATTAAAAATTAATGGTAACTTTTGTGGATGGAATAATGACTAGATCATGTTTATAATGTGCAAACAGAATAAACTCCAGACTGATGATAATTAGACTTAGTGCTTTTAATGGCCAATTTTATACAGCTGAAAAAAATTAGGAGTCAAAGCAGCTTGAAGGAAGAATTTTAATCAGAAAAATGTGAATGATAATTGGGAATAGTTTAAGGATACTTTATTATATTCACAAAATATCTATAATTCCACAAATGAGAAGGGAGGCCATGCTGGTTAAAAATGACTTTGCTAAGAGGGGACATGAAGGCACCTATAAACATTTTTTTTAAATAGTCTAAAACAAATGAAAGAGGAAAATTTGAACACAATGAATATAAATCAGATGCTAAAAATTGGAGAAAATGGATAGAGAAAGCAAAGGAACAGAAGGAAACATTTTTAGTCTGCAGTCAAAGATAATAAGAAGGAGTTTTAGCATATTAGGAACAAAATTAATCCTGACAATGGTTGTCCATTACAAGATGCACATGGCAGCATTAACAATAATGCAGAAAAGTCAGAAGTGTTCAGTAAGTATTTATGATGTTTATTTTGAAATAAAATGCAAATAAATTTAGTCATACGATATGATTGCACTCTTTTTGTTCCACTGGTATCTTCGGAAGAAGTTAAGTAGAAGTTACAAAAGTTTGATAACTGAAATCAGAAGATCTAGGCAACTTACAGCCAAGAGTTTTAAAAAAGCTGGCTGAGGAGCTCACTGAACCATTAATGTTGTTTTTCAATAAGTCTCAGACCTCTGGGGAAGTTTAAGAAGACTGGGAAACAGCTAATGTTGTAAACAGGCTAAATGGGATGACCCAGGTAATTATAGGCCTGTCAGCCTGATGTCAATCCCATGCAAGATAATGGAGCATCTGTTACAAGACTCAATTAATAAAATAATAAAAAAGGCAAGTAACATAATTAATGCCAATAAACATGCGTTTATGTCAAATAGATCCTGTCAAAAAAACTTGCTGTCTTTTTAATGTGATCACATGATTGGCTGATAAAGGTAATAGTGTGGATGTAATAGACTTGACATGGCACAGCATTTTGATTAAAATACTAGAAAGATGTAAAATTAATATGGTACACATTAAATGGATTAAACACTGGCTAAATGTTA
Organism: Apalone spinifera; assembly: GCA_030068395.1. Taxonomy (NCBI): domain Eukaryota; kingdom Metazoa; phylum Chordata; order Testudines; family Trionychidae; genus Apalone; species Apalone spinifera. The sequence continues at coordinate 175,460,453 of CM057847.1, forward strand.
GGTCTCAAGATGTAATGTAAATGGGAAATCTTCATGAACGAGGTGTGTTTCTAGTGGGGTCCTGAAGAAACTAGTTCTTAGCCCTATGCTATTTAATATTTTTATAAATGATTTTAAAAAATAAAATCATCACTGACAGAGTTTGTAGATGACACAAAAACTGATGGAGTGGTATATAATGAAGAGGATCACGGACACAGCTATCTGTATTGCTTGGTATGTGGGGAATGAACAAACAACATGCATTATAATATAGCTAAGTGTAAATGTATTCATCTAGGACCAAATGATATAGATCATCGTGGGAGGCCTCTATACTTGGAAGCAATGACTCTAGGGAAAATTTGAAGGTAGTGGTGGATAATTTGAGGGTAGTGGTGGATAATCAGATGAACAGGAACTCCCTGTGGTATACTGTGGCCAAAACAGCTAATATGATCCTGGGATGCACCAGGGTAAGCACAGTTAGGAGTAAAGAGGTTATTTCACCTCTGTATGTGGCTCTGGTGCAACTGTTGCTGAACTACTATGTCCTAGGCTGGTGTCCATAATTCAAAAAGAATGTTGATAAATTGGAGTGGGTACACAGAACAGCCACAAGAATGGCTAAAGGATTAGAATAATATGCAGTATAGTAACTTATATCCTAGAGTCTATCTATTTACCTTAACAAAGAGAAGGTTAAGGGGTGACTTGATTACAGTCTATAAGTACCTACACAGCAAGCCATTGTTTTGAAATAATGTTGAGCTGGAGGACTTTTTACTCTGACTTCTGTAATCCTCATTTCATGAGGAGTAAGGGAAGTGGAAGAAAGAGTCCTCTTCCTCCGACTTCCTGCTTTGTAGACAGCGCCAAAAGGCGAGTTAAGCTATTTCGACTTCAGCTACGCAATTGACATAGCTGAAGTTAAGTAATCTTATTTCGGACATCTGCCCTGCAATGTAGCCGTACCCCAAGAGTAATTAACCATTGGAACAGCTTACCAAAGGTTGTGGTGGATTCTCCATCACTGGCAATTTTAAAATCACAATTGGATTTTTTTTTAAAAGATGTGATAAAAAATTAATCTGGGGAAGATCTATGGCCTTTGTTATACAAGAGATCGAACTAGTTGACCACAGTCAGCCCTTTTGGCCTTTCAATCTGTGAAGTTTAAAGAATGTGCTTATGTTCAAACAATTGGGCATGTGCTTAACTTTAACTTTACACTGATTTCTCTGTCATTAAGAATCTGCTGAAGTGATTTGCTGGCTGAATGTGAGCTATAAAACAGGTCCATGGGCCATGCAACCACATTTAAAGTTAGTGTTCTTTGAAAACAGCCTGTATATGGTAAAACTAGACCACTCAAGTTTGATAATACATGAAGTCCACATATGATATATTGAAACCTTATTAAAAATACTGAGAATACTTATCAGCCCTCTATATCCTGTGGTTGCAATGAGATTCTACATCAAAGTCTGAATGTGTGAGCTAACAGAAAATTTCTGGCTGGAAAGTAGCAAAATATTAGAAGTTGTAAATTCTTTTACCTGATCTATGAAAATGTGTTCTTGAAACCAATTTATGTCCAGCACTACCAGATTTATCATGCAATTTAAAATGAAAGAAAATAAACCATATAGCATGCTTTGTAGTTTATCTCCCCTGTCGTGCATATCAATTAAACAAAAAAGAGTTTGTTCCACAAAAGCTAAATGCATATAGGATATAGAGGCAGTGTGGCCTAGTGATTAGGATCTGATGAGGCTACATATTTCTAACTCCCTCTTCCCCAGCTCATTATTATCAAATTTAGCATGAAACCATGGCCAACATTTTTAGCACTTAAGACCTTATTTTCAGAAGTCTTGAGCACTCACAATTCCCATTGGAGATACGTCAGCATCTGTAGCCTACCAGCATCTGTAGCCTACCAGTAAAGACACATGAATCTCACGAAGTTATCTGATCAGTTTATGGGGTTAATTCTCACCATATGCCTCTGATACTTATATAGACCCCATAAGCATAGTATTTGAGCCCCTCATGATACAATACCCCAGGGAGGTAGATGAAAACATTCACGTAGAGAAATGTGGCATACAGAAACTAAGTAGTTCCTCAAGGTCACACAGTGTCAAAGGCAAAGTTGGAATTTAACCTAAATGTCTAAAGTTAGCACTTTTAACTACTGGACCATCCTTTTCCCTCATCTATCCTCATGCATTCTTTTCAGGCATAAAATTACCAGTTCAAAACTATACCCAGTAAAATACTCTTCCAGGCCAAAAGAACATTAATAGTGCAGAAGAAAGGAAAATGTTCAAAAAAGTTTGGTGTGTGATGTTGCTCTTATCTTATGGTGGTAAGTCTGTACAGTAAACCGTATTCCAACTGTGACTTCATTTATTTCACCAAGGGTAGTTTACAGTCTCAGAAGAAAATGGCCTAGCACTAAACAGATACAAGGGAGGAAAAGTAGGACAGTTTTTGCCCTAGAGAAATATATGCAGAGTCCAGTAAAAGAGTTCAGTGTTCCTCTAAAATTAGAGATTAAATCAATTATGCAACACTAAACCACAGCAGATGTAGAATTTAAAAAAAAAATCTGTGCAAAATTAGCCAGCCTGTCATGTTCTTTTAATATTTCAAAATTACAGTTTTGGTGAACTATATATATATATATATATATAAGAATGAGAGAAAACCTTAGAACCTCCTTAAGAGCCTTTAAAAATGAATAAATACTCAAATTCTAGGTTCCCTAGCCATGCGAGACTGACATTCTTGGAGATTTAAGTCCTCTATGTATCACCTGAACAGGTGTAGTACAAGAAGTACAGTGTTCATCATTCCATAGCTAGTTAGCTAGTGCATCTCATACTTTGATGGTGGTCCTACATCTAGAGCAAGAAGGAAAGTCATTCTTTCCTGGTCCCAACAATCCTTAACCTTTTAGCTGAGACTGCCAATAACTGATGTGAATACCTGTCCACTAGGAAATGGACCATGACTAGAGGGTTTTTTTCTTCAAAAAAGACTATAAACAGACAGCATATAACTACAACTTTCAGCCACTAGGTATCTAAGCCTGAAGCATGGAATCCCATTCCTAAGCCCCCAAGTCATCCTTATTTCATTGTATGAGGTTCACAACCCTTCTCAAAGACCCCTTCCCACCATGTTAGAGCCTTTGGGTTATACCTCACGCATTATGAACTTTTTCTAACCACAACGATACCCAACAAAGTTAGGGATTTATAATTTATGGTGAGATAATGTTTCCAGATGATTACATTTTTTTACATATGTGTGTGTGTGTATGCTGGTCAGTCAATATAAATTCATTGGAAAGGTCTATGTGAATACAAGCAAACCTCAGCTTATTTTTTTAAAGAAGCATATTTCTAATGGTTGTGGAGAAAAGCTTGCAAGTGTGAACCCTCAATGATCCAGTCCCAGAAGGGATATTTCCAAAAAGGAATAAAAAATGTATTTCTTTAAATTATGCTTCTCAAGCCCTTCTCATAATTTGTATTACTATGCATTGTCATTGCTATACTACTTATAAATGTTTCAGAGGTGTTGTGAGGACTGATATGTTAACATCTGACCAGTGTTTTGAAAGACCACAGTATTAAGGATAATTGAAATGATTCATTCATGTGAATAAGTGTTTGCAGGCTCAGGAGATCAGGATTAGCATCTTTGTGAGAGAAAGTGTTAACTGATTATCTGGCCTGGCAAAGGCATATTTTTTCACTCGAGCACTTCTTGACTGTGGGAATGTCCTCGCTACCCAGTTAAACTGTGAGATTGGCACCCAGATCAGAGCACAGCAAAAGACTTACCTAACTTACTGTGTCTGCACAAGCTTCAGGGGGTAGCTGAGTTAGTCTGTACAGGATACACTTAAAAAACAATGAATGGTCTGATAGCACTTTATAGACTAACAAAACATGTAGATGGTATCATGAACTTTCGTGGGCACAGCCCAATTCTTCAGATAAAACTCCGGTCATATGAAGAAGTGGGCTGTGCCCACGAAAGCTCATGATACCATCTACATGTTTTTGTGTATAGAGTGCTACCAGACCAGTTTTTGTGTCTTCACAGTTTCTGAACGTGCCCTTGTGTGCCTGGGACATACCCAAAGAGTCTTTGTGATGAGATGCTCTAGGATTCTTCCCCATCTAGTGGTGGGAGAAACTGTCAGTGCTTTGGGGGATTGTAGGAAGGGTATTGGAGGATTATCAGCACTTTTGCTTAGGTCTTCACTGTGAAAGACCTCCTCCCATTTGGGTAAGGTAGCTCAAAGCACCTCCTATTTCAGGTCAGAAATTTTACAGATGGGTGATAGTGGGGGGACAAGCTAAACTCAGCTAAACTCAACCTGGCTCAAATATGCAGTGAAGAATCCTTGTTAGAAAAGGCTACTTAAAACAGCACACAGCTGAGCAGAGAAAATCAACAGTTGGATTCTATTATGCCTATTTCCAAACTGCAACCCGGACCTAATTTTGACATTTGGCTAAAAGAATACTATTGTTGTCACATTTCAGTTTGATTGTAGATATGGTTGCTGACATTGTTTTGTTTTCGATTTTAAGCCCTTTTGATTCTTTCCCAGGGTTGTTGGTGTCTCCTCTTTTCCAGCACTGCTTCCCAACAGTGGCTGTAAAAGGAAACCAACCAATCTCTTGTGCTTAGAATATTTTGCTTTCCATAGGCAAGAATAGTTTGCAGAATTAAGTATAGTGATCACCCTATCAGTTTAATGTATTATCTGAATCCAAGCTTTCTTGGATTCTGTTGAGTCAGCTATTACTGAACTCTGGTCTATGGACACTTAGTCTGCAAAATCTTTACTGGTGGTCATCACAGAGTTGGCTTATCATATAGTGCTGGCTTCTTTTTCCCTTTTCAAGTTGCTTGCTTCTGTTCACTGCAAAGAAGAGCAAAGAAGCCTGAAACAGGGCAATGCCTGATAGCTGCCTGCAGTAGAGGCTGCTGCTACCTAAGAGAAGGAAACGAAACAAATTCAGGAAGGACAAATGCAAAAGCTCTTCACTTATGAAGGAGCAATCAGTTGCACACATACAACACAGGAAGTGACAGTATAGGAAAGAGTGCTGCAAAAAAGGATTTTGGGGGCAGGTTAAACATGAGTGATCTGTGTCATACTGTTGCAAAAAAGCAAACATCATTCTGGGATTTATTAGTGAGAGTGTTGTAAGCAAGACATGAAAAATAATTCTTCCATCTACTCTGCATCGAATAGGCCTCTGCTGGAGTACTGTGTCTAATCCTGGGTTCCACATTTCAAGAAAGATGTAGAGAAATTGGAAAAAATCCAGAAAAGAGCAACAAAAATGATTAAAGATCTAGAAAACATGACCTGTGATGGAAGATTTAAAAAAATAGGTTGGTTTAGTCAGGAAAAAGGGGACACGATAGCAGTTTTCAAGTACATAAAAGGTTGTCACAAGAAGGAGGGATTTAAACAGGACAAGAAAGAATGGGCTTAAATTGTAGCAATGGGCTTACATTGTAGGTTGGACATTAGTAAAAGCTTCCTAACTGTCAGGGTGGTTAAGCACTGGAATAACTTCCCTAGGGAGGTTGTAGAACAGGGATGGGCAAAAGGGCCTCTGCGGGCTAGATCCGGCCCGCCAAGCAGGTGGATCCAGCCCGTGGAGGCTCTGCTGCTCCCCTGCCCCTAGGCCAATTAGGGCCTGTGAGGGGGGGAGCGGCCAAAGCCTTCTCCGCTCTGCCCATGCCCTTCCAAGAGTATGAGGCAAAGCCTCCTCCCTCCCTGACAGGAGCACGTGGTGCTTTGAAGTGCCGTGCAATGCTCTCAGGGTGGGGGGGAAAGCAGAGCAGGCTTTGTGTGCTCCCCTACCCCTAGACCAATCAGGGCCTGTGGGCGTGGGAGCTGTGTGAAGCTTCCTTCACCCTACCCGACCCTGGGAGGAGCTCACAACACTTCAAATTTCCACATGCTCCTCGCAAGGCGGGAGGCTTCCCGTGCTCTCCCCCCCCCCCCCAGGTTCTGATTTGTCTGGGGGTGGGGAAGCGTGCCAAGCCTCTTCCAGGACATGGGTTCCTAGTGGAAAGGGGGGGGCAAAGGGGTTCCCCCGCCCGCAGACCAATCATAGTCTGGGGGCAGGGTAGTCCCACCCTTTCCTGTTTAGGCCCCACCCCTTCTGGGATGGCCCGGGGCTACTTCAAAAATTTTTGAAGTAGCCCCTGGGCAAAAATTATTGCCCACCTCTGTTGTAAAATCACCATCAATGGAGATTTTTAAGAGCTGGTGGTTTAACTGTTTGTCAGGGACTGTCTATATAGCACTTAATCCCGCTATGAGAGCAGGGCCCTTCAGAGTCATCTGAAGAAGCAGGTTGCACCCACGAAAGCTCATGATACCATCTACATGTTTGTTAGTGTTTAAGGTGCTACTAGACTATTTGTTGTTTTTTAAGTTTTTCCTGACTAACTCGGCTAACCCCTCTGAAGCTTTTGTCCCATCCACAGTATGGTTTGGGCAACTACCCTAGGCCACACATTTTGGGAGGGAGGTGAGGGAAGAGAAGAGATAGACTACAGCAGATCATTTTGTTTGTTTTTTTTTCCAAAAGGTACAAAACACTCATCATATTAATAAGAGTTAGACATTAATTAAATACTGTCTTACTACTTCTCTGTGGCCTGGTCTACACTAGAGGGGAAAGTCAAATTATGATACTCAACTCCAGCTATGTTAATCATGTAGCTGGAGTCAAAGTATCTTAAATCGCATTTTTGCGCTGCCCACACAGCGGGAGGTCAACAAGAGCACACGTTCCCATCTGCTTCCCTTACTCCTCCTGAGGAGGAGGAGCACCCTTTCAGTTTGAATTAGTGTCTCTTCACTAGACCAATTAATTCGAACCTGGAAGATCGACTGCAGCAGTGCTGATTTTCCACATAATGTAGCAAGCTGTATGGGTGTGTCTAAACTACTCCCC
>CM057847.1:175467547-175515379 GCA_030068395.1 Apalone spinifera
CTAATCTACATCCCTCTGTCAGCAGAGGGGTGTAGTTTAGACACACCCAAAGTGAGAGGTTGTCCTACTTGCCAGAAAGATTTTGCAAGATTGCACATGGGATGGGCAGTGGGTCCATGAGACAATCTCTTGTGGTCCACACTACAGAAAAAGTTTGAAAACTTCATTAGGTAGAGGAGAACCAGGCATCCTTCAAGTGTCCTGACTACACCTCTGAGTCTGGTTCTAATCAACTATATCACATGGCCTGCCATGTCTTATTCCCATGAATCTTTGCCATATGTCAATTGAGAGGACAATAAAGAACTTTTCCAATTATATAAACAATATGGAAATTGGTTTATTATGGCTTTCACACCAAAAGCAACACAGACTTCAGAAATACCTGGTGCTTCATCTTCAGTTAGTCAAGTCATGAGTTAATAATGACCTTAAGCATCCTGTCCAGAGTGGGAGAGAAGACTGACAATCAGCCATCATTAGAGATGCAGGACAATACGAGACAAGTCTGAGAGTAAAAAAAAAATTGATCTGGATAATTATTGAGTGGATGTTGCCTTGTTTTACTCTGGTGTGATAGGCAAAACAGCCTGCAAGCAATGAACCACTGAGTACTACAGCATTCAAAAAGTATTTCAACTGGCCCATCATGACAAAAATTACTTCAGCATTTTGGTGCTTCCTTATCAGAGACAGGTGAAAACGGTGGCTTCGCTCAGCAGTGAAATTCACATTTTTTGCAGTTTCTTTCCAATGAGATTTCAACCTCAATTCTAAGTTTTATATCAAAATGAACTCAATAATCCGGAAGTGAAACTGCTGAGCAGTTAAGACTGACATGTTCAAGTGTCTGCTTCTGATACTGGCATACTAGTGCCATTTGCAAATCACTTCACTTTGCTGAACTTCAGTTCCTCCAGCTGCAAACTAGGAATGAGGATAATTTCCTGTTTCATACCACATAGATGCTATAAGGTGTAACTACTCAATGTTTCTAAAGCATTATTGTAATCATCATTGAATCAGGGAAATCCAGAGTTGAAGCTTAAGCTAAAGGTCCACTAGCTGGGAGCTAAATAGATTGTATCTCCCATGGATCACGTATAGAGGGGATTCATTACACACACAAATCAGTGGACTACACTGTACATAAATGCAAAATGTTAGTAAGGCCCATCAGAGGTGACTCAGGAGTTCTGTGCTCTTAGGCCTGGCATGCATTTCTTTACACCATAAAGCCTCTAGAGGTCACAGACTCAATCTAAAATTCACATCCCTGGTTCATTTCAAGATAACGTTGTTCCATACTTGTTGGAAGACCATTGAAGTTTCTCACACTCTGAAATTTTCCTTTTTTCTTGCAAAGGATATTTATCCCAGCTGTAGTCTTACTCTCTCTCTTGTGCTTTAATCAGACTTCTCCCAAATAACAAGTGCTCAAACATACAGCAAAGTTCAACTAACTATTATTTACAGACAAGAGAATTATGGTACTGAGGTTAAATATGAAGGCTTGACAACTAGGAAGTTAATTGCATGTCTATGTTGCATTTAGACACCCATGGCTACCCTGTGCCAGCTGACTCAGGCTTGTGGGTCTCAAGATATGGAGTTGTTTAATTGCTATTACAATTGCTATTGCAAATACCTATAAGGGTGTTACAAGGAGGAGGGAGAAAAACATTCTTCTTGACCTCTGATGATAGGACAAGAAGCAAGGGGCTTAAGTTGCAGCAAGGGAGGTTTAAGTTGGACATTAGGAAAAACTTCCTAACTGTCAGGGTGGTTAATCACTGCAATAAATTGCCTAGGGAGGTTGTGGAATCTCCATCTCTGGAGATATTTAAGAACAATTTGGATAAATATCTCTCAGGGATGATCTAGATAGTTCTTGGTCCTGTGGTGAGGGCAGGGGACTGGAATTTATGACCTCTCAAGGTCCCTTCCAATTCTAGTGTTCTATGATTCTATGCTATGTAAATATTTGGGCTTGGTCTGGAGCTGCGACTCTAAGGCCCTGTGGGGTGGGAGCACAAATGCCTACATCACATTTAGACAGCCCCACAAGCCTGAATCTACCGTCGCAGGCCAGTCACAGGTGTTTATCTGCAGTGTAATCAGACCCTCTGTGCATCAGCTTCCCCATCCATAAAACAGGCTCAGTGATATTTTAGTCAATTGTGGCAGGACTGGAAGCAGAATACTGAGAGGTTACGTTGGCGGGCAGTCGTTATATGGATCAGATGGTGTCAATCTCGGATCCTACTTAGGCAACATTTAATGCTGATGTCTATATCCATTAACTTTGTTTACTAAACTGTCTCATTATCTGTTGTGTGTCAGGATTTCTTTAGGGTGTGGTGGAATAAGACAGATGGGCTGAAAACCTTCCTTTGGGCATGGAAAACACATGATTGGACAGATGGGCTCCAAGAAGTTGCCTACAGGCCTGGAGCATGTGGGACGAGAAAGAGGGGGAGAGACATCCTTTCTTGTCTTCACAGCCAAATGTAAAAGCCAATAGAGAACACTGTGGGCAAAGTGAAGAATTTGTATCCAGTTATCTCCTTTAGAGCACACTGAGGATCTTTCTCCAGAAGATGTTATCCAAAGAATCTACAGGTATAAATACCTGTTTGGCTATTAATGCTAGCATTACTCCCTGGCTATATGTTGAAGGGGAGTTTGTATACCAATGAATCACATCATATTTCTAAATAAGTGTTTTAGGTAGCAGAGCACACTTATTTTCCTAATATATACATTTAAACTGCAAAAAAGGGGGATCAAAAAAATTTCAAGAATATGTAAAGGTACACTGACCTCAATTGTTACCTTTAAAGCCTTTTTTCACAGCAAAATTCGAGGCAATAAAATATCTCTTCCACTAAAGCTGTATTAACTAGCCAGTCCTTTGGGATTAAGAACAAAGAAATCCCAGGGCGGATTTCTCAGGAATGTGATTACTCAAATACATTCTCATTTTACAGTTCATAAAACCAATCTTGAGAAAGGTCAGAAAGTGACCAACACACTGATCTGAGTGTCCAAAAGATCCCTGTAAGTAAATAAAATTCCAGACTTTATGCAGTTTTATATTTGAAGAGAATTAGGAGACAAATTACTTTGCTGGGGAAAGGCATTTCACTCTTCATTGTGAAAAATATGTAGCAGACCCATGGACACTGGGGACATTTTTTTGGCATAACTAGCACCTGATGGTATATTCCCCCTGAGTTCCTGACACTCTATTCTGAGGTATGAGAAGAACATGCCAGCTAGGCCAGGTGTATATCAGATTAGGATTTCTATGCCTTGTGGGAATATTTAGTTGCCTTCTTGAGTTGGTGTTAAATGCCCTCCCATGCCACTTCATTGACTTCAACGTGAAGTACACAATGTTAGGCACTAATCCCGCATCCAGGATGACTCAGTCCCTACCCTGAAGCTCTTACAATCCAAGAAAATAAGTGCCATTTACAGTGTGAAGAAGTGGACACGATCCACATGCTTGATTTTTAAACACATTGGCTATGTCTAGACTGCACGCCTTTTTTGACACCTCTGTCAAAAAAGAGCATCTAGACTGCAACCACTTCTTTTGAAAAAGCGATCCGCTTTTTCGAAAGAGAGTACCCAGGCAGTCTGGATGCTCTCTTTCGAAGAAGCCCTGTTTGCATTCAAGAACACCTTTTTTCGAAAGAGCACTTTTGAAAAAAGGCATTCTTCCTCATAAAATGAGGTTTACTGCTGTCAGCAAAACCGCCGCGTTCTGTCGATTTACTGTTGACAGAAAGTGGCAGTAGTCTAGACGCAGGTATAGGTTTTTTTTTAAATACCACTTTTTTTCGAAAAAACCCAGTCGTCTAGACACACCCATTGTGTAAAGTCATTTAATCAGTTGGTACACATTATCTGTATTAGATCACCTCCTCAACCTATCCATTCTAAATTGACCTATTTATTGTATGCACTAAAGGGGAAGCAGTGACCTATTTGATTATCAGGCCTAGCATCATCACAAAAGATTTCATAGTATCTATTAATTCATTTTTTTTTTTCAAGTCAAAAACAAAATCCTAGCTTTCAGAAAATTTTCTGGACATTATTTCTCTCTTACCGACTTTCAGTTCACCACCTGCAACCACTATACAAGTGGCACTAAGGACATTGCTGAAGTTGACTGGGAATTCCAGAGTCCCCAGTACATAGAGACCTCTCAGAGGAGGAAGAGTTGTATCCACCAAGATAGTCCTGTCTGAGAGAGAGAAAGAGAGAGAGAGAGAGAGAGAGAGAGAGAAATATGTCAATATACCAACACTGGGATATGCAGATGGAAAATTAGGATAAAGCTCTGTCAGTCATGGTCACTTAACCATTGGAACAACTTACCACACATTCTACACCACTGGCAATTTTTAAAATGAGAGATTGGATAATTTTCTAAAAGAAATCTGTTAGAAAAGAACAGGTTACCCAGAGACAGATGGGGTAGGGCGCCTTCATTGTAGCTACTCGTTCCGTCTTTGACTCCCCCCCACCAAACTTGGGATCCGAGTGAGCAAAAATTAACCATATGGACACCATTTTATCTTAGTATGTAAACATCTTTATCAATTGCATCACATTACTAAATTAGAGCTTAAAGAATGAATAGCCATATAGTGCATAATCATAACCATGTGATGAATATAATTATATCTACCCGTGTTTACTGTTTACAGCTTTTTAATTGATGTAAGCAATTCTCACATCACAAAACTCCTTAAATCAGCAACTTACAAGGGGGAAAGGAGAAGTGAGCCTGAATGTATACTTCAGATTGAATGAGAATGGATAAGGGGGTAAGAAGAACACATAGAGCATTAATTAAAAGTTACGTCTATCCTGAGCAAGCAGGAAAGGAGGAATCAAAACAAGTCTATACATCAACAGAAGCAGGGTCTGCCTGGACCCTGCCTGGACCTATTACCATGGTCGCAACTACCATGACCCCTTATATACCCAACAAAATCCTTTAGGAATTGTTTTGGGAAAGTTCTGTGGTCTGTGTTCTATTCTAGATGATCACAATGGTCGCAGAATTTAGATGATCACAGTACTAGATGATCACAATAGTGCCATCTGACTATGAACCTATGAATCTACTTAGAATTGTAAACACTCTTGGGCTGTAATTATCTGTTGGTTCTGTGTTTGCACAGCGCCTATCAAAATGAGGTACTGCTAAGGCAATACAAATAAAACATAACCATAGCATGTTTAAGGCCTATTGACTTCAACTTGAAGCACAGTCTTAAAAGATCCCTATTCCAAAAAGTACTTAAGTGCATGCTTAAGTCTTATGGACCTGAATGAAATTTAAGCACATGCTAATGGCTTTGTTGAACTTGGGTCCATGTGAAATCTAACTGTGAAAGTGATACTTAATAATTCAGTTCAGTAAAACAAATTTGGAAACGGAGGTTACAAATCATCCATATCACTTTTTTATTACACACAAGCCAATATGAATCAATAAAGTGAAACAGTAGACCAATGTTAAAACAAGTCTCATAACTAGGGAGAGCAGATAGCAGGTGTGAAAAATTAGGACACGGGGCTGGAGGATAATAGGCACTTTTATAGGAAAAAGACCCAAGGGACACCACTTTCAACAGACTCTTGCAACATCACATTAGAAATACTGGTTCAGTACTGAATCTAAAGGAAGAGTGCTATGCAGTGTATCTTCATCTTCCCAAAAGTACACTAGTCAGGTCCTGTGTGCTTGCGAGACCTGATGGGATCACAGAAAAATTCTCTCTGGTGAAAAAATTAGTATGGAACATGTAATTCAAGGCTACATATACTGGAGCTGAATTAAGGTTACATGTGCAACCTACATTCCAACATTTCCTAGGTTTTGAGTGTTTGACGTTGCAACCTTAATGTTCTTTAAGTGTAGGGTGGTTGCTGCTTTGGGTATTTTTTCCAATTTAAAAACAAACAAACAAAAGAAATTCAATCATGTGGAATCATACTGACCTCAACTTGGGTCATCAGCATGGTTCAGACTTGAGAACCATAATAAATCATCTACAAATTGACCCAATGGAGTAACTAGTAGCCATCGCAGGCTGTTATACTCCATCTGAACCAGTCACTACAAGAGCATGAGATACATGCTTCGACAGTGGCTGTGTCTAGACTGGCAAGTTTTTCTGGAAAATCAGCCGCTTTTGCGGAAAAACTTGCCAGCTGTCTACACTGGCCACTTGAATTTCCGCAAGAACACTGACGATCTCATGTAAGATTGTCAGTGTTCTTGCGGAAATACTATGCTGCTCCCGTTCAGGCAAAAGTCCTTTTGCGCAAAGCTTTTGAGCAAAAGGGCCAGTGTAGACAGCTCAGATTTGTTTTGCGCAAAAAAGCCCCGATCGCGAAAATGGCGAAAGTGCTTTTGCGGCAAAGCGTCCATGCCAATCTAGACACTCTTTTCCGCAAATGCTTTTAACGGAAAACTTTTCCATTAAAAGCATTTGCGGAAAATCATGCCAGTCTAGATGTAGCCACTGTGTTTCACAGCAACTTGCTGACAACAGATAATGATGAGACTTACACTTTCTGGATCAAGTTGCAAGTTCTGGAGTTGTGTGTTCTGTAATGGTTGCAATGTCATCTAAAACTGGTCCCCCTCCCCTCCTATGCGCTCCTCTGCTCCTGGCCCTCCCTGCTCCTACACAACCCCCAGATCCATGAATCTTTACCCATACTTGTATATTCCTACCTGCCCCTCTAGTTGCTGTCTCAGCTTGCTCCATATAAACAGCACACTTCTCCTCCAGAGCCTCCTCCCTTCCTCCTGGACTGACTGCCAGTGTCTGCCCATACAAACAGCTCTCCACTGCTCCAAAACTTTATCCACCGTCTTCTTGTCTCACTGTCTCCCTGTGCCACTGGGGTTGGAGGGCAGAGTACCTAAGTACCTGGGCTGCAGTGAATGTGGAAGATGGTTCTCCCTGAAGGGCAGAGGTGAAAGAAAGTGTGTGCACCTTGCACAGCTCCGGCAAGAGCTGGCTGAGGTGCCGCAAAAGCCAGCAGGGAGCTATTTAAAGAGCTGGCAGGGACCTGGGTTGCAATAGGACAGTACCTCTGAGAAATTTTAAGTTACTTTCATCGCTGCCGAAGGGCCTGTTCCTGCCTCTCTTATCTGACTGCAGCGTAGACCAGATGAAGAGCACAAGCCACTTCTCTCTGGGCCAGCGAGCAGCTGCCTTTTTCACCACCCTCATTTGTGTGGGTGCCTGCAGATCCTTGTCATGACATTGCTGTGCTGGTCAGTACATCCCAGGCAAGTTGAGCTTGGTGAGAGGAAGATATTGGAGCTACTTCTGTACCTGAGAGTGATCCAGCATCCACTATCTCTTTTTCCCTCCCCCCCACCTGACCACACTGACCAGCTAAGGGCCACCTGAAATCTCCCACAGGAACAGATAGTCAGGGAAACACCTCTGGGATTTCTCCTTGTCTTCGGGGCCTTGGTCTTGCTGGGCAGATTGAATCAATGGCACATAGGCAAACCCGGCTGTCTGCATGTTGGTGTCCAAGTGTTACGCCCTGAGCGTGCGCATGTGTTTGAGTACGAGGCCCACATGTTGATATTTCAATCCCTGCAATGGGATCCTCACTAGGACTCTCAGGTCCACCAGGGTGACTCATGGCTATGGTGGAACCAACAGTCCACTTAGCCCGAGCATCATGAGCAGCACTTTGTGATGTGCCTCAACTATTCTGCCAATAGAAGGTGCCCCATATTTTGTCGGCGCAAGTTAGGGGATCCTCCTTCCCTTTACTCTCGGGTCTGGTCCTCCCCTGAGTAAATGGACCCGAAAGAAAACTGCTGCTCCTTACCCCCAGTAGGGTGGGGTACTGACAGATTCTCTGAGTGAAGGGTTGACCTGGTGGCTGGTTTGCAATTAGAAACTTTCTAGCCCTTTTCCCTGGAGTTGACCTGGTTGTCAATAGGACCTGGGGGTGAGGAGGGTTGGCTGGAATGGGAGGAGGGGGTTAGAAATTTTCAGACCCATTCTCTGGGGTTGTCCTGGTGGCCAGCTAGAGCTGGAGTTGACCTGGTAGCCATTTGGAACTGGGGTTGACTTGGCAGCCTCTCAGAGATGGGGTTCATCTGGGCTGGCCATTCAAAACTGAGGTTGATCCAGTGTCTAGACAAAGGTAAGGTAGACTTGGTGGCTGGTTGGAGCTTGGAATGACCTGGTGGCCAGTTCAGAGCTTGGATTGACCTGGTGGCTAACTGGGAGCTGGGCTTGACCTGATGGTTGGTCAGAGCTGGAATTGACCAGGCAGCTGATCTGAGCCAGCGTGGATCTGGTGGCTGGTTGGAACCAGGGCTGTCCTGGAAAATTTCTGCCCCTTTCCATGGGGCTGACCTGGTGCCCACCCTGACTTAGCCTGAGACCATGTGTTGGAAAAATGATTGAGCCCAGCTGGAGATAGACTGTGACACTTGGGCAAGCGGCCCAGGGCTCACAGTGCCCAGAAGCAGAAAGAGACAGCCTCTCAGAACCGCATCACATATTGCAGGACTGGAATAGTGACATGTAATGACAAGGATCCACAGGCACCTGCACACATGAGGAAGGTGAAAAGGGGAGTTGCCCACTGGCCCAGGGAGGGAAAGGTGACCTGTGAGCCCCACCTGGTCTATGCTGCAGTCAGGTAAGAGAGGCAGAGTCAGGTCCTTTGAGAGAAACAACTTCCCCATTCACCACAGCTCAGGTACTCAGTCCCCTGGCCTCCAGTGGTTACCAATCCCATCATGTTCTGTACTCACTGAGCTCTAGGACTTGTAGGTTCCTGCAAAGGATCAGATGGAGGAAATGTGTACACTAGGAACCTATTTCAAAATAACTAAGATCAATTTAATAACTCCTGGAATAACAAAATTGAAATAGCATGTCCACACTACAGGGAAGCCACAAAATTAGTCTGAGGCAGGCTCGGTTAATATGGACATGCTACCTCAACTTAGAGCCCCAGGAAGCACTGGGGAGCAATTAGTTCAAATTACTCTGGAGAGATATTATTTTGAAATAGCAGCACTGGAGCATCCACACTACCGCTATTTCGAAATAACTATTTTGAAATTAGCGTTATTCCCTGAGAAAAGCAGGAGTACAGATTTTGGAATGAGCAGCCCGTTATTTCAAAATAATGAGTTTGGCAGTGTGGACTCTCGACTTATTAGTTCAACCTACAAGGGGATATTTTAAAATAAAACCATAGTGTAGACCAGGACTTAAGCATCAGAGTCTCCCTGGAACAGCCAAGCCAACCCCAATTATTCAAACACCATGAGACAGACCTGCAACCTGTGAGATTGGGTCAAAATCATGAGATTTTTCTTTCTTTAAAAAGGGGTATTGCGTTTTTGGCTTATTTAACTCTCCTTCCCTCCCCTGACTGTGTGTAAGTGTGTGTGAGAGAGACAGGGAGTAGTTTGTGCCCCCAGGTTTTTTTAACAATTATCTTGACCCATAGCACAGGAGCTCTGGGCCCCACTATATTACTGTGAATCTTGGGGGAGGTCCCTGTAGTCCCCACATTGCTCCTTTTTCTATAATAGTGATCTTACATATGAAGCATGACTTGTAAGGTATCAGGGGAAAGGTTATAATCTGCTGAAAGTCATCTCTATATGCATATGAGTGTACCATTAACACATATGAAGTTGTGAAAATTATGTTGTATGATTTATCACTAAAACATAGCGTAAATTAGGGAATCAGACAGATATTAGCTTCCCAGAGACAACATCCAGGAGGGAAACCTACTTGCAGGTGGGGAATCAATGGCCATTGTCCAGCACGGGAGCTATAATGCAATGTCTCACCTGCATGAGGACACACCAGGAGAATTGCTCAGCTGTGCAAGCATATGGACTAAATGAAACATAACTTGACCTTCATACATGTGACCCATGAATAATAATGGAAGGAGGAAATTCTGACCCTCCAAGACCTGTGGAGACCCAATGTGGTTTCCCAGGCACAACTGAGGGAAGAATTTGTGTGTGTTCAGTAGGCTACGTCTAGACTGCAAGCTACTTTTGGAAGAAGCTTTTCCAGAAGAGATCTTCCAAAAAACTTCTTCTGAAAGAGAGAGTCCACACTGCCAAATGCAATGAAAAAGGAATCTGCTTTTTCGAAAGGTAGTGTCCCCACTGAATCAATACTATCTCGCATTTAAATTGTGATTACTGTACTATGGATGGAGTGGCCACCGGAGCACCTGTGCTTTTTCCTCTTTCCTCTTCTTCCAAAAGAACTCCCTCTTCCCCGTCCTCATAGAAAGAGGATTACTAATGCCAGAAAAACCCCTCTGTTCTTTCGATTTACTTTCGAAAAAATGCGATTGCAGTGTGGACGTAATTGACTTTTTTTGGAAAAACTACTGTTTTTCAAAAAAAGCTCTGTAGTGTAGACATACCCTGGGTCTGTGAGGAGACAGAAATATATTCTGCAAAAACAGCAGGGGGCTCCATTGTAGAGTTAATTTCCTTCCACACTGGGGAAGGAAGGGACCTGATGGTTAGAAGAATGTGACACATTTGATATACTTCTTGTGGCACATACCTAATTACCTCCTTTAAGCAACTCTGCAGATAACACAATGAAGTGAGTAGTCAGTGCCTAAGAACAGTGACTTTAACTCAGATGGGTCAAGGAAATTTATTTCTAGATAACTGAAAAACTGTATGGCTATGTCTACACTACAGAGTTTTTTCAGAAAAAAAGGCCGTTTTTCCGCAAAAATTTGCAGAACGTTCACACTGCAAGCACATTCTTTCAACAGTAAATTGATAGTAAATTGAAAGAACAGAGGAGTTTTTGCTCAATTGGTATGCCATTCTGTGCATATCAATCGGTGCTTACTTTCGAGAGAGCGTCCATGCAGTCGGGATGCTCTCTTTTGCAAAAGCGCATCTCTTTTTTGATGAGCTTTTGCAGTGTAGACGTGCTCTTACGCAAGAAGTTGTTGCGGAAGATCTCTTCTGACAAAAGCTTCTTGCACAAAAAGCCTGCAGTCTAGATGTAGCCTATTTGTTTTATCCCTTCCCCCAAGAAATTCACATCACCACAAGCAACTGCGTTAAGAAAATAAAATAATTCAAATCTAAGAGGGCTACCTTTCATTTTATATGTACTTCCTGCACAGAAGCTCACAGCCTTAATGTTTGGGCGTACAACACTGAGAATTCACTAATGTCTCCAGCAATGACATAAAATGCCTTTGATCAACCCCACTGCTATATAAAACACCATAGCATGCCATTGAATGGAAATCAGGCACAACAGACAAGCTATTATATGAGATACAGTACTCCAGCATTCATCTCTTCAAACAGAAAAAGTTCAAAGAAAATCAAAATCAGAAAATGAATAAGAGAGTGGATTCCACCACTAAAAAGGGGTGGCAGGGGCTACGTGATATCACATCTAGACCTTTCAAACCAACATTCCATTGAGTAGAATTATAACATGCTCTCCTTCCACTCAATATGCAATGTGTCAGGAGTGTGTCATACTGAAAACCATAAACCTCATCACTGAAAATCTGAATTCTTGAGGAACTAACGCAGTCCATCAACTGGCTTAGAATGAAGACAGCTACTGTTTGTTGACAGAAATTTATGAATCAAGTCACGCAATTGGGTTTTAAATGTGAGAGTCCCCATAAAGGCAATGAGCTTGATTTGCAATCCTTGTTCATGTGATTAGTCCTTATGTGATAGCTGCTCTCTTGGCTAAAATATCAGGAATTAAACCAAAAGAACTCCAGAGTGAAATACAACTCAAGCTAATCTGTCTATCTGGCCCCCATTAACACAACATCTGAGAAACTCATAATGTTTAAGGCTACACCTACACTGCAACGCTATTTTGGGATATCAGAGTATCCCGAAATAGCTAACCCACGTCTTAACAGCAAGCCCATCATTTCATGCTTGCTATTCAAACATCCCTGTAAACTCATTCCACGAGGAGTAAGAGACATTTCAGAATAGCGGGTTATTTTGAAATTTGGCGCTGTGTAGACAGTGCCAAATTACAAAATAAGCTATTTCGAATTAAGATCAAAATAAAATAGGCAATTTGCATAGTGCAAACTGCATAACTTATTTCGAGCTACGGTGTAGTGTAGACGTACCCTAACGGAATTAGTCTCACAACACCCCTGTAAAAAAAGGATGCATTAATATCTGCATTTTACAGATAGGGAACAAGAAGCAGAGGGGACCTAAAGAACTTGCCCATGGCCATGTAGAATGTCAGCTGTAAAACAGGGAGTTGAACCCACATCTTCCAAGCCTTAAGTTAGCATCCTAACCAGGTTGTCTTTCTTTTAGCCTGGAGCTCATTTATGTCATTTCAAACTAAAACCAAAGAAAAACACCTTGACTAGCAGTACCTGTGACTGATTTTTAGGACCCTGAAGGGGCATTGCATGATTAGTCACCTTTGCAGTTGGAATGATCAGTGTTTCCTATAAGCTGTGTGCTTGGGTGGCCACTCAGGAGAGATTCAAATGCTGCTCAGAGAATTAGCAGGGTATCCACAAGCAGGTGTTTTGTTACTACTGGTGGTTCACATGCCTCGATGCACATAACATTTATTCCACACATTGATGGAAAATAATCAACAAATGGATGGAAAACATTAGAGGAAGCATTAGTTTCAACACCTACCCAGAATGAGTGAAGATGGGGTGTTTCCAAGTCAAGAGAAGGTAAAGGTGAGGCAAGTGATAAAACAGCCATCTTGGGGAGGAAGATCTATCTAGAGAGTTTATTCTTGTTTTGCCTTATATTAAAGGAAAAGCATGGAAAGTGGGGTGGACTAGGTTCTGGATGCTAACCAAGCATGTGTAATGTGCACTAGGCTGAGAGCCAAGAAGGAATTATATCTATTTACAGCTACATGACAGTTATTTAATACTCGAGGAATGCAGGCAAACAGAAGGTACAGCCCCCTATAAACTAACACACTGCACTAAATTGTGCTTGATCTAACATAAAAATATACCGGTTGTTTGGTTCTTTTTCCTTATTAAACATTTTGCTTTGGTTGCTGCATTCAATAAGGTTATTTTTCAAGGGTGGAGATAGGATTTTTTTGCCATTGGGGAGCAACAAGATCTAGTGAGCTCAACATCAGGACTCTGGACTAAAGATTCTTGGATTCTAATGCTTCTCTAGAATTGAGTTGCTCCTTGGTCTTGCGTGTGTCACCTATTTTCCTCTGTGCCTCATGGGAAGAATGGGTATAAGACGGCTTTCTTATAAACTGCATAACAGAGATGTTCTGAGGATTAATTAGTTAATAATTGTAGTGCAATGTAATATAGTAAGATCCTCCAGGAACCACCATAAACCTCACCGTCTTCTGCTTCAACAACAAGGTTCATTTCTTCAGCTTGTTTTCTGTAACACAGGGGTGGAGAACCTATGGCCCAGGGGCCAGATCTGGCTCTTGGGTCCCCAGGATCTGCCTCCCAGGCTCAGGGCTCCCCCCCAGCACTGGGGAGCTGGTGCTACAGCCCTGCAGCCCTACTCCTGTCCGGACCTGGCAGCTCCCTTTGCACCTGCACCCTACCACCTTCCCAGATCAGCCAACCCCCAACCCACTCCTGCACCCTCCCTGACACCCTAAACCCACTTCTCAGCAGTCCCCTTCCACACATTGAACCCCTCATTTTTGCCCCACCCCTCACTTTTTTGCTGCTGACATTTGTACTGATTTTTCTGTGTGAAAGCAGACCCCAGCCCAAAAAAGGTTTCCCCGCCCCCTCTCTAATGTAAACACAGAAAAGTGGGGGAGACAAAACCTGCCAAAAGAAAACATACCACTGCACACATAATTCTCCCTCTGAGGAGGGTATGAGAGAAGGAATAAATTATATGTGAAAAGGAGTTAATCATGTTGCTCAATGCACAATCAGAAGGCACTATGGTGATGATAATGATATAAGAACGTAGATAGCACAGAATAGAAAAAAACCCAGTATATTTTCTGTTTGTGAATTGTAGGCGAATAAGTCAGAATTTTTCAAATTTGGTCCTCATTTATAATTTTTCCAATTTCATGTGTTGCAGCTAGAGGTTTTTGGAAAAAATGGGGGAGGGACATTACAATTATTGAAAAAAAAATCCTTGTTTCTTCATCATCATTCGAACATTTTCAGGCAGCCCTACAGTTGGTTGAAAAACTGTGGCTGGAAAGGGTAAGGGAGGAAAAGATGTGAAAACTTTGTCAATTTTTTGATCAGTATTTGAAATTTCAGTGAAATTCATCAACCCAATCTATTGAAAGGGGTAGATGAGCCAATGGTTTGTGTACTGGCTTAGCACTTTGCTACCCGGAATTTCCTCTGTGCCCCCAGACTCCCTTGAACAAGATAGCCCTGGTCTACACTAGGGCTTTATTTTGACATAACCTCCATAGGTCAAACTAATAAGTGGAGTGTCCACACTACCAAGCTTATTATTTCAAAATCTGTGTTCCTCGTTTTCTCAGGGAATAACGCTAATTCCGAAATAGTTATTTGGAAATAGCAGTAGTGTGGATGCTCAGGTGCTGCTATTCCAAAATAACTATTTCCCAGAGTAATTTGAACTACTGGAGCGCTAAGTCAAGGTAGCACATCTACATTAACACAGCCTGTCTTGGACTAATTTTCAGGTTTCCCTATAGAATGGACATGATATCTCGATTTTGTTATTTCAGGAGTTATTAAATTGATGTTAATCATTTTCAAAATCATTTCCTAGTGTAGACATGCCCTTAGCCTCTCTGTTCCTTAATTTCCCATCTGTAACATGGGGATAACAGCACTTTCCTATTTTATGGGAACAATAAGGAGTCCTGTGGCACCTTGAAGTCAAAAGGTGTTTCTAGACTAAAGGGTTTTGTCGACAAAAGTGGACTTTTATCGACAAAACTATACCTGCGTCTACACTGCCGCTGAGTTCTGTCAACGTAACATTGACAGAACTCAGCAGTTTTGTTGACGGCTGTAAACCTCATTCTATGAGGAATAACTCCTTTTGTCGACAGAGTTCTGTCGACAGAAGGCGTTATTGTATCTACACTGTCCTTTGCATCTACACTGTCACGTCAGCAAAGCGACTTGCTTTGTCGACAGAACTGGATGTAGTCTAGATGCTCTTTGTCAACAGAAGCTTTTTTGACAGTATCTGTTGACAAAACTTCTGTCGACAAAAGCCTGTAATCTAGACGTACCCTAACAGATTTATTTGGGCACAAGTTTTCGTGAGTAAAAAGCCACTTCGTCAGATGCATGGAGTGGATTTATTTGACCATATATTTCTACTCCATGCTTCTAATGAAGTAGTTTTTACCCATGAAAGCGTGTGCCTAAATAAATCTCTTAGGCCTGGTCTATACTACAAGGGAAGGTCAAAGTAAAACTATTTCACAAGGGTATTGTGAAGATACAGACATTAAAGATTCTGAGGTAATGGACACATATCAGTATTTTAGATAAACAGAACGTTTTCCAGTCCTGCTTGTGAACACAGAGACTTGATCACTGTCTGACTCATGTGGGCCCTGACTTCGCAAACACCTAAGCATGTGTAGACATTGTAGTCAATGGAGATCCACACAGAAGCAAATTTATGTAGATGCTTATACGTTTGCCAGAACGGAGTCCTAATTGTCTGTGCGAGAAGACTGGCCGGGGGTGCCGGGAGCAGCTGTGTCTTTCCCCCATCCCATGTACAACTCACATTATTAATGGTCCTTTCAACTCAAGCTGATTTTTTACTACATCCATAATGTGTTCTTTAATTATTTCTCATTTATATGTGGGGACAATGAAACCTTCCAAGGGCACAATAAAATAAAACAAAAGTAATAATCTCAGCTTGCCCAATAGCTAAAATATGGAAACAGAAAGAACATTCAACCCCTGCACAAAAACAAGTGACAAAAGCCAGGTCCTCAGACGAGGTCTAAGATGGGCCATTTAGAAGAATGACCAAACTCATCCATGTTGTCAGACCAAGTTGGGAGGAGGTGGGTTCAGAGGGGAAGTGCAGAGTTGGGGACACTTCACTGAGACTTCCTGCATTTGGCACCCAGATATATAAGTCTAAGGACTGCCTGCTTGAGTATTATAATTAGGATAATATATTATTTGTGTTGCTGTGGTGCGTTGAGGCCCCCGCCGCAATCAGGGCTCCATTGTGCCAAGCACTGCAAATTCATACATATAACACAGTGTCCCTGTCACAAAAGACTTACAATCCAAAATGAGAAGATAAGCAAAGAAGCTCCATTACCTCCAATATTTAGAAGTGAAACTGGGACACACGCATTCACACAAAATCTGTAGCAGAAACAGGACTTGAACCAGTCCTCCTGAGACCCAGGAGAATGACCTTCTAAACATGACCATATGGGATAAGTACTTCAACCACTCTCCATTACTTGTGTACGATCCAAAGACAAGGATGTACTTAGACTGGTACTTAGAAACCTAACCCATAAATGGATTTAGAGATCAAAACAAACAGCTGGACAGAAAGCAAAATGGAAGCCAGTGCAATCCTGGGAGAACAGCTGAAATATGCTCCCTGTGTGAAACGCTGCTGGGGAAGTGGAAAGACACGTTCTGCATTAGCTGAGATATGGTACAACTGAGTGTGTGTATATGTGTGCAGTAGATGAGGGTGTATGTGTGTGAGTGAGAGAGAGATCTGGGCTCTTTAAGCAATGTTTGTTCTCACATGCACACATTTATGCCACAGTCCATGGTCCAATGGGCATGTCCGGTGGACACTGGATTACAGTTGTGTTAATTAGCCCACATTAAGGCTGGACCAATGTTTCCAATGTAGACATACTGTTGGTGTAACTGGGAGGAACTTGTATTTCCCTTACTTACTAGGTAAGATGATGACATCCTCCCCTGGGGCTGGAATGCTGTGGTTGTATCCACCCCAGCCTTGTCTCACGCCACTCCATGATTCAGGGAATGACCATTTCAACATGATGTCCGGAGGAGAAACTGGAGCTAGAAAACAGGACGTACACAGGAAGATGCATTTGGAATTGTCACTTGCTGGGATCCCTGATGTTTCTTGGATAGTGGTATGAAAATTCTATTTGATCGGGAGCTATGGTGGCAGCAGATAAGCGAGTTTTCATTGAGCTAGCTTGCTAATGAAAAAGCCATGAGAACATGAGCAGCTGCATGAGCTAACCACCTGAGTATGTATCCCATATCTAGGGGAGGTTATACTCAGGCAGCTATCCTGTGCTGATGCAGTTTCATTGCTATGTTTAGCAAGCAAGCTAGATCAAAGCTAGCTTAAGGATGTCTATGCATACCACAATCACCCCTCTGGCTTGCTATGTAGATATAACCTGACTAATATGCTAAATGCTGCTTTTCATCTGAATAGAGTCAGTGGAGAACCTATGAAAAAGAGAACTCTCCCAAGAATTTGAAACCATCGCTGAAGACCCATGGAGATTGGAGAAGGTCCAGACAAACATCAAAACTCTTCAGTGCTCACCCAAATCAAAGCAAAGCTCTAACAGTGTAAGATTCCCCAATGACACTTGCATAATATTTTTACGTTTTTAAAGTGCTTTACTAATTGTTCCTTTCACTGTAGCTATATAATAAGATTCCATGAGTATCATTTTTTGTGCCACTCTGGAGCCCAAAGGGTCAGCACAGTCAGTGTGAAGCAATAGAAGCAGCTACAAGCATGGTTGAGAAGTGTGTGCAGAATTTGAACCTGGTGATATATCACCAAGCTTTGCAGTCTCTGAGGGCACGTCTACACAGAAGGGCACAAATCGAAGTAAGCTGTGCAACTTCAGCTACGTCAATTGCATAGCTGAAGTTAAAATGGCTTAATTCGGCTTTTGACGCTGTCTACACAGCAGGAAGTCAAAAGAAGAACACTCTTCCTTCAACTTCCCTTACTCCTCGTAAAATGAGGGTTACAGGAGTCAGAGTAAGACGTCCTCCAGCTTGTCATTATTTCGAAATAACGGCTTGCTGTGTAGACGCACATTTTATTATTTTGAAATAATGTCAGTTATTCTGAAATAACGCTGCTGTGTTGACGTACCCTGAGTATCCATTTTTTATATTCTCAGCTCTTTTAAACACCTGACTTTATGAATTATATGCATGTGACAGCACAGGCTTTCAATTTCTAGGTCATACCTACCTGCAATAAAAGCACCTATCCTTACCTCCCAACATATTTAAAGCACATAAATGAAAATAAAACCAGCAATCTCTTCACATTCATAAAACCAGAACTTGCCCCATGAGCCAAACCATACTGTCTCCTACCAACAAATTCTGCTCTTATTGCATACCGTCATCCACAAAAGTCAGGGTACTACATGGATTTTGTAATATGTCCTAAAGTTCAAAGGATCTAGGCTATGTGGAAACCATCTAAGCAAAACAATGAGTTGTAAGCTCTTTGGGAGCAAGGATGTTTTTACTAAATATCTGTATAGCATGTAGAATCATGAAGGTCTGGGGTGAAATCCTTGCTCTAGTGAAATGGCAAAATCCCTGTTGACTTCAGTAGAGGCCTGGATTTTGTTCTTGATCCAGGTTGGGGCTTCTACGCTCTACAGCAATGCAAGTAAGTAATAATTATAATAATCCTGTGAGGTAGGTAAGTATAATTAACCCTTTTCTACATGTAGTATATGAAGGCCAGAAAAGTTGAGCCCAACTTAGATTATTAGATCTTCAGGACAGGGTCTGTCTTTCTATTATGGGTATGTACAAAGTCTAACGTAATGGGGCCTTGATCATAGCTGAAGCCTCCAAGCCAGGGGTGGGGAACCTCTGGCCTGCAGGCCACATCTGGCCTTCTACTTAATTTCATCTAGCCTGCAGCACATCTCCAAGCCATGGCCCAGAAGCCCTGGTATGTCCCTGCAGTCCCTAGCACAGGAGAGATCAGGGACACTCTGTATACTGCCCCTGCCCCCAGGACCTGCTCTGCAGCTCCCATTGGCTAGAAACAAGGGCCAATGGGAGCTGCAGGAGAGGAGTCTGTGGGCAAAGGGGATGCGCACCACACAGCCTTCTGGCTCTTCTGACTAGGGACCAAACATAATGGCCATTTTCAGGAGCGGCACAGAGCCAGGGCAGGCAGGGAGCCTGCCTTAGTTCAGCTGTGGCATTGACCAGGAGCTGCCTCACGTTAAGTGATACCAGGACTGAAATTCATTCTAAACCCAGCCAAAGATTGGAATCCCCTCCTATGTCCTAACTCCCTCCCAGACCTCATATCCCTACCCCTACCTCAACCTTGAGACTACGCCCACCCTTCAAAACCCTTGAACCAAGTCCGCAGCCCCATCCTGTACCCCCAGACCTCTCATCCCTACTCCAGAGCTTGCATCTCCTTCTGCAGCCCTCATCCCCCTGCACTCTAACTCTCAACCCTAGCCTGAGCCTCGTCCTGCACCCTGAACCTCTCATTTCTGAGCCCCCCTGAGCCTCTACCCTCCCCCTTGGGGCTGCATGTGGTCTATAGTTGATTTTTTAATGTGGATCAGTGGCCCCTAATAGAAAAAAGCTTCCCCACCTCTGCTGTCGGCACTAATGCATCACAATTAAACAACAATGGTAATAAAGGCGGACTACAGAGCAAATTTGTGATTAATCCAATATTAGAACTCAGGAGGTCTTTCTTGTTTCCAGCCCTATTCTTTGCTCTATTACACTGTCTGGCTCGATGTATAACTGTGTAATAATGCCATGCTATTATCCTAAGATCACCGTGTAGCACTAAAATACATTGTAGACTTAACATTCTCCATGACCTTTATGATCTGATATGGTATTTCTTAACAAAAGTTTATAGGCTTTTATAATGTGGAATCACACATTCATCATATGCAATGGTAGATGTGGCTCAATAAACTGCTTAAATGAATGCCAAAAGCCCCTTTTGGGCTGACAGATGTACAAAACATAGAGGTGATATATAGTGACGTATTATTGGAAACCTAGTGAAAGGAATCACTGTAGCTGTTAGACCAAACTAATCAGCCTGAAGCCATCACACACCTGGTACAGGTAGAGGGACGTTATCTTCCTCTTTAAGTGTTACTTGGATTAGGTCTTCACCTGTAACTGAACAGAGAGGATGAGTGTGTTATAGGCAAACCCAATCAGCAACTGAATGGATATAATAAATGTAGTTAGAAAGTAATCTCTGATACAATGCTTTCTGATCATTCACATTTCTAACAAAAAGTTTCCCAAATACTTAGACTTGATCTTTTTTCAACAATTTTTCTTCCACTATTTTTACAAAGAAATGAATATGTTTTTGTTTGTAGGCACTAAAGGACTCTTGGCACCGTACCAAAAAAAGCTAAGAGCAGATACACAGTAAAGAAAAGCTACGGTTGGCATGCCAGCCTCATTTACCCTGTTGTAAAACAGTGGCTCTATTGACTTCAGTGACTTTACACTGGTGAGTTACTTTGGATTTACAATGGGACAACAGAGATCAGAAAATCTCAGAGGGATAGCCAAGTTAGTCTGTAACTGAAAAAAACTTAAACAACAACAAATGGTCCTGCAGCACCTTAGAGACTAACAAAAACTAACAACATACTGTTAGTAACAACATACTGAGACTAACAAAAACTGTAGATACTATCATGAAAGGAACTGCAACTTTTGTCCATTGTATATTTGTAGATGCCTGGAATCGAAGGCCAGACTGGATTCCCTTCTCAGTGATTTTAAAAAAGAGCCTTCTCTGCATTGCATCAAGAAGGAGGCAGTTGTGTCCTAGGGCAGGGACTGGGGTGCAGTAGTTTGTGACCTAGAGGAGGAGAGAATTGTGACCTGGGACAGTGGATTGGGGTGCCAGATCTGGGAGGAGGTCTGGGTGCAGAAGGGGGGCAGACGGTTTGGGGGAAATTGAGTGGGGGGCAGAGGGTTGGGAAATGGAGGGGCTGGGATGCCAGAGGCAGGCTCTGGCCAGGAGACATACTAGCCAGCAGCACAACCAGCCTGCCTGCCTGCAGAGCTAAATGCTTGCAGAGCTTAACAAGTTTCTCAGCTAGCCAACCAGCCTGCCCCATGCCTACACAGGCTACATGGCCATTTGCTTGTGTAAATAACTGAGACAGAGGGGATGGAGCATGGTGCTTCATGTGCTGCCTGTTATTCAAATAGGCAGCTCCCATTGGCTAGTTTCTGGCCAATGACCAATGGGATTGTGCTGTGGGCGGGAGTTACACTTGAAGCCTTCCCCATTCTCTCTGGGCTCAGTTTTTAAAGTGAAACGGCCCCACAGTTGCTTTTCTGAGTGCTATGTGGGGCTGTGGGGCAAGCACGGGAGCTTGCCTAGGGCTCCCTGCTGCATCTGCAGGCTTAGCATTTTGTCTAAGCCTGCACTATGGAGACAATGTTATGAAGAAGAATTCTTACTAGCTATCTATTGAAGTACACTCTTATCTTCTCCACAACATGCACCTTAACCTGCCAATTGGAGTGCATATCACTTTGTACTTTACTTAAATTATCTTTAAGCAAGTCTTTGTCCTTATTAATTGGAAGAGCTAGTCCTCCTTAGTTCCCTTTCCATCTCCCAGTGCAACCAAACTAATCTAAAATGCCCAAGGTCCATTAATTTTAAGTGTCAATAAATTAGTGTGAACAATCAAAATACACGATTCTTTCTGATAATTACTATTTGGTGTCAGTGTAAAACACTACACTGACTTAGCAGCATATGCACCTATGCCAAATGAGGATTCCATAATTAAACAGAAAGGGATTTCACGTGGGTTTTCCCATGTCTGATTAATTCATAATCAGGTGCCACAATCCTGCTTTTCAGTGACACCATGTTTCCCAATCGTTAATTACAGTCTGGTGACATATTTGCAAAAGCCATTCTGACATCACCTGAATACATTAAGACAACCATAGACTAGGCTAGCCAATGACAAAAGCAACTCCTGGTTAGCTGCCATAGCAACTACTCAAGTTGGGTAATAATCGTAACCATGCTTAGAGCGAACCATATATGGCTAACTTGTTACCAACTTGGTTAAAAACTATAGGGCTTGATTCTCTACTGCCTTATACTTCATGCAATTATTTATGCTAGTGTCAGGCACAGTAGGGCTGCGTCTAGACTGGCAAGTTTTCTCACGAAAGCAGCTGCTTTTGCGGAAAAACTTGCCAGTTGTCTACACTAGCCGCTTGAATTTGCGCAAGAACACTGACGATCTCATGTATGATTGTCAGTGTTCTTGCGCAAATACTATGCTGCTCCCATTCGGGAAAAAGCCCTCTTGCGCAAATGTATTTGCGCAACAGGGCCAGTGTAGACAGCTCAGGACTGTTTTGCGCAAAAAAGCCCCGATGGCGAAAATGGCAATCGGGGCTTTCTTGCGCAAAACCGCGTCTAGATTGGCACGGACGCTTTTCCGCAAAAAGTGCTTTTGCGCAAAAGCGTCCGTGCCAATCTAGACACTCTTTTCCGCAAATGCTTTTAACAGAAAAACTTTTCCGTTAAAAGCATTTGCGGAAAATCATGCCAATCTAGATGTAGCCTAGGTGTAAAACACAACCATGCTGATGAGGAAGTATTTTACACCCACTTCACGCAGGTGTAAATGCCTACACAAAGTTTGATGCAGTGGAGATTCAAACCCAGAGAGTAGACAAGGATGTAATTACCTAGTTCTTTTGATGGTTTTGTTTCTATATTGAGCATATTATCATCATTTAGGCAAGGAACAGGAAGAGATACAGGCAACATAGATAAAGGATGTCATTAGTAAACATTGGATTAAGTTGCCTCTTTTCAAAATGCAGTTATAAGGCTCCAGGGCCTAGCTGTATAAAAACTTTATCAAGAACCATCAATTTTATGTCTGATTACAGCCCTTCCTGGATGCTTGAGCTGTGAATCATACATAAAGGCCTTCTTGAATTCAAACTTCCTGGCATCTTCCTTCCCCTGGTTTAGGTCT
This sequence comes from Apalone spinifera, assembly GCA_030068395.1. Classification (NCBI taxonomy): domain Eukaryota; kingdom Metazoa; phylum Chordata; order Testudines; family Trionychidae; genus Apalone; species Apalone spinifera. The sequence continues at coordinate 175,490,632 of CM057847.1, forward strand.
CTGAGTTGATGTGAAGGAGGAGCAACATGGTCTTTCATCAACTATGTAGTGACAGAAAACTTTGCCTGTGGTTATGAGAAAGCACTGAAACTAGGATAAATAGCTCCAATAGGCTGACTTACACATAACAAGCAACCCTGTGCGATTCAACATCAATAGGGCCAACATAAATCACAGGAAAAATCAAAACTTTTAGAAATCACACTCAACTACAAAGCAACTGCAGCACTACACATAATCTTCCAAAGCTGGGGGGATGGAGATAGACTATGTGGTCAGTTACTAGTGGGTGCCATATTGTAGGGTGCTCAAAATTTGGATTTGGATTCCATGCTGATTGGCAGCAATATAAAACCTTAACATTTGTCTTCCTATCTTAATGGATTAATAATGGTTGCAGCAAACACTGAGTCAGTGTGAGCTTCCTCAATCTGCCATACTAATGGGCTACAATCTAGAATTAAAAAGATTATCACTAAGAGTGAGTGTTAAGTTTAGTCTCAATTCTCTGATCACCACAATCCACTCACTCTTTGGCATCTCCACTAAGGCTGCTAACGAGAATGATAATTAGTCCGGTGAGTCAGAGTGTTTTTTGGTGAACTTATAATTTGGGCACCTGTCCACTAAAACTGAAATGAGAATACTCCACTCAGTTGATAGAAGTAAGGTTAAGAGTTTATCGTGGCTATTTTTAGTACAAGTCACAGAGAACCAAGAGCAATAAATAAAAATTCACAGGGCCTGTTTGTGACTTTTACTAAAAATAACCAGGGAGACATTGGGGAGAGAAGGGGATGGGAAGGAAGAGGAATGACAACTTGAGCCCAATAGAAGGGAGAGACTGCCACAGCCCCACTTCTATGGAGTGGGGTGGGGGTAGGGACACAGCCCAAATTCAGCCTCAACCATGCGATGGGAACACATAGCAACAACTCTGGCTCCAACACCAGCCAAAGCCACAGGAGGCAGTTGGGGAGAGTCACACACAGCCCCAGCTCTGCTCCCCACCACTCCTAGCTGAAGCCAAAGTCATGGAGGTCCAGTAAAGTCACAGAATTTGTGACATCTGTGGCTAAATCATACACCATTGAAAAGCCTTCATAGAGGACTGAGACCTTTGGAAACCACTTACCCGACTTGAATTCAAACGGGTTAAAGGTTAAAGGCGTATTATTGTGTTTCCAATCTCCTGGCCCAACCAGGTTCCCACTTCAAATCTTTCATCCAAAATGCACTTCAAACTTGGGCAATGAATATGAATGAAGCATCTTTGTTTTGCTTATACAGTGATTTTCAATATAAAGAACAATTCTTTAGACGCCTACTCTTCTCCTGCTGAGATCAATGAAAACCTCCTCTGGACTACAATGGATCAGGCTTTAGGTATTTGTAAGAAACAATGATCAAAATAATAAAATTCCAGTTTCTTAAGCTAATTAAACGGCAAACCTCATTTTTGCAGCACCAATACAATGCTAAGTCTTGACTCTGTGTAACTTTACATGTGAGTAATCCCATTAATTTCAACAAAACGTGGCCCATATGTTAAGTTCATTGGAAACTGGGCTTGGGGTAAATTCATGCTAACATTTTTCAGTAATGTGTAATGCCAACAAGTGGACTCAGACCTGGGACCTTTGGGGCTAGTGTGTAAGCCTCTACCCTATGAGCTAAAAGTTAGCTGGCTCTCAGCTAAGACTATAGAGCAAGACTCATTAGTCTTGCTGTAAGTGGTCTCAATACCACTAGGTGGGATACCACAACACACGCAGATGATGTGTGGATTACAAAGGTTTTGGGCAAATTTTCAAATAAAAATGTTTCATTCAATAAGCTCACTTGTCTTCCCTTTCAAGGCCCTTCACAGCCTACCCTCACCCTACCTATCGTCTCTTATTCACTTCAGAAAAGCCAATCTTCACCTTCACTTCCCACTACATACATTTTCAAACAAGCCCTTCCCACCTCTTCTCATGCTGCCCCTTATGTTTGGGAGTTGCTCCCCTAATGATCTACTAAGCTACCTCATTATCCACCTTCCAATCTCTCCTCTAGCCTCTCTTTTGACACAATGCCTGCAAAAGTGCTAATAGTCAGTTTGGCTATGTCTACACAGCAGCCTTATTACAGAATAACTGACGTTATTCCGAAATAACATAATCCGTGTCTACACTACAAGCAGTTGTTTCGACATAATGTCAAAATAACGTTGAGCTAAAGGACTTCTTACTCTGACTCCTGTAATCCTCATTGTATGAGAAGCAAGCGAAGTCGGAGGAAGAGTGTTCTTTCTCAGACTTCCTGCTGTGTAGACAGCACCAAAAGCTGAAATAAGCTATTTCAACTTAAGCGACACAATTGATGTAGTTAGCTCAAGTTGCGTAGCTTATTTTGACTTTAGACCTGCTGTGTTGATGTGCCTGTTGAGACCACTATCTATTATGCTGACCAATACTATCTCATTGCTTCTTCGTACTTCCTCATCTATTTATCCCTCTGGTATTTATAGCTAAATGTAAGCTGTTTGGGGCCAGGGACTGTTGTTTTGTCATACGTGTGTGTGTACAGGGCCTCGATGGGATCCTAGTTCAAGACTTGGCTCCCAGACGGTACCACAATGCAAATAATAATTAATTAGATTAAAGAGAAGGTCATAAAAATTGTAGAACAAGTGACAAGTTGTTCCAGCTTGAACTCTTTGAAATTAAAACAACTTTGTAATTTCAAAATGTTTCACAACTCTGGGTTATAAAATAAACCGAGTGTTGGTGATTGATGTGGTGGTACTTCCCAGAGACCCAGTCAAAGATCAAACAAACATAATGAAAAGACAGTGCCTGTCCCAAAGTCCTGACAGTCCAAAAAATATATAATTACTGACGATTTCTTAGAATACCTCACTTACAGATGCCATTGTCTGAGTTTGCCCCAGTACAACATTTACCTTCCCGGACTGTTACAGGAGCGCGCCATGCTACAGCGTGATGATGTTATATCAAAACACAGTCAGGCTGCAAACCTGTGTTGCAGTATGTTAGCATTTCATGGGGCCGGACAGTGACTTCAGGACCCACATGTGTTCTCTGAGCATTTCTTTTGGGACACAAGCTGTCCTGGAGGAAAACAGCATCTTTCCTCGCACACCAAGATGCACAGAAACCCTCCAAGCATGGTTACAGAAGTTTGAATGTGAGTATCCCCCAAATTCCTTCAGAATAGGAGGCTGCCACCCTTTTCCCCCTGTGGGAAGGGGGACAACCTGCCCGTCAGCACTTGGTATTGGGAAGTTCTGGAGAGATGCTTTTTCAAAGGGCTGCATGGGAGTTAGTTAATAGGATTAATCTGCATAGGTAGCAGTCAGCACCTTGGTTAACAGGATAATTTCCTGTATCCTCCATGCATCAGAAACACGGGATCCTGTGGGTTCTACTTATCGTCCATTATCATTATAATCCCTCCATATTATGCATCGTCGGCATTGTTTGTTCCACGCTCTAATTTCCAAACAAGTAAAGCACCAGAGAAGCTTAACCACCTTGTTCCCAACCTTATATTTTCTCATCCTTTGTGTCAGGCAGCCTCATTCCCCGAAGACGAAAGCGTGCAGGATGCTGGTCAAATTCCATGACCGATCGGACAAGGGAGACATAGACAGCATCTGAGCTGAACATCAACAAGCCCCAATGCTGGCAGAGGCAGATTCATTCAGCTGTTTAGCCTTTTTGAATAACAATATCTTCCCAGTGGTTGGGTCTTTTTTTTATTATTATTTATTTCCATTGGGGCTAAGCAAAGGGCTGTGTGAATTTAGGAGCCTGCCTCTGAATGAGCTGGCATCTGATCTGTAGTTACTGACGTTAATGTTAGATTTAATGCACCCCTGCCACTACCCAACAGTTTGTCCCAAAAAGCCTTTTAACTGGCACAAAGCGAGGGGGTCAAAAGTAAGTTGACCCCTGACAGAATGTACAATTATTAGAGAGAGGGAGTACATGAGCAGCTGCTGGAACCCCACCGGTACAGCAAAGTGCTTCCCAAAGTCAGAATATGAATAATACACTCAAGGTCTTCCCCCAGCTCTATGAGGGCCTGCTACTTTCTCCAGGAAGAATTATAGCCCTCCCTAGCAGCTGCAATAATTGTGTTCCTATTATCCTAGGGACCTCCTCCTGACCACCCCCTACAAGTGTCCATTGTTGAGACGGAGTCAAGTGATTATATGCTTTGGCTGAGGCTGTTTGGGCCCAGCTGCCTAACTGCTGACACACGAGCACCAAGAGCACGGACTCGCGTCTGCAAGACGGGACTCTAACATACCAGACCTTTTACATAAGTCAAGCAGGAACAAATGATGCTTTATCAGCCCTTCTGATGGGGCAGCCCCCTCTTCCTTTGAAGTGGCGGCTGCTTATAGGCCCTTACAGCTTTTCCTCCTTAGCACAAGCAAACATCCTCCTTTTGATATGCTACATGCTCATTATCTCTGCCCCATTTAATGATTTTTGATTGAAGGGTGGCAGTTCTGTTGCCAAGAGAGTAGTTAAAGGGGCTTCACACAGTCAGGCCTACAAGAAAGGCTTTCCTTGTGCAGCAGCCTAAATTTGGAATTTCTTAACAGTGTGTTCTTGTTCTTAGCGGCCGATAAGGGCTGAGCGTGAAATTCTTAATTAAGCAGTAAATAGAGAGTAGGGTGTCAGCAGATGCAGCCTGTTGCCATGGAGACCAAGTCACATGAACACGACAACTGAGACTAAACATAGGCCTCAGGCTTGGATGTGAGTGACAGCGGAAGAATCCTACAAAGCTTGTAAACTGGATTAATTAGTTGACTAATTATTTCATATAATGAAATGTAACAAAAATAAAAACAGCTCACAATGTGGAAGAGCAGAGCGTTCTGAGAGCTAAAACCAAAAGTGTCGTTCTCTATGTTTCAGTTTCAGATTCATTTATTTTGAGTCTGAAGGGACCACTGTGGCCATTCTGGCTGACCTCCTGCATAGCACGGAGAAGAGACTTTCACACAGCGGTTCCTGCATGGAGTCTAATAACCTGTGGTGGAGCTAGAGACTTGTTTCTGAGAAAAATATCCAAACTTGATCTAAAAACTTCAGGTGCTGGAGAAATCACCAAACGCTCTGGTAGTTTGTTCCAATGAATGGCAATCTTCACTGCAAAAAATGTTCAGCTTATTTCCAGCTTGTGTAACTTTAACATCCAGTGATATGCACTGGAGTTTAGAAAAGCAATTAAGTGGCTGCACATCCATTAATTTCACTTGAGTTCAGACTTTCTTCCTCACCACAAAGTTAGGTTTTAAATGACAAATATTGTATTACTGGTCTCCCGGTTATAATGTAAGTACAATAGCCAAATGTTCTCAGCGTGGATTATACATGTGAGATGAAGTTTCAGTTCATTTGCTTGCCAAATATGGGATCCTTTTCCCCTGTATTAAAAAACCCACATGTGGTAAATACAACACAACCAGACTGAAAACAAGACAAAAGGAGGAACAAAAATGTAACCCTTCTGTTTGAGACTGCTCCATGCTGAATGATGCAGTATAGCTCGTTATTGCCAGCATTAGTCAGATCTATTTCTTCAAGGTCAATGTGCCAAGAAATGTGCCATGGATTTTTAGCTCTCTCAGGCTTCCCTAGTTAAGGGGAACTTTTATGCAAGGTATCCCAAGTGTCCAACTGTTGACATATCTGTAATCAAAATAACAGGTCTTCAACAGGAAATTATCTTCAGGCTAGCATCTATCTATATGCGTCTCTCCTCCTCCATCTGGGTTAATACACATTTGGGAGAGTCAGTGAGAATCTCCCATCACAGCGCAGGGAGCCCCGGGTTACAGAGCAGACAGCACCCCCACTACATCACAGTCACATATCTTCTCTTTAGAAAAATCAACATTTTCAAACGTATGGGCTTAGAGAGCCACTGAGAGTTCACAATGTAAGGACCCATTCTTTGTATGACTAATCCTTAGTAAAAAAAAAAAATCAAAACAAATATCCCAGGACTTTCAGTAGGTGCAGGACTGGACTCACAGCCAACATCTAAGACATTTAAGGATCTGTGTCTCCAGCACTGCTCATTTGCAGAAAGTTACATACATTACTTGCCTTGCACTTACCTAAATAGGTTAGCTTGCCCAATTTGCTGTTGAAAAACCAGTCACAGCCCTTGTTATCATGGTGTGAAGGAAGTGACTGGAGTTGCTGACCAGGTCTTATCCCACAGGACACCATGACTTCAACATAGGATGGGAGATTCTCATGTTCCATCAGTAAGTAATTCCCAGCAATAAAGTTACTGAATGTAGCCGAGTACTAGATTGAGGGAAACATAATGAGCATGCATTTTCTGAAGTGCAATGCATTCTTTTGGTAACTGGTATCAGAAGCATAGAATGTTAAAGTCTCTGTATGATAGGCCAGAAGTGGATGCTACGTCAGATCTCCTGACTGCATTAAAATATAGGTAGAAATTATGAGTCATCAAAACCAACTTTCAGTGGTTTTTAAGTGGTACATGGGTCTTGTTCTGTCTCTGTGCATTGGGGGTGAACATTCACCAGGGCTACGTCTACATTGGCAAGATTTTGCGCAAATACTTTTAATGCAAGAGTTTTTGGGTTAAAGTATTTGCGCAAGAGAGCGTCTTCACTGGCATGGATGCTTTTGCGCAAAAGCATATCTCTTGCGCAAAAGCATCCATGCCAGTGAAGACGCTCTCTTGCACAAGAAAGCTCTGATGGCCATTTTAGCCATCGGGCTTTCTTGCGCAAGAAATTCATGTTGCCTGTCTACACTGACCTCTTGTGCAAGAACAGTTGTGCAAGAGGGCTTATTCCTGAGCGGGAGCATCATAGTTCTTGCGCAAGAAGCACTGATTTCACACATTAGAACGTCAGTGTTCTTGCGCAAGAACTCCCCGCCAGTGTAGACAGGCAGCATGTTTAATCATGCCAATGTAGACACAGCCCAGTAGTCCCCAGAATGCTCTCCCAGTTCAGAGCTATTTCATAAAGGTGCTAGTATATGTGATCTGAAGTCTATCTTGTGTTCTTTTATGTACATTCATTACTTTTCCTTCTCTGTTTTCCTATCAGAAAAATGAGAGGGTTTCTCTTCCTTTGGAGAATGCTGTTCCTCCATTACAAATGCCATTTTAATAAGCAAACAAACAAACAATTAGCTATATTACCTGCAGTTGTTTGCTGACCAAATTGTTACCAAAAGTCAGAGTATAAGTCTCCTGGTCCAAGAGCAGAGCCATCCAACCATACAGGTTTGATAAAATATCAGAGACGTAATGGACTGTGGTTGTCTTATTCTTACTGTCAGTCACCGTTAAATTATAAGGAAAGTCTGGAGCCTCTTTCCTGGGAAAAAATACATTACATCTGTGTTCAATGTAACATTTCATAGCACATGGAGGCCCCATCTGGGATGGGGGTACAGACTTTACCCTGAGTTGATACCATAAATAGACAAGGAAGACAAAGGTTGCAAAGGAAACAGAGATGAAGTGACTTTCCTAAGGTTCCACGGAAGATCTTTGGTAGAATCAGGGATAGAAGCCTTTGGTCTCCCAGTTGGCCTCCTGCTAGACCACATTTTCTGAATCAGGGAGAGGTGGGTCTTCCACATTCCAGGTTCATGCCCTCACCAATGCTTTAGTGCAGGTCATGTTTCTTACTCTATCATGATCTCATGGTGGGGTGGGGGGAGGTTTCCATGAAAAATTTCTAAAGGACTGATATAAAATTAAAACAAATGTCCAAAACTTCAACTTTTCACAATTCTTCTTTCCAGCAAGCCCCAAAGATTACTCGGTTGATTAATAGGCCTTCTCCACAGACCATTCCTACAGCCAGAACAAGAATATACCTAAATTGTGTGACATCTAGGATATTACCTCAGCTATTTTTCAGTCATCAGGACCTGATCCAAAGCCCACTAATGTTAGCGGGATTTTTTCAATTGATTTCAATGGGTCCTCAAACGTACGGTCTGGAAACTGCATTCTATCCCTAGTTCTGTCACTTATCTTCTTGTTTCAATTATTCCATCTCTAAAATGCACATACCTAATTCACAAAGCTGGCATGAAGCTTAATTTATTGGAATCTCTATCACACTGTGAGTTCACCAGATGAAAAACACTACGGTCCATAAGTACAACACATGTTTTTCCACAGTGTTCACTTCTTGGGGGGTAGCAAATCTATGAATAATAATCTATAAAAAGGACATTAAGCAATGGGAAGCATAAGTCTTTCAGGCTCAGAAGTATCTTTTTCAGCTGCTGCATAAAAGAGGAGATTTTAAAGAGAGCTTGTGGCTCTCTCACTGTTTGGTTAGTTCAACTCCTCATGAAACAGGTGATGATTTCAGGGAGCCATTTCTATGATTATCCAAACAAACTTTTTTTAAAAAGTACTTCTCTGATTTTCTATTTCTTGCCTAACTCCAGTCCAGTCCATCAAAAACTGTTCAGCATCCTATAGTAATAATGACTACATTTGTGGGTGTGAGTCCTGTTGTAATAAAGATGACTGAATTCTAGTGCTACAAAGAATTAGACAGAAAGGCTACATCTATACTGCATGTTCTTTGCGCAAGAACTGTTTTGCCCCAGAGTTCTTGTCAAAAGGTCTTGCATAAGAGTGTGGCCACACTGCCATGTGCTTTTGCGCAAGAGCGTTCCTGGCAGTGTGGATGCTCTCTTGCGCAAGAAAGCTCTGATGGTCATTTTAGCCATAGGGGTATCTTGCACAAGAAATTCCTGTTGCCCATCCACACTGTCTTCTTGTGCAAGAGCTCTTGCGCAAGAGGGCTTATTCCTCATGGGGAGAGGAATAACTTTTGCACAAGAAGCCCTCTTTTCTATCGTTTCACTGTAAATTTACTTGTGCAAGGACACGCGTGCAGTGTAGACACTCTGCAAGTTTTTGCACAAGAACAGCTGTTCTTGCGCAAAAAGCCTGCAGTGTAGACGTAACCAAAAAGGATAGTTTGAATGATTAGATTCACCCATAGTGAGTACTCCAAAGTTTCTAAATAGCTTTCATCACAGGGCAGCACACTCTTCCCCTTACTGCCCCTCAAATGATAAGAACATATAGGGGCCATAATAGGTCATGCCAATGTTCCATCTGTCTCAGTATCCTGTCTTCCAACAGTGAGCAATGCTGCTAGCTTCTTGAGAGGGAATTAACAGAATTAACAGAACAGGCAATCACTGCTGAGTCACTTGTAACTCACTCCCAGCTTCTGTCAGTCAGACTAGAAACATGCAGAGCACGTGGTTGCATCCCTGACCATCTTGACCAAGGGCCACTGATGGACTTATCCTACATGAACTTACCTAGTTCTTTTTTGAATCCTATTAAGGTTTTGGCCTTCACACCATCTCTTAGCAATGAGTTCCACAGGTTTATTTTGTGCCATGGGAAATAGTACTTCCTTTTGTTTGTTTTAAAAATGCCACCTATTAATTTCATTGGGTGACCACTGGCTCTTGTGTTATGTGAAGGAGTAAATAATATTTCTTTATTCATCTTCTCTACTCCTATCTTTTATAGACCTTTATCCCTTCTTAGTCATCTCTTTTCCAAGTTGAAAAGTCCCAGCCTTTTTAATCTTTCCTCGTATGTTGCCCTTTTCTGTACCCTTTCCAATTTGACTATATCTTATTTGAGATTTTTTTTTTTTACCAGAAATGCACCAGTATTCAAGGTGTGAGTATGCCACGGATTTACATACTGGAATTATGTTTTCTGTCTTATTATCTATCCTTTTCTTAATGGTGCCTAACAATCTGTTAACTGTTTTGACTGCTGCTTCATGTCGAGCAGATGTTTTCAGAAAACAGACCACAATGGCTCCACATTCTTTTTCTTGAGTGGTAACAGCTATTTCGCAGCCCATCAATTTGTATGTATACTTTGGATTATGTTTTCCAATGTACATTATTTTGCATTTATCAGCATTGAATGTTATGTGCCATTTTGTTGCCCATTCGCCCAGTTTTGTAAGATCCATTTGTAACTCTTTACTGTTTGCTTTGATCTTAACTGTGTTGAGTAATTTTGTATTGATTGCAAATTTTGCCACCTTCCCGTGTACCCCATTTTCCAGATCATTTATGGGCCTGATGTTGAATGGGCCTGTTCTCAGTGCAGACCCCTGGGGAACACTGCTGTTTACCGGCCTCCATTCTGAAAGCTGACCACTTATTCCTACCCTTTGTTTTCAGGCTTTTATCCAGTTACTTATCCTGGAGATACACTTTAGGACATTTAGAATTTTTTTTTAACTGTTTAAACTGATCTCAGTCATTTTTGTTGGTCAAAATGACTTGCCTGGTAATATGACAGATTCCTAATTGGAAATGTTATAGTGCACTTAAGTCTAGAGAATGTCTAGGAATTTAGAGGACTCTACTTTCAGGAGGTGCTTTTTGAGAAAGTACAGTATATTCAGAAGAAGGAATAAACCCTGAAGCTACAACTAGACTGCAGGCTTCTTTCAGAAGAAGTTTTTCCAGAAGAGCTCTTCTGAAAAAACTTTTTCTGAAAGAGAGTGTCCACACTGCCAATGCACATAGAAAAAGCGATCTGCTTTTTTTAAAGAGAGCATCCACACTGAATGGACACTATCTCACAGTTAAGCTGTGATTACTATGAATGGAGTAGCCACCAGGGCACCTGTGCTTTTTCCTCTTTCCTCTTCTTTCGAAAGAGCTCCCTCTTCCCCGTCCACACACTCCTTTTTCTGAAAGAGCTCTTTTGGAAGAAGACTTCTTCCTTGTAGAAAATGGTTTACCAGTGTTGGAAAAATATCCTCTGTTCTTTCCATTTTTTTCTCGAAAGAACATGATTGCAGAGTGGAGATAATTGAAGGTTTTTTTAAGAAATGATTGATTTTCTAAAAAACCTCTGTAGTGTAGACATAGCCTAAATTTTGCATTATCTTGGTTCTTTTGCAATATGCTCAAACACAAACATGGTGTCAGAAGTGAATCATAACCACCATAAAGTATATGAAATTACAAACTAAAATATTGCCACAAAAAACAAACATCCAAGAAAGAAAAATTACAATCATAGTGGCAGATCAGATTCCTGTTCCTTTTAGATTGACATAAAAGGGGATTTGTTTAGTCACTAGACATTCTTTGGATCACAATAGAACAACTATAACATTTCATTTTTATCCAGTCTCTTACATAGAAAATAAATGCAGTCATCTTACTAGCTGTAATGGGCAAAGGCTAGTACATGCTCCAACAGCAACTGGATATGTCAGCAGGAGATCCAGGCGACCCATGAAAAATCCTACAAGTGCTCCCAAAAGTACTTTCAACCCTTCCCCCAAAAAGGCTTACATAAAAGGTATGTTTTCAACAATCTGTGTGATTAAGGATGTGGAGCCACAATAGATGGGTATATTGCCATACTGTGCAAAGTGGCTGACTCACTGGATTATCAAATTTTAAAAGATATATCTAATTTGTGGTAGATTAGTAATAGGGATGAAAAATGAAGACCATATAATAAGAATGCTCAGAGAGCCCATATTAACTCTATCCAGAGCCAGAGACCTGTGTAAAGATAGTAACTAAATTCCTATCCAAATTCAGAGAATACATATAGCAGGCACAATGATAATATACCAAATAGCAAAGGGAAAAATATGAAAATACAAGAAAAATGTATCAAAATGTGTGCAAAAGCAAATACAGGTTGAACCTCCCAAATCTGGTACTTTCTGGACTGGCAACATCTGGGGTCCGGCAAGGCCACAGATGATGCTGGACCAAAGAGCCCCAGGAAAGTGGGGCTTGTGGAGTCTGAGAGCCTCTGCCTTGGCCAGAGAACCCCCAGCAACAGTGGGGTCATGCAGCTGGAGAGCCCCTACGAACGGGGCTGCTGGTGACTGGGTGACCATGGCCAAGAAACCCTGGATACTCCATGGTGGCAGTGGAAAGTCCCTAGAACTGCAGCCAGGGAACCCCGGCAATGGGGCCAGGTGGCAGCTACGTGGAGAGTCCCTCTAGCTCCACAGGTGCACAGAGCCCTGAGCTTCTGACCAGGCGGTGCTGATTAATCACCTGTGAAGCTGTGCTGCCCCACAGCTTAGAGGGAATGTTGGTCCCAGTCCCAGCAGGGGAAGCGGAACTGGCCTGGCAGCTGTAGCCAAAAAACTCCATGAACCTCCCGAGGGCAGGGGGGTCAGTGGTGGCCAGGAGGCAGCAGAGCCAGACCACAGCAGGGGGGGCAGGTGGCAGCCAGGACTGGGAAACCCCAAGGGATGACCGGAGGTACCAGGGCAAGCAGAGGCTGAGCGGGGTTGGTGGCATCTGGGTGGCCCTAGCTGGGAAACCCCCAGTGGCAGTGGGTGGGGAGCCTTGGCTAGGCCAATGTTAGCGGGGCAGGAGCAGGGCACAGGAACCCCAACCTCGAGAGCCCCAGTAGGAGAGGAGCTGGCAGCAAGGCAGCCAGCAAGGGAGCATTGACCTCCCCTGGTCTGGCAAACTCCCATGTCCGGTATGACTCATGTCCCGACGGTGCCCGACCAGCAAGGTCCATCCTGTACAATAAAGAGAAAGCAAACAAAATGCAAAGGAAGACCTGTCAGTATTGTGGAGAAAACAGGTGTGCAAAGCTCAGCCTAGCATCACAGGCAAAGAAAAGGCAGCAACACACAAACAAACAGAAAACTGAACGCCAGAGAGTGGGCCTCAGTGAATGGGCTAGATTTCCTCAGCAGCAGAGAAGAAAGTGAAAGAGAAGAAAGTGAAACTGCAACCAAGCAAAGCCAAATTACAGCTATATGATGGCACAATCATAATACCACTAATCCAGTGTAAAGATGCAAGTAGAATATAAAGAAAAAGCATACAGGCTGAATTTTCAGGATTTACAGACATCATACAAGCCAGGGCTTTCAACTAAAACAAGTAAATGCATGAAACAAGTAGCATTAACCTCTGGTTAGATGACCTGCAGCAAATCTGCTAAAAGATTACCAACAGATTTTTGAAGGACTAGGATGTCTTCCAGGCATATTACACCTGGAAACTGATAAAACAATTTAGCGAGCACCTTGCAGAGGACCTGTTGCATTAATAGAAAAAAGAGAACAAGAGCAATAAAGCAAATGGGAAAAGAGAGCAGCACTGTTTGAGTCACAGATCCCAAGAGTTACCAAAGCTGCTTGATTGCCCTTGAGATATCAGGCAAGCTGTGTATTTGTCTGGACCTGAGTAATTTTGAAAAAGTGCTAAGAAGAGCTCACTACCACATGCCTACCAATGGAAGAAATATTTCCTGACTTAGCAAAAGCAAAAATATTCTGAGTTTTGAACGTGGCAACCTTGACATAGTGTAGTCATCCAACCTATCTGCAGACTGTCCGGTGCTGCAATCCTACACTGAGCCAATAGGCAACCAGATAACGTGATGTTGGTGAGACAAGGCTTAGGGCATCATTCCTAGGATCTCTATCTCAAGGCTATGTCTAGATTGCAGGAGTCTTTTGGAAGAAGCTTTTTTCGGACTATATCTTCCAAACAAACTTCTTCCAAAAGAGCGCATCCACACTGAATGGACGCTCGCTCACATGTAAGCTGTGATTGCGATGGACGGAATGGCCACCAGGGCAGCTGTGCTTTTTACTCTTTCCTCTTCTTCTGAAAGAACTCCCTCTTCCCCGTGCACACGTGCCTTTTTGGGAAAGAGCTCTTTCGCAAAAAGTCTTCTTCCTCGTAGAAGAGGATTACCAACACCAGAAAAAAGCCCTCTGTTCTTTTGGTTTTCTTGCAGAAGAGCACAATTGCACTGTGGACATTCCTCAAGTTTTTTTGGAAAAATGGCTGTTTTTCCAACAAAACTCTGTAGTGTAGACATACCCCACTGGAACAAAGGAATATGCCCAAATTGAAAAGGAAAGTCTTGCATATGAAAAGTTCAAGGACTGAAAACCATTCCCGTAGGAAGTGACCATAAGTCACTTGAGATCATATTTAAAAACACTGCGAGCAGCCGAAAAAAACCATGACTATGTCTACACTGCAGGCTTCTTGCACAAGAACTTTTTGTGCAAAAGTTCTTGGGCAAGAGCACGTCCACACTGCCATGTGCTTTTGCACAAGAACATCCATGGTAATGTGGACGCTCTCTTGCGCAAAAAAGCTCTGATGATCATTTTAGCCCTAGGTGTTTCTTGCGCAAGAAACCCCTGTTCCCATCCACACTAGCCTTTTTGCACAAGAACTCTTACACAAAAAGACTTATTCCTCATGGGGAGAGGAATAACTCTTGCACAAAAAGTCCTCTCTTCTGATGATCTTACTGTAACCTTTCTTGCGCAAGAATGGGCTTAAAGTGTGGACGCTCCGCAAGTTTTTGTGAAGGAACGACTGTTCTTGCGCAGGAAGCCTGCACTGTAGACATAGCCCATCAGTGCATGCTACTGAAACTGCAACACCTAAACTTAGACGTACACTGCAAGAAAAGGACTGAATTGCACACAGCTGTCGTCTTTTCCAGAGCAGCCTTGTAGCCAGGGAGTATGACATATGAACAGGAATAAGAGGCTCTCAAAATAGTAGAAATACAAAAAACCCTAACCCTGGTCCACACTAGGGAGTTATTTCTAAATGACCCCCTTTATTTTGAAATAATTAGCAGAACATCCTCACTACCAAGCCTGTAATTTTGAGGCTGATTATTTTGAAATCTGTATTTCTGCTTTCCTCGCAGAATAAGCTTATTTCAGAAGAGTTATTTATTTCAGGAGTTATTATTTTGAATTTAGTTATGTCAGAATAATTTCCTAGTATAGACATGCTCCTAGAAAGCATAAACCAAGCCAGTTATACAGACACATGCAATGTCTAAAGTCTACTGAGACCTCTCAGAGCTACAAACAAGAGACCCTGCCTGGACAAAATGATGCACTTGGAAGCAAACTACATGTGTTGATCAGATAAATCCTTCTTCATATAATGCAGAGGTGGATGTGCCTATTTAAATTTAAGTGCAAATACATTAGCCCACAACAAACAAAATATAATATGTACATGGGGAGGGGGGGAATAGTGAAATATGTAGTCCACTGAGGCGTGATCAGCAGACCACAGAAGATACATAAGCCAGCCAGGGATTGATAGCTATTGGAACAGACTTTCAATACCAAACTCCTCCAGAAGAACCAAATGCAAGGCAGTCTCTTGTCCTCAAAAGAAAGTTTTGGGCTCACTCCAGCATAGAATCATAGAATACTAGGACTGGAAGGGACCTCGAGAGGTCATCGAGTCCAGTCCCCTGCCCTCATGGCAGGACCAAATACTGTCTAGACCATCCCTGATAGACATTTATCTAACCTACTCTTAAATACCTCCAGAGATGGAAATTCCACAACCTCACTGGGCAATTTATTCCAGTATCTGACTACCCTGACAATTAGGAACTTTTTCCTAACGTCCAACCTGAACCTTCCTTGCTGCAGTTTAAGCCCATTGCTTCTTGTTCTATCCTCAGAGGCCAAGATGAACAAGTTTTCTCCCTCCTCCTTATGACACCCTTTTTAGATATCTGAAAACTGCTATCATGTCCCCCCTCAATCTTCTCTTTTCTAAACTAAACAAACCCAATTCCTTCAGTCTTCCCTCATAGGTCATATTCTCTAGACCTTTAATCATTCTTGTTGCTCTTCTCTGGACCCTCTCCAATTTCTCCACATCTTTCTTGAAATGCGGTGCCCAGAACTGGACACAATACTCCAACTGAGGCCTAACCAGCGCAGAGTAGAATGGAAGAATGACTTCTCGTGTCTTGCTCACAACACACCTGTTAATGCATCAAACCCCTTGCAAGATACATACCAGATTTGTACCCACTGTCTTCTCAATATCTGACCAATACAGATTATCATACTTTGGGGGCTTTATAAGATGCTTCTTTAAAAAAATGTTTAATTCTCCATTGATCTCCAGTTCCTAGCAAAATAAATACTGTAATAACACTTTACATTTTTCAAAGACAAACTTGGCCTTCTACCCAAGCAGTGATTCTTTTCCTTCCTCACCTGCCTCCTCCTCACAAGTTCCTATTTTCTGGTAAGTTAGTTTACCCCTTCTGTTGTGACCCATCTGGTGTGAGAGGCATGCACAGAATGCAAGCACTTTCCCCTCACTCCCTTAGCAACCAGGGAACGGGATGAAAAGCAAGCTGCGTCCCAGAGCACATGGCTGCTGTCCTCCCCCCCCCCCCCCCCCCCCCCCAAAAAAAATGGCGCCCTTGGCTTTGAGAAGCAGTCATCCAGGCAGGAAAATATTGTGACACTTTGTTTTTGCAGGTACGCTGTGACAACTGCAAGGACCTTTGAAAAGACTCTTAGAGCTGTAGAAAGGCCAAAAGGGAGTACTTTGTATTGGTAGAGTTGTATACCTAAAACGAAAGCGAGAAAACGTCTGTGAAATATGTGGAAATATGAAAACATGCATCTTGCAAGTTGAGGGATTAAAACCAATCACCCTGTTCCAATGCCGGTATAATGGTAGCATCGCCATCTGAAATTTCTGCTTTTTACAAATGTATTCAGTGCTCACAAATCTAAGATAGGTTTCCATCCTCCCGACTTCTTCTCTGTGAGGAAACAGTGTGAATAAAAACCTTAACTCCTAAATTCTATCTGAACTATTTCGATCGCCCCTAGGTGAAAGAGATGTTCTATGTCTTGATGGAGAAGATTCTACTGAGAGTGGTCCCTGAAGAGGGACTGGGAAGGAGGATGGAAAGGGGGCATAGACATGAAGGGAATCGTATAACCTTGTTCATTTACCTGAAGCACCCATCTGTCAGAGGTTATACATTGCCAGTTGTTAAAAAAATGGGAGTAGACGGTACTGAAAAAGCTTAACTTGCAAGAATGGGGTTGGAATAAGTAAGAGGCTTTCTCTACCTTCTACAGGATATTCAGATTTACTTGTTAGATTGTTGTGACTGTTGTGAATTACTAGGAGGTGGGCATCGTCGTTGATTTCTGCCTCTGCCACGAATCTGTTGACATTGATCTTGTCAATTGAATTACTGCGTGTACTGTGGATATCATGGCCTAGGGTAAGGCTGATACCTGTATTGCCTTCTTCCAGGTGCCGGGTTATGAATGCATAGGGAGCAGAGCGTCAACCTGGAATCTTTCATTGAGTGAAGGATCTTAGTGTTTGCTGAGAAGAGCTTCTGACCATTGAATGGGAGGTCTTCGATGGTAGATTGAATTTCTCTGGGGAAAGAAGTGGTGTTGAACAATGAGGCTCTCCTCATTACCATCACAGCTGATGTAGACAGTGCGGCTGTGTCCAGGACACCCTGTAGAGCTGATCTAGAGATTATGTGGTCCTTTGTAATCATGGTCCTGAACTGTTGTTTCTTAGCTCCAGGAATGTCAGAAATAAAATAATTAAGTTTGGTATAATTCCTCTAGTCATATTTACTTAATAAAGCAGCATAGTTGGCCACTCGGAATTGTAATGTTAAGAACATATATACTTTGCACCCAAACAAATCAAGCCTCTTGCCATCACGATCCGATAGTGTGAATCGGAAATGGTACTTCTTGCTCTTTTGGTCTGCAGCTTTTACCACCAATGAATTAGGTACGGGGTGAGTAAAGAAAGACTCAGAGCCCTTCGGCGGAACATAATATTTTTTGTTGGCTCTCTTACAAATAGGTGTTGTTGTTGCAGGAGTTTGCCAAACTGTCTTTGCTGGCTCCATGATTGCTGGGTTGCTCGGTAGTGCTATTTTAGAAGATGTCACAGAATGTAAAATGTCCATCAACTTGGGTTGGTTTTTGATGACCTCTTGGAGGGGAATATTCAATTTGATGGATACTCTTTTGAAAAGATCCTGGAAACATGCAAAATCACCTGCGTTAGTTAGAGGAAGAGGTATGACTGCTTTGTCTGGTAATGAGGATTCATTTGTGTCTGGTAACGTATCGGGTGAAGGATCAGAGTGGTCCCCTTCTAAGGCCTGCTGTCGCTGGGGAGATGGGGACTGTGGTGGCGGGGAATGTTGTGGTAGACTATGGTGTTTCCGAGCATGATGTTGTCTATGTTGGGATTAACAGGGGCTCTAGTATTGCCATTATGGGTATAGCATGGGGGGTGGCACCCAGGGGTTTTCACATCACGATGGTGGGCTTCTATGTCTGGAATGTGATGGATGTGTTCTGGCAGAATATATAGAGTGGTCAGTGGGAGGAGAATTATCTAGAGGAAAAAAAAACACATCCACATTGTCTTTGGAGTCGGAGGAAAATCTCCCTGGTGACAGCTGGCTGTGCTGACAGCCTACCAAGTGAATGGTTGGTACCGAGAAAAGGTGAATTAAGAGAGGAGGAAACCAAGAGGTCCCCCCGTGTTGCATGTATTGCTGTGCTGGCATTTATGGTGCCATGGTTGGCTATACCGATACTATCTGTGGTGCCAGATGGTGTCTCGGTACCAATTGGCCAGGCGATGTAGTCGGTGCCGGGTAGAAAAGTTGGTGCCGAGGTTGCTTGTGGTGCCGGCAGACTGTTATTGGTGCTGGATGGTGCTGCAGCAGACAAGACAGGCAACTTAAAGCCTGAGGCTTCAGCGCACAGTTTTGAGCAACCCACTTTGATCATGGTGCTACAGTGCTAGAGATGCCTGGTGCATTGGAGGTGCGGTGCCGCCATGACTCTCGGTACTAAGCATGTTTGTGAGGGTACCAGGACCTCTTGAGGCAAAGAAGCTCGCTTTTCACAGGCTTTTAGTCTCTTGGTCAGGGGCGGCCTGTGCGTATAGGCCGACTTGGCCGTTGCCTAGGGTGCCGCCTTCAACGGGGCACCCAATGATGACGTCACGCCATTGAGGGCCGTGCAGGCAGGGGTGCCGATCGCACGTTCCACCTGGGGTGCCGGCTGCCGGCAGTCCACCTCGGGCCGCCCCTGCTCTTGGTATTTGCGGCTCTTCAGGCTGCTGGCCTGGATCAGAGGCTGGTCTTAGTGAATTTTCAAGAAGAATGAGTTTAAGATGCAAATTTCTGTCTCGTCGAGCTCTGGATTTTAACTTCCCACAATGAGGGCACTTTGGAGAAATGTGTACCTCACCGAGGCAACAGACACACTGTGCGTGTCCGTCACACACCAATATTGGGGTCTTTGCATGTGGAACGGCATTTAAAACCTGGGGAGCTGGGCACGGCACTGGCTATCTAACTAAGTCTTTTTTTTTTTTTAAGAACTAGAAACTATGAACTTCTAAATGACTAACCGACTGGGGAATAAAACTGGCTAAAAGGGGAATTACTTATCTCAATGTGAGACAAGGTAGAGAGCATTGCTGAGTTCCATCTCTGGCTGGAGGCAGTAGAGAAGGAACTGAAGGGGACACGGGGGGCGAAGCTCATGCATGTGCAATGCCTGCAAACTAAGAGCATGTGGCTGCAGACACCTGTTAAGTGGCCCAAGGGACACCACTCTGAAAACTCCAATTGAAGGTGGGGTGGCAGTGCACTGACCTGATGTGGAGCACCCACAGGGACATCTCTCAAAGAAGTTGGAGCTTTTTCATAGAATCTTAGAACACTAGAACTGGAAGGGACCTTGAGAGATCATTAAATCCAGTGTCCTGCCCTCACGGCAGGACCAAGCCCCATCTAGACCATCCCTGATAGATGTCTATCCAACCTGCTCTTAAATATCTCCAGAGATGGAGATTCCAAAACCTCCCTAAGCAATTAATTCCAGTATTTCACCACCCGGGCAGTTAGGAAGTTTTTCCTAATGTTCAACCTAAGCCTCCCTTGCTTCTTAAACCCATTGCTTCTTGTCCTGTCATGAGAGGCTAAGGAGAACAATCTTTCTCCCTCCTCCTTGTAACACCCTTTTAGATACCTGAAAACTGCTATCGTGTCCCCTCTCATTCTTCTCTTTTCTAAACTAAACAAGCCCAGTTCTTTCAGTCTTCCCTCATAGCTCATGTTTTCTAGGCCTTTTGGCATGCAAGGAGCATGCCATTCAGTGATGGGAAGGGATTTCCAAGAGGAACGTCTTACAATGTTTCCTGAGGATGGTTAGACGCCACATTTCTTGAATATCTTCTGGAAGTTTGTTCCACACTGGATCCCTTGCTTTGTCCTGCTCTTCATTTAGATATTACCCCACCCACATGCACTCTCATCTGGCATCAGTTCCAAAAAAATCAAACCAAGTTTTGGGAGGGTTGAAAAAGCTCTGCCCTGCAACTGTAGGTCTGTCCAAGTTCTCTCTGACTTTGAAACTATGTTCCCTTCCAAAAGAAGTTTCTGTGCATGTTTTTCATACCTTTGCCAAACTAACTCCAAAATGGGACTACACCACTGAAGGAATTTACCAGCCACAATTAGCACCATTTCCATTTGCCCTAAATAGCCAACCATTTCACTGTGCTCTAAATAGCCACCAATCTACCTCTCCTTAATGTTAATGAAACAGAGGAGCACAGGCATGAGTATTTCTAATTCAAAGGAGCCGAGGGAGCCTGCATGGTTCATTAACAAGAGAGAGCTTCATTACCAAAAGAAAAAGCCTTTCCCTGAACTTCCCCTGGCTTTATTTGAAAGAAACCAGGAGGCAGTGGTCTTAATGCAAAATTAACCCCTGCTTTAAACAGTTGGAAGCTTTTACAAACTGTACCAGAAAAAAATGGGTGACTCATTGGTGGTGCTGTATTTTTATATTGAAGCAGAGTAATTCAATTAAGGAGTAATTTGCTTTAGAAATATGGCATAGTTACGAGACAGAACTTTACAATCTGAATCACAATTTACAATTGCAGCGGTATAAACTGTTATGTAATTTAGCTCAAGTGTAGTGTGTAGAGCTGTTGAACATAGATGGCCCACAAAGGATTTGCTGAACCAATCAACAGCACCAAGGAGAACAAATATTAACTCTCCTGTTTATGTTTACCATTAGCTTTCTTATCCTAAGGCTCAATATCTCTGCTTATCATGGCAAGCGCTGTGTTTATCTCTAAATGCATTCTGTTTGGTGCATTTGTGAAATAACCCATTATGATTATCCATCTCCTTAAAACGGCAAATCAAATAGCAACTCACTTCAAATGGGGCTGCAAACATTTGTGTCAATGTTCTAATTTACTGTTGTACAAATGGAGGCCAAAAGCAAACTGCGACTACAGCAAACTCGTATAGCTTAGTTGGTGGGTCCTAGAACATTTTTTTTTAATTGCAGAAGGTCAACATCTGTAGATATTGTCACTAAATGTATGTGTCCAAGTCCAAAGACTGAGATTGTAATTCTTATCTCCCTTGAATGATGTAATGCTGATCTTTAGTGGATATTCCTCTGATTTACCCTGGCATATGTTAGAGGAGAATCGGGCCTTTTGGGCCTAGTTTTCAGAGACACTGAGGAGCTGTTACAGGAAAAGCCACTCTGAAAATCAGAGGCAGAGGCTATGTCTAGACTACATCCCTCTTTCTAAAGAGGGATGTAGTTTAGACATACCCTGAGCATCTAAAAAGTGAGGAACTCACTGCAAATTCAGAGGTGTGGATTTTGATACTGCCATCCCTCTGTTCACAGCCATCCTGCCATAGTCCATGAACATCCTATTAAAAATCAACTCAATCTTAGGACCAAGCAATTATGTAAGAATTACAGTGTAGCAAGCTGGACACAGATAGGAGATTCAAGCAGGTTAATTGAACAGCCCGCATCCAGCTGTTAAATGATCACCAGCTAAACTATACCACATGACCCGTGTCAGGACCAATTTAAGATAACAGAAGAGTGTGAGTTAGTGTAGGAAAGGCATCTGTGTGTGTGAGTAAATGTGAGTGTTTAGAGAAGATGTGTGTACAGAGGGAAACTGTATGTGTGTGGTGAGTGGAAAAGTGTGGCTTCACATGTGTCTGATGCAGGGGGAGGTACACACACACACACACACACAATTAGTAAATATCAAAGGAGAAGCAAAACTAGAGTAATCGTTTGAATTCTTCTCATGAAATCAGGGAAGTAGGGGGTACACTGTTCCTTTTACACTGACACATCAAGGACTGCTGTGTTTGTAGCAAGTGCATGCACTACAGGAGAGGATATTAGACCAGATTTAGGAATTAAGGTAATCAAAAAGTAAGCTAATCTTCTCCTCTCCAGCAAAATAAAGGAGTGAAGCAATAAAAGTCTTAGTTGCAAGGCAGAAAATCCTAGTTTTCAAAATTCTGCTGTGGAGGCAGATGAAATTGAGTGAGATGCAAAGTTACTCCTGGACTGTTTAAAGTTTGCTAAGTGCTTTTAGAATTCCTTGGGAGGGAAGGTGTTGAGCAATGGAGATTATTTGAATGCTTTCCTCTTGCAAAAATCATGCATGAGCAGAAGAAACTTTTAAAGTCACTTAATCACATTATGACAATTTTTAATGAGAATTTGTTTTAATATTAATAGGAACTCACATTTCCAAGATAATATGGTTAGCAGTGGCATTTTGAGCGACCGTACCCAGCCTGCAGGCACTCAACACTGCACCGTGGCATAAGCTGTTCTTCACAGCCCTCAATAACTTTATAAAGACTTTTATAAGCTTCAATTACATTTTTTAAAGATGTAAAGATCCCTTCCAGGGCAATTTAAGTGACATGTTAGTTTAAATTTCTACTGGACTTGATAGAAAATGCTCTTTTTATAGAGATATGGATCAAGGTTGCAAAGTTTGGATCCAGATCCATATTTCCCTCACAGTTCTTGGGTTTTTAGATTCAGCTAGAACCGGCAGAAATTATTCCATTTATCATTTTAAACAAAAAATGGGATTTTTGGACAAGATAGAAATATTTTTTGTAAAAATGTCCATAAGGGGAGGCTAAAATTGAATTTTCATAAAAAAACTGAAAACCAAAAAAGAAAGATTTCTAGGTTTTTCAGAGACCAAATATAATTTTCTTTACTATATTGTCAAACTTCCTAAACAGTCAGAAAATAAATGCTCTTCCCCCTTCCCCATTTTTTCATGGTAGCATGTGGGGTTCTATATTTTATATTAGACATCTATTTTAGAATTCTAGATCTGGTTCAATATCAAGGGCTCAAGTTTGGCCCACAATAAGAATAGCAGAAAACTGCAAATTTGAGATCTTGATCCCAACCTCCCTAAAGTGACCTCATGGAACAAGTTCATTTATATACACAGCCAAAAAGATCATTTTCAGGGAAGACTGAATTCATATCTCTTTTCCCTCCTTAATATATCAAGACAAGGAGACATGGTGCTTTGGGGTGAATATCTCCATGACGCAAAAGCAAAAAACACAGAATCGAGATACATAGAAATAGGACCAATTTCTGATCTCTTTACACCAGAATAAATCTGAAGAAATTCCATTTAAGTCACTCTGCATGTACTGCATCAATTATATTCTCTTTAAATAGAAACATGCAGTACTTCCAACACTGTGGAATCAGAGTGAGATTCTGATGGCAGCCCTCTCTAGAAAGTATTTTGTTAATAGCTCCAGAAAACTTCTGGCTAGATTAGAAAAGAAGGATAGTTGAGTGTCTGCAACACTGAACTAAAACTCGGGTGCTCTGGGTTTGATTTTTAACACTTGCCATCAGGGGCTTTCCATCTTTAAGATACAGTCTCCTCTGACAGTGTTAACAATTAGAATTAAAAACCTTGCCTCCTGAATTACATAGCTCTTAGGAAGCACCAGTAGTACTATGATTGCAGATGGGGAAATCCTAACAACTAGAAGACCATCGACTTCATGGCCCAAGAGGCTGTGCAGAATTATTCTCTTCGGTGCATTTTTTGTGCTTTGTCCTGTCTAGTTTTCAGTGATTCAGATAATAGTACTTTCTTTCATTACTCTCCTGGGGGATTATCCAAGACAAATAGACTTTATTGTTTGGAAATTCTCCCTGCTGCCCAGTCTACATTTTTCTAATTGCACTCCCTGGCACCAATCATAAACCATTCCTTCCTTCTTGTTCTCAGTCTTCAGTCTTCCTGGATCCACCTCAGTCAATCTTTACCAAGACATCGTCTGCTTATGCTGTAAATATTTCCTTTAATCTTCCATTCTCTGTAGCCCCTTATTTACTTCCCTCCACATTTCCCTGATGAGTCCATTTGTAGAGCATTGTACCTGTGAATGAACCCTCTTTGTCCTGTCCTCTGTTTGAACGCACACTATGGGTATGTCTACACTAAAGAGAAGATCGAAGCTGTCGCTGTCGATCTTCCAGGTTTCAAATTAGTGGGTCTACTAAGGACATGTTAATTTGAACTGAGAAGGGCACTCCAGTCGATGCCGGCAGTCCTGCTTCCATGAGGAGTAAGGGAAGTCGAAGGGAAACTGTTCTCCCTTCGACTTCCTGCAGTGTGGACAGGACCAAAAGTTGAGTTAAAGTACTTCGACTTTAGCTGCGCAATTAACATTGCTGAAGTTGCGTATCTTAATTCAACCTTATCTCATAGTGTAGACATACCCTTAGTGGGCAGATGCGCCTGGCTGAAAGCAGATGTTCTTTCAACTTAACATGATGGTGATTTGACTGGTAATGCACACATAAGAGAGTGAGATCTGGAAATAACATAGGGTATGTCTACACTTACAGCCTATTTCGGAATAGGGCTGCAAATATAGGCATTTGGAATTGCAAATCAAGCCCGGGATTTAA
>CM057847.1:175539185-175554046 GCA_030068395.1 Apalone spinifera
CATTTGCATAGCTTTGGCGCAAAAGCACGCCAATGTAGACGTAGCCATAGGGTTTGGGGAGTTATTTTTTCCACACACTCTGCAACCTCTACAGCATTTACCATGGAACTAGATCCTACTGAGAAATGTTTCCTTACCAGATGGCATTTATTTCAATCATAGCCATTGTCAGAGAACAAGCAGGATTGTACACTAGTGCTTTTGAAAGTCAGACAGGTTTGAAAGGAGGCATAAAAAGTCTTGGCTTCCAGGCCAGGACCTTGTTTGCCAATTAATTTTAAGCCCAGAGCGACTTTTTATGACTGTCCTGCAAAACCCTAGAAAATAGGGGTTTAAATGAAATCATTGCGAGTTTCCAATTCTAGAGCAGCAAACAGGCAGCTATAATAAATATGCCTTTACAGGTAACAAAATGATATATAAATTCATCTTTCAGACCCTCTGGAGCTACTGACATTGAAACCATTAAAGACGTCTGGAGGATACAGAGTATTCAGAAGGAAATTTCGGCAGACACATTTAGCTCAGCCCAGAGATTAGAAAGTCAGACTTATATCTCAGCATGAAAGATCAGAGGAATGGATTTCCGAATTAAGTCCCGGCTCGGTTGAGCGATGCACCCATATATGGTCAAACTGATGCCAGTTGGGCTCCAGCCAAGTATAAGGACTGCATGGTGCACTGGATTGCAGGATCATGGCCCAATGCTTTTATTTAAATTAACATAGCAGTTTCTGCTGCCATTGCTGGGGGGCAGCCAAAACTAAAGAGAGAACATTACCTACTCCAGCAGAAGGAGATCCTAGTGGAAGAGGCTGCAGCCCAATCTCCAGCTTGCTCTAATAGGCGAGAGATTTTGATTTTCAATATTTTTCTCAGCTCAAGCTCCAATTCAGTCAAGTACTTTAAGTCTGTGCTTGACTTTACACACACACTATTGCCCCATTGGCTGCAGTGTCGCCTGATCCACACACAAAGGGAAGTGTTTGCATTGTTGAATCCAGCCTTTAAATATTACATAATAAAGGTGTTTTAATGATGGGTGAATCAGGGCTGTTGATTTCTAAAAAAAAAAAATCTACTTCCATATTGTAAAGAAAAGAGATGGGACAGGAGAGAAATACCAATGAGAAGGAACAAGCTCCATGCTGGTCATAAGAAATGGACCCAACATACTTTTGGCCACAGGGAAATAGATCCTCAACCTCTTCCTGAGGAAGCCAGAGCGTGATAGTCCAGATTCCATAAGACTAGTGGCAGCGAACATGAATCTATTCTCCTTCCATCCAAGGAAGGTTTGCATAACAGTATCCTCAGCATAGAGAGCCATAAACAGGTTGATTGAAAAGCCTCCACTTCACTTACCCAGTAGAATCCCATGACCTAAAATGTTATAGAAAACATTGTTGTCCACTCTGAGCTCTGAGGTCCGAAGCAGACTGAGTCCTCGGCCAAAGGAATCCCACACAGAACAATCATGAATGTAAGAATCTGGAAATCAAAGAGTAGGGTCAGAAGAAAGCAGGATTATATCCCCAGGCTGCCTATGTTAAAGGTGATGTTTTTGTACTCGTTGTTATTCGTGAACTCTGAAGCAGCTTGGTTAATCCAGCTTGCTGTGATGCTCCAATGAGATAAATAGCACTTACCAAATTTTGCCAATTTTTCACCAACCTGCACATATTGCTTATATGATGAATTTGATATCTCCACCCCCTAAAGCAGGGATGAGGAACCTTTCCTGGGTTGGGGGCCGCTGACCCACAGAAAAATCAGTTGGGGGTTGCACACAAATGAGAAGCAAAGTGAGAAGCTCCTGACTGAGAAGAAACAAAATAGTCCTCACATTCCCCTCGCATACCAGAGCCGGGGCGGGGGTGGGGGACAGGCTAGTAGATTTTGTGTGCTCCAGCCCTGGGGGTGGGTAGTAGGGGGCTGGAGCACCAGCACAGGTGACCCAATGTGGGAGGATCCCTGAGCCTCAGGGGGCAGTACCAGGCAACCCGGGGCCGCATCCAACCCCTGGGCCTGAGGTTCCCAACCCCTGCCCTAAAGATTGCTAATTGATAACATATTTGCAACACTGTGGCATTGCATCATAACACAATGAGGTTTTAAAGCAGCATCCCAACATTGCAATGTAATGTAGCATCATGCTTACACAAAGATATCATGTTTCCATGATGCCACCATCTTAAGTGACTGTGCATCACAACCATGTAATGCTAGTGAGTTTTTTCCTATATGATAAACTCTGAAACGTGGCCCAGTTAGCGCAATAACAAGGGAAACTGAACATATGCCATCCAGGAATCCTCAAAGCAAGAATTAAATTTCATGACACCGTAAGAGGTCTTTTATGTGTCACCTGGTAAGTCATATGCAAACTAGCAAATGTGGCTGATTTAAGGAAAGGCCAGTGTAGACTACATGCCAGGACAAAGGCGAAGCTTGATGTTCATATCACAGACTTGACCCAGCTCCCTTTGGGTGTGACTACACAGCACCCTAAACTCGAAATAAGATACACAATTTGCGCTATGCAAATTGCATAGTTTATTTCGAGTCTATTTCAAAATAGGCTATTTTGAAATTTGGTGTGCAGTGTACACTGCACCAAATTTTGAAATAATGCGCTATTTCGAGCCATCCCTTAACCCTCATGCAATGAGCTTTATAGGGATGGCAAAATAGCACGCCTGTTATTTCAAAAAATATTTCGAAATAACGGGCGCATTTCTAAGACACAGGATAGCTATTTTGGGATACCTTGGTATCCTGAAATATCTCCACTCTATAGACATACCCTTTGACATCAATTGGAAATAATCCCATTGACAGCAACAGGAATTGGAGGACGCGTAGAACAGTCACAAGACTTTACTAGTCATCTGCAGTAGCAGACCCTAAAAGGCTGATATTCTTGGTTAATTAAACCCCATGAGCCTACAAATTTTGGCTAGTAATCCCCATGAGAATCATCTTCACCAATGAGCATTCCAGTAGTTCCTGCTTTCTGTACTGAAACTAATGAAGTACATATTCACACGTACGCCTGTTTCCAGTGCTGGCTAGACCCTGATTACACAGAGATGCAATGGAATATAATTTGAAGCAAACTGCTAGGCAGAAAGGAAAGACAAACGAAATATTTTAAAACTTTCAGCAAGATTCATTAGGGCTTGGGGTCTAGTTCTGGATAAAACTTCATATCAGACTACCCCTACTCTGAAACACACTTCACAGAGCATGGAGAGAGGACCCTAACAACAAAATCCAGTTTGCTTTGGAATGTGGATTTTGAAAAAAACATGCCCTAAATTTAGGCAGTGAGTGACCAATTCATGGTATTTCTTGGACCCATTTCCAATCTATAATAATGCTAAATAGCACCTATTATATAACCATTTTCATCACTAGATGGCATAGCACTTCACAGTCCTTAGTGTATCTACCCTGACAATACTCCTGAGAGGTGGGACAGGGCTATTGTCTGCATTGTACAGATGAGGTGATGAAGCCCGGAGAGGCTAAGTGATGTGCCTGAAGTCACAGAGAATGTTGGTGGCAGAGCAGGTAATTGAACGTAGGTTTCCCACTAGTAGGCACGGGCTGCAGCCACTCTCTCACCAGTCATATGGGCATCTCCGGCAATGGTCAGTGCACTCTGATGCTGCTGGAATGCTTGGCCCATGTGCTGGAATTGAACGCCTTCCAAACGGACGTGACTGTCCTCCCCTTGGAAAGCCTGCGCAATGACAACAGCCCCCATATCCCGGGAGCCTACCATCCTCTCACTCCTCTTGTACAGGCAGGCCGAAGCACCTGAAATACAGCACAGAGAGTCTGTCAGCGGCACCGTGACTCCGCGCCCCATGCAAAGTGCTAAGCCATGGCTTTTCGTGCACGAGAGCTGCTCCTTTTTAGAAGGGCGTATATTGAAACCTGCAGGAAGCTGAAATCATTTTATGCTTCGGTAAGCTCCTTCTGTTCAGGTTTAAATAGATCCGTGCATGGGAAAGATGAATTTGACATTGATTTACTTTGGGTCAGACTCCTGAAAAGGTGATTGGGCACGGGAGTATTTGAATTAAACTGCAATGATAACACTTCAGAATTCTTTATGAATATTAGCTCTTCACAGTACCTCTCAGAGGTGTAAGGAAGGACTATTGCTCCCACCGGGCAAGTGGAAAATGAAGACACAGAGGTTAAGTAGTAACTTGCACATGGTCCAAGATGGAAGCAAGGATCTGTGGCTGGCACTTAGAGCAGACCTCTCTCTTGTTGAGAGAGGTTAGAGAGGATTTAAATGGGCATCGAGTATGAACAATCACCTTATCCCTATGGCAGGAGTGAGGAACCTTTTTTGGGGTTGGGAGCTGCCGACTCTCAGAAAAATCAATTGGGGGCTGGGGAAAGACAGAGGGGGGCTGGAATGCCAGCACTGGCTCCCCAATACTGGAGAAGACCGTAAGCCTCAGGGGCCTGATCCAGGCAACCCAGGGGCTGCATCCAGCCCCT
Organism: Apalone spinifera; assembly: GCA_030068395.1. Lineage (NCBI taxonomy): Eukaryota > Metazoa > Chordata > Testudines > Trionychidae > Apalone > Apalone spinifera. The sequence continues at coordinate 175,543,710 of CM057847.1, forward strand.
AGGCCTTAGCTTCCCCACTCCTACCCTATGGCTTTTCAGGTCAAATGTTAGGCACACAAGTAGGTAGCATATGGAGATTTGTATTCCCACTGCCCAAGCTGCACCTGTTCTGAGGCTACAGAGAGAATTTCAGTCTCCAACACTGTCTGGTCATTTTTCGACAGCACTAATTTAGTTTTATTTTTAAGAAAGAACATTAACAACAAAATCCAGCTGTGATCCTGGCAGTCCAGATGCCAGATCATGCCAGAACGTCAGGGCAAATCACATATGTATTAGCATAGAACTAAATGGAGAAGAGTGCACTTGGTGCTTAAACTTCATGAAAACTACTGGGAGGTTAAGTTGCATTCTTTTTACTTATCCGTACCCAGATAGTAGTGTAACCCCCACCGGGCGGATTTGAACCTGGGATCTCTGAAGTAGAGTATAGGAGCCTTTACCTTCTGAGCTAAAAGCCAACTGGCTCCTAATCCATGCTGTAGAGGTCTCTTGATCTTAACTGTTGCTATGGTCTAGGTGCCACTTGCATTGCTCAGTAACCGCACCAGAGCTATGTCTACACTGGCACGATCGTGCGCCAGAAATATGCAAATGAGGCTAAGCGTGGAATATTGCCGAGCCTCATTTGCATATCTAATGAGCCACCATTTTGCGGAAGAGGCTCTTGTTCAAGAAGGAGCCGTCTACACGGCCCCTTCTTGTGCAAGAAAAACCCTCTTGGGCAATGCCATTATGCTGATTATTTTCAGGAATAACGACATTGCACAGGAGGGTTTTTCTTGCACAAAAAGGGGCTATGTGGATGCTCCTTCTTGCGCAAGAGCCTCTTCTGCAAAAATGGCAGCTCATTAGATATGCAAATGAGACTCAGCGATATTCCACGCTTAGCCTCATTTGGATATTTCTGGCGCAAGATCGCTCCAGTGTAGACAAAGCCCAAACTGTGGTTAGTCCTAAAAGGACATGTAGCCAGACCACCTGGTGCTGAAACCCACTTTGGATTTGGTACTTTTCCACCTGAGGTGAGAAAAGTTTGAACTGAGCACAAATAATTCCTGCCTCAGGCAAAAGGGATCTAAGGGAGGGAATCCAAAGATACAGTTAATGAATCTGATGAAGTGGATTCCAGCCCACAAAAGCTTATGTCCTAATTAATTTGTTAGTCTTTAAGGTGCTCATGTTCTAATTAATTTGTTAGTCCTTGTTTTTGCTGAAACAGAATAACATGGTTTCCCCTCTAAAACTGATGTGTAATGTGATTTTTGGTTCAAATGACCTTTTATCCCTATATTCAGTTTGTCTGGGTGGCAAGACAGACTGGAGAATCCCAGGAGACTGTCTGTGACTCTATGGTAAGACTGGCATAAGTGAGTCAGGAGTTCACATTTGTTACTGGTTTGGTGATATCTAACTACAGAGCAAAACTGAAGGGGGGTGCCTGGCTTTCTGACAGTCTGCCTGGAGATAGGCACGCAGGGTACATCTAGACTACAGGCTTTTGTTGACAGAGGCTTTGTCGACAGATACTGTCAACAAAGCTTCTGTCAACAAAGAGCGTCAAGACTACATCCAGTTCTAGTGTCCAGTCGTGTAGACACAAAGGACAGTGTAGATGCAATATCCTTCTGTCAACAGAACTCGTCAGTAGTATAGACGCAGGTATAGCTTTGTTGACAAAAGTCCAAAACCCTGTCGTCTAGACACACCCTCATAGTTGTGAGCCACTCCTGAGGTGACACCAACTCCGCTCAACTTCCTGTTACACCTCTGACAACCACAGCTACACTATAACATAAATAAAACCATTGCCTCCCCTCCCTCTACTAGTGCACTTGAGTGACAATATTCATGGATGGTAAATCCATAGGTCTGCACCAGTAAATTATTTTTTAAAAGGAAAGTGTGAGCAGTCAGCAGTCCTAATTCGCACCCCAAATTACAGGCACCATGTGGAGTTCTGCTCTTCATTACCCAGGAACCTGTGGGTAAATGAGGAACCCATCCCGGGAAGCTAGTGGAGTTATATAGGCACAAAACCATTGTACGTGAGAGGAAATCAGACCAATTTTCTTTATTTGATCAGATTGTCCAAGTGCACTTACAACATCCCAGTCTTCTATGCCCAAGAGCACTAAAAGAGTTGTGAGATTTTAAGTCATTGAAAATTAAACACAATTTAAACACAATCAAAAATTTCAAATAATATGTACATGGAAAGATTACTTTCAAAATATATCCTCTTTTGTACTCCTTTAGGCTCATTTTTAAAAGGCGGGGGGGAGGGGATTCCAAAGATAGCTCGCAACAAAAAGAGAGGATAACACATCTGAGGGAGAAGAAGGAAATTCCATCCTGCTCCTGAGAGATCATACCTCCATGTCAAACAATGTTTGAAAAGATAAATTCAGTTTCCCAGAGCTCAGGGGGCTTCAATTTTATTCTGTTAGGAAAGATTTCTAACAAAATAATAGACACCATCGTATGATACCAAAGTAGCAATATTGCTTTTATTTCTTTCTTTACCTCCAAACAGGTCTCTAGCCTCAGAACCTTCTTACCTCCAGTTACACCTGCTTCAGCACATTCCCTTAGGTGAGATGTCCTCTCACTAGTGAAGTTCCCTCGGACAACAATTCTCCTGCTAAGCAATGCTACTACAGCATTCAAAGCAAGGCGCTGTCCATGCACCCACTCCTCTCCACCGCTGTGAGGGTACCTAGACAAAGCATAACGAAAGATGTAAGAACATCTACCGGAAGGATCGACTCACTCTTCAACTCAGAGATGGAAACTACAGAATTCAGAGCTGGGCCCAAACTTCTTTAAGTATCTGGGTCTAGCACTGAGTCCATCCCTATGAATTAGGAAAGGGGTTGGGAGTACGGAAAGACTCTGGTTGGCTTTAAGTGGGTACAGTAAAATATCATCAGTTTTTTTTTGTGGGGAGGGTTCATTACCATAATAAGGGTGAGAAGCTGATTTTGTGCCTGAGCTTGTAGAGTTTTTCCATAACAGTTTTTAAGGTTTACTTGCTATAAAAAGTTCTCTTCAGATTGTGCAAAGGCCACTGGCTGATTTTTGGTTTGCTCTTGATGCACACTGCAATGTACCATTATAGGGTGAAGTCACAGCTTCTGTAAAACTTCACTAGGAAAGGTATTTATAAATTGTCATCATTTTATATTGGAATTGCTGCGATTCTTCACCCTGACTCTTATGCCTTAGGCCACGTCTACACTACACAGAAAATTGATGCTGCCACAGGAGATCTTCTGGGATTCAATTTACTGAGTCTAGTGAAGACCCGCTAATTCAAACTGAGAAAGGTCCCTCATCAGTGCTGGTAGTCCTGCTCCTCACGATACATAAGAGAAGCCAACGGCGAGCATTTTCTCCCTCGATTTACCGCTATGTGGACAGGGCGACAACATGACTTAAGATACTTCAACTCCAGCTACATGATTAACATAGCTGGAGTTGCGTATTTTAAGTTGACCTTCCCCTTTAGTGCAGACCTGGTCTGGCTAACTTTTTTTCTACACATGAAAAATAATCTGTACTAATGTAGGGTGTGAATTTAAAGCAGTTTAACTACTCCAGATTAACTCTTATTCTGGAAGAAGACCATCTAGTTAATCAAGAATAATTCCCTGTGTAGACAAGCCCTAAGTTAGCTATATGTGGTGTGGATCTCCTAAAGCCCACTAACCTCAGAGGTGATCCAAGGTAAAGTTCAGTGTTGTTCACTGCCTTGACTGTGACGATCTCCTCCTGCCGATGCGTATCTTCAGGACCGGTTCCACTCACAATAACTTCATCCCCAGGCTGCCAGTTAACAGGCTCCTCTAGGTTTAACTTAGTGTCATTAATGCAAGCTGCTGACTTCAGGTGGGTGAACACTACTTCTGGTACCCAGCCTAGGAATGATGCATGAAGAAACGAACTGGGTAGTTATTAGTCACAAAGTAAGACTCAACAAATCACATTAGCTGGGTACTTAAAAAATACTGGATAGTCATTCAGAGAAATATACTACACAAGTTACTTTGACCCAGTTATGTTGCTCAGGGGTCTACACCCCTGACTAACATAATTAAACCGAACTAACCCTCAATGTAGATAGTGCTAGGTTGGAAGAAGTTTTCCAATAACTTAGCTACTGCCGCTTAAAGAGGTGGATTAACTACTTCAGTGGAAGAACCCTTCCAGTTTCCATAGTGAGTATCAACACTGAAGTACTACAGATGTTCCACTGTAGCAGTTGAAGGCCACATCTCCACTTGTGGAGGATTGATGCTCTGGTGATTGATCCACCAGGGCTCAATTTAGCAGGTCTAGTAAAGACCTGCTAAATCAAACACTGGGGGGAATCCTGTCAGTGCTAGTATTCCTCACTGTCACGAGGAGTAAGGGAACTCAATTCTCCTATCAACCTCCCACCATGAGGCCACACCAGAAAATCGGTGCAAGGTATGTTGACTCTAGCTACACAATTCACATTGATTATCTTGCATTAATTTTTTCCGCCAGCATAGGCCTAGTCTAAATGTAGATATAGCCTTTGCTGCAGTCATGCACAGACTTGCAGTTGTAGCAGTGGCTCGGCTAATGCTACAAAAGTGTGTGATCATTTGTTTGGATTAATAAAATCAACACATTCATGGTTTTCACACTCTGTTGATTTCATATTCTGCAAATATTTGAAAAAGTGAAATTGTTCATTCAAAAGAATATTTGTGGCAATGGAAAGCCTTGTGCACATTCATGAAAATGAGTGTACCATGGCCAATATATTCATGTGAGTAGGGATTGCTCCCAAGTTGGAAAAATCAGGTCTTTTTTAGGGTATCATTAAAAATACTTAGTTGTTAATGATATTGCAGTGCTATGTAATTTTTGTTGTTTTTCTGAATTTTTTGAATGTTTTGGTTTTACACATTTATACGGAAAAGGTCTTGCCATATCCCAATCTACACTAGTCTATTCAAACAATCTGAATTCCTCATAAGTTTCCATGTTATACCATCTGCTTCCTCGCTTCCTGTCCTGAACTATTGTACAATGTAGAGGTGTGCTACTGAAGGGTTGTCGTGTTCTGCACAGAAGATGGCTGCACATAGGTGTTCTGGGATCATTCCAGGTGAAATGCACCAGATATGGTACCTAACAAATATCTTGATCAATCTGGCTTTTAAACCCACTTTCAAAAAGTCTCTGACTGGAATAAGCCTTCCAGGAACTGCCAATGACAAATCTTCCATTGATTTCAAAGGGAGCAAATTTGATGCCTGAGGGAGGCAAAGTTACAGTCCCCTCCTTCTTCCCCTTCTCTTACACCACACACCAAGCATGGGAACAGCCTGCTGACCTCCAGGCCCTTGGTCTCATAAGTGAACATACGCTAAAGTCCATAGTCACCAATCTCTTTCAGTCCAATGCCTTCCCTACTTTGCCCTTCTTTCTTTGCTAGAGGACATTTGCTCCAACTTTTTGCATTCCCCTTTCTCCAGCAGACATTTGAACGGACTTGTCCAATGAGATCTGACACATGAAACAGCATCAGGGAGAGCAGGTGGCACATATTCAACCTCCTATGATACATTTTCCTTCACTCCTTTGCAATAGATCATAATTTACCATTAGCCCACAGCGAGTTACTGTCCTCCCTGGTTGTACTAAAGAAAAGTAATAATACCAGAAATCACCAAGGGTAGCTGTTGCATCCAATAAATCATTTTCAAATTATTTTAAAGGAAGCTTCCTTCTCAGTTTACTCTTTTGTTTTCTGGGAGCCCACTATCTATGGGTGTGATTTTTTTCTCACTTCCTTTGGGGAAGTCAGGAGTAACTGCACTGAAGTCAGCATATTTATACTAGCATGCTAGGAAATTGAGTCCCAAATGTAAATCACTATCTATGTGTGCCTTCTATGTGTATGAATGGGACAATTCATGTTTCCAGCTTGGGCTACTGTAAGTACCAATCTTGCCTAATCATAGGAGTCAAGAGCCAGACACCAGAGCAAGGGGGTCATAGCCAGAGTCAGAGGTCAGGACAAGGATCAGAGGTAGGACCTGGAGCTAGACAGGTAAACAGGAACCAGCAGCAGATGGATATCTGGGATAAGGATGGAAGACACCAGGAACAGGGTGGAAGGCAGGGCTCTAGATGCAAGCAAGAATGCAAAGTCCAAATCCACAGTAAGCTATAAATTCACCTACTTGCTCAGACATCTTCCTGTGCTCAGACATCTTCCTGTGAATCACACATTCACCTACTAGCTCAGACAAATAGTGCATTCAAGCCAATTAGTGGAGCTGAACATCTCCCCAATCAGTATCTTTGTGGGCGGAGCCCTGGGCCAGCTAGAGATCCATCCCACTCCCTTTTAGCAGTAGCTCAAAAGAGTTGCAGAGTGGTAGCTCCTTGGATTCTGCAGGTCTGGATTCCACACTCAGAACTGGTCACTGTTTAAAGTCAAAGATTTCTTCATTCTACCCAAGCATTCTTCATTATAGGAATCAACCCATCAAGCCAGGGCTACTCAACATGTGGCCCGCAGCCCGTTTGTTTGCAGCCCGCGGTGAGGTTTGGGTAAATGCGGGGCTCAACATATGGCATATGGGTGGGATCCTTTGAACATGGCCTGCACTAGGAACATGCTCCACAATAGTGAGGCATCTCTCAGGCGGGGTGAGCATTGAAAGATGCAAGCAGACGGGCTGGCTAAAACAGACGGGTACAGGGTGTCAGTGTTTCTAGCCGCCAGCAAGGAGGTGCTGGTAGCCCCGGGGCATTGTGGGAAGTGTTGGCTGCTTAGTCTTGTGGACAGAGCCTGAGAGGTTCTGACTGGCTCACGCTGGCCACGTTTGAGTCCGGCACTGTGGTTTAAGGCTTAATCTTTGTATTCAAGAAGCTATTTGCATATATGTTTGCATGCATATGCAACCACACTTAAGTTGCGGCCCTTGGCAAGTGCTGTGAGTATCATTGTGGACCCTGGTGCTTCCAAAGTTCAGTAGCCCTGCATTAAGCAATAATTTGACCCTATTTGTACTTTATTTTTTAAGGCTAATTTTTTTAAGAGCATGCTAATTATTAACCCTCCCTTCTTAAAGTGCTCATGGGGAAAATGGACTAGCAGGCACTTGAATGGATATCATTGGAGGAACAGCAGATGAAGAAAGAAACACAACATGATAAGATATATGTGATGGGGTAGATTGGTTGTGGAGGCCTGAGGGTCCCACCTCACTGTATCCAAGAGAGAAGCAGAGAAGTCTTCCAAGTAACCTCAAGTGGTTGCAAAGAGGCAGCCAACAAGGGCAGCAGAGAACAGATAATCAGGGCCTAGCAGGCTAGTATAAAAAGAGCTGCCGGATGACAGAGAGTTCAGTTCCTTGCTGGAGCTAGAGGAGTAAGAACGGTGGGCTGACTGGTTGAGGGAGCTGCAGGACCTTGGACAGAGCAGTGCTCTCACTGATGCTAGAAGGGAAGGACAAAAAGATGCTCTAAGTTAACAGATGGGGCTCAACCAGAACAAAGCCATGAGGTCAGGGTGAAGAATGTGCTGGGGTCATGAGACCAGGGAATTGTAGCAGTGACACAGTTTATTTAAAAGGGTGTGGTGGACAGTTGTTAACTATAGGGTATGATGATGGGGGGCTGGAGTGATGGGAGGGCCTGGTTTGGACAACTGTGGGGGAAGTGGTTTGGACTTGGATGCACCCCACAAGAGGAAATTAACTTTGTTAGTGATCCAGCAGGAGCCAGAAAGGCCCAAAGAGGATGGAGACATTGCCTTCAGGGAAAGTGTCCTGGAGCAGCAACAATCTGAGAGAACCCGGAAGGCTTTGAGATACAATTCAAACTAGGATACCATGATACACCTTGTTGGACTGACTGAGAACCAAGCCCAGGGATAAGTCTGAAGATAAGGAAATGTTACTGAGGGCATTGAAATAGGTCTCCTGTTGAACTGTGTAACACAAGAACATGGACAGAGTGTGACGTGGCCAGAGGGCTACATCTCTGAAGACCTGCCTGGCAAGTGCGGGAGGTTGACAGGTGGCACCACGAGTGGAGAAAATGAGAAAAAAATGGAAGAACACTTGATCGGGGGTTGCTTGTGAGAGGTGAATGCACCCCATTTAAATATGGAAGAGAACTCACAAAATAATAATAATAATAAACAAATCTGTTCAAAGCTTTGGAAGGGTGGTTAGGAAAATGTAGTGGGACTCCAGAAAACTAGGCTCAGCTCCTGCCTCAGTTACTTTCTATAAGACTTGGACATGTCACTTAACTCTCTGTAAAATGTGGCCTGATAATGCTTCCTTTCCCTTCTCTATTTAGTGCAGTGTTTCTTAAACTTTTTAAGACTGCTGTTTTTGTGCAAAAACTCATGGAGTGTCCCCTTTACAAGCGCATTTTTGCACAAGAAAAAGTATAGTAGATCGTCAGAAGACAAGGCTTTTTGCGTAAGAGTTACTCCTCTTTCCACAAGGAGTAAGCCCTTTTTCACAAGAGCTCTTGCGCAAAAAGGCATGTGTGGACAGACACCAGGGGTTTCTTGAGCAATGTTACTGAGGGCATTGAAATAGGTCTCCTGTTGAACTGTGTAACACAAGAAACCCTTACTGGAAAAAGCACAGGTGCTCTGATGGCCATTCTGTGAATGGCCATCAGGGCTTTCTTGCGCAAGAGCATCCATGGCAGTGTGGATGCTCTCTAGCGCAAAAGCATATCTCTTGTACAAAAGCACATGGCAAAAAGTCCACAAAAAGTTCTTGCGCAAGAAGCCTGGAGTGTAGAAGTAGCCCCCAGCGATCTCTGTGACTCAACCTGTCATATGAGTCAGGTCAAAGGTCCATCTAGCCCAATATCCTGACAGGGGCCAATGCCAGGTGTCTCAGAGGGATTGAAGAAAACAGGAAATCATCAAGTGATACATTCCCTATCGCCCAGTCTCAGTTTCTCACAGACAGAGGCTAAGAACACCATCCCTATCCATCCTAACTAGTAGCCATTGATGGGCATATCCTCCATGAATTTATCTAGTTCTTTTTGGAATTGTGTTATAGTCCCGGCCTTCACAAATCCTCTGGCAAGGAGTTCCAAAGATTGACATTGTGTGAGGAAATACTTTCTTTTGGTTTATTTTAATCCTATTAATTTCATTTGGTGACTCCCGTAATATAAATTGATCATGTAGGCTCCCTATTATACACATGATAAGTACCTTGCTTTAGAGTATTCAGACAGTCATCATACGTTTGTAAAAAAATATTCAGAAATGTAAAGAGTTTCTTGGATTTTATCACAAGATTATTGAAAGAGAAAATCACACTGGGCACATTTGTCATCCAGTCAGAGAGCAGAAATAAAACACTAGAAGACTACTTACACAACAGAGATTATAAACAGAAAAACTCTTGAAGCAGAGTTTGGGAAGCAAAGAGTTTATGAAGAAACCCACAGGCTGGGGGGGAGAGGGGGAAAGTGTGTCCAAACTATCTAGTGAGTACTTATGAATAACTCAAAAACATTTGATGAAATCAGGAGGGGTTTGCAAACTATCTGCAGACAGAAAAAAGAGCGAGAAGTGGCAGGAGTTTCATTTGCAATGAATAATCCAACCACTGGAAGAATCCATAGCAGAAGAATATTGGGAATATATTATACTTTGCTCCTGATGGTATCATACTTCATGCTTGAGAGATAAGTAGAGTAAAATGTCATTCTACAGGCCTGTATGCAATGTTGTTATAGGGATGTGAGTCACAGGATATGAGAGAGAAAAGGTCATGAGATAAAATCTTTTATTGGATGCACATCTGTTGGTGAGAGAGACGCTTTTGAACTAGACAGACTTCTTTCTCAGGTTCTGAAGATCTCTATGTAGCTCAAAAGCATGTCTCACCAGCAGAAGATGGTTCAGTAAAAGACATTACTTCACCCACCTTGTCTTTTTGCAAGGCTATCAATCTGGTACCTTTCACAACTGCTGACTTCGCTTAAAAGAAATTTCCTCCAAGCCCTGATGAGCACCAATTACATTTTGCAGAAGGACCAACCCAGGGACAGTAAGAGCAGGTGTAAAAGCAGGTTAGATAAACATCTATCAGGGATGGTCTAGATGGTACTGGGTCCTGCCATGAGGCCAGGGGACTGGACTCGATGACCTCTCGAGGTCCCTTCCAGTTCTAGTGTTCTATGATTCGAAGACATTATAAAATAGAGATATGTAGCAACTCTCAACACTAAAAACTAAGGGAACATCTACACTTGCACCCTAGTTCAAACTAGGGATGCAAATGTAGGTGACCAAAATT
>CM057847.1:175561573-175580730 GCA_030068395.1 Apalone spinifera
AGCTAGTGTAGACATACCCTGCGATGTGATTGGAATAAGAGAGACTTGATGGGGTAACTTACATGACTGGAGCAGACCGAGGAAGTGATTATTGCCCTCAATTTGGCACTTACGAGGCTACATCTGGAGTACTGAGAACAGTTTTAGGCCCTCCCCTACAGAAAGAATGTGGACACATTGGAGAATCCAGCAGAGGGCAATGAAAATGTTGAGGGATCTGGGGCTTATGAGGAGAGGCTCAGGCAACTGGGCTTATTTAGTTTGTGGAAGAGAAGAATGAGGGGGGATTTGATAGCAGCCTTCAACTACCTGAAGGGGGGTTCCAAAGAGGATGGAGCCAGTCTAATTTCAGTGGTGGCCAATGATGGAACAAGAAGCAATGGTCTGGGAGATCTAGGTTTGATATTAGGAAAAATTATTTCACTGAGAGGGTGGTGAAGCACTGGGATGGGCTCCCTAGGGAGGTGGTGGAATCTCCATCCTTAGAGGTGCTTAAGTCTCGGCTTGACAAAGCCCTGGCTGGGATGATTTAGTTGGGATTGGTCCTGCTTTGAGCAGGGGGTTGGACTAGATGACCTCCTGGAGACTCTTCTAACCCTTATCTTCCATGATTCTGTAGCAACACAGCTATAGTTCTGTAACTAAACTTCTGTAGTGCCATAGTATGGACATTTCCTACTGCAATGGAAGGGAGTTTTCTGTTGCTCTAGGAAATCCACCTTCTCGATCAACAGTAGCTAGGTTAACAGAAGCACTCTTCCATTGACCTAACTGCATCTACACCAGGGGGTTGATGGGCATTTTCACACCCTGAGCACCAGAGATACATTGACCTAATTTTTGCATGGAGACCAGACCAGATACACAGTAGGGAACAGCTCTTCATTGGCTACTAGATTTGCTAATCTCAGTAAGATACTCCAGAGTGTCTATTACGAAATGCATATATTGCGCCTCTGGAAGTATAAAGTAACCTAAAAGTGGCCCTACAAAGAAACCCTTTTATGCTATCAAAGTAGATTAAAAGGGAATTTTTGGTCCTACCATGAGTGCAGGGGACTGGACTGGATGACCTTTTGAAGTTCCTTCCAGTTCTATGATTTAGGGTAAATGAAAATAAGATCCTTTGCCTCCCATGTACAAAGGACAGAACTTACACATTCAATTCAGGTTGCTTTCATTTTATATTCTAAAAAAAACTCAGTTAAAGAACAGCCATAGTGGATGAAACAAAAAAGTTCATCAAGCTCAGCATCTTGTCCTCTGGCAGTGGCCAGTGCCAGCTGCTCCAGAGGGAATGAACAGGTAATCATCAACTGAACCATCCCCTGATGCCCATTCCCACGTTCTGCCGAACAGAGAGTAGGGACACCATCCCTGCCCATCTTGCCTAGTAACCATTGATGGGCCTGTCCTCCATGAATTTATCTAGCTCTTTTCTTAACTCTGTTAAAGTATTGTCCTTCACAAAATCCTCTGGCAAGGAGTTCCACAGGTTGACACTGCGCTGAGTGAAGAAAAACTTCCTTTTGTTTGTGTTAAACCTGCTACCTATTAATTTCATTTGGTGACCCCTACTCCTTGTGTTATAAGAGTAAATAAATCACTTTTCACTATTTACTTTCTCCACACTAGTCATTATTTTATAGACCTCTATCATATCCCTCCTTATAATTACAAAATTATCTTTCAAAACACATCTTAATTAATAAATAATAATAATTTAAAATAATAATTAATAAAGCCAGTGTTAAACTGCCTGGAAAGCAATAGAAAGGGATCCAGCTTGCTCTCCAGAGGCATGTAATCTTTTATTACTGTTTCTGACACCATCTAATTTACACTTCCCACCCAAACTTAACATTGCCCTCACTCATATTTGGAAAGGTCAAAAGAGCAAATGAGTAAGCAGCCCAAGGGAACACATCCCCTGGGATTTTAATTTGTTTTTAGAGCTTTGCTACCATTATGCCATAGTTAATACACAAAAGCAGAACACCCAAAATCACAGCTACATACCCCACTTTTCTCATGCAGCAGAAGACATGGATCTGAAGAATGACTCCTCAGCGTGCACTTTAACCCCCTAATTCACATCCAGGGCTGAGGCACTGGGCCTTTTCTCTCTCTTTTAATTTTAATCCTCAGACTATACCTTTGCACAAAGTGTTTACCTTGCATTTGAATTAAGGGAGCTGTTTTTCCTGCAGCACAGCTTCTAAAGACATGGACCAGTTTTCTGCTCAGAGAGAAAGTGGGCGATATTTTTCCACCTTCCTCTACTACTTCAGGCCAAATTTTTATGTGTGGGCAGCTCTCACTGAAATATAGCTGCTTTTTTTCTGTTACTTGTACACCACAGCCAGTGAAAATAGCTTTTCATTTGTGCCCCAAAGGGTCTTTTCTTTTCTTACACATAATTGCTTAACTATGAGGATATGAAGGAGGAATATATCCATCCCCAGTATCCTGCCCTTAGGAACTTGTATTGTCCCATGCTTCTGGAAGTTCTTGGAATGAAAGTCTCCTCCAGTACCAAAGAAAATATGACACACATCAGGGAGAAGAAAATTCCTGCTGCAAGAAGGCAGATGCTGAATTTGTTTTCATTCCAAATTGGAACAAAAAGTCTAAATTCCAAAATTTGCCATGGAACAAAAATCACCCCCAAATTTGATTTGGAATCATCAAATGTTTTCTTTTCAATAATGTTGAAATGTTTAATTTTGAAAAAAGTAAACACGTTGTATTTGGATAATGCTGAAATATTAAATATTGCATATTTAAATATGATATATATTAAAATTTAATAACAGAAAAGTCAAATTGACATAAAATAAATGATAACGTTGAAAATAAATGTTTTTACCTTATCACAATGAAATATTTCAACCCCAATGAAATGAGAAAGTAAAAATGAATATTTTTTATTTTCTTTCACCGAAAAAGTAATCAGAATAGATACATTCCCATAAATGTTCTGATGCTGATGAAACAAATCTTTTTGACCACCTCTACCTATTAATGTTTGAGATTGCTCAGATTCTGTATTGACAAGGTCAATATAAGCAAACATATATAGAAATCCTCTCAGTGATCCTTACTAGCTACAAAACATCCTAGAAAACAAGCATTTCCCATGTAACATTTTCTGGGAACTAGTTACTTCCCAAAGGGACTCCTTTAATCAGTGATTACCTGGATAGTATCCTAACTTAGTGCAACTGAACAAAAAAAGAAGTGGAATGATGTCTCAGATTTTGTGATCCCTTTGCATAAATGAAAAAGCCAATAAGTATCACGCAAAACATACAATGTGCATAAAAATATCCCATAGCCAAAGGTATAACACAAGAAAGACTCCTTTAAATTGACATGGTGTTGCACGATTAACAAACTGCTTCAAATACAGCAGCTAAATACTGTACATGCTCATCAATAGTTCCGCACAGCTGTTAACATTTTGCATTACTGCCAGTTAATCTACAGTGCTGCTACTGAACGAGACAGGGAATGTCTGCCTTCAGGAATGAGAATGCAGGGCAGAATGATCATTTAAATGCTAAGATCAGTTAGCTACATCCTCACCATGTGAAGAAAGGGAATTAGACACATCGACTCTGTCATTGTCAAGGGAGCGGATGAAAGTTAGAGAGGAACAAAATCGTTTTCATAAAATTAAAGCTATATGATGGGTTCTAATCAAGACTTCAGGCTGACATAGCTGGGGGCTTTGGGGAATTTCTGATCGAGGCTCAAGTTCTTCAGCTTTGCAAATTTTGACAGATTTTCTCCCATCTTCACTCAGAGCCTGAAATTCAAACCAAAACTTTTGAGATGTGAAAGTTATGGCTTGACTTCCATTTTTGCTGTGTATCTCCATTATTGTTAATGTCTTGGCTGCAGCTAGAGCCAGAATTCAAAGCACTGAAATACTGGATGCTCTGCTGAGATTCCTAAAGGTTTATAATCTTTCTCCACCTCCAAAGCCCTCATCTGCAGAGACCCTTCAGGCTCAGCCTTCTAATCCACTGTAGTAATCCTGGCAGAAAGCAGAGGAGGACACACAAGAAGGATGCAGACAACAGCCATCTCCAAGGCCTAATGAACTATGTCAATCTAATTTATGCTAGTTAAGTTACATAATTTACTTAACATAATCAATGTAGCATGAATCAAGTTAAAGTAGTGTCTGCACTGTGCTATGTTGATGGGAGATTTCTGCTCTCAGAAAGGTAGAATTCTGAGGTCAATGGAAGAGCACTCTCCCATCGATTTATAGTGTCTTCATCAGACTCACTCAATCGACGCTGCTGCATTAATGGCAACAGGGCCGATTTAGCCAGTAGTGAAGACAAGCTCTCAATCTCCTGACATCAGATGCAGATAATGTCACTCCCCTTGTTTTCTCCATTTCTAAGTAAGATCAGCATCCAGATGAAGAGCAAGTGGTTGACGTTCCAGCCAGCCAAAACGGAAGGATTCTAAGCAAGAAAAGGGAAGATGTAGCAAGGATATTACCTTCAACTTCAGCTGCCAGAAGATAGTGCCCAATTCTACTAGACACAGATCTGACCACAGTGATCCATACATTCATGAGTTGCAGGCTTGATTATTGTAACTCATAGCAGAAATTAAGCTACACACCCTTACAAAGCTTCACCTGGTACAGACAACAGTCCATTTGGTAAATAACAGGATTTTAAGCACTTTACAGTCTGCTAACAAGTTCCCCCTGAATACAGAGTCCAAACTCACACTCTCTGTCATGCTATTAAAAGCCTCCCATTGTATTGTTCAAGTCAAACAATGAAAAACATACACCCACAGAGTGCAGGAGACAAAACTTTCATGGACCTGGGCCTAGACTGGTGAACCCATGACTAACGGAAAAAAGAATGAGAATGAATCTCACTGCATTTAGATTGCATGGTGATAAATATAGCACATTGAGTACTGTACTGTAATTATCAGAGGGGTAGCCGTGTTAGTCTGAATCTGCAAAAGCCACTACATGCATCTGACGAAGTGGGTCTTTGCCCACGAAAGCTGATGCTCCAAACACTTTGGTTAGTCTATAAGGTGCCACAGGACCCCTCGCCGCTTGTACTGTAATTGTAAGCTAACATGTTAAGATTGTGGGGGGAGGGATTCCTGGTTCTGTTTGCACACTAGGGGGGCTCCTTAGGAGATCTGAGATAAAACAGTTAGCCTAAAACAAGATGGGATGAGCTGTGTCTTTGTGCCCTAGTGAGCGGCCTGATTTGTCTCTTAGGCTGCGTTTAGATTGGCAAGATTTTAAAAAAAGGAATAAGGGATCTTTCAGAAAAGGCTTTATTTTCCACAAGATCCGCGTCTAGACTGGCGCTTTTTTCCGGCAAAGCTCCGAGTCGGAAAAAAGCGGCAGCCATGTTTATGCAAATGAAGCAGGGGGGATTTAAATCCCTGCTTCATTTGCAATTGCGATGTGTCTAATTTGCATCCCTTTTCCGGAAAAGGGATGCAGTCTAGACACAGCCTTTATGTATATGCTGGACAGTAACAAGATATGAGTATGATATTGAATATAGACTCTCCGGGACTGATTCTCCTTTGTCCTGCTCCTTGTGTGGGCATTAACTCCAGTGCACAGGGGGAGTAAACCAGTAAAATGGCAGCATTTTACACCCACTTTGCACATTGGGACGGGAAACAGTGAATTAAGCCTCTCTCCCTCTCTCTTTCTCTCACACATGCACACAGGTGATACAGATCCCATGTACAGAGCTAATGAGTGATGAGTTAGAAATCTTATCCTTAAAAGATACGTAAAATCCACACAGAGCATATTAATGGACGTTACAGAGACACTGCTAAATCATTCAACACTGATCTGACTCCTGAGGGGTAGGCTATGAACCCCTTGCATGCACTGGGGAGCTGATACTCACACCCACATTGGGGCCACTTATTGTTCACAATCTGCCCATGAAAGCAGGTGGCAAAAATCTCTTAGCAGAGAATGGGTAAGTTGGTTACACAGGCAGTGTGATAACCCAACTTCTGATGCTTGCAAACACGGCCCTTTTTATCCTGCCTCATTGTCTGAAACACCGAAGGTTCACTCACAATCCACAGCACGGGTCCAAATCAATTTTGCTGGGAAAGGCAAAGATGCAAGTACAGACAAGGCCACCGAGCTAGATTTCTCTTAGGGAACTTTGTCAAAAGAGTTTTCTGGGGAATTGAAGTGTGAACGGAGCCGGAGACATTGATAAATTTCCCTTCTGAACAATCAATAAAACGCCCTCAATCCTGCTCAAGATTTCAGTGTGGACGCAAGAGCCATAATTACGTTGTCAAAAATTCAAGTTTCCCCAGCTGACTGAGACCCCTTTTAAAACAGACATGTGATTGGCAGGTGGTTTATGGGTGGCAGGCTCTGATTGGCAGGCGAGTTGGCTAAAGCCAAAGGCAACAGTGAAATTTCCCAATCTGTTGTGACCACCAGAGCACACGACTGCCACTCAAGGAGAATTCTGGGAGACCGTTAGTCATATTAACATATCAAAGTGAGCTGCTGACAGCGCTTACTAAACAAGCTGAACTCAACCATAGCAGCAAAACATTCCCCAAACTTTCCAGTCTTAAAAAGAAAAGAAATTAAATGGCACTCAATCCTGTCTTTGCCGAGACGGCTGAAAATTTCAAAGCCTGCTTGCTGAATGATTCTGATTGCGATAACATACATAAGAGAGGAAAAGGAGAGTTGACATGCTCCCCAATTTGTTCTAGACCACGGGCTAGGTTAATGTTAAATTGGAACCAGAATAACGTGTTTCTGTTTGATGTAAGTAGTATCAAGCCAGCACAAACACTCTCCTTCCAGTTTTATTTTCTAGCAGGTTTCCATCGCTTCAATGCGAAATTGCAGATTACATGGTTTCAGGGAAGTTTAATTGCAGCCATGCACAGGAACGGTACGTTATACTGAGTTTAGAAGTGACAGCACGGCACGTCTGAATTTCTTGAATCAGCAGTGAAAAAATTGAAATGAAGAGTGTTTCTCTGAATGTGCCAACCCATACTTGCCTTCATCTTCCACCACATAGCTAATATCTTTTGACCCATAACCTTCCCTTCTGAGCCCATGCTTTAACTATAGAACCTAGACAATTCCATGCACATGGACTTTTGCTATCTCCTCGCCTCCTCCATTTGGTGGGGCTACTCACTGAAGACAAAGAGGGTTTGGCCATAAATTAGACAGTATTCAATAGGGTTTCATGAACATGTGAGGCAATCAGGATGTGGCACTGACATTGTCGACTTTCTGAAGAAAAGATCTTGCCTTCTTGTTTTTTTGTCTGAAAAGCAGCATCACTGGGAAATCTGGCAATGAATACATTTTAACTGTGCTTTACTGGACTTCACACCGAGTGTACATCTACACAACAGGGCTATATTCAAATTATGCTACGCAACTTCAGCTAAGTCAATTGCATAGCTGAAGTCGAAATAGCTTAATTTGGCTTTTGGCGCTGTCTACACAGTAGGAAGTCGAAGGAAGAACACTCTTCCTTCAACTTCCCTTACTCCTCGTGAAATGAAAGTTAAAAAAGTCAGAGTAAGAAGTCCTCCAGCTTGATATTATTTTGAAATAAAGGTTTGCTGTGTAGATGCGCACTACGTTATTTCGGAATAACATCAGTTATTCCAAAAGAAAGTTGTTGTGGATATGTATCCAAAAAGAGGAAAGCTGGTCAAGTAGATGGTGTGCAACAATAGGACTCTAGAGATCCAGGTTTTATTGGATGCCACCACAGGTTCCGTGTGTAGCCTTTGTCTAGTCACTGAATCTCCCTGTACCTCAGTGCTTCATCTATGAAATTGGGTTATCAGCACTTCCCCAAGGCTACGTCTTAACTGCAGGTTTCTTTTGGAAGAAGCTGTTTTCAGAAGAGGTCTTCTGAAAAAATGTCTTCCAAAAGAGAGTGTCCACACTGCAAAAGTGCATCGAAAAAGCGATCTACTTTTTCAAAAAAAAGCATCCAGACTGAATGGATGCTCTCTCGCATGTAAGCTGTGATTGTTATGGCTGGAATGGCCACCAGGGCACCTGTGCTTTTTCCTCTTTCCTCTTCTTTCGAAAGAACTCCCTCTTCCCCCTCCACACAAGCCTTTTTGTGAAAGAGCTCTTTCTCAGAAAAGCTTCTTCCTCACAGAATGAGAATTACCAATGCCAGAAAAACCCCTCTGTTCTTTCAATTTTCTTGTGAAGGAATGCAACTGAAGTGTGGATGTTCCTCAAATTTTGTTGGAAAAACGGCCATTTTTCTGACAAAATTCACTACTGTAGACATACCCTAAGTCACAGAGGTGCTATGAGAATAAATACATCAAAGATTGAGAACTTTTGGATATGATAATAAAGGGAATCACAAAAACATTCATAATAGATAGATCAATAGAAAAAGTTATTTTTCCCACCAAGCTATCTTAAATGGGAATCAACCTAAGAGAGAACAAGAAAAGGAAAATGCTCTGTGTATGACTGAGAGGAAAGGCAACAATTATCAAAAAAGAAAATGTCTCCCACCATGACACTAACTCAGGAATGGCTACCTTCTCAATTGCACTTCATCCATCTCCTCCAACATGTGGGCCAAATGAATGTATCCAAACTGCAGCTCCACTTACGTCAATTAAATTTCACCCAGTATGTTTGACCCTAGGTCTCTATTCTCAGTCCCCCTTTCCCCATTCATTCTATGCAGTAGCTTGTTCCTTTCTATGATGTGGAACACTCACTCACGTGTTTCAGTTCCTTCCCCCAAACACACTTGGCTCATTTGCCTCCCAAAGAAATGTTCTTGTTTGCTCATAACAAAAAGAGAGAGAAAGAGAAAGAGAGAGAGAAAAAAGTATACCACTTTGTGCTGAATCCAGCCTCTTGGCATGTTGTGCTTCTGGAGGGTTGTTTAGAGCAGCATCCATGGGCCATCACAGGCACTGAACCCATGACTTCCAGCACTAAAAGCACACACCCAGAGGAGCAACTTCTTCAGGTGGTAACTCTGGCAAATTCAAACCAAATGGATTACCCTGATTTTAAAGTTCATTTGGGGACAGATACCTTTTCTCTCACGTTCTTTGTAATGCCAACCACACTGTTGAAAATCAAGAAACAATAAAAAATAATGGGCAACATCACAAAATGGATGCATGGTTAAAAAAAGATATTGAGCTCACCATTTCTGCAAGACCTATTCTGGACATGCATACCTTAAGGTTGAGACTATGCCAGCATTGGAATGGCTTATCCTGAGACTCTTCAAAATTGATGAAAGCATTCACTGGTGTGTATTTATCACACCCTCAATCCACCCCATCCTTTACAACCTTAGAAGAAAATATTTTCCTAGCTCTAGCCTTCTGCTCCTGACAAGGCTCAAGGTGACAGCTCAAGCTTACGGGAAGGAATCTTGGTGCCTTGAAGAGTTTTGCTACACAAGTGTGCCTCAAGAAAGGAAAACCCTTCTGAGCCTACAGCTTAAATAAGCACTAGCTGCCATCTAAACAATGACTGCATTAGACTGACTGAAGCCAAATCAAACCTGAACATAGAAAGGTCCTAAGATTTAGCAGAGAAAGGCAGAACTAAAACCAATCGCTAGAAGCAGAAGCCAGACAAACCCAGATTAGAAATTAGGCACATATTTTGAAGAATGAGGGTGATTAGCTACTGGAACAAGCTACCAAGAGAACGGGTGGATTATCCATTTCTTGACATCTTCTGATTATGCTTTACTCAGACACAAGTTATTGGACTCCATGCTGGGGGAACTGAATGAAATTCTCTGGTCTGTGTTATACAGGATGTCAGACTGGACAATCTAATGTTCCCTTAGAATATGATAGGATGCTATAATCACAAAGTCCCGCTGGACAAAATGATGTAGAAATACACTGCCCATTTATAAAGTCTGTCAACCCTGAATCTTAAAGCACTTTACAAGCATTACATAATTCAGTCCCATCATATCCTGACAAAGTGGTCCAGACCACTTCACCCAGGTTTGGATCCAACCACACATTGGCACCTCCGGGTGCAACACAAAGCTCCCTGCACAATCTCTAGGAACGATGTAACCTCCTGAATCACACCAGCAATAATTCCTGTTGCACTCCAGCATTCATGTGAGGTCTCCCATTCAAATACTGACCCAAACGGACCCTTCGTAGGTTGTGTAAACTGACAGGGTTACAGCACAGCAATAAAGCTTGTTCTCTGCACAAGCTCACATTTGTACCCCTTGGAGGCTTGCATTGTCTTTGAGCACAAGCTGTGCATGTCAGTAAAGCTCCGATGGTAACATTTCCACCCTGGGGCTTGTAAGTTAAAGTTTTACCAGAGGAGACAAGGGCCCACCCAATGTTAATGTTGACATGGTGTAGCATGGAAGGCAATGAAGCACTTTAATATGTGCTAAGTTCTCCCACCCCTTGTCTTTAATGAATTTGCAGACTGTCTGTTAATTAGCACACTGACTTGGTGAGCCATTCCAGAATCTATATTGTTGATTGGTCTAGGATCCAAACTCCAGACCTCTCCACTAACCCCATGAACGTCAGGGAATCATAGAACACTAGAACCTGGAAGGGATCTCGAGAGGTCATCAAGTCCAGTCTCCTGCCCTCATGGCAGGACCAAGCACCATCTAGATCATCTCTGATAGATGTCTATCCAACTTGCTCTTAAATATCTCCAGTGATGGAGATTCCGTAACTTCCTTAGCAGCGTTCCCTCTAAGATTTTCCATCCATGAGTGGAGTGAGTTTTGTCTTGTGCGCCAACAATGAGGTCATGTGCGCTTGTTCAGATGTATGCCACCCTGACTCCCAATTTATGAATTTATATCATTAAAATGTTTTGGAAGAAAGAATACTAAAACAAAGGGTAATTAACAAGGTGCATGGCTTGAAATGTTTATTTAATATGAAGTCAAAAAGAAAATTAATACTGCAAAGTTTCCAGTATGCTAGATTAGCCTCAAGGCTGCTCTAAATCTGCACTGTCCACAGTCCCATAGAAGTCATAGGAGGCCAAGAATAAGCCCATTGCAGCACTGCTCATAGTGTGGCAGAGGCGGCCAGAGCCTCAGGCCCTTTGGAATCACTGAGGATACGTCTACATTGTGGTTCCATTTCTGGATACTTCCAGTATCCCCAAAATAGTGTATTCCGTGTCTTGACAGCACACCCATTATTTCAAAATAGCTTTCAAATAATGGATGTGCTATTCCGACATCCCTGTAAACTTCGTTCTGCAAAGATTAAGGGACGTTTCGGAGTAGCGCTCGATTTCAAAATAAATTTTGAAAGAAGCTATTTCGAAATACACTTGAAATCAGCTACAGGTGCAGTGTAGACGTACCCTTCGTTACGGGGTATACACAACGTAAATGTTTGCTCCTGCACACCACATACTGATCACACTGATATTTGCCACTGCAAAACTTTTGTCTTGGAAAGTGAGGAGCAACACCTCTGAAGGACATAAGCTTTGTGGTTCAGTGGCCAGTATAGACATAGACAGACAACTCAGCTGCAACAGCCTAAACATTGCAGCTTTTCAGAACCCTGTGCACACACACTGACAACAACAGAATCACATGTACCTGAGCCATCACTGGGCCAATTCATGCTTCATATTTAGACAAATGTCTTCAGCTTATAGTTAAAGACACTGCTACAGTATTCAAGCCAGATAAATCACCAGCTGGGGAGAACTATTTATTATCAGTGTGCATCTACAATTAACTCATTGGGTCTTCCAAAGAGATATGCTGACTCAAAATTACACTAATGTAATATAGGACTTCTTTTACTTACTATAGCTAGAGAGGAAAGCAGAATATGTCTTCTGGCCTGTCCTGGGAAGAGTAACCAGAAATGGGTACTATTAATAACATGTAATTTATGGCAGAAGTACAAGAAGCTTATGGTAAGCTAGTAAATTATCTTTGTACCAGTACTAGGAGATGAAAAATGCATTTGACAACAGTTTTAGCTGAATTTAGTAGTAAAAATGTCACTGTCAGTAGTTTCACAGAAAGCACCAAGAAAGTAATAATTTCAGATTAATAATGTTTCAAGGAAGAATACAAAGGAAGAGTTGCACAGCATTCCTCCTGCCTGTGCTGTTATTGTTACTGTTAGAAGCACAACCAGCAGCTTCTCATTTCTGGTTCAAAATCAGACAACATTTACCCTCCCCCCAGCACTCTTTTTAAAGCTAAGAGTAATACAGACATGTACATTTTAGATGAACTGTGGCTTTGTTTGTACAGTATTGAAGAATGTTTAGATTTTCCGTATTCCACTGGTTATGATTACTACAGCAAATCTCTTTTCCCTTCCATTTTTAATTTTTTTTAAATTTCAGTAGAAGTATGGGAGAATGAAATCTAATATTAAGTGCATTAAGCATACCACCAACAGCTATGAAACCCCAACATTTTTGTCTTCAAGGACAGTTCAGTGATTCCATTTCTAATGTATAAATTTACAGAGTAAGCTCCAAAACTAGTCCTGAAGTGAAACAGCTCTCAAAATGTTATTTTGTATTCATCTGTTCTTTTTAAAAAACGGTAAATATTTATTCGCATACCTGTCCTATCACTACTGCTAATTTACAGCTGTGTGAGAGCAGAATCAGTCCCACCCAAGACTGAAGAAATGCTGATTTTGCTCTCTATCTGATTCTTAAAAAAACAACGAATAGCCTTGCAGCACCTTAGAGACTCACAAAAATGTAGATTGTATCATGAGGTTTCAGGCACATGAACCAGTTCTTCAGATGAGTGGAGTTATTAAGTGGGTTGTGCCCACGAAAGCTCACGATACCATCTACATTTTTGTTAGTCTTGAAGGTGCTGCAAGACTACCACACAACCACTGCCCCAAACCCTGGAGGCAGCCACCTATCCGCCTGCAGTCCCAAACCCCGGTGGCAGGCACCTGCTGGCCTGCCAAGTGGCTGCAAACCCCAGTGGCAGCCAGAACAGCCAACACAGCCCCAGCTGCCACAGTAGCAGCCCCCACACTCGAACCATGGGAGTAGCCACACTACTCACCTTCCAGACCCAGTGGGAAGCTAAGCGCTACTGTGCAGCTGTGTGAAGGAGGAGGGTGGGCTTAGAATGTTTTGTGCATGAGCATGCAGGTGCGCACCTTAGAGGGAATGCTGCTCCCTAAGCCGTTTATTCCAGTGTTTAGCCACCCTGACAGGAAGTTTTTCCTAATGTCCAACCTAAACCTCCCTTGCTGCAGTTTAAGCCCATTGCTTCTTGTCCTGTCATCAGAGGTCAAAGAGAACAAATTTTTTCCCTCCTTCTTGTAACACCTTTTAGAAACTCAAAAACTGCTATCATGTCTCCTCTCAGTCTTCTCTTTTCTAAACTAAACAAGCCCAGTTCTTTCAGTCTTGCCTCGTAGGTCATGTTCTCTAGACCTTTAACCATTTTTGTTGCTCTTCTCTGGACCCTCTCCAATCTCTCCACATTCTTCTCGAAATGTGGTGCCCAGAACTGGACACAACACTCCAACTGAGGCTTAATCAGCCCAGAGTAGAGAGGAAGAATGACTCCTCGTGACTTGCTCACAACACTCCTGTTAATGCATCTCAGAATCACTTTTTGCTTTTTTTTCCCAACAGTCTAACACTGCTGACTCATATTTAGCTTGTGATCCTCTAGGACCCTTAGATCCCTTTCTGCAGGACTCCTTTCTAGACAGTCGCTTCCCATTCTGTATGTGTGAACCTGATTGTTCCTTCCTAAGTGGAGTATTTCGCGTTTGTCCTTATTAAACTTCATGCTATTTACCTCAGAACATTTCTCCAGTGGGAAAGTTCGTTCCGGATCTGAACTTTGCAGCTCTCAGTTATGGTCCCCAAAAGAACCTTGCATCTAAAAACACACACTAAAGCTCTGTGGAAACTGTATTCAGACCCAAAGCAACACCAAATTCTGAGGCTCAGCCCCCACTGTCTATACCTCATTCTAGAAACAGACAGCTCTGTTAGACTTTATCAATAAAATAATAATAAATATAAAGGACAATTTGCTAGTAAGGATTATAGTGGATGCCATTATGTCTGCCATATTGGTTAACCTTTTGTATAACCTGAGGAATACAAAGCAAAGTGTGGCCATCGATGAATGGTGGTGGTAGTTTCTGAACCTTTCCTCATCCAAGGAATCTTCCCCATGAACACCAGCTGGTTGTGGCTTTTGTTTTTCCTCCGGATTCCACTCACTCTTTCTGTATTATGCAGCCTACTGCTGGAAGTGCCTTCTAGTGATTGGCACAAGGACTGAGAGTCAGAAATTGCAGTTCCGGTTGCTGCCACCAACTTACAATATAGCCTTGGACAAACTGCACAGGGCAGAACATGGCCCAGAACAGAAGTGCCTGCATGGAAGGCAAGGGGAGCAGAGCTGAGACATTTGTGCTGCTGACACTGGAGGTACTCTGGTGGCACAGAGCATCGTGGCTCAGTTCAGAAGTCGGGCGTGGTGGGAGGGAGCAGGCTGCTTGGTGCACTTTAGTGCCCCTTTACAAATAGTACCTCCTACCTGGGATGTACTGTTGTCCACAACATGCTGGATATAGGCCTGGCCAGGATCCTTAGCTGGCAGTCTACACTCAGTCCCCTCGTGCTAAGTAGACATCCTGTCCTACTGTTCTACAAGTCAGTAGAGCAAAAAAAAAAAAAAAAAACCAAACCCTGTACCATTGTACTTCCAGAGCAGACCCATGCAGTGCACAGCAGGTGTGATGGCCCAGAGCTCAAAGGTCCAGTTTTCAAGAACTCAGAACTCAAGACTTGGGACAGATCTGCAGAAGTGCTCACCTGTCATTCAGGCAACTAAGGCCCAGATTTTTGTGAGGGCTTGACCCCACATCTCTTGCTTCTGGCCAGATTTGCAAAAGGGATCCGCACCTAACATGTCATAGCCTTTGGAAATATGGCCACTTAGAGCAGAAAGCAGAGATCTAGGGTCAAACTCCTGGTCAAACTCCCACCTAAATGGGAGCTCAGCTTTTTTGAAACTCTGACCCCGACAGCAGGTGCAGGACCCCATCTGAAAATGCCACCGCAAACAGCTTATGTTGTCTCAGTCACTGTCTTAACTAGAAATACAATCAACACTTATTTAACCATAAACAGAGCGCCACACTGTACCCCCTCCAACTCACCATGCATGGAAATGGTCCCGTTTCTCACAGCCAGGAATTTGGCCCCATATGGAAAGAAGGTTGCAGAATGAAAGCTCCCATAGAGAATGATGTGTGCTTTGTCCCGGAGAGGTTTATCGTGGGATCCCACCCGGAATTCGCCGCCATCAGATACCAGAATATAATGAGCATGGATTTCTATGGGTCCAGGGCCTGCCAACAAGAGCTTACCACCTAAAAACAACAGAAGAGCAAAACACAACAGATCACTCACATACACACTTGCTAGCTCACATTCAAAGGTGCTGCACTGAACAGATACAGGAGATGGAGGACTAAATGGGTAAATCACTGGATTAAGAGTCAAGAGGTCTCAATTCAACTCCCAATTCTTCCATAGGCTCCCCGTGTGATGCTGAGCAAGATATACAGCTTAGGATTTTCAAGAGAGTTCAAAAGAAGTTACGCATCAAGCTCTCACAGAATTGTAATGGTGGTTGAGTGTCTAATTCTCCTAAGCTCATTTGACAAAATCAGCCTTAACCTCTCAAAGCCTTTGCTCCACAGCTGTAAACCAGGGACAATAAGGATTCCTCTGTATGTATGTATTGTCTCTTTAGATTGTCAACTATTGCAGCACATATACGTTGCTTGTCTTTACTTGCAAAGCCTTTTACAGTTGATTCCCGCCCTACCTATCACTTCTGCTTAGCTACTGAACTGTCAATGTTCATCAGCCCATGATGGCAGCCTCCTTTGCCCACCTGTTGTATTTTCACAAATTCACAAAGCCGCCTCATTATCCACCTTCAAATCACACTTTAAAACTCACCTTTGCCGTGGTGCTTACACAATATTTGACAACAGTCTGGCTGCTTGCATGCAGAGACCATGGCCTACTACGTTTACCGGTATGGTCTTCTTGTTTTCTTGGGCTTTCCCACCTGTCTGTATCCAACTGTTGTCTTCTATCTTCTACTGAAGAGCAGGGACTAGCGGGGGTGGGGGAGTTCTGTTCTGCACAATGTCTGGCACAATGGGGCCTTGGTCGAAAACTGGGACTCATTGGTACTATGGCAATACAAATAATTATCATAATTAAAAGAGGGGCTTTGGAACACAGGAATGTCCAGACTAGATTAGACCAATGAACCAGAGAAACATAGAAGTGTAGGATTGGAAGGGAGCTTGCTAGGTCATCTAGTCCAGTCTCCTGTGTTCATGGCAGGACAAACCACTAGACAATCCCTGGCAGGTGTTGTCTAACCAGCTCTTAAAAACTTCCAATCAGAGAGAATCCATAATCTTCCTATGCAACTGTTTTCAAGTGTTTAAGCAGCCTGACAGAAAGTTTTTCATGTCCAACCTAAACCTCCATAGTTTTAGTATAAACCCTTTGCTTCTAGTCCTGTCCTCAGTATTACTGAGAACAATGTATCCCCTTCATCTTTACAAAAACATTTTGGATGTGTCTACGCACTATTTCAAGTCATCCCTTAACCCTCAGGCAACGAGGTTTACAGGGATGATGAAATAGTGCGCCCATCATTTCAAAAAATATTTTGAAATAACGGGCGCATTTCTAAGACCTCGGAATCCCAAAATATCTCTGCTGTGTAGGCGTACATTTATGTACTTGAAAACTGTTATCACATCTCACCTCGGTCTTCTCTTCTCTAAATTAAACTAACCCAGTTTTTTCAGTCTTTCCTCTTAGGTCATGATTTCTAGACCTTTAATCATTTGGTAGCTTTCCTATGGATTGTCTCTAATTTGTCTACATCTTACCAGAAATGTGCACCCAGAACTGGACATTATACTCCAACTGAGGCCTAAGAACCGCAGAGTAGAATAGAAGAATTATTTCTTGTATCTTGCTTACAACTCCTGCTGATACATCCCATTATTTCTCTGTGTTTGCCATAGCAAATAACTAAGGTATCTCATACCACTTTACTGTGTCTGTAGACATGAGATTTTAACAGCTAACATTGTGCCTGGGACCAGCTGGCTTTTCTTCTTCACTAGCTGCTCCAAACAATTTTCATGCTAAAAGTTATAAAGGTTAAGGCTCCAATGTATTGCAGTTTAGAACAATTAATCCTGCCCTTTCAGGAGAGAGACAACTTGCATGCGTGTTTAAGGTGAAAAACAAAACAAAATGAACACCTTGCCAGGAGAC
Organism: Apalone spinifera; assembly: GCA_030068395.1. Taxonomy (NCBI): domain Eukaryota; kingdom Metazoa; phylum Chordata; order Testudines; family Trionychidae; genus Apalone; species Apalone spinifera. The sequence continues at coordinate 175,578,981 of CM057847.1, forward strand.
AAAAGTATGCACTGAACAGACTGACTCTAAAATTTAAGAGAAAAGATAAACAAATTAAATTAATTACTGGAATATTAGGCTGGCCTTTGACCACTAGAAGCCTCTGTTCAGAGAAGGGGGATCAGTGATCTCCAGCCAATAGTTTAACAAGGACTACCTACTGCTAACCAAACTAAGCCACAACCCCATGATGCTTTGCAGCCAGTCCAATGGCAAAATGGGAAAACAAGACTTGCATATTTAGCAGCATCCATTGGTAAACGCTGTGGGGGAAGCTCCCAGAGAAGGAAAAAAACTTGTGTCAAGATTTCTGGTGCTGACTTTTGCAAACAGATTGGGAAATCAGCTCTCACAAACAGAACTATTAACCAGGAATATAAATGGCTTTAGTGTTAACTACCAGAAAACAGATGCATTCAGCTCTCACAAGCAAAATATATTAATCAAAGCTAGGGAGTTGTTGTAGCTATAACTGTGATTAAAAGGGAGATGTTTATGTAACCAGAATAAGACAGCTACTAATACTGAATAAGTACATTATGTGCTATTTAGAATGCTTTATTTTCATACTGAATTGTATAACCCTAAAACAGTTCTATAGTTAGATGCTGTAACCTTTTCATGACTCCATTGTGTAGGAGAGAATGACAAGTCTTGAGAAATATACTCAACCAACTAGCCTCTAGGTATTCACGCCACGCCTGGCTACTACAGTTCCTCTGTCTTTCAAATGTGTATGGAATCAGATAAAAAGTCTGTAGGGTTTACAGTGTTAGACAGTATCATGTATAACAACATATGTATTACATGTTTTGTATAACTATACATTTTGTTCATATTAAGTTTTTTTTCCCAAATGATTTTTACATATGTTAAGCTTTTAAGATTTTTACATATGTTTAACCAAAGGGAGATATGAAATGCTGAAAATTCAGTGCTAGGTGCAGAGTTATTCCAGAGGGACAGGACAAGACAAACAAGTGTGTTGATTCTGTATGGAATCAGAGCGCACTTTAGGATATTACAAACACCAATATTGTAAAACTGCAATGAGTTATGCCTGATATGCCATGTAAAGTATCTGCCAAATGTTATGATTTGCCAAGTATGATAATTTTGTTTATTTATTTGTATCATATTTGTACTATGACTTATATACATAGACATGTATGTCTATATTTCAAACTTTTGCTATGCTTCTGGGTGACATCTCAAGACAGTTTGGTATTTACATTGCCTAGCCTGATTGATGGCTAACTGAGGAACGTCAACTGTACAAGGGTCAACAAGGATAGGTGCAGAGTTGTGCACTTAGGACAGAAGAATCCCATACACTGCCATAGGTAGGGACCGACTGGCTAAGTGCCAGTTCTATAGTAAAGGACGTGGGGATTATAGTGCATGAGAAGTCAACAGTGTACTCTTGTTGTCAAGAAGACTAATGGCATATAGGCTACAATAGTGGAAGCATTATCAGCAGTCCGAGATAAGTTACAATTCCCCTCTCTTCAGCACTGGTGGGGCCAGATCTGGTATACTGTGTCCAGTTTTGGGACCTCCCGTTACAGAAAGGATGTGGAAAAATTAGAGAAAGTCCAGCAGAGGGCAACAAAAGGTTTAGAAGGCCGAGGCACATGACTTATGAGGAGAGGCTGAGGGATAGCAGCCTTCAACTATCTGAACGGGGTTGCAAAGCGGATGGAGAGAGGCTTTTCTCAATGGTGGCAAATGACAGAACGAGGAGTTCCAG
>CM057847.1:175585913-175600846 GCA_030068395.1 Apalone spinifera
ATTTGCATCCCTTTTCCGGAAAAGGGTGCCTGTGTAGACGTAGCCAGGGTGTTGAATTCAGTGCCTCTCTCTGATTAATATTTAGATTATGGTAGCATTCCAAATGCTTTAGGAATTTCCCAAACACAGAGGAAGCACCCACTGAGAAACTCTGATATTTGCTCTGATATTATAAGTAATCGGCCTCACTAAGATAACTTTAAGAATTAAATATTGCATTAAAATAAATCCCTTAATAAAAACAAGTTTTGACATAAGTGCTTGTAAATTTAGATATAGGTTATTAGACAGTGCAAGAAAAAAGATGAAAGCGACTTCCACCACATCCAATTCAGCTTCCCTACACAAACTGAATGAAATTGGAAATGTATTGGAAAGGAAAGAACAGGAGGACCCAGAGGCAGATTGAGCAGATGGGTTTCTTTATTGCAGGTACTCATTCCACCTCAAACACCAAACTGTTTAAGGTAATGTTTTAAGATAAGGTTTATCAATAATTTAAAGTGACACGTGGAAAGGTATTCACACACACACAATTATATCCATTGCATCCCCTTAACTATTGTAGGGATGCAAAATCCAGCGGAACACCCTTTGCCTAATGGAAAAGCATCTGCTGCAGTTTGAAAGGTCACCCCGTCAATGGACACATCCACTCTCTTCTGCACACGGTGTGTATCCTACCATCAGTAGGCGAGGAAGGAGTTTGTGTAACCCACACCCTACTGTGGTTCACTGTCCCACATAGTGGCACTTAGACCACTTACAGCGAGCAACATGAACAAGGGAGCTCTACAGCCTAAGCTGAGAAGCAGCTGGTTTTATAGCTCAGGCTGTAGCAGCTCCTACACTAAGCTCCAGAAGTCCTAGGTTCAAATCTGCCTGGTGGCGGTTGCAGTTGCATCATGGCCTTATATGACCAATATCCTCAGCTCCTTTGACTTGTTATTCCCAGCTCCCTTCACATGTATTTTTTATGATGACCCCAGCAGCACCCCCTGGGGAGGTGCTAAAGTCCACAAGTTATGCTTCTGTCATTCATCCCTGAATGGCAAACAGCAGAAAGAAGCTACCAGTGCTGGAACATCTGTCCTCAAACAACAGATCTTGACAAAGAACACTGCAGTTTGCTGGCAGTCCATTGCATATGTTCCTTCTCATCCTCTAAGAGTGTTCCTGCTGTGGGCAAACCAGAACGAAAAGCAAGACCCTGCTATGTAGATCCTCCTGCGCTCATTTCATAGATATCATTACTAGGCCTTAAATGACAGGATACTAATTTTGTGGACCTGTTGCATCCACCGCTTGGACATGTTCACGTGAAACACAGATGAGCTCTGCAGGTTCACTGCAGCCTGAGTGCTTTCTAAGCAAGACACAAAGGAGGGCTCTTTACATTGGCTCTTTACATTGACTCTGCCCCTACAGTGACTCAACCAAGAATCCAAAACTCATTGTCCATGCCACAGAGAACATTCTCCTCACACTCATTTAGGTCCCAATCCAGGAAAGCCCTTGAGTCCATGCTCCACTTGAAGCACCTAAGCAGTCCCACTTAAATCAATGGTACTCCTCGTGTGGTTTAAAGTGAATCATGTGCTCAAGAGCTTTGCTGGACTGGGAACTTCATCCAGCCTTGAGCTAGAGAGAGGCAGCTACTTGAAGGTTCTCAGAAATCAATTCCCAGGACTGATACCCCTGTTTTATATGCAGCTGAATTCATGCCCATCTGTTCGGATGCCATGTGCTCTCTTGAAAGTTCTTCCCTTACAGTACAGGTGCCCAGTAATGGTGAGTTAGATCTGCAGCCTGCATAATGCTGCAAACACTATTGCTACGTCTACACTGCAGAGTTTTTGAGCAAAACCAGCTGTTTTTGAGCAAACACTCGCAGAGTGTCCACCCTACAAGCACGTTTTTGCACAAGAAAAAGTACAGTAGATCACCACAAGACAGGTCTTTTTGTGCAAGAGTTATTCCTCTTTCTATGAGGAATAAGCCTTTTTGCGCAAAAAAAGCATTTGTGGACGGACAGCAGGGAGAAACCCCTATCAAAAAAAGCACAAGTGCTCTGATGGCCATTCTCTGATGGCCAATCAGAGCTTTCTTGTGCAAGAGCGTCCATGGCAGTGTGGATGCTCTCTTGCACAAAAGCACATCTCTGGCGCAAAAGCACATGGCAGTAAGGACGCGCTCTTGTGCAAGAACTTTTTGCAGATCTCTTCCGCAAAATGTTCTTGTGCAAGAAGCCTGCAGTGTAGATGTAGCCATATATATGTCTACACTACAAAGTTTTGTCGGAAAAATGGCCATTTTTCTGACATAACCTGAGTAACGTCCACACTGCAATCGTGTACTTCCAAAAGTAAATCAAAAGAACAGAGGGTTTTTTTCTGGCATTGGTAATCCTCTTTCTATGATTAAGAAGCCTTTTTCTGAAAGAGCTCTTTTGGAAAATGGCGTGTGTGGACGGGGAAGAGGAAAGAGGAAAAAGCACAGGTGCCCTGGTGGCCATTCCACCCATAGTAATCACAGCTGACATGCGCGATAACATCCATTCAGTGTGGACGCTATCTGTCAAAAAAGTAGTGCACTTTCTCACTGTGGATGCTCTCTTTCAGAAGTTTTTTTGGAAGATCTTTTCTGGAAAAGCATCTTCTGACAGAAGCCTGCAGTCTAGACATAGCCTTTTTCATGAAGAGGAAGTATCACTATTCTGCCAGCATCACAGAAATTTGATCACGCTTCCGGTGGGACAAAGAAAGGGACAAAGAAAGGGACAGCCAAACAGAAAGACAGAGAGATTGGACCAATGCAGTAACGATTGTAAGATACTATGGGAACGGGGTCCATAGAAGTTCCTAGGATAGGCCTAGGAGGACCCAAAAGAGCTTTCTTTTAGATAATTAGCAGCAGCATCTCCTTTCAGAAACAGGCCTGCTCCCTGCCAGTGAGTGGAGGAAGGCAGGATCATACTGCCTAAGATTTCATTCTGATCTCTTCTGGAGTCATACACAGTCCCTGTTAGTTGATTTGGAATAAGCATCCATTGATCTGATATAGTTCATCTTGGGAAGCCATGGAAGAGTCTTGGCAGCTATCAAAGATGCAGAAAATCAATTTAGTTGGTAAATAAGAGCCCTAAGAGTCTAATATACATGCTGCAATCCCAGCCAAAACAGGACTAGAAATAGATAATGCGCCCTATACTGAGCCTCAAATTGGAGTTTACATTTAAGAGAAAAAAGAAGAAAAGCCGTCCATTTGCTATAATTGTAAAAATTTCAATTTTCCCAGGAAAATTTTTGTTCTACAAGTTGAATGCCATTGAAAAACACTGAGTTCTTGTTGAAAAAAAAGAAAAGAAAATATATTTCTCTCCTTTCTTCCAAGTCAGGTGGAAATTTATGATTCGTTGACTATAATTAATCCAGACTTGATGCACATTGTTGTAACAACCTAGAGATCGCATCAAACAGCAATAAAGACAAACAGGACTGCCTTCCCCTTCAGTCTCTTTAAAACTCAATTAAAATATACATTGGATTCAACTTCTCATTAGCTGGTACTATTTGTACATCCCATGTTCTTACTTTAATTAAAAAACATGCTTATTGCAATACTGCTAGAATCACTTTTACGGTATTTTAATTGTAATGTCTCTGTCTGATTAAAAAAAGAAAATATGAACTAGAAACTGCCTGCAAATAGTATCATGATGCACAGTCCAAAAGGACTGAGAAACACAAAAAGTGGTTCAAATAAACAAGCATCACAGCCAGTCTATAAATAAGGGAAATAATGCTGTGTAGGGGGTCTGCAAAAGGTGGCTGGATAACACAGAAAACTTGACAAAGACAAAAAAAATGTTACTTCAAGGGTACCAGTTCAAACTCAACCCATAGAATCATAGGGTTGGAAGAGACCTCAGGAGCCACTGAGTCCAACCCACTGCTCAAAGCAGGAGCAAAAATCATCCCAGCCAGGGCTTTGTGAATCCAGAACCAAAAAACCTCTAGGGATGGAGATTCCACCACCTCCCTCCTAGAGAGATAGCTTTTCCTAATATCCAACCTAGACCTCCTCCACTGCAACTTGAGATCATTGAGCTCCACAGCATTGATCTCCCGGTAAGTGGAGATAAGCCTTGATTGCATAACATGAGCAGAAAACAGATCTAGAGTCAGTCATGTCTCTACTCTGCCCATTCTCACCCTCAGTACATCCCACAACCTGGCGTTTGAACTGTGCAATACCATGCAGGAGTGTCCCACTCACACCGGCATGGATAACGGCTACTGGTATCTCATAGCATCATGGTGTGAGGAAGGAGCAGGCAGAGATAGACCCTCCTCTCCCAACCCCATAGCCTATTCCTTTGCTGCCTTCTACCTCCTGGTCCTCACTCTGGCCAATGAGGCAATGACACATGAAACCATGTCTCCCTTCATATCCTGAAACCAGGGATATGTATCAGAGGCAGAAGCATGGTGAGAAGGGGGAGCAGAGCTGCCTCTCTCTTCCCCGTGGTTACACATTTACATGAATACACACATTTTAACATCCCTAAGTCACACTCTGACTAACGAAAGCATGTGGACTAGGGGGATCCACTGGATATGGTGTACTTAGATTTTCAGAAAGCCTTTGACAAGGTCTCTCACTAAAGGCTCTTCACTAAGTTGTCATGAGATAAGATGGAAGGTCCTCTCATGGATTGATAATGGATTAAAAGATCTCCTGGGGTAGCTGCATTAATCTGTAACTTTAAAAACAACAAATAGTCCTGTGGCACCTTAGAGACTAAATATATATATATAGTATGAGCTTTCATGGGCCAAACCGACTTCACCAGATGATGAGAAGGAAACAAAGAGTAGAAATAAATAGTCAGTTTCCAAAATGGAGAGAGGTAACTAGAGGTGTCCTATGGGGTCTGTACTGGGACCAATCCTATTTAACATATTCATAAATGATCTAAAGAAAGGGGTAAACAGTGAGGTGGCAAAATTTGCAGATGATACTAAACTGCTCAAGATACTTAAGAACAAAGCAGACTGTGAAGAGCTTCAAAAGGATTTCACAAAACCAGGTGATTGGGCAACAAAATGTTAAATGAATTTTAATGTTGATAAATGCAAAGTAACTCATATTGGAAAACATAATCCCAACTATACGTACAAAATGGTGGGGACTAAATTAGCTATAACCACTCAAGAGAAAGAGAGAGATCTTGGAGTCATTGTGAATAGTTCTCTGAAAACATCCACTCAGTGTGCAGCAGTAGTCAAAAAAGAAAACAGAATATTAGGAATCATTTAAAAAGGAATAGAGAAGAAGACAGAAAATATCTTATTGCCTCTATATAAATCCATGATATGCCCCTGTCTTGAATACGGTGTACAGATGTGGTCACCTCATCTCAAAAAAGATATCATAGCACTGCAAAAAGTTCAGAAAAGGGCAAGAAAAATGATTAGGGGTTTGAAACAGGTCCCATATGAAGAGAGATAAAAAAGACCAGGACTTTTCAGTATAGAAAAGAGAAAACTAAGGGGGGATATGATAGAGGTCTATAAAACTATGACTGGTGTGGAGAAAGTAAATAAGGCAAAGTTACTTATTTGTTCCCATAACATAAGATCTAGGGGTCACCAAATGAAATTAATAGGTAGCATATTTAAAACAAACAAAAGGAAGTACTTTGTCACACAATGCACAGTCAACCTGTGGAACTCCTTGCCAGAGAATGTTGTGAAGGCCAGGCTTTTAATAGGGTTGAAAAAAGAGCTAGAAAAATTCATGGAGCACAGGTCCATCAATGGCCATTAGCCAGGATGGGCAGGAATGGTATTGCTAGCATCTGTGTGTCAGAAACTGGAAATAGGCAACAAGGGTAGGAGCTCTTGGTGATTCCCTGTTCTGTTCATTCCCTCTGGGGCCATTGTCAGCTGACAGGATACTGGTCTAGATAGATCTTTGGGCTGCCCCAACGTGGCCATTCTTCTGAATTTGACGTGGGATGTATAAGTACTGCAGACCTGAAGTGCTCTCTGTTAATTGTGCCGTTGTAGTTACACAGGACCAACGGAGTGCTACAATCTTGGCTTCTTTATTACATGCTGTAACTGTAGCCTGTAATTCTATAACAACATCATTAGTTCTGTAACAGCTTTTGCAATACCCTGGCATCAAAGATACTCCACAAGACACAGTTGATTATTGTTACCAGTACCACTATTATCCCTCATCACCGTGCAGAAGAGCAGTGCTTTCAGCCGTCAGGAATAAAAGCATTCCTACTCAGATTGTCATTATGCCTCTAACGGCATAAACGATGCCTTCTGCATACATAATAATTAAACTGATTCTCCCTTCCATCCCCACTATCTTTACCAAACACTGACACTCTGTCTCGTAGGCTCCTGCCTGACCAAGTGCCTTACATAATATATTTGAAGGGGGGAGGGGAAAGAATGAAATTCTACAGCCTGAAAGAAACAAACAAACAAAAACCTTCTCAGACCTTTGACATGCAGAAAGTTGAGGATGCTAGTGGTGGTATCCACCAGCAACGTCTGGCCTCTTTCTACCGTGACATTATCGCCATCTTGTGGTGGGTGCCCATCAAGCCAGCTGGAGTTTTTGGACCATTGGCCACAGAATTGGAGTGGAAGGCGCTTCTGAAAAAGAAAATAAGGGTCTTAAAATTAACTTTTTTGATTAAAAAATGCCTAACTGGAAAGAACTTTCAAACAAACGATAAGCGTGGTCATGCAGGTCCTTATACTAACCTCCTTGTGTGGCCAAGCCTGGAGGTACGTGCCTGATGATAAGAGAGAATGGACCCAAATTTTATCTGGCATAGCCTAAGTGAAGTTCATTTTCTTTGGCAATGTCTCTTCTTCTAGACTAGTTGGGCTGTATGTCTTTCCCCCCAATATTCAACCCACTCCCCCTTATATATAGCAACAGGGAGAGGCAGGAATCCAAGTATTTTGGTGTATGTTTTTTTTCTTTAAAACCAGAATTGTATTTAATCCCAGTATAATGATTATCTTCCCCCCACCCCTCCAACAGTGGGTATTAAAATGTCCTGCTGGATAGGTGTCAGTTTACATTGAAGAACTGGGAGCATTTTTCAAAAGCATTGTTGCCCATTATCCTGGTTATTAGGATATTCTCTATTCCAGTCCCTTTTCCCGCCTCTCTGCTTGTTGGATATTTTGATTGCCTTCTCCTCGATGTCTCACACATTATTACTGAGTGAAGCATGGGAAGAAGAAGAATCCTGATTAATTGCCAAACAGCAGGCAAATAGCTTAGATCAGCACGAAGAGTGAAACTGCCCCTGCCTCTTATCCTCCCTCCCTCAATTCTGAACTTCCTTTGCATTGAAGGTTTGGCTGATTTCAGGAGGATCATGGGTACACATACCCCATCATGAAACAGATTCCTGCAGTCAGACATGCAGGAACAGAACACAGCACTCAACTGGATCGGGGAAAGGCAATTAGTGTTGCAATTTTCACAGTTCTCTTTGGACTATGATTATCACAAGCAGCAAGGAAACGGACTAACTTTCTGACAGAAACAATCCCTCGGAGAAAAATACTGATGCCCACACAGGTTCTCCAGCCTTCTCCTATGCTGCCCTCTAAGGGCACGTCTACATAGCAGGCCAAAAGTCAAATTAAGCTATGCAACGTCAGCTACGTCAATTGCGTAGCTGAAGTTGAAATAGCTTAATTTGGCTTTTGGTGCTGTCTACAACTCCCCCTGCTCATATAAAATGAGGGTTACCATGAGTCAGAGTAAGAAGCCCTCCAGCTCAACATTATTTTGAAATAAAGGTTTGTAGTGTAGATGCGCACTATGTTATTTTGGAATAACTTCAGTTATTCCAAAATAATGTTGCTGTGTAGATGTACCCTAATAGAGTAGAATCTGTTCCAGGGAACTTGTACACAGATTGCAACCTTAACAGATCCTTAAAACTACTACTCTCTCTCCTCCTTCACAACCCCTCTTCCAAATCCACTTCTGCCATGATGCCTATGAGAAACCAGAGAACCACTAAAAGATAATTCAAGGGGCAGTCAGACATGTATAAGCATGAGAAAACACAAACAGAACCTCCCATATTCTTATCCCTCCCTTCCACCCTTCACCTGATATCAAGAGTCAATTCACAGTGTACTTCAAAGACATGACCAAAACAACAGGCCTACTCAAGAGGCACTGCAAGGATTAGCCAATATTTGGGACTTCTCTGTAGGTGAGTGTACTAGACAAGGTCCCATGAGGACTCAGGAAAGCTAGGTTCATCCACAGACTCCCTGGATGACTTTGGGCAAATTACAGTCTACTTCTGTCTCAGTTCCCCATGTGTGAAATGGCGATGATGCTTCACTACTTCACCGCGTGTTGTGAAGCTAAAACCCTTTGTGACTGTGAGGTGCCCAGTTACCACAGTGATGAGGGCCCTGTCCCTTGGCACATTCAGCAACAGCAGCCAATGGAAAGTGCACCTGCCTGCTTCCTTACGAATGATTCTCCTCTGTAGTACAGTCCACCTGCTTTCTATAGATTGCACCCATTTGCTTCTGGGTGAAATTCAAAACACTGATTTTGATCAATGAAGCCTTATATGGCTTCAGCCTTGTCTTCCCTGAATCTGTCTGTCTTGATAAATAAGATTGTTTGGAGTGGTCCTGACAGGTTCCCAGAAACAAGGAAACTGGAAGCAGGACTTTGGGGATGCAGGGATAGGGTCTTGTTTATTTCAATGGCTCAACAAGGCCCAAGTTTGCAGAGCACACTGTAAGGTAGACTTTATTCACTAAAGATTTTCTTGAGGCTTGAGTGATTCAAATGTGGTTTCTAGAGAGGAAGTAGGGGTGTTTTTTTCTGGTTAACTTGCCATCAGTTTTCTTTTTTGCTGATGTTTTATATTGACTGTTCATGCACCACGTAAAGTCAGGTAAAAGTGTGTACCTGTGTAGCTACTCGGGAGAGATTTCAATGCTACCCAGCTGGTTGGGAAAGTGCCCACAGCTAGATTTTTTTTATGTCTACTTGTGGTGCACATTCACACATGCCTTGGTGTACTTTTACTATAATCCTGTTCTCTTATGCTTTGCATCCCATAACACCTTGCATTATCTGAAGTAAGCACATAGGATCAGGATAAATGATTATTTTATCGTGGCAACAAGCAGGGAGTTATACTACCAGTATACCAATACTGGAATATCCCAAAGAAAGAGAACAAGACCTATGATTGTTTTGACTTAGTATAAACCTAGGAGACGCTTTCATACCTTTTTCATACCTGGAATGCATGTGTCCAGAACAAAGAGATGAAAGGTACAGCATGGCACCAGAAAAACAAGGTAAAACACTGATTGGTAAAAAAAAATCTAGTTTCTGATGACATATACTGGACCTTTTACTTGCAACCAGGTAAGCTATAGAAAGATGGCTTTTGACATGTAACTCTGGGAATATACATTCTGCATAAGGCAAATGTAGCAATGCTGCATAAGACAGCTTCCCAGTGACTGGTGTAATATAGAAACTTTTTCCTACACTACATTATTATTGGCTTTTAGCAGTTAAAGTCAGTCATGTTTATTATTTGGTCTCTTGTATATATTTCATTTCATCATGAACTAAAGCGTGGTCAAGAAATTGACTATACAATTTGTCAACACCAGATACCACTATTTATTTACAGTAGTGCTAATTATGTGCTGTTGCTTTCTACACATTCACAGAAATCATAAGGATGTTGGACTGGAAGTGATTTCAGTAAGTCAGCCCTGCCATGAAAAGCAGGACTGAGTATTAGCTAGACCAAGCTTCAGCAACCTTTTCAAACCAAGGAGCCAAACTACATCAAAATTCAGACCAAATGGCCAACAGAGAGCCAGTATAAGAATGCCCATTTGTATGACTGAAAATATACAACGTAATATTATTGATAATTGACATGATTAATAATAATAGCATAAATGAAACATTGTACTCACAGACTTTATTTAATGGGACTTCTGCTGCTGGGGATACAGTTTGTGGATGTGGGGGTGCAGGAGTCAGGGTTGGGGTGTATGTGGGGCTCAAGGACAAGGCTGGGGTGTGTGGGAGGGGCAGGAGGCAGGGCAGGGTGCTGGGGGTGGGAAGTAGAATAGATGGGAGAGGCCCTGGGGCTCGATGACCTTACCTGGCCAGGGCTCAGCTGCTGCACTCAGGCAGCAGTGGCTGGACGAGGGGCCGGGCCAGGATCTCCACAGCCAGACCATGGTCTCCCCTCCTACTAGTGCTGCAGCAGGAGGGAGCTGCTGCCAGCCCTTCCTACGGCCAGGTGTGGGCCAGACTACAACAGGATGCTGCAGCCAGATGGGAGCTGGGCCCTAATTGGGGCCTTGTTGGCCAGGCTGCCGCAGCTGGAGCACAAGTTGGACTGCCTCAGCCAGGCTGTTGCAGCAATCACGGGGCCACCATGGCTGGACCGTGGGATCTTCCCCAGGAGCACAACAGCTGGGGATAGACTGCGGCATCTGCCACCACCAGCCCCTCTCACTATCCCCACTGGGAGCATGCCCACGTCCCCCACAGCACGCCCTCAGCCATCCCTTTAAACAAGCAGAGTGCCCCAGCCTGTCTGTTTTATGCATTTTTAAAATGGTGAATGTATTTTTCATTTTAATTTTAAAAGTTGCCTGTATTTTGGGGTAGACAAAAGAGCAGTGGTTCTCCTGCTTTTTGGCCACCCGGCTTAATGCAAACCTTTCCACAGACCACCAGCTCCCGAGCCATTTTGCTAGTGCTGCAGCTAGGGAGAATGATTTAATTTAACCAGCAAGAAAGGAAATATTCGAAATTATTAAACAAATTTAGCACTTCAACGTTCTCATGTTAGTTTACCAAACTTCATTTTAAATAAAGTAAAATATTATATCCAACACAAAAGGTTTCAACATGATCTTTATTTATGGCAGGGGTGGGGACCCTGTTTTGGGTCAGGGGCCAATGACCCACAGAAAATTCAGTCAGGGACCACAGAAGTGAAAAGCAAAAAAAACCACCTCCAAAAACCCCCAACCCTCACTGAGATGGCCCAACTGAGGTGGCTCCAGCCCCACGGTGGGAAAATCAGGGAGGACTGAGGTTCAAGGCCTCAGGCCAGATTAACTCTTCCGGGGTTCCAGGGTTAGTGGATTTTGTGGGCCTCCGGAGGCTCTGGGTTGGGGCCAAATATGAGTGGTTCAGTGTGCGGGACAGAGCTGCCAGTGAGTGGGATCGGGATGGAGGTGCAGGATCTGGGCGGGAGGTGGGGTGCAGGAACAGGATGGTAGTAGGGTGTCTGGCCATGGGGGAGAGGGCAGAAACAAGGGAGGGTGCAAGAGCAGGCTGGGGGTGGGGTATCCAACCAGAGGAGAGGGTGCAGGAATATGCTGGTGGTAAGTGTCTGGCCGGTGGAGAGGGTGCAGGAGCAGGCTTGGGTGTGGGGTCTTGGTGGGGGTGTGTGCAAGAGGGGTTTAGGATGTGGGGCCTGGGCATGAGGGGCTGAGGGGCATTTACTTGCTTTTGCGCCCCACGGCACTTCCAGCACCATGTCCCAGGCATGCCCTTCCGCTGCCCCATTAGCCAGATTCCGGACAGTGGAGCAGCAGGGAAAGCCTCCAGACAGCGCGTCTGTGTGCCGCTGTTCCCCCAGCCATATTTGGCTCTGTACTGAGCCATACTTGGCTTGTGAGCCATAGGTTGCCAACCCCTGATCTAGAACATCGCTCACAGGTGTTTGTCTGATCTATTCTTAAAATCCTCCCATGAAGGAGATTCCAAAGACTCCCTGGGTAATTTCTTCCAGCCTCCCCTCCTCCCCGACCCAGGCTGCCACTTCCCTCCACTCACAGCCTGCTCCCAGGTAATGGTTAACCATTACCCAGTAAGTGTCACCTGTTAAGGTGATCAAAGACGACCAACAACTTAAAAGACACTACAGTAAACAGCAATCATGAGCCCAACTCCAAAGCACATTGCCATTAATTTCACCCAGAGCCTATCCTATATACTGCATTTATGTTACTGGCTTTTGGGGACTTCAAGTGACATCCTGACTCTAGATGAGTTTTGCCTTTGACTTCATTGGAGCTAGGATTTCACCGCCCTCTGACATATATATACGTATAAGGTGCTGAGCACAAAGCTAATATCTATACCTAAATAACCACTACAGGAGGAACCTCTCTTATCTGGCACTCTCTGCTCCAGCAACATCTGTAGTCTGGAATGATTTTAGTTAGCTGGATGTCCACTTATCATGGGTGTGGCCAAGTTTCCTGTGGTCCCATAAATTTTGTTTTCAGCCTCCAGTCCTGGCTCTCGATGTTCTATGCTGTAATTTAGCTCTAATTTCTCCCTAAATGTCTCCTAACACCCCATTAAGTAGTGGAAGAGCTGGTAATGCTGCTCAGCGTAAGTATGGTTTTTATGCTTTATCTGCTTAGTGCCTTGTGCTGATACAGTAAAACTGAGCAACACTAACACTTTGTTATGAAGACTGCTGATATAGAGCTGGCTGGGCATAGGCTGGGCATAGGCTTATATAGAGTGTATCAGTACAGTCGGACATTACTAAGCATTGTAAGCTCTGTTCCATTTTTTCCCACTCCCTACAGTATTGAGTGCCCATGGTTTGGCATATTCTCAGCTTAGCACCCGTCAGGTCCTGAGGGTGCTGGACTACAGGTTTAACGTTTGCTTTCCTGCATACAAAAATATCCCTATAACCACCTATTATCTACTGTGTGGAAGAGGACCACACCTTTAAGTAACATAGCCATTCCCCACTCCTGGTCATGAAGCAATGAACAAGCAAAGGTTTTGAGCACCACAGCCACATCAGAGAGATTGACACACGTGAGGAAGCCTTTTCTGCTGTAGTGACAGATTGCCATTTAAGTAGCAAGTGTGGAGCAAGTGTTTTTGTTTCCAGTCACCAGTGAGAGACAAGGTTAACATTTGAAGTGATGGAATACAGTGTACATTTCCCCATGCCATGGACCCAGGACTCCGTACCACATTTGAAAACACTTAATTTCAGTGATGGAATACATGGGAACTCACTTTCCGGGCTGTGAACTCTTGACAGCTCCTCAATTTAATTCACCACAGAAACCATTTCCACACACACCCCTTCAATCTACCTGAAGGAAAGCAAAGCACATATTTGGAGGAGACAAAGAAAGGGGGGAGGGGTTATTTTATTACACTAGATGTCTTTTAGATGGGAAGTATTCACAGCCATCTGCTTCAATTATTCCTCCTGTATTGGCCACCATTTTCATGTAACAATAGAAATAATTACCTCCTCACGGGCAAGAGAAAAATATATTTAGAGAAACAAACAAAAGTGGGCTATTTTTGATTTCTGAGGGGGAAAAAAAGAAACAAGCTACTTCCTGATGAAGAAGCAATTAGACAGTGGGTAGAGCATCTATAATTAAAACAGACAAATTGGTGCAGGGACCTCTCTCTCACACGCACGCTCTGAAAATGTGCAAATTTTTACTCAGTACAGGTAGGTTGTGAATACACAAGATATTGTCCAGGATCATCAAACTTGTCTTGTAACAACTCCTGTACTCAGGTCCTCCATTCACGCTGACATATAATTGATCTATCCCAAGATGCACCTGGGTGGAATAAGGACAAGAACACTCACCACGATTAAGACAGGCAAGAGATGCAGCAAGTCTCTCTGACTTTCCTCTCCAATCTGCCAAAAAGCTCATATGACTCCCATCATCATGGTATTGTGGAATGGACTTCTGGCTATGCTACCTAGATCTAATACCTCAGTGGAAGTCAGACATATTCTTCTTCCCAAGTGTAACACCACTCATGCTGAATGGATTTAGAAAACTCTTTCCTTACTCCAAGGGAAAGAGAAACAGATGGGGTCGTATTCTCATTTCCACTAAGGCCGCTTTACATCGCTCTGGCAATGTAAAGGGGCATTTGCATCGATGAGAACTGGTGCCTTTGAAAAATGCTCATCTCCTCGCAGTTTTCGGTGAATGAAGGGTTGAAGGTTTCTTAAGCGGAAAAGCAAATGTGCTGGGTCATGCTAGAGGCGACATGGACATCCCTGTCAAAGTGCTCACAGTATGAGGTCAGGGTAGAACATGATATCGTCTGCACATGGGCATCCAATGCACGCACCAAATGCCATGGTCACTTGCAAGGGTGCTATTGCCAAGGGCACTCCTGGGCAGTGGAGTGGAGAAACTGCTTACTGGGTAGGAGGAATGGACTAGAACCGGTGAGAAAACCTGTCCAAGCTACTTTATTACCAGTCCCAGAAAACCAAACTGCAGGGTTAGGTGAATGAACCAAGTTCCTCCCCTTCCCCCACTTCCATCTCACAGAGTGCTTCATTCCTTTCCACTTGCTCTACAGCTTCGGGCAAGTCCTTAGAGAGCACAACCTGGGAAGACAGGTGTATTTTCTTTCCCCCCTAGACTTGTTTTAGCATTTCCTGGGAAAGATCAGAGCCTCTCCAGGGAAAACTGCCTTCCAGGTCAAGGAGGACTGTCCCCAAGAGTTCTCATCCAATATGGACCTTAAATCATACACTGTACTCCACTCTGCTCCGTGTGATGAGAACCTGAAGGCAACAAGAGATCTTTCTTCCATGGATGAAAGGGGTCTCATATGTTAGTGGGCCAAATTCAGATATATATGGGGCAGTATAATGTACATGTTGGTAACACCACTTCTCTCCTACATAATGCTTTTCATCAGTATATCTCCAAGTTCTCTATAAAGAAGGTGAGCATTGTTATCTCCATTTTACTAATGGGGAAATGGAGACTTAGGGTGTGTCTACACTAGCCCCCTAGTTCGAACTAGGGAGGCTAATG
>CM057847.1:175600946-175633598 GCA_030068395.1 Apalone spinifera
GCCTACATTAACCTCCCTAGTTCGAACTAGGGGGCTAGTGTAGACATACCCTTAGAGAGGTGATGTGATTTGCCAAAGGTCACACAGCTGACCAGTGGCAGAATGTAGCATTGTTTTTACTTTAAGCCTCCACAGGTGATCCTGTCAATTATAGGCTAGTATAGGCAAACTGGTTGAAACTAGAGTGATGAACAAAAATATCAAACACACAGATAAACATGATTTGTTGGGGAAGAGTCAATACCGCATTTTTAAAGGGGAATCATGCCTCACCAATCTACTAGAATTCTTTGAGGTGGGGAGGTGTTAAACATATGAATAAGGGTGTCCCAGGGGAGTGTATATGTCTAAAAGGACCCAGTATGGTCATTCTTAGGAAACTCCACTTTGAACTAGTATAGGTGCTCCTTTTCGGGCGGTGGCTTTGCTGAGCATGTCACAACCTGAGTAAGTTTGCTTAGTCACTCCCTGCTGCTCTCCTATTTAGCCTTTCTATGGAAATAGATACAATTCCACCATAACACACACTGCATTGTAGTACAATGGACCCCAAAGTTACTGACCCAGTTCAATCAGGTTAAACCTCACTCAAAGTTCATTCAAGACTGTGCAGAACACGTCAGCACTCACCACTTCCCAGAGTTGTATGGACAATAAAAAGAGAAGGAAGATTCTCTTACTTCAGCTACCCCATAGAAACTTCATTGATTCCACTGCATTACATTGGAACAACAGTGGAAGAATTCGACCCAGTGCATTTACAATGGAACTGATAAATGATGCAGAATTCCCCCCCCCTCCCCCGTTACAGGACAAATCTATTTACACACACAAAATTGACCTGGGCCAGTGAGGTGGGACGGGAACCAGAAAACTGGCAGGTCCCAAAGGTAAAAATACATTTCTATCCAACAGCATTAGTGACTCAAGACCATAAACAAACGGTGCGGTCATTAATTACTCAGACAGAGGAAGCCGCAAGAGCGGCGAGAAGACCCAAAAGCCAACTGCAAATAGTTCATCTAGCTGATTAGTTTGGGAGGAAAAAAAAATGAGAGCGGGCAGTTTCGGAGGTCAGAGCCCATGGTATGAGCCAGACTGCAGGCCAATTTGCAGCTGGACAGGAGCACAATAAAGAACTTGAATCCTATAAATGCTTTTCCAGCAGGGGAGTAATCACTGCAATTTTCAAACACAGAAGGTGCACCAGCGGTAATTAATTAAGGACACGGAATATTGGTTTGATCAAGTGGTGCTCTCTCAGGGAACGCACTCAAAAGATGGCACCGTGTGTGCACACACGCACACACACACCTCATATAAAACACCAGCCTTGATAACCTCCCTTTCACCTACTGAGGCAATTAAGCCCAGTTGAGGATAGTAAGACTCAAAGTCCTTCTGTGAAATAATCAACACTAAACCAATCAGTAATTAAAGGAGCCACGAGAGTAAAGTTTGCAAATGGAAGGGGAATGCATGTGTCTGTGTCCTCGTTAATTAAAGAGTGTGCCACAATCCCAGAATTCTAGAATGCAATTCCAGCCACCTGAGAACAGCAACAAAGAACGCGTTGCTACTCAGTGGGCTGGCCTATAGGGGTTGTCGCCCATTCCCAGAAAATGTGTAGAGCCCTGAATAGCCATGGAAAGTGGAGTGGATAGTGGAGAGGTTAACCGTGCTGGGCTCTCTACCACCCCGTTCATCAGGCCGCCAGGTGGGAGAGGGCGCCAGGGTAAGCCCCTGCATAGCTGGCACGGAAAGGCCACATCAAACTCCATCCTAAATCTCACGTTAGGACAGGCCGAGTGTTGGCCCTGCCTGGCCACGCTCCTCACACATCAGGTGAGCATAGACCTGCGGAGCCCCAGCCCCTTACCACCAGTCCCTGCTTTCCTGTTACCTGCCTCATCCCTGTACAATCCTGACCCCTCCTATCTGTGCTCCCTCCCCTCTCTCCTCCAGATGGCTTGCTATGTGGGTGCGAGTAAAATCCAGCTTGTGGCTCAGATGAGGAGTTGAGCCTGGCAGATGCAGATTGGATGATGAGTTGAGCCTGGTGGATGTGCATCCACATTTTTGTATCCACGTGGGGCTCTTAATAGGTGGCCTAGAGAAGAGTATAGACCACGTTAGGTAGAGTCAGAACAGAATCTTCCCAAAGTTCAGATGTGGAATGAAATCCTAGCCCTGCTGCAGTCAATGGCAAAACTCACACTGATTTCAGTGGGAACAGGATTTTATCTCTTGGAGGTTAAATTCAGCCCATTACAGGCATTTCCAAAGAAGGAATCACATGACAAGACACCATTATGTGGAGACATAGAGCCTTTGTTAACAGAGTCAAATTTCCTGAGTTTTTTTAATACTCCTTTCTGGCCTGATTTTCAGAGATTGTTTGAATGGAAGCTGTCCCAATCTAGTACCTGAAACCACGAGATTGGAAAGAAGGAGAGAAAGAGAGAAAGAAAGAGAACTGGAGAACTACATTGTGTTGTGAGAAACACAATGTAGTTCTCCGGGTTAGACGCATCTTGGATGTTGTTTTCTAAACCAGAGTTGTTAAAGGGCACAGATGATTTACATAGCAATTTAAATCACCAGCTTTTCAAAGACAAGTAAACTAATGGTAAATGTCAGGTTAATGCTAACAGGGAAACTAAAAAATTAAATTGTTTACATTGATGGTGTCCCTAGCTTACTGACTGTGCTGGACACCTACTGCGTGTGTATATATCTTAGTCCATGCTGTACAAAATGCCCTTTCATTTGATTACATTATCTTTATTTTGTACAGTGTTTTTTTCCTCAATTTTGTTGCAACTACAAATATTAACATTATGGACATCCAGCCACCAGTAGAAAACAGATATATCATGTACCAGCAAGGAGGGTATCTGAATGTTTTCAGCTGTAAAAAGTGCAGAAAGGAGGTCTGCTCTAATCCCAGTGATGTCAGTATAAGACCACTGACATCCTTGAGAATTGGACCACATCCCAGAATAACTTGTGCTTGTGTGTTCAGAGGCTATGTCTAGACTGCAGGCTTCTTTCGGAAGAAGCTTTTCTGGAAGAGATCCTCCGAAAAAACTTCTTCTGAAAGAGAGCATTCACACTGCAAAAGTGCATCGAAAAAGCAATCTGCTTTTTCAAGAGAGAGTGTTCACACTACAAGGACACTATCACACACCTAAGCTGTGATTACTATGGATGGAATGGCCACCAGGGCACCTGTGCTTTTTCCTCTTCTTGCGAAAGAACTCCCTCTTCCCCGTCCACACATGCCTTTTTCCAAAAGAGCTCTTTTGGAAAAAGGCTTCTTCCTCATAGAAAGAGGTTTACCAATGTCAGAAAAACCCCTCTGTTCTTTCAATTTTCTTTCAGAAGAACGGGATTGCAGTGTGGACGTAATTGAAGTTTTTCAGAAAAACAGCCATTTTTTCCAGACAAACTCTATAGTGTAGACATACCCAGAGAGAGAGGACATGTTTGGTTTTATAACCTTTCTGGAGTCCTGGCCTCCACCCACTGCTGAGTCAGCAGTATAGGACAATCATTGGAGCACTCTGCTGGAAGCCAGGAACTGCTGACTTCTGTCTGATACAGACCACGAGGTGTATTTAGAATTTAACCTCGCTGTGTCTCATTTTCTCCAAACTCACCGGACTTCCAGGAGTGCTGAGAAGTAGAATGCAATTTGTAAAGAAAAATTGGAGGGCAAATGCCATGTTGCATTTTCTTCTATATGAAACAAACTAGCATAGGCAACACATACAACCAGAGAGGAACACACACATTCTACACACTGAACTTAAAAATGCGTGCAACAATGTCCATAGAACCAGAGATGAAAGGGATTTTGCATGTCGTGACATCCAAATGCATCCCCTCTACTATTAAGAGGCTTAGCCACCATGTTTTTGAACATTCATGTGAATGGTGTCTCACTGTTTTCCTTTGGGTCTGCCCATTCTCTCACTGTTCACAGCATTAGGAAGTGGGGTTTTTTTGTCTACGAGTTTTTGTTTCTGTCTTTTGTTTAAAGCCATCAATCCTTGTGCTATATCCCACTGGCCCATCTTCATCATATCATCTCTTTTAGGATTGAATAAACTAGTGCAATATGTTGGACTGCCATAGCACCTTCCAGCCAAGGGCTTCTCAGAGCTTTGCCCACAGTAATGAATGAAGCACCTCTCTTACAATAACTAAGCATTATGATCCCTATTTTATAGAATGCTAAATTGAGGCACGGAACACTTTATTTACTTAGAATCATAGGGTCAGAAGGGACCACAAGCGTCGTCTAATCTAACCCCCTGCCAAAATGCACGATTTGTTGTGTCTAAACCATCCCAGACAGCTGGCTCTCTAGCCTCCCTTTGAAACCCTCCAGTGAAGAAGCTTCCACAACCTCCCCAGGCATCTGCCCTATTATCCTACCATTCTTACAGTTTTGAAGCTTTTCCTGAGATTTAATCAAAGGCCAAGTCCACACGACAGCGGAAGGTCAGCTTAGAGTACGTAATTCCAGCTACGTAAAATACGTAGCTGGAGTCAACGTCCCTTAAGCCAAGCTTTGGCACCATCCTTATGGTGGCAGGGCAATAGGAGAAACGCTCCCGTCAATTTCCCTTACTCTTCATGAGGTGTAGGAGTTCTGGCATCAACAAGGGCTCCTTCAGCGTTCAATTATTGTGGGTCTTTACTGGACCCGTTGACTCAAACTCCGGAAGATTGACCACCACAGCATTGAAATTCCAGGGAGTGAAGACATGGCCTAAGTCTACTATGCTGGAGTTTGAACCCATTGCCTCTGGTACTGCCCTCTAGGGCAAGAGAAAACATTTCTCCATCTGTTTTATGGCAGCATTTCAAGTATCGGAATACAATTATCATGTCTTCCCTTCATCTCCTCTTTGCTAAACTAAATATAACCAGTCCTGTCAGCCTTTGCTCATATGGCTTGCAGCCCAACCAATGCCATCCCTAGAGGTTGTAGGATTCAGGACAACTCCCTGCCCCACCACAGGCCCTGCCCCCAAGCCACACCCTGCTCCTCCTCTTCCCACCCTTGCTCCTCCTCACTTCTTCCCACCCCTGCTCTTCCTATTCCCCAATCTCCACCCCTGCCTCACCTCTTCCCCCTCCTCAGCTCTTCATGACCTTGCTCCACCCCCAACTCCTCCAAATCCCCTCCCTAGATAAGACAACCCAGGGGATAATTGGCAGGGCTTCGGGCTGGCAGCAGGAGTCACCCATCCCCTTCCTCAGTGCGGCAACAGGAAGCAGAGTGACATGGCTGCCGTCCGCTGCATTCCCCAAGCTCAGTTACCAGCTATTCACAAATTGAACATTTTATACACTGCTCAATACAGGTTGGACCTGCCTGGTCCGGCATCCTCAGGGCCTGACTGGTCCCGGATGAGGGATTTTGCCAGATCAAGGGAGGTAATTTCTGGACCTCTGCCACCGGCCTCTCTGGCCTGGTCCACTGGCCTATTGGCCAACTCCACACCTCCTGCTGGCCCCGCTACCCCACCAACCCCGCTGGACAACCATCGCTGCCATGGCTCCGAAGCAAAGTAGGCCTAGAGCAGCTCTTCCTTCTTCACATCTTCTCATCTTGCCTAACTAGGATGGGCTTTGATTTCTGTTCTTGGAGGGCTAGTGTTTGGGGTGCTCAACTGGGAGCAAGGAGACCTAGTTCAATCCCCTGATCCAGAGTGGGATGCAAGCTTTGGCCTCCTCCAGCCCAGGTGACTGGACTATTGTGGGGAGGGAAGAAATGCCTCCTTCTACAGTTGTTTTGTGAATAGCACTTAACTCTGCTTGTGAATCTAGCCCTCAATTTGCTTTGTCCAAAACTATTCATAGTGTTGATGTCAAATTCATAGATACTTTCAGAGAACCCCAAGCAGGTTTTTTTTGTTTGCTTGTTTTTTGTTTGTTTGTTTGTTTGTTTGTTTGTTTCAAATAAATGATTTGAAAAATTTCACCCAGGTCTGTTGCTAATCTTTCAAAATCAAGACTGAGGAGCAGTATAAGGAACATTAGCTCTGCCAGGCCTGGTCTACACTAAAGGGGAACGTTGACTGAAGATACGCAACTCCAGCTACATTAACTACATAGCTGGAACTGAAGTATTTTAAATCATGTTTTCGTGCTGTCCACATAGTGAGAGGTCGACGGGAGCACACGGGCCCATCGATTTCCCTTACTCCTCATGAGGACCAGGACTACTGGCGCAAATGGGATTTCTCTCAGTTTGAATTAGCGTGTCCTCACTAGATCCGCTAATTTGAGCCCTGGAATATTGAATGCAGCAGCTTCAATCTCTGTAGTGTTGACAAACTCCCAGGCTACATCTAGACTACGCATTGTTGCGCAAGAAGATATGCAAATGAGGAACAGCGATGAATATTGCCGTGCCTCATTTGCATACCTAATGAGCCGCCATTTTGTGGAAGGGGTTTTCGCACAAGAAGGAGCTGTCTACACTGCTCCTTCTTGCACAAAAAAACCCTCTTACGCAGGAGCCGTTCTTTCTGAAAATAAGCAGCAGAATGGTTCCTGTGCAAGAGGGATTTTTGGCGCAAGCAGTAGCAGTGTAGACAGCTCCTTCTGGCGCAAAAGCCCCTTCCGCAAAAATGGCGGCTCATTAGGTACGCAAATGAGGCATGGCGATAGTCATCACCTCGCCTCATTTGCATATCTTCTTGCGCAACAACGCGCAGCGTAGACGTAGCTCCACTCTCTAAGCACAGAACAGAGCCAGCAGATAGAGGACTTCACGCTCCAAGCCTGCCATTTTAGTTAAGCAAGATCCTTAAGGGATTTTCTACACCACCAGGGTGACAGACTTGAGCTCGGGCTACTGTGCTAATGAGAACACTGTAAACGCTGCAGCTTGGGCTGGCGCTCAGGTTCAGAAACCCACTGCCTCTGTAGGCTTCAGAGCCAAACTCCAGCTCATCCACAGCACCTACTGAAAGTTTTTTAGCATGGCTCTTCTCCCCCACATGTGGCGTCCCAGGCTAAAATTGCTACCACGGGCTGCCCCTCTCTGCTTTGACGTACTCTCAAGTGTCTCTGTGCCTAATCTGCAAGCTTCCAGAGTCTGCTTTCAAATGCAAGGTCCTGTTTAGTCCTAGCACGTCAACAACATGCTTTTCTAGCCTATCTCTATGCATTATCTACTGCTGTAATGTATCATGTGCTGAACCTCAGCATCATTACAGGTAAATACTCAGGTTTAAATGCAAACGTAATTGCATAATGCTGTACAGCCAGGAAGAATAATGCAGGAAATAGAGCCAGCTCCATCTGATAGTGCAATCTGCCTGGAACTCTGGGCGTTCGGCTCAAACACACGGCCCAGCTGGGTTGCAAAGAATAAAAATGCTTGGCAGTATCTTTATGGTGATCATCAAAAAACATTTATTTGCCAGAAAGGTAAAAAGGTGAAGGAGGAACTTGCAAAAGTGAAGCAGCACCAGTGCTTGGATGAAACTGGTTTGCTGGAAAGAGCGGGGTACTAACTTGTGCCATTCTGTGTAGACAGACTAACTGACTTACTCAAGGTCACACAGGAAGCCTGAGGCAGAGCAAGGCCTTGAAGCCCTAGACTTGATCCCTAACCACTATACCATCTTTCTTTTCCACTAAAATCCATTTAACCCCTTCTTAAATCATTTTCACTTGCATCAGTAAAGTGTCAAACTCAACTGATGTAAGCAGGGGTTAAACCAGTTTAAGTGTGTCTACATTAACCACTTGATTACATCATCACTTCAGTTGCACTGGTACGAGTTCTCTAATATACATCAGGCCTGAGGACCTAATCCAGAAAAACTTGCAGGCATGAGGCTACATGGTTTAAATAATATAGGTAAGCAAGAGGTTAATGCGATGAGGTCATGGTGCTAGCATTGGTCAGAATATGGAATATATTTTTTTCTCCTCCAGAGTCCTGCTCAGTGCACCCTCAGCCAGACTTTCAAAAGAGCTTAGCAGCCTAAAAATGCCAAGGTACACCCCGTGGGATTTTCAAAATCGAGGTTTGATTTCAGTAGGAATCCAGCTTCTGAAATCCCATTAGGCATTTATCTGCATCTTCAGGCACCGAAAGCCCTTTGAATAGCTGGCCCTCTATGTCTCCAGTTGAATGCAAGCTGCACATCACAGAGAACGCACTACCAATGTGTCCTAGCTCTCATTGGGCTGCGACATTCGGATAAAAAAAGCAGAAATGATTCCCAACCCCCAACCAGTGCTAGCCCTGATTAGCAGCAAAGGACCTTGCTTCTTTTTAAGGAAAGGCAGGCGTACTCTGTCACTCAAGAGAATAAGCCGCAGAGGATCTGACTCTCCAGGCACCCTGCCCAGAAACTAGCTCTGTATGGCTGGCATCCAATTCTGCCAAGGCTGTGCTGACAAAATGGGGCAGGTGCAGGGACCATTTTGCTAACCCATAGCTTGTGTCTTTGTTGTAATGGTCCCTCTGGACCAATGCAGAGGTACAGGATCTCTTGGGCTGGGTTAGCATTGGCCACGTCTCTTTTTTATCCCAATTCACTTCCTCCCTCCTCTGGCTGACTCCTCACCACAGACACTTCTGTGCTGGGGGGAAGTGGAGAAGCTTCTGGAGAAGCTGAAAGACGTATCTCTGAGCCTCATGGCCTTCTCAAAGATATTCCCCATGGCACTGGATGCCTGCCCTACAGCCTCTTTGTACCAGTCCAGCTAGCACAAAGGGATCTTACAGTGACAACTCCAGCCCTAGATCACAGACATGGCTAAGACGTGGATGGAAAGACCTATTGCAGAGTATAGTCTGATCCCTACCCTTGGCTAATACAGAATGAGTCTCTCATAATTCATTGCACTTTGTCCAGGTAGGTAAATCTACAATGTTAGATGAACTCCGGGCTTCCTTATATGTGTAATACCGTGTGTGCATGTATCACAGAGCTCCGCTGAAAAGCAACCCCAAGAACTCAAAGAATTAGTCTCCAAACCACCTAGTATTCCCAGGGAGAGCTCGAAAGGACAAGGCCAATTAAAGAAAACAGAGAAGATTAACTAAAAACCCAGTGTCAGGAAAGCTGAGAACAATCTTGACCAGAACCAGCGAGAGAATGTGCAGGGGGAGCGAGAGAGAGACTCAATAAATAAATAGAAACAAAACAATGATCTCTTCCCTCAATTTTATTTGAGGAAGTTAAGTTTGCACAGCTCCTCGCAAACTGTCTTTGGCTAAAATCACCACTAATGAGCTCTGACATTTGAAATTTAACTGAGCATGAACTAACAGCTCCCAGCTCTGCACCACCCATGAAGTCAACTGGAAATATTTTGCTAAAGCCGTAGACCAGCTAACGGTCTGTTTATTGAAAAGACACAGCTATCAAGGGAGAGTGTTTATTGCAACCACTTTACCTGTGGCTTCCCTGCCCTATGCTGTCTGCTTTTCTTCAAGGGGTTTGCAGGAAACTCAGTCGCTCAGCCCATTCTAGCCACTATTCCATTTGCTTTTCTAGTATTTATTAATTACTATTATTATTAGGCAGCCTTACAATCCCTTTTTTTCTTTAGCAATTTGCAAGGACAGATTGGAAACTACGGGCTTCCACGTTGACAACTGCCTACAAGGAAAGCATGCACAGCACCCATCTAGCAGTTGTCATGTCAGATTATTGCCTAGCTTTTAAGGAGGCATTGGGAGAAGGGAAGATTTAACTGGCAATCACATAAAATTAACCCTTTCTTTAATGAGAAAACAGGGACTATAATAGGTTAATTGTGCAGCTATTTAATTCTCAGGATTTTCCTCCTGCTACCGCAATTTACCAGCTTACATTTTATGAACTGACACCACGTGGCGATTCAATCACCCATTATCTTTAACTCCAGCTAATTTTGTTTAACCTCACCAGGAATTCTCCGTTGCATTAGAAGATACAGAAAAAGTGGGCTTGTAAAAAAAAAGAAAAAGAAGCAGTGCCACTGATTGCAAGGGAGCGGCATGTATGGGCCACATTACTCGCATGCCTAAGTGACTGCAGGATCAAAGTTTATGTGTGATCACCTATGCAAGCGGTCTGATTTGCAAACCTGCAGAGCAGCACAGACGCTATTGACTTCAATGGGAATCCCCAAAGAGTCAGGGCACCCCTGCCCCAAACCCGCCAATCAGGATGCATGGCACTAGTTTCACGGAGAGGCAATGTCTAGGCTGAAGTTAAGCATCTGCAAGATGCTTACAAAGGTTTTAGGTACCTAATTTAAAGAACCTGAATTGGATTATGCAGATCTTGGATATTACACGTGGGGGTAAGTAAAAGGTGACAAAACAGGTAGAACGGAGGGAGCAGCTACCACTCTGGAACTATACCTCGTTGGACAGAGGGACAGATTTCCAAACTGTGTTACTGCCCCTTTGTGTCACTTCAGGAGGATTATGGGGCCATTATCCTGTTGCGAATGGTCAGCGGAGAATTCCTCTGGCAGAAGGGGCTCTCTGGCCTGGCCCTACACCTCCATCTCTACCTTCCCAGTGTAGGAGATAGGGTTAAAGGATGAGGTGGCCCACACCAATTTTTCAATGAAATAGGGACCTCTATCAACGAGCGCTGCCTGAAAGCTGCTCTAGCTCACACCAGGCTCGGGTAGGCTGGAACCATCCCTGTTCTCTTCTGAGCTAAGCAGAGCTCCATTATAGGGCACCATCAAGCCCAGATTCAAGGTCTGTAAGGCTACACTGACACAGCATGATGGAACTAGCCTCCCAGGGCGCTTGCAGGGCTTCTTCTAGCACCCTAGATATACCCGTGTAGAAAGTGCTTTGAAGGTACAACTGAGGCTAGAACTCAAGCTGTGATGCTGTCATGACCATGAGGGATGTCCAGCAGCCTGGGGACTAAGAGGTTAACTGTACCTCGCCAGGTAACATTCAGCCAATAGGAATGCAGATAGGGATTTCCAACTGGGACAAAGGAATTTTTGTTTTTTTTCCCTCCTTTGTCCCTGCGCAGTAGACTCTCGAGATACTGAGGGAGACAGACAACATGTCTCTCTCCAAGAAAAGACTCTTCACTATCTGTAAGTAGGGTAAAATTTAGATAAATCCATTAGGTTTTATTGTTTTATGGTTTGGGAATGGGAATCTGATGTCTGTGCATTTAAAAATGGGGTCTCTTCTCCTTTGTAATTAAGTTTTTGGCCCATGGGAGCCCCCCATGAGTATATTAATTGGTGACTTTTCCATCTAGGAAAAGTAACAGGAGTATTGTGGTGATAATAAAAGTTATTTCTTTTTTCTTAACCTGGTATTGGTTAATTTTTGTGTCCTGGTTTTACTTTAGGGCTGAGATTTCCCAAGTGATCTCATCCCTAGTTTTCTTACGATTACTTGGGTGGTGGCAGTGGATTTTTATCCCCAAAATCTAGGTTTTTAAGATGGGGGGGGGGACTTTATACCAAAGCCTGGAAAGATAAGGTATTGGAGTACTTTTATGGCCCCCAGTTCTGCATTCATCATGCCAGAGTAGAGAATCAGCCTTGACAGATGCCTAGGGAGAAGGTGGGTTTCAGGGCCTCTGTTGCAACCACAATTACTGTCTGTACAGCTAAGGTATGTCTACACTGCGGTGCTATTTCAGGATATTTCTGGTATCCCGAAATAGCTATTCCGTGTCTTGACAGAACACCCCTTATTTCAAAATAGCTTTCAAAAAAAAGGGCATGCTATTCCAACATCCCAGTAAACCTCGTTCCACAAGGATTAAGGGACATTTCGGAATAGTGGTTTATTTCAAAATTTAGTGCTGCGTAGACAGTGCCAAAGGACGAAACAAGCTATTTCAAAATTAACTCGAAATAAGCTACACAATTTGTGTAGCTCCAATTGTGTCACTTATTTCCAGCTAAGGGTGCAATGTAGACGCGCCCCTAGTTTTAGAGTGCTTGCCGGAGCCCTACATACCAGAGTCTACCAACCAAACTGGGGTAGCTAGGCCCAAAACACTATGTAGATATACCGTAAGGAGCCGTAACTATGTTGCTGCTGAATTCAGGAGGGTGGGGAGGGGCTTGGCCTTTGCCTTTGGTCAATAAATGCCATAAATAAAGAAACGTACGTGCCAGGCAAAGGGAGGGAGAATCAAAGCCACATTTTCAGACTTTTTTTAAAATTTTGCCTTAATGCCAAATGAGTCACTCAGAATTTCTGTCACAATTACGTAGGAAAATGGGCTGTCACAGTGAGGCTCCGTGCAACAGCCTCGGAGCAAAGGGAGAGCAGATTCTCCCCGCAGCCCATCAGTCCATTTCCTGAACCCACGTGGCCTCATTCAGCATTCTCCTCCCAGGGAAGGGTGGCGTTTCGTTTTCTGATCCCAGTAAGCGCCTTTGAACAAGCAGCAGCAGTTTTTACTCTGCATCGACAGACCTATCTCTGGGGGAGGGGAAGTAGATTGTTTATAAGACAAGGGGGCTCATTCTGAACTCACTCAGGGCTGTTCCAACAGCCATCTGCAATCAATCGGAAGGTTCAATGGGCTTTTGGTTGCTGGTGGGAGGAACCCCATCCTGTAATGGACTCCACAGTGGTAGGCCTCTGGGCAGCAGTGTGGGGCCTCATTAGTCAAGGGCTCCAGGAGGAGTCAAGTGCAGGGTGAGGGCCCTGGGTCCCTGAAGTCAATGGGTTAGTGCTTGTGAAGGGTTGTGAGAGTGTAACCCACACACCCGGGTGTGGTGTACTGTCCCTGTAGTGACACTTAGACCGCTTACAGGAGAATAAGGAACCTGCTCTACAGCCTTCACGGAGAGCCAGCTGGTTTTTAGATCATGCGGTAGAGGCTCCTGCGATCCCAGGTTCCGTTCCGCCCACAAATGACTGGGGTCCGCCAGCATTACAAGAGCAAGACCCAAATCAACCCTTGGGTTTTACTCCCCATTGGGTGAAGAAAGAGTTAAAGCTGTAGATCAGGCTGCAAAAAGCTCAAGCAAAGAAAAACTCTCCAGCCCTTCTCCTAAATTTCCCATTCCTGCCCAAGGCCCATCCCGCTTAAAAAAAAAAGGAGAAAGAAGCAATTTCACGTCTTTTCCCAAACACCTAGCAGCCACTTTTAGCATTTATTTACCTCCCCTTTTCTGTCCAGGGACTTTTTTTTTCCCCCTCATTTAGTCGGACAAAGATTGTCCTCCCAGAATGACCTTTTTTTCGTTTCCCTCTCCCTCTTCCCACTCCCTCTGGGCTATTGCCCTCATGCCACTAACTAGATAACACACTCGATCAGAGATTTTTTAAAAAATCATTGCAGAGGCACTAGGGCTGATAGTGGCATCAATCCTAACCTGACACCGGCTAGGGTCAACCATTTATCTCTTCACATTGCCTGTGGTTACTGCCACAGCCATCTTGGCTCTCTACCGCTTAACAACCTTGCAGAAGGTACCTCTGTCAGTGCTGATAGCATCTGCTCCCCCACACCCCCAGACTGGCTTTATTTGGTTTGGGTCTTTTTACAATAGGACTTTTTTTTTTTTAATGCTTTGCAAATCTTTTAGGGAATAGTGAGTCCCACGGAGGCCATTGCCAGAGCCAGGAGAAGTAGTTACAAAATGTAGAAAGTGAATAATATGCTGGGGGAAGGGGCAGGTATTTTCAAAATCAGTTTACAAAAATCTGTCTGTGTAATAAAATTATTAATGATTAATTATTATTATTATTATTAGTTTATTATTATTATTAATGTTTCAACCAGTCCTGCTCCTGAGTCTTAAGCCAGCATGTTAATCACAAGACCATCCTTACTCCCTTGCATCGATTCTGTTGCGTGTGTGAGTGGAGGGGAGGAGAAGGAAAAGGGAGTGCTGGAAGAGCTAGAGGGGAAATGGGACAAACCCAGTAATATTAATGTGTTATGAGTTTGGGGAGGCCGGTTGTTTTCATATCAGTATAAACTGGCAATTCTATGTTTGCTACAGCAGGATTGGGACCGCATGAGACCAAACCTGCTGTTGCTACTAAGCACTGTCTAGCGGACAGTCCTGTCCAGGGGTAGAACTGAAAAGCAGTGAGGTGTCATTAGCCTCATTTCACAGATGGGAAAAGTGAAATTCAGACTGCAAGGGACTTGGCCAAGGGAGCCAGTGGGAGAGATGTGAATGGAATACAGTCTTCAGCCTACCTGCCCAACAATAGGATATGCTGAAACAAGGGACCTCTCTGCTCTTCTTTGACGGCTGTTGACAGACCTGCCCCCAGTCCTTGTGACTTTTGGCTTCCATCCCCCTTACGAGAACAAGGCCCTGTTGGGAAAGGAAGGCTTATCCCAAGGGTGGGGAGCAAACCCAGGGCCTTTGTGACTTGCATCCACATCTTTTCTTGGCTTCTTGTGTGGCTTTAAATAAGTCAATGAGTCCTTCTGCACACGACACAGTTTTGTACACAAATGTCAAGTTTGGTCGACAGAACGGTGGACGTTTACACATTGAAATGCTCCTCCTGCTGATGTAACTCCCCAGCTTTGCTGAGATAATAAAACCACTTCAACGAGAGCACAGTGCTCATAGCAGTGTAGTTAGGGGAACACCATGTCTGTGTAGACACTGCATTCCCTTAGGCCGGTTCTTGGCTGTATTTCTTGTCAGTTTCAGGGCTCTGAAATTAGAGACGTGAAATTGACAAGAAAGCTGTTTCTCAGGCTGCTGCCCAGTCTCTGCTCCAAACTGAGCTACCACCTAGGTTCCCAGCATGGGCTGGTGTCTGGGGTTCCCACTCCCCACTAGGAGCTCTACTGCCCCCCAGCATCCCAGCTCCCTGCTATGTTCCTGCTACCCTGCACAGCAGCCAAACAGACTCCTGCTGCAGAAATCCCCACCAGAGGCAAGAAGTCCTGGGCATCTTCCCCACCTCCTGCACCCAGCTGGGCTCCCAGCAGGGAGCTGCATGGCTCATCTGCCCCCTTCTCCCTGCCCTTCTTCAGGTGGAAGCACTCCCGGTGAGGACATGCATCACCGACAGAAGGAGGATAGTGTGTGCATCAGCCACTGCAGTAATTAATGCAGTAGTGTAGACACAACCTCAGTTTCTTAGTCTCCCCCACAGGCAATAGTTGTGTTGGCGGGAGAAGATCTCCCCTCCACATGGCGCTCTCTGCACGAGGCGTGAAGGTTGGTATAACTATGTTGTGCAGATTTTTTGCATCCCTGAGCAACATACTTATACTGAAGTACCATGTTCAGGGTAAACCTGTTCTTAGTGTAGTAAGATGCGGTCCTGAAACTTAAGCTCACATACCACAGACCGGGTGTGAGGCCTGAGGCCTAGAAAGCAATAGTCAAGACTGGCGAATATAAAGCAAAGAGAAGCTGTGAGGAAGAGGCAGGCCCTGCTCACAGAAGTTGGCAAGAACAGGGCTGATTTTACAGAAACACTCAGACCTAAGAGGTACTAGGCACAGGCCATAAACACATTCCAGAGGGATCGTAACAGAACACCTTGTTAACAAACATCTTGGTAGCAACCTCCTCCCCACAAATAACAGGCCTACTGACCTACATTCAGGACTGGATCTAAACTGACAGCATGATAAATAGTCATTCAACCCCCCGCGTACGAGATAAGGGGTGGTAACTAAGCACCAGGAGATGGCAACCTGAGACGTTGGGAGTGATGTGTAACTTGTGTATAAAAGTGAACTCCAAAGAGTTATCATGATCCGGCCAAGAAGGCAGTATCCCAAATCTGGTACTGACTGAGGTGAGTCCATTGTCAGGCAGTACATACGCATAGTGGGTCAGTGATGAGTCTCTCCGCTGACAACTATTACTGAATTTCATTTGATAATAAACCTGGCCAAGCACCTTAAATCCTTATCTGATTTTGTGGTCTTTGGGGGCTCTCAGGCCATGTCTAGACTATGTTCTGTTTTCGAAACAGTGGATCTTTCAAAAGTGAAAGTAGTCTTGACGCGGGGGTTTTTTCCGGAAAAAAAACCTTTCGAAAAAACCACTCTTCCTTAAAAAAATGAGATTTATGTCGTTTTTTTCAAAAAAGGGTTTTTTCCCCACAAAGAAACACGTCTAGACTACTTTCGAAAATGAGATCGGAAATTCGAAAATCAGATTAGAAAATCAGACCGCTTTCGAAAGTGAAATTGGAAGAAGATATCCACATTCTCACGGAATTTGCATATCCTCTTTCAAAAATAGCACGTAGTTTAGACGTACCCTCAGAGTCTGCTGTGTTGACTAATTGCACCTGGTCGACACAGCGAACAGGCGAGCAAATGCAGGAACACAAGCAGCCAAACAGTTACCATCATTGAAGAAGCAGGAGAGCTGTCAGGACACCACACCAGTGAACCCTGACTGCTACACTTAGCCAAACAAGAGAAGGAGCTACAAATTCTCCTGGATTCACATCATAAACTGCTGTATTTAGCGGTTTCACAACAGGTGCATTGGTAGTCATGGCAGGAAACCTAAGAGCCTCGTTAT
The DNA here is from genome assembly GCA_030068395.1 of Apalone spinifera. Lineage (NCBI taxonomy): Eukaryota > Metazoa > Chordata > Testudines > Trionychidae > Apalone > Apalone spinifera. Next base: position 175,617,456 of record CM057847.1, read on the forward strand.
GTAACACACCATATCCTTTTTTTTTTCCTATGTGGGTGTCTCCTCCCCAATAGAGTTACTACAGTCAAATTGTTAGACAAGAGACACCAGATGAATGCAGACAGGTAGATGGAGAAGTACAAGGAAACAATGAGCAACTATTGGTCAGCGTGATACACAGGTAGGGATGTAAGACAAAGGTAGCTTTATACCATCTTTACTCTATCCTGAAGCCCACTGAAGAGAAGTGAGAGTGGGTTTGAGAAAAGAGAGAATGAAACAGATACAATTTTCAAAGCTCTATACAGATTTACACTTTCCTTCCTGTCATTGCTATAGGGGAAGCAAGTAGCTATATTTAAATTATATTTATAATTTAATCTACATGACATTATATTTTAACTTTGACCAACTAGCCTCCAATGTCTTCCCAAGTGACTGAATGCTCACTCGGGTGGTTTGACCGTTTGTTTCAAATGCCAAACTAGCCTGACAACTGGTCCAAGCCAGCCTGACAACTGTCTGTGTTTGACCCAACAAAAGCTGGATGGAGAAGTTCACACAGCCAGTTTCTCACACCCTGGAGGGATACCATGGCTTTCACTCACCGCAGCCTTAAGGCAGAGCAGGCCAGAACATTGGCCAGAGACCAGGCTCCCTGGAAATGAGTGACCTAAAGAGGTCGGGTAAGTGTAATACAAAAGCAAAGACTATAGCTGTGATTTGCAGAGCTTGCTAAGAGATTTGGAGGCCCAATTCCCATTCAAGTGACTGGAAGCTGAGCATCCAGATCTCCTAAGTAGGAGACATCAGCCACAATCTTTGCTTTACCTCAGCTTTAAGTGAGCAAGGTAGGCACCCAACTTGTGCAGTCTAGAGACAGCCACAGTATGAATCTTTGACCTAAGAAATCACCGATCTTCATCTTTCTAAGCCTCTATTTAAATCTCACATCCTTCCCTTATTCTTGCTGAGATGAGATGTACCACCACGTACTGGTCATGAAAAAGTGAACTGGGGCTACTTAGCTGAGAGAGCCCCCATCCCCACAGCCCTGCTGGGCATGCTCTAGTTGGAGGACTGCATTCGGCCTCACTGCTCTAAGTGAAGGGTGAGATAACTGATTCAGGCCAGTAGGCCCCACCGCCCTGAGGGAAGGGGGTGGTATCCTGAGAGAAGGGATGTCGTACTGACTGTGGCCACAAGGCTAGATTGTTGTAGGGGAGTAGGGACCTTGCCCATAGGGACTGAGACAGGGTGTAGAACACTTGGTAAGGGGCCTGAAAGGCATAAAATCCTGCCTAAGAAGGGGCCGGGCACACCCACCCCTTTAAAACCAAGCCAGAGGAAGCATATCTTACACAGGCATAGCTGTACTCCTGTACGGCATCTTTATCTAGCATGTTATTTTTATTAGCCTTCTATTCCTTAATGGGATCCCCTCCAGGGGTGGATTGTAGCAAATCCACTACCATACCCGTTAGGTTTTCCAACGACTGACTTAATATATATGGCATGTGCCCTGCAACATACATTATACCACCCATCTGGGGGAGGAGGGAAGCCAGTACAAGCAAAACATTGCTCAAACAGCATGCTTGCATGATGATTAGGTCTGGTCCAGTGATCTGGAATAATAATCTGAAGGCTCACTAAGCATAATAGTTCAGAGACGCCCAAGTCTGGTCCAACCTTCCCATGAGCATCCTCTCCTTGTGTTATCAGCATGTTTTACACATCTCATCAGTGTCACGGTGGCTGACAACTCATTATGCTCCAGAAGTAAAGTGGACAGGTAGCAATTGAGCACTGGTACATTTTTTTTTATTGGTATCTTGCCATTGCTCAGTGTATCATGAAACTGTGAGCTAATTAAGTCCCATGGGACAGACAATCAGGGCTTTTTATTACTATTTTAAGGAGGGTAAATTGCATTATATACAGATACAAAAAAAAATTCCACAGCTCTTCCGCAGTTAATAATGGAGCAATTTACAAATGCTAATAGGATGCTGGCGCAGAGGCCTGTTACTTTGCATGCGTGACCTAATTAAATCACATGTTGTCACGTATTTCAAACACGATACAGATGAGTAGATGGGAGTCTGAAATAAAATCTCTCCTTTCAAAAAATCTCTGGCCCCACCCTCAGGGGCATTCAAACACAAACCTGGAATTACTGACTGGCTCTGAGCTCTCAAAAGGGCCAAAGCAACGCCATGAAATCTGAGGACATTGTCATCGGGATTAGAACTTCACAAGCAATGGGATAATGTCTCCACCTCTTAAATCTGCTTTGGGCCATCAGAACTCTGCAGCTAAATCCAAGACTGATTTTAAAATAATAGGTTGGGGATTAATCCTGAAGGGACAAGTTATCAGCTCTAGTAAAGTGTCCCAGCTCCACTGAAGCCAGGAGAACTACGATAATTTACATAAACCGATCTGCCTCACAGCCTTCAGTGAGAATTTTTCTGGAGTAAGGTATTTAAGATCCTGGGACTGACAGGGCCTTCAGCCAATCAGAGAGCTGCAGGACAGGGCCAAATGGAAGCAGCTAGTCCGTTCCTCCCCCCTCCCCGAAGTCAGTTTGATTGCCCTGGCAGCTGGGCCAATCTGGGAGCCTCAAGTCAGGTCCCAGCCTTTGTGCGTGCTTTGGGAAAAGGAGACAGTGAGAGCAGCCCCAGGTGGCGCGAAGTGCTATAGCAGAAAGCCTAGCGGGACAGTGCAATGCAAGAGCCAGGGAGTGGAGCGAAGGTCAGCACAAAGCGTGGAGACCCAACCCAGACAATGGCAGGCCCAGCAGGGCAGGACCCTGGAGAAGGGAGTGGACAACAGCACTGGAGACTGTAGGGAGAAGTAGGGAGGTCAGAGACACGTGGTAAGGGAAGAAGAGAGAGTCAGAGAGAGCGAGTAAAAGGAAGTGAGTGGTGCAGCTTTGAAGGGATGAGCGCTGGGAGCACACAGTCCTGAGACCAGCCTCATCAGGAGCCATGACCAGCACCAGCCTGGGCAGTTCCCAGCAGCCCCCGAGCCGGGGCAAAGGTGGTGAGTGCTGCAGGGAAATGGCAGCTGGTTGTATCCTGGATAACCCGGTTTGGTCCTGTTGCAAAGGCCTGTGTGAGCTGCACACAGTCTGGAAGGTGGCAGCCCTGCCTCACAGGAAGCAGGGAAGTACGGTGCTCACAGAACAATGAGGTTTCCTTTTCTCTCCTTTTCAGGCTACCACTTCCCCAGTAAGTACTCGGTGAGGACATTCACCCACTCGGGAGCTGGGTCTCATTCACGCAGACCTACAGGGGAACAGCATCTGGGGACCTTTCAAACCAGGGTCTCTGCTGTAGGGGAAGACTTGGGGCTCACACACAAAGAGAAAAAAGGGACTCGGGACACTGCTGGGATCATTTGCGTGGAGATCGGTGCGAAGCCATAAGCAGGGAGACACGGCACTTTCCCCATCAAACCAAAGAGCCAAGTTTCATCACCCCACAAATGAGAGGGTTGCTGTTTAAGTGTTTGGGATATGTGTGTACTCAGCTAGAGTGAACACTTGAGCGTGTCTTTTTGTCTGGGGGGAGGAAGTCGTGGTCAGGAAGCAGCAGGATTGCTTTAGTATATTTTACAGTCTTTCCACCTGCTTTCCATTTTTAGACCGTCCCTGAGAAAGCTAGGCCTGTTTGGTTCGGGGCTGTTGCGTGCGCACCCTTTTGAACGGTTTCATTCAGGATAAAGCTACTACTTCAGTTAGGGACATGTGACTTACTGGGAGCCTGTTTAGGAGCAGGTGGGAACATTCCACCTCACAGATGGATCCGACCTGGGTAAGAGGAGCCACTGGGGAGGAGGTACTGTGGCGAGAGAGCAAAGCAATTTGGAAGCACCTTCACAGGCTCAGTCCTGGGGGTGCACAAGAGGCTGTGAAGTCCTGCCAGATGGAGGATAATTGCTTTGCAGCCTTAAACCTAACCCCAGAGTGTTCTGGAGACTCAGTAGGCAAGGCCCCTGCAGGCATAGCCTCACTAGGTGGATCAGGGGAAGGAAGATCTAGGATTTACTAGTATCCCAACCCTTCCTACAGGCAGGAAACTAAACCTACTTTGTTTTTCTGGGTAATGCCAGGAGCAGTGAGACACAGGCGGCTTCTCATCCCACCAAGATAACTTGGGGGGGGGGCCCTATTTTAAAATTCTCTTGACCCGGACCTCCTCACACTTGGCATGTGCCTGGAGAACTGATCAATAAGAACTGCACACAAGCCTATATCAAATCCCTTTTCAAGGCCTATCCCTGCTCGGACATCTCTGGGGCATCAGCCAATCAATGACTGTTTTAGTTATGCTTCTGTAGGGCTGGTAGGAAAATACTGACGGTTCTTCCAGGAAGGATGTCTGAAATTTTTCTCCTACCTTCCTGCATCATTTGAGATGAGATGATTGAATTTACTGATCATTTTACAAATCTCTCAGGCCCTTATATTGCTCCCATCACCATAACAGCTGAGCCCATCACAGTCTTTAATGTATTTATGCCCACAATGCCTCTGTAGGGTAGGGCACTAGGCACGGCTATTTTCCTCATTCCAAAGTTGGGAAACTGAGGCATGGAAAGGCTAAGCAACCTGTCCAAGACAAGGACTTGAACCCAAATCTCAAGCATATGCCTAGCTACCAGATCAGTTTTCCTCACTAAAGAGATATTTGAAGCCATCATGAATTGTTTCACAGCTGCTCTTACAACCACATGACTCCAGTTTTATTGCCTTCACTCTCATTCCCAACGGTGTGTGTCATGCTTCCTTGTTGCATCTTGCCTCCTATTACATTCGGAGTTCTCTGGGCTGGGCAGGACCTGCCTCCTACTAGGTGTCTGCCTCACAGCCCGGCACAATGGGGCCGTGTTCACAACTGGGGCATCTAGCCATTCCCACTGTGCAGATGTGAGCATTGCTCTAATGGGCCAGCTAGTTAGCTGGAGTAGATCAGCAGAGCATGAAGTCAGTGGAGCTCCACAGATTTTCAGCCGCTGGGGATCAACCCTAACCTCTGCAAAGCGTTTGGGGATCCTTAGTTGAAAGGGGCAAGGTAGGGCAAGGTGTTCCTAGGAAGAGGTGAAGTCCCAGCCGTGACTGCTCTGGTAGATTGTGCCGCTTGTTAATAGTGTCATTACCCAAACACACAAGATGCTGCTAATGCATTTTACTGTCTGCTATTGAAGCTAGGGACCATTATTTCCAGTGGAAAGGAAAGGCCGGTTCACATGACATGATTTAAACCTCTACCGTGAAGCATGCGTACGCTGCACTGGGTCATAAATCTTAACAGGATGCTGCCAACGAGAAAAGGACCAAAATTGAAACCATTTATCTGAACTCCCACACACACATCCACTCCCACCACCATCGCCCCTCCAGTTTGGGGGAGATGGATAAAATGAGGCCTACTTCCAAAACGCCTCTGGATTCATTCAGCTGAACAAAAACTCAACTGTCAAGATGCTGCAAAACCCCAAGCGTCCCTGTTTCTGCACATTTCCCTGCCCTCAGTTTGTTCAAGCCAGCTAGGACTTCCTGAGATTTCCAATGCTGCAGAGCATGGCCACTAGCAGGGACAGAACTTGGGATCTGTCTCTTGCTCCCGAAGCACAGGCCTCAAACTGTCCAGTCAAAGAACGATTTGCTTTCAACATTGGGACTGCAGAGTGTATGGCACACAGTTCTGTGTGGCATGGAGCAGTTCTGATGCCAACCAGGAGCTCACCTACACCATTGCCTGTACTTTACGATACAAATGGGAATGAACCAACCTGTGGAACTCCTTGCCAAGGGATGTGGTGAAGACCAGGTCTTTAACAGAGTTCAAAAAAGAACTAGATAACTTCATGGAGGTTAGGTACATCAATGGCTATTAGTCAGCCATTAGGAATGGTGTCCCTAGCCTCTGTTTGGCAGATGCTGGAAATGGATGAAAGGGGAGGGTTCACCTGATGATTCCCTGTTCTGTTCACTTCCTCTGGGGTATCTGTCATTGGCCACTTTTGGAAGACTGGATATTGGGCTAAATGGACCTTTGGTCTGACCCAGTCTGGCCATTCTTATATTCTGTTCTTACGAGTTCTGCATTTAGAGGAGAAAAAACAGAGTAGGTGCCACATGGATGAAACTTGTTTGAAGGGGTCACCTGGTTGGCCCCACAGCAGTGCTCAACTAAAATGTTTTCCCTCTGCTGAGCAAACTACCGATATTGTGATTAGGAGGGAGTAAACCAAAAAAGGGAGGGGAGGGAGGGAGTCATCTTGGCCCCTGCAAAGGGCTAGATGCTTAGGGAAATGTGTGCCAACATGAAAGTGGACAGCATTAACAGGGAAAGCAAGGTGTCATGTCATCTTCCAGAGCTGAGCACTATGGACCTAGACTGAGTCTTAAAACAATGAGCAAAAACAAAATTAAAACATTTTTAGGGAGTAACAATATCACTCAGCCCTGGTCTACACTAGAATTTTATTTTGAAATAACCTCCTTAGGTTGAATGTATAAGCAGAGCATCCATGCTAAGAAGTCCGTTATTTTGAAATAAGGGACCACTCAATTTGAAATCTGTACTCCTTCTTTTCATCAGGAATAACACTAATTCCGAAATAGTTATTTCGAAATAACAGTAGTGTGGATGCTCCGGTACCTCTGTTTCAAAATAACTACTCTCCAGAGTAATTCAAACTAATTCAAACGCCCCTGTGCTTCCAGGAGCTCTAAGTCTGAGGTAGCGCATCCACATTAACGGAGCTTGCCTCGGACTAATTTCAAGGCTTCCCCATAGTGTGGACACATAACTTCGAATTTGTTAATTTGGGAGTTATTAAGTCAAATTTAATCATTGCAAAATAGTTTCCTGGTGTAGACATGGTCCAAGACAGTGTTTCTCAACCTTTTTTTATAAAGTATCCCTTTTTCAAAAAAACCCAAAAATTGTAAGTACCCCCAGTACCTAGTTTTCAGACACACTTTTTTTTTTTAAACCATTGCAACACATTTGTTTAAATAACTTAATCATAGCCGGGTGAGCGATGAAATGTTTGGGTTTAAAAAGTACAAAAATAATAAAGCGCTGTAAAACTTAAAATAAAAATTCAGTTTTCTCCAAATTTCAGTTGTGTTGATGTACCCCCCAGACTTCTCTTGAGTACCCCTAAAGGTACTCAGACCACTGGTTGAGAAATACTCATCTAAGAGATTCAGCACTACTAACAAACAGAGCACCCTTCATCCAATAGGGCATTGCAAATAACAAAGAATTTTGACCCAGTAAGGGCTTCAGAACTTGGTTCTATATAGACACAGGAATCACTGGGCCACTGCAGTGCAGCTCCTTCTGGGGTGAAGCGCATCAGCTAGATGACACAATGAGAGAGAGATGGGAATTTCAGCCAAGCGCACCAGGGTGAAAAGTTACCACAAAATCTTGACTATCAGCACAGAGCGAGCAGGACATCTCTTTCCTAGGTCTCATCCATGCTAAGGAGATTGCACAATACTCTGTTTATCTAAGGATTTAGCAGGCACAAAGGGCACAACTGATGCTGATGCTTAGACTGAGGGGTCTGCCTATCTCACTCACACTTCATCTTTTTATGTGGCTATAACTCCCCTGACTCCAGAAGGGAGTATCACCCTAGCACATGTGAAAAGTGAATCAAACTCATGTATAGCAAACATGCTTGGACCCGTAAGCCATTCCCACCATCATGAGAACAGCGGCTTTGAATACAGCCTGACACCCCCATCCAGTCTATTTGGCAGATGAACAACAGTTAGGGCAAGGGTAGGGATAGAGAGCCATCTCACATTTACCAATCCCCCTTTACCACCTACACCTCAGCAGCTATGATGAATTTGTTTAATCTATAATGTTCTCTCCCACTTCAGTGCCGTACCCTGGAGATTTTGGAGGGAAATCAAGACAGTGGCTCACAGGTTTGCAGTTAAAATCGAGACAGTTTTTTATAAGGTGCAGGAGGGATAAATGTTGTTCCCTGATTATGACACATACTTTCTCTCTCTAACCCTTTCTCTCCCCCATCTCTCCTCATACACACTAACCCACCTTTCAAATGGCAAATTGATACAAGTAAATGCATCAAAAGAGATTTGGACCAAACCACTGCTTCGTGTTAAGGTTCCAAAGGTGACTTAGAACACCCAGTCTCCTAAGCGGAGATGTTTGACAAAGGGCTATAGAGAAGGGAAAATTACCTTCGGAACAGAGCTAGTAATTGTACATACAAAGAAGAGTAAAAAATGAAAACAAAGGCATAAGCTATAAAGGAAGTTAAAAGAAACAAGGCAGCCCTCATTTATATTTGATCAATGTACGATTAACCATAGTTAACCATTCATTCATCTGCTGTGCATTAGAACTGCTATTCAAAGTTGGAGAGCATTTAATATTATATATTGCCACTGCTCAGCCTAAATTGTTTTTTTCCTTTAAATGTACACAATATTACAAATTTAATTTTAAGCTGTTTGAATCAGTCTGTAAAAAAGATTTGATTATACCTGAGTGTTCTGGCCCCAGTTTTTCCGTATCTCAGTAATCTTGGCGGTAATTGGCTGATTAGCTCCCTCACACTCCATCTCTGCCTCAGTTTCCATGGTAATGTTACAGGAGCTATTATAGATGAGAACTTCATCTCTTTCCACTTTAGGGCTGAAACGAGAAGGGAGGTTAAATGGGGTGTCATCAATCTTAATGAAATGCAATTATTTTTACTCTTATTAATCATTGCAAGCCATTAGCTTGTGGCAACTCCTGCCCACCATTTGTCAAACTTTGCAAATTTCTGTAATTTTGTTTCCATTCTTTTATTGTTTATTTGTTTCTCCTCCACCCTTTATCTGCAAACCCTCCTGATGACAATACATGCAGTAAATATCTCTCACAGAGGCCTTTCAGCTTCAGAAAACAGTTATAAATGCTAGCAAATGCTCTTTCAGGACCAAGGGAAGGAGGTAAGTGCAGACAAGGACTAAGGAATTGACACTGCGAGAGTCGAAGATGGAAGCATACACTGAGTAAGGTTTGTCTGGATCCCCCGCCCCCCTTCCCTATCTTATTCACACTTAGCAATGGGGAATGAATAACTTGCTACTCCCTTAGGGCAAGCTGAGAAATTGGAAAACCACACAACTGGCTAACTGGTCCCTCATTCCAACTGTGAAAAAATGAGCTCATTTAGGGTTCCAATTCCTGCTCCCCAGCTGACAGCAATGATGCTTTGTTGCTAGCACTGGAACATTAACTTAGTAAATTAATTAAACTTACTTAACAGCCCAGACTAAGCAGATTCGATATATGTGCCAGTTCTACTAAGACACTTGCTCCAAAGACTTCTGTCTCATACAGAGAAGAAGGAGCAGCAAAGGTAATAGGTAAGAAGTGCTCCTACTGGGTCTTGTCACTGTCAGCTGCTCACTTTGGTACCATTTGGGCATTGAGAGCTGTAAAGGTCTGATTCAAAGCAGTGTTCCCTGGAAGCTGGGTGCTTATGCAGTCACTCCAGAGAGATTCAAATACCATCCCTTTGATTAGCAAAGCACCCACAGCCACGTATTTTGTTTCAACTGGTGGTGCACATTGGCACATGCCTCAGTGCACATAAAATTTATTCCACACGTGGATGGAAAAGATTAGAGGGAACATTGATCTAAAGTACCTTGAAATCCCTGAAAAGCCTCCCAGTTCACTTCACTGAGCTTTGGATGCATCCAGGAAGTATAAGCCCCATTTTCACATATGGATGCAATTTGCATTCCTTTATTCAACCCTCCTCTTTTCCCACCCTTTCCATCCAATAAATAATCCGTGAATTTGTTTGCAGATTTGTGTGAATTTAGAACTGATTTCGGAAGAATGAAGTCCCCAATTTAGCCACAGAACCATCAAAACGCAGGCGGCAGCCCTCCTCAACCCATAGGCGGTTTAGTTCAGTCCGTGTACCTATTATGGAGTTGACAGCTCAGTCTCTGGGCCTGATTCTGTACCGCCATTCACCATGTGCAGTCATTGACATCGGCTCAAAAAGGCTGACCGCTCTGACTTGCTCATATCGTGCCCCCATTGTAGACAGCTATAAATGGTTAGCCAAGGCAAGAGGCAATAGCGAATCAAGCCTACAAAGTGAATTTGGCAGTGGGTTTTGCGATGTGGGTGTCCAGTCACTAGGAACTTGGACAGAAACAAAACAAACACCCTTTCTCATACCAAATTCAGCAATAACAGGTAAGGGTTTAAGATGATGTAACTCACGTGATAAGGGAGGGGCTAAAAGGAGATGAGCTACAGCACTGTTCTACCCAAAGAAAGAAACCTAGGGAGGCACCTACAGCCAGACTGACAAAAGTGCCAAAACAGGCTAGTGGCTTACTTGGAGGCCAGGTCTACACTGCAGGCAGAAGGTCAGCTTAAGGTACACAACTCCAGCTACAAACATAATGTAGCTAAATTGATGTACCTTAAGCCAAGCTTGGTGCTGTCTCCACAGTGGAAGGTTGATGGGAAAAATGCTCCCATCAACTTCCCTCACCAGCAAAGAGTACTGGAACCAATAGGGGCACCCTCAGTGTTCGATTTAATGGGTCTTTACCAGACCTGCTAAATCGAATCCTGGAAGATCGATTTCCAGAGCATCAATCCTCTGCTAAGTGGAGATCTGACCTAAGTGACATTAACTCATCTGAAAATCTGGTCCTTAACTTCCTTGAGAGTACCAGCATTCCAACAAATTGATGAATTTGCAGTTTCCAAACCATGCCATTCTCCAAGTAAGCAGTAGTAATGGCCGTGTGGTCGTGGGGGCGGGTATCTGTTTTATTGCCATTTTTAGCACAATCAGGGCTGTATTAAAGACAGAGTTGTGTTAATAAAAACCATGTCCATTATTGGAGCCATTTTAACAATGCATGTATTTATTTATTAAATTAATCTTTCCTTCCAACATGTCAATAACAGAAAGCCAGCCTTAAGGAACAGCACTAGATTCATGATTGCAACACTTTAAGAACTTTCAAAGGGGTAGCCAGGTTAGTATGTTTCACAAAAACAACAAGGAGTCCTGTGGCACCCTAAACACTAACACACTTATTTAAGCATAAACGTTTGTGGGCTGGAACCCACTTTGTTAGATGCATCTGATGACTGGTTCCAGTCCAAGATAGCTTAGGCCCAAATAAATGTGTTAGTCTTTAAGGTGCCACAGGTCTCCTCGTTTACTTTGTGAACTGTTCTTGCTCTGCAGTGTAATTCAATGGTCTGGGGGCATCTTTCAAGGCTACATCATATTTTCTGCTGCAAGGGAAAAATGTATTCTTCAAACAGCCATCATTTTTATGGGGAGATAACTATATCCAACACGTGGATCAACAAAGGGCTTGATCCATCTTGCATGGAAGTCAGTAGAGATCTTGCAAGAGATAGTAAGGGGAGTTCAATCAGATTCTACTTTAGGAATTCATTTATAGGTAATGAACATATTCTGTATGGTCCTAGGGTAACCACAATGGTAGCAGTGACTTCTGTTAGGACAATAACCATTGGGCTTAAATTACAACAAGGGAAGTTTATGTTGGACATTAGGAAAAACTTCCTGTAAGAGTGTTTAAGCAATAAAATAAATTGCCTAAGGAGTTTGTGTAATCACCATCATTGGAGATTTTTAATAGCAGGTTAGACAAACACCTGTCAGGGATAGTCTAGATGGTGCTTGGTCTTGCCATGAGTGCAGGGGACAGGACTTGATGACCTGTAGAGGTCCCTTTGGCTATGTCTAGACTTCACTCTTAAATCGGTATCTTTTTTCGATTTAATTTCGAAAGAGGCTTTTTTGAAATTTGGCGTGTCTACACGGCACCAAATTTCAGAAAAAATTGCTCTTTCGAACCATTCCTTATCCCTCATAGAATGAGGTTTACAGGGATAGTGAAAGAACGTGTTCGTTCTTTCAAAAAAATTTCAAAAAAGTGGACATGTTCCTTGGATGCGGCTTTGCTTTTTCAGGATACTTCCAGTATCCCTAAAAAGAAATGCAGTCTAGATGTAGCCTTCCAGTTCTATGATTCTGTGATTCATTTCTGGGCACCTCGCTGCTGGAAAGTGATTAACAAAGTAGAAAGTTTATAAAAGTGAAACAAAAATAATCAAAACCAGAGGGACTAACTGAAATCTAAGGGTCACATACTGATCCCACTGACATCAGTTGCAAAACTTGCATTCTGTTCAATGAAGGCTGGATTTGGCACTCAAAGTTAAATACCTATAAGTCTAACAGTCCTCATGGCTATGCTAGTAAGTCAAAAAGTCAGTGGGAAGATGGAGTGTGACGAAAAGTGATCGATCACTAAAAGAAAACAAAATTAGGGCTGGACAGGAAATGGCAAGTCTCACAAAAATATTCACAATTTAAAACATTTTGCCCATCCTGAATCTGGATGGGAAGCCAAAATATCAAACAATTTCCCAAACAGATACTTTCTGAAAGAAAAAAAAACAGATCTGGCCAATCAAATGTTTTGTTTTTTAATTTCATAACCTTTCGTTTCAAATAGTGACCTTTTTATTTTTAACATTTTAAAAATACAAATTAAATAACATTTTGAGACAAAGTCATTTTGAACAGGAAAATGAAACTCTTTGTTTTGAAAATGTCAAAACAGGTCATTTCAACACATTTCAAAATTCCCCCTGTCCCCCCCCCCCAAAAAAAAAGGTTGGAATTTGGTTAAAAAAACTGAACCTTTCCCACATACGTTTGGGTTCAACAAACCAGCATTTTCCAACCAGCCAAATTTTCTTGGAAAATTCCTCAGCAGCTCTAATAACAAATCTATAATACTGAAAGGGCATAAACACCAAACAGGGTGAGGAATTACTTAGCATAGTAATCAGAGATGGGAACTTGGAGCAATGGAATGAACCAATGACCTGGTCTACATTGCAAAGTTAGGTTGACTTAACTATATTACCTCTGGTTGTGAAAAAATTCACACCCTGTGTGACACAGTTAAGATGGCCTAAATGGTGCTATAGACTCTGCCAGGTCACTGGATCTGGAAATCTAAATATCCCAAAAGGTGGGCTACCATCATTTCTAACTAGACCAGACAGAGCATGCAATACAAGAACACTATGAGTTGGCAGGGAGACACCCTAGATGACGTCAAGGTCTTTTCTCCCTTTCTGGATTCTGTAGGGCAAACACCCAAGCCCTGACTAAGAACCTGATTCTCCAGCATCTTGCGTGAGCAAGCCCATTAAAGAAGGGATGCTAGGCTGGATTCTTCTCTGACATGACTGCTAACCAGGCATAGAACCATTGGAGCACCACATGGATGGAATTATCTCAGTGTAAACCAGGTATAAGGAGGAAAACAATCAGGACTCAGGGTATTTATTTTTGTCCATTAAGTGTCTAGCACAATCTGGTGCTATGCAAATCAGAAATAGTAAAAAGCAAAGGGACAGATCCTTAGCTGGTGTAGAGGAGTAATAGCTCCAGGATCTGCCGCAAGGAAGCTGAAACCCAGTTCTCTTCTGACTGCACTCACTTTGCACGAATGTCAGTCAATTGACTGCAGGAACGTTATTCTCATTTATACTAGCGTGAGCAAGAGGAGACTCACAGCCCTCAAACCTGGCTAGTTTCATGTAGTTTCCAGATTTTGAAAAAACATTTGCACAATGGTAGCCTCGTCCTCCTTGTCAAATGCATGCTGTAATGCCTGCTGCTCTCACTGAGGGGCTTAAGTAACTTCCATGGATTAACTTGTATCTTGCAACAGGAGGATATGGGACCAGATTGTCAGCTAGTGGAAATCAGAATTGGGGCTCTGAAATTAATGGAATGGTGCCAATTTTACATTGGCTAAGAGTTTGGCCTGTACTTTACAGAAAAACTTTGGCCCATAACTTGCTTATGTTCTCTTTATCTACTTATATAGGAAGGAGGATTTCCAAAAAACAAATAGGAACATTTCATTCTCTTATTTCTCCTTTTCCATCCACCCTTCCCCACCCCCAAAACAACCTTGTAGGACTAAATTCTTTGCAGGTGTAAACTAATGTAATCCCATTAACATCAATGGAATCATTCCAATTTACACCAGCAAATTTGGTCCATGGTTTCCAAAGCCTAAAGCTACAATAATTGTGCACCCTTGTTGAGTAAACACCATACAGCCTGCCAGATCCTATGCAACTTTTTACCCATGAATCTCTTTGGAGAGGCGAAGGAGAGGGGGAGAAATCCCTTCTGGTTTTCATAATGACTAATCTTTTCCCCCGTTGGCATTCACCAGATGTTGCTTTGGATCAGAAGATAAATATTAAAATCTAAAGAGGAACAAAGCAGGCTGTTTACTAGATGGATTTTCTAAGGTCTTTTGAAGGCTTTAAAATCTGTGGGGGGCAGATGCTTTGATATGCATGCTGAATGGATTTCACAACCCACTCTGTAGGTCAAATTTCTCAATGATCACCAAGCTAGGAAACAGAAATCCACCTTCTCCGTAGTCGTACAGGGCCCAACTCTGCAAACGCTATGTCTCTTCTGATGCTGCTCAGCCTCCCCTAGGCCTGCATCCACGTGGGACAGAGCCAAGACTAACCTGAAAAAGAGGCCAGCAAAACGCGCCTGGGATGAGTTGCCCTTTGTCTTGTTATCCAGAGAGTTGTCATCGCACAGGTACAGGTAAGACATGACTGCAGCAAGGCTGTACGCCCCTGCTGTGATATGGACATCACACTGGATGTATGTGGCCCCAGCTTCTTTGCAGTCTTCTGAAAGGTGGGTCAGAGCACAGAGGACAGCTAAGGATGCTGCAAAGACAAAAGGAAAAAAATACCCACCCACATGAGCACTTGCACAAATGCAAGTTAGAACCAGATGCTATACCACTGAAGACAATGGGAGCTTTGCTATGGCCTTCTATGGCACAGGGGTCATGAGTATTTTCCCAAGTTAGCCCTTTTGGAACCACACCCCTCCATCCTCATGGTTGACAGCTGTGTGTGTGCTGCCAGGTTATTTCGAAATGAGTTATTTCTAAATAGTAACTCCCAAAATAACTATTTTGAAATAAGCTTATTCCTCTTCACAAGCAGGAGTTATTTCGAAATAACAGGCATGGTAGTGTGGATGCTCCCCTTGTTATTTCGAAATAACTCCCCAGTGCAGACATGCCATGATCCATATGTTAGTCCGCATGTTAGGTTTGACCTTTCATGTATGTGGCTAGTTATGATCCTTTGTGCAGTACCTATCCAGATGCTCTTTAGAATAAAGAGGGAAACAAAGGCAAAGGCAAACCAGTGTTTAGCTAAGGTAGTGATCTTAGAATCATAGAATCCTAGGGCTGGAAGAGACCTCAGGAGGTCATCGAGTCCAGCCCCCTGCCCAAAGCAGAACCAACCCAAACTAAATCATCCCAGAGCTTTGTCAAACAAGGACTTAAAAACCTTTAGGGATGGAGATTCTACCACCTCCCTAGGGAGCCCATCCCAGTACTTCACCACCCTCTTAGTGAAATAGTTTTTCCTAATATCCAACCTAGACCTCCCCCACTGTAACATGAGACCATTGCTTCTTGTTCTGCCTGCCATCTGTCACTACTGATGGGCAACCTAGATTAGTGAGTGGGCCACATGAATGGCCCTCCATCGCAGTGGGCCATAAGACTGTCATAACCAAGACGGTATCCCAAGATACGGTAGTTTTGCTAACTGCAGTTGCGTACTTGGAATTTGTAGGGGGGGGGAGGGCAACTGAAGCGTAACAGTGCTTTGATTGGATGCAGAGGGAGCACATGACTCTCACGGTCAATGTTGTGTGCAATCTGCACCCACCTCACTTCATGCGCCCTTGCTTTACATATTTGTAATACGAGTAGGGGGAAAACTACATGGATAGAATCCAGGAGAATCTGGCAACCTTGTGCATGGGCAGTGAAACAAAATGCCTAGTGGACTATACACAGAACTCCAATGGCTTACATGGGGCCCAAAGCCTCAGGCGGCCCACCACTGAGCGAAGGGATAGGTATAACAGCTACCGGGAGGAGATGGGCCAGGACTTTAACAGGGTTCAAGAAAGAACTAGATACATTCATGGAGGTTAGGT
>CM057847.1:175633698-175647268 GCA_030068395.1 Apalone spinifera
TCTTATATTCTTATAATTGTTTCAGCAAAACAGTAGAGTTATGTGCTCAGAGCCTCAATTGTTCAGCTGAAAGGAAATTTCCTTTTCACTGTACGTGGCTGGTCTGCACTTCATAAAGAGAGTGTTGTGCCCAACACTCAAGGGTGTGAGTGGGCTAATGCAATTAGCTTTTCACCATTTGGAGTCTTGGGATGCAAAGCACAAGCCGACTGTGAACCTTTCCCCAGGAAATGCTGTCTGGTGTTAAAGTTCATTGCAGGTTTGAAGCTCAGCCCTGGCTCAGTGAAGCATCAACAGAGCTTTGCAGGCTTTATCAAAGGAATGGATTTGGAGTGGATTTGGAGCTTTTGCTTGGAATCTGTGTGAAACTTGAGGCTTTGCATGACTTCAACTCAATGGGTTTGGGGGTTTTATTAATTTGCTTCAAAAGGTTTGTTTGCTTGTGTGTTTTTTAAGGGATGGGTTTTATGATCTGAAAGTCAGGTAGAAAGAGGTTTATCAGCCTTCAGGGATATAAACCAGAGAAAAAATTATTTCAAAACCTTGAAAGTTTTCTATAGCTCTGGGAGTATCTCCACCCTGCTAGAACTCATCAAACAATAAATAGCTGAAAAGAAAGATAACCTAATGTCAGTTATTATTATTTGTCTTCTGAGATCAGGACCAGAACTGATTAGTAATTTTTCAATTAAACATTTTCTTCTTGTTGCAGTAAATGCCACTTTGTTGAAACTGAAACTTTTCACATGAGTGGGCCAGTTTTAACAAATTTCTCAACTTGAAAAAAAAAGTTGAAAAAAGTTTCCAAGTTTTCACTCTGATGTTTACAAAACCAAAAAAAAATGTTCTCAATGACTTTTCAGATCAAAAATTAAGCTAATTGTACTCCAAAGTATTATTTTAATTGAAAATAATTGAAACTGAGCCATTTTGAAATGATCAAAATAGAACATTTGATTGACTCCAAAAATTCAGACTGTCACTTCACAAATGTGTTTGAAATGGTCTTTAACCCAATTTGGGATGAGCAACATTCCCAAAAATCTTCAAAATGTTCATAGGCCAGAAAAATAGATTTCCCACACAGTGCTAAGCAGGGTCCCATTGTTCTAGGACCAATTCAAACAAATATCAACTAAGCAGTACTTGTCTCAAAAATCTCAGATTCCAGGCAGAAAACAAGAGAAAATAAGATAAGGAAGATAAGATAGACCGCAAAGTAGCACTGAAAAAAATACTGATCATCATAAGGAGCTGTGGTCACAGCACACCAGCTGCCTAACCGTTATTGAGTTTTTTGTAGACATCATGGCAGAGGAGAATTTTCAGGAAAAATTTCAAGGAGGAAAATGAAGTGGCTTTATAGACATTTACATGGAGTTCTCCTACACGTGAGAGGCAGAGAAAGCATAAAGATGCTTGAGTAAAAATGTACTACCTGGTAATGGAATTAGAGTAATGGAGTGGAGATGATTGTAATTACTACTCTATGAGAGATGGTTGGGGACAGGCATTAAATGCAAAGATAAGCAAAGGTTATGTTTGATGCAATGAACAAAGAGGATGGGTGCATAAATGAGGGTGACATGGTCAAAGTGACATGCCAGGAAAATGATCTTAATTCCCTTCAAAATGTTGCTGCTAAGTAGTATGAGGTGAGATTTGTCAAGGTCAGAAAAGGAAAAGCTGCAGTTGTTAAGACATGCGAGGATGAGGGACTAGATAAAAGATTTAGATGTGTGGAAAGTGAGGAAAGCAGCAGGCTCCCCATCACATGTTCCCATTTCACAGATGAGGAAACTGAGGCACAGAGACCTTGGGCTTCTATGGCAGAGCTGGTGAGTTCCCACAGCTCCAACGGATGTTCATAGGAAATGGAGGTGATGGGTACCTCAGTAAATCAGGTAATCCAAGGAGATCCATGGAGCATTCAGAGTACTTGCTGTTTGAACTCAGATTTCCAGAGTCCCAATCTAGTGCCTTAACCTAGCTGTGTCCAAATCTTGCTGCTCCTTCCTGTATAACATCTCTAAGGTCCTGCCTTTCCTCACTGTCCACCAGACCAGAGAACATGGGAACCTATCGACTGTCTGCCAGATCCAGAAGGGGGCTGGACATTAGGGAGATCTACAGGTTGTGGGTCTCATCCAGGTTGTTAAAGTGATTCACTGTGCCCAGTCAATTAGGGGCTGCTGTGGAAGGAAGCACTCCAGGATACAACTACTGGGGGAGCTCTGTAAGTGTGGTGCTGGTTAGCAGAATTCAGCACATGTTCTGAATAAGACCATAGTCAAAATCCAGAGGAAAGTTTTGTCAAGTTTCCCAGACCAGCCCCATTCATAGGGCCTGGGCTGACTCATTTTCCTGGGTCTTTTAGGTTTGGGTTCCTCATGAGGCAACCAAAGGTAATATGAATCAATTTGCCACAAATGAAGCACAAGTTAAGACTAACAGGCCAGGATGAACTGCAACAGCTTGACTGGAGAAGCAGGACTTGATAGCAGGAGACAGAACTGTAACAATGCCTCTCATCTTTAAGAGATATTTAAGAGTAGGTTAGATAAATGTCTATCAGGGATGGTCTAGTCAGTACTGGGTCCTGCCATGAGAGCAGGGAACTGGACTCGATGACCTCTCGAGGTCCCTTCCAGTCCTAGTATTCTATGATCTTTCCTCCCACACCCCACGATTGTCAATCCAAGCCTACGTTGGTCTGGACAGATGAGGGTATTTAAGGGAAAAGCAAGAACAAAAGGCAGCCCTGGTTCCTGAAACCTCAAAATTTGCAACAATCCTAATGGAAGCACTCCACAGAGTGAGGACGGGTCCTGGCTTGGGGTGATGTGATTGGTTGGGCCTAGAGCACATTGTACACAGAGCTGATGGACTTCCTCCTTCTATGCAAACAGTGGTGCAGTTTTATGCTTTATTATGTCTTGCTCATCTGCCATGTAAGGCCTCATTCCAACACAGAGTTACTTTAAAAAATACATCTTTATTGTGGCTGCTTCCAATATGGCTTCTTCAGTCTCATGGCTTCTCAGACAGTTACTGAGGAGGTGTCACTTTCAAGCAATTCTTCACAGGAAACAGTGCATTGCTTGAGTGTCCGCTAGCACTTTCATACATCCCTTCCCTTGTAAAGAAAACTGTCAAACACCCCAGGAATAACTCATGAGATAATGTAATTTATTTCTTTCAGATGCTGACCAATCTTCCAGTTCTTGTGGTCACCACCTAACAGTTTGTCTAAAATCATTTACACATTTGGAAGTCAGTCACACAAACTCCCTCAGATAAACAGGTATTATAACAATACACCCTCCTCTAGTACAGTATGATTCAATAGTAAGTCCTTAGCACTGTTTTCTTCCAGTCTGCTCAAACAACAGCCTCTGTGTTTGGTGTTGTTGGCGTCTCCATCAAAACACCCTCTTCCTCCTTTCTTTTCTCTGATATGCCCCAACATTGCCCACTTCTACAATTCTGGCTCAGAATTCTTCTACTGTAGAATCCTAAAAATGCGTGTTGTCCAGACGGTCTTTAGAGGTGTAATTTACTTTCTTGATGTGTCTGTGGCTTTGCCTCACTATCTGTTAATTGTCCATTTCCATATTATATGATCTTTGGTTTCCTGGTTGCACCACTGTGGCTTCATTCCAGAAGTTGTCCTGTTTTGTTAATGGTTGTCTATGTACTGTGTCGCCCAGCTCCAGACCCAGTAGATCTCTTGCAGATATGCTGTAATGACAGAGTTGTTTTTTCTGTAGGTTTCTCTATAATTCACCATGTGAAGCACCTGAATACCCTGGCTCTAACAGCCTTCCACTTATTGGCAAGAGCATCTTTGTTTCCTGGCTCATCGTCTTTGGGTTGAACTAGAACTTAGGCTTTTTGAGGGAGTATTCCTGTGATCTAGTAATGCGATGTACGGATTAGCCTCTACAGCTTTTGCTTTTTTCCACAATTTCTTAGCAATATTTGATGCTGATTCCATGATGTGGTTGCTTCCCGGATACCCTGGTGACAATGTTGTGATCAAACTTCCAGTCCTGACTGAACTTCCAAAACTCTCCTGAAAAACTGTGATCCATTAACTGAACATACATTATCCAGTATCCTCTACCATACAAAGGGCACTTTTATCTTCCATCTGACTGTTCTGCATCCTGTATCTGGTAAATAGACTCTCTCCCAGAAACTGGAAAAATAGTCTACAAGCATCATTTGTCTTCAAAGGTATACAAATCCACTCCTTTGCCCATGGTCATTCTGTAACTTCACGTTGCAATAGGGTCTCTTTCAGCTGACAGTCTTCCTGGGCTCTGCATACATCACACTTCTTCATGAACATTAATAATTTCTCATTCATTCTTGGTCACTGGATAAGTCTCTCCAGCTCATCTTAAGCAACCATCAATTCCCAGATGTTACAAATGAACTCAGAGCAGTTAGTCTAGCAGCTTTTAGAAATAAGATTCTGCACATTCTTCCCAAAACATAATGCCATTCTGTACACATGATCTCATCTCTCATTTAAAAGTACGGTATTATCTCTTCAGAGGCTTGGTCTTTTAATTGCTGGACATCCTTGAAAGATCAGGAGTTTCAATGTCAGAAGCATTCTTTCTTATTCTCTATGGGTATGTCTACACTAGCACCTTAGTTCGATCTAGGGAGGCTAATGAGGGCAACCAAAATTGCAAACGAAGCGCGGGATTTAAATATCCCACACTTCATTAGCATGTTCCC
The DNA here is from genome assembly GCA_030068395.1 of Apalone spinifera. NCBI lineage: Eukaryota > Metazoa > Chordata > Testudines > Trionychidae > Apalone > Apalone spinifera. Next base: position 175,638,451 of record CM057847.1, read on the forward strand.
GGGCGGTCGCCATTTTCGAAATTGACTAGCCCGAAAGAACTGCCCGCGTCTACACGCGGCAGAGAATGGCGATTCCGAAATAAACCCCTTACTTAGAATTAACAGTAAACCTCATGGAATCCCCACTTCATTGACTATGTCGAGTAAACTACTTTACATGGCTCCATCGATGGAGCCATGTAGTCTAGACGCACCTTACGGGACTGTTCCCAGGAGTCTTTGGATTCCTTTAACATTACTCAGTGTTGGCATTTTTCTAGTGGCCTTTATTTTCTCTAGGTTTACTTGCAGGCATTTGAAGGTAAACAAATGTTCAATGTATGGCACTTAGTTACTCTCTTGTCCAATTTAATTTAATATTATTTTCTCTGCATCTGTAAAAAAATATGTAGTAATATGTAATCGTGATCTTGGTGAACCTGTTCCAGGTCATCATCTTCTCCTGCTATCAACACGTCATCTTCTATTGTCCAGATTCCAATCAGACCCTCCAATACTTGAGCCAGACTGCTCTGGAATACCTCCAGGACTGGACTGATTCCCATTGGGATCCTTAACCATCAGCAGGGCTCAACAAACTATAGAACCTACTCGCCCGTGGTGAGTAGATTTCAGCCACGCGCCCCGTTTACCAGCGGTGCATGCATGCTCAATGAGGCTCTTGCGCATGCGCAGTGCAGGGCTGGCGAGAGGCTTTCGCAGCCGTTTGTCAAACCCTGACCATCAGTATCTCCCAAATGAAGTTACAAAGGTTAACAAGTAACTGGAGTTTTCACACAATTTTATATCATATTCTATTTAAAAAGTCTCTTTTGACCGAGCTGGTAATATGTTCTCAATTCTAGGCAGAGGGGAAAGGCTCCATTTCAAAGCTTTGGGTAAGGTCTTTGGGTCTAAGGTCTTTCTGAGAAGCTTTCTTACCAATACAAGACTACTTATCCAACTCTTCTCTACAGGCTGAGCAATTCCACAGTTCTGTAGGCTCTGCAGTTTGTCTTTCAATAACTGTAAGAATGCAAAGTGGACTTTCTAACAATTTAACTGGATTCCCACTGGTGTCAATATTATAAATGCCATCTAGCCATCCATTTCCTTGAAACACATCTAGATTCTCTTTCTATATCGTCTCCTGGTTGCAGGTAATATAATCCAAAGTATCTTTAGTCATCTTGCTCTCATGTCCTGAAGTACTTGTATCTGGTTCATGGTTTAGCCAGCTGTGCTGTCCAGATGTGTCACTGCTGCCTCGTCATCTATGACCACAAAGTCCAGTCTATATTTTTTGTTCCTTAGATTTCCTAATTTAATTTTACATTTCCCCAATGGCTTTTAATGTGATCTGGTTGTATATTGTTAACAGCTGGTTAGTCTCTTCCAACCATATGTCTGGGTTCACCAGGCTGTGGCACAAGTTGTAACATTATCCTGATCAAGCTAATGGAAATTGTATCACTTTCTTCCCATATAACATGGCTGCATACAGCTGTTTCTGGTGCTTAACGGGGTTTTCTTGCACTGTGTTTACCATCTGTTTGGTCACTCATACAATGTCCTCAAACCCACTGTTGCTCTCTTTAGTTATTGTGTGTAACCTGTAATAGTTTTTCTTCTCTCTGAAGGAAAAAAAAGCCCACTTGGCTGCAAAATGATTAAATGTTGTCAAAGATATGGAATGTTTTCCCACAAGCTGAACACTTCTCTTTCTGTCTTTTATGTTTTCTCCCACAGTACTGGCATGTGTCTGTAGCGTTGTCATCTACTGATGTTGTATCTGGTTTTGATTTCTGTTGCTTATGCACTACATGGACAGTTTCTGCTGACGGCACTTCCAAGAGTCTAATCCTCTCTTTGAACAGCTCTGCAGCCCTGCATAGCTCCAAGCTTTTCCCCAAAGTTAGATCAGCTTCCCTCTGCAACTGCTCTCATTCATGAGAGACTCATCTTTGGTCACTCTATCCAGTCTCTTATCAGTGACTCTTTCATATTTCCAAAACTGCATCTGGCATATCACAATTGGTGCTTTGCTCATCTATAGTCTCTCCAGCTGCTTGAGCCCAAGTCAAATAATGATATCTTTCCACTGGTTCATCTTGCTTGGGGTTAAACAGAATACCCAAACAGCCCATTATCAATTCCAAGGTGTGTTGAACTTGGAAAATGTTCAGAGTCTCACTTAGCTCTCTCCTTTTTTCTTCTATCAGGTAACAGAACAATTTGATTTTCACAGAATCTTTTTTCTCTTCCAGCAACATGAAGTTCCTCAGTTCAGCTCTCCCATGCCTGAGCTAAATTCTTCCCTAGTAGGCTTAATGTCCCTGGAGGCCCCTCCATTTTCTGTTCTCCGCCATGTCTTATAAAGCAAGCTGTGTACACACAGACAGATCCTGTTCTCAGCAGGGAAGCTCTGAATGGTCTGCCCACTGTCTAGGACTAAATAACTATTGCCACCACGTTGGAGGCTTCGTTGCAGCTGGATCATCTGCGGTATAAGATCTCACTCTGACATAAGCCTACTAGCAGCCTTCACTTCACTTCACTTCAGCCTACTGGCTTCTCAGGCAATTCCCAAGGAGGGGTCACCTTCACCTGTGTGACTGCTAGCATGATGGACTTGCTCCTACACTGCCTGATTCTCAGCAATCATCTGTGCTATCCCTGCTGTACAGCTTGGTTATCCCTCGGGAGGGGCTTAATGGCTCCTGCGGGGCCAGCACTCCTAGAGACAAGGAGCTGGACCTACTCAGGGAGGCTGATTTTCCAAGGAAACTGCTGTGGACGGGGATGTAAGCAGTCAGTCCTAGTGATCAAAGCAGCGGTGGTCAGATGTAGTCACCAGAGCCGGAGTCAGACCCCAGAGCCAGCGATGGGGCCAGTGATGGAGCCAGTGATCAGACCAAAGGTTGGAGCTGGAGATAATAGCCAACGAAAGGGGAGGGACATAGAAGCAAACATCTGGAACAAGACAGGGAGGCAGGAACCAGGCAGAGATCAGGAATCAGGTGAGAGGCCAAGGTCTCATGTTTCACTCAGACAGGGATTCACCTAGTTGCTCCAAAAAGCTTCCTGTGCCTCCTACTGTGTTAAACAATGAGCATGAACCAACTAGAGAGGTTGGGCATCTCCTCCAAATAGGAGATGTGTGGGCAGTGCTTCTGGTGAATTGGGGTCCACACACCCACATTCTCTGCTGGTACCTGGGAGGTGCTGAGCTGAGGCTGCAGTCCAAGGACTTATTGGGGACCCATCAATGCAGATTCAAGACCCAGGATCCCTTACCAAGAAGTACCTTAGACCAAGCTCACGTACAAAAGTGCATGATTCCACCCACTGAATATTTTTCCAGTCATGGCATGTTTCATTTCATTTTAAATATTATTCTGACATAGAAGATCCTTTCCACTGAAAACATCTCTGTCTACTTTTCCAGTATCGAAGTAGATTACAAGCAGTGTTGGACCTAACCATCAGAGTTTAGGAATAGAATTTGGAGCTTTTCTGATGAAGGGCTTTGTGTTGGGCCAATAGTAGTTACAAATACTGTAAGACAGACAATTCCAAAACCTAAAGAAGTTCAAAGGGCAGCTGCAGACCTAGCCCATAGCTGCTAAAACAGCCCCAGGTTAGAGTTTACTCTAATATTTCCTATCCTTGGGTGTGTTGAATTTTCTTTTGGGCGGGTTGAAATTTCTTATATACACTCCCAATATTGAGGTAGTGTGTGTGTGGGGGGGATGGGCACCCCCCCAATATAAACAAAACACACACATAATTGTAAGCAGTCCCTATGTGTGGAAGAAAATATATTAAAACAAGGGATATTTAACAAGGAGCAATGCATACAATATCTAACATGAAATCAAATACAAAAGAAAATTAACACGCCCCTTGGAGAATACATGTAACAACCTTTCTAGCAGCTCAAGCTAGTACTTGCGATTTCTGACTCATAAGAGCCAGAACTCTACCAAATAGCAGAGATCTTAATGCAATACAATACACCATGTATTAATTAGTACAACAGATTTTTAAAAAGTCATTAAGTTCAGTGTTTTTTATATCTGCAACACTCCAAAAACATTGTTAAAAGAATCTTTTTCTTTCTTATCTTAAGCCATTAACACCTATGCAAACTTTGTTTGAAATGCAATCTTGCAAACGTCCTTGCACAAGCATACTTCCCTTGCAGCCTGCTCCCCCCGACAGCCCCAACCCAGTCAGACAGAGGACTGCAGCGAGTCAGACACCCCAAACAAGCTGCCCCCTGCCTCCACCTCACTGCACAGGCACCAGCATCCACCCTCCCTGTCTTCCCCCCCACATACCCTATGCAGTCAGCCCCTTATCTCCACCTTCCGAAGAGGCTTGAGAGTGCTGAGTTTCTGCCGCTCTCTTTTCCTGCAGAAGGACACTCTAAACTCCCCTACACAGAGACTCATCAGCCAATTACTTACTTATTCACTCCCCATCCTCCCAGCCACTAATTGTCTCCTTCTCTCCCTTTTTACCAGCTCTGGGAGCTCCTCAGTTTAAGCAGGCAGCTAACTCTGTTTAGCTGCTTGCTCTATGAGATGCCCCTCCCCCTGCCAGTCAGCTGAGCTCTCTACCTGTGTGGGAGCTTTGAACTTCTGAGCAGATCTTGAAAAACTGCTGCGTGAGCACACAGGCGTGCAGGTTAGAGGGAACCTTGCCCCAGGCCAAATGTGCAGATTGCTCATTGCACCACTACATACAGAACAGACTGCAGAGCATAAAGTTAACAAATGCTGTATGGACAAGATAGAGATTAGTAAGAGAGATGGGTGAGGGTCATCAAGGCCAGCTTCTGTCTACAAATAATTGTTCCCCAGAGGCAAATTTTGTCGCCATCTATTCCACAGCTTAGATCTCAGAGTCCACATTTTTTCCACTTTTAGTTTCTTTTATAGATCAGCAGGTCATTGTCTCCATCTAGTGTGACCTCCTTTGCTGCATGGGCCAGAGAACCCCACTTGAAAAAGAGCAGAACTTGAACTCCTTGATGCTACTGAAATGCAATGGCTACATCATTTTACCTCAAACTACCAGCTAAGTCTGACAAGGTCTCCCTATTTATATTCCCTTTTGGGGCCATCCTAAATCATTCACTCGCCTCTCTGTTTTAAACCCTTCAAAGAAAACAAACAAATTCTGTGTTCCTCCCCGATTACCACTCAGCCAAACTATACCTATTTCCCTCTTTTAATCTAACCCCAATATAAACTCTTTCCACTTTTTTTTTTTTTTTTTTTTTTGCTTTTCTCTGAGCATCCTCCTATTTCTCCAGTAGAGTTTTGGGGACAAAATGCCCAGAATTTGAAGGCAAAAATCCCAAGTGCAGTTTGCACCAAAACCTTAGATAGACGGTTGTTTCCATTATATGTTATGAGGTAACCCATATACCTTCTGGGTGTGATGCAGTGTCCCAAATAGTGGCACTTAGACCACTTACAGAGAAAGAGAATGAGTCTGCTCTACAGCTTTAGCTGCGAGCCAGCTGGCTTTTAGCTCAAGCAGTAGAGGCTCATGAATAAGTTCCGGAGGTCCCAGGTTTGGTTCTGCCTGCTGCTGTTATGCTGGGGGAAACTGGGTGAGGGGTTGAGTATGCAGGCTGCCCCAAGGACAGAGGACTACCCCGCCCTTTCTCACCATAGTAGATTGGAGCCAGGTGCAAGCACCTGTGTGTGGCTGCTGCAGCGGGCACAGCCTGGGTAGGGGTGAATGTCCCCTGGCTGAAGGACACAAAAGCAAACTCTCTGAAACATAGAATAGATAGCTGTCCCTTTCTTCGCCCCTGATGCCTGCTGGCCCAATGTGGTTATAGCTGTCCTGATCCCCATCTCTGGACACTTACTGCCCCCAACTGTCCCAGACCCCTCCCTTTCCATTTTATGAGAAAATTGAATTCCAGGCACATCCCATTGTCCTGGCACAAACAAACCCTGACCCTGCTTTAAGTTATGATAGGAAGAAGCAGCATACCACACTTGGAAGTCCTAGCTCTTACTGTTTAGGAGTTCTTGAATAAACAGAGTCACAGACAGACAGATACACATTTCTAATATATATATATCTAGAGAGAGAGAGAGAGAGAGAGAGAGAGAGATTTATGTGCCTAACCCAGCTTTGCACGTATCTACTTGCCTCTACACTAGAGTTTGAGTTTGTTTTGCTCAACCAAAAAAAATACAGTTTTTTCCTTTTTGTATGTATAGCAGATACATACACTGGTAGGTGAGAAAGACAGGGAGAAGTTAGCCATCTCAACAGCATATTTAGTAGGATGGGAGAGAAATATTTTAATTCAACAAGAGCCATGAACAATAAACAAAGGAAAGTCTTATTTGTCTGTTTAGGGGGGAGTGCAGCCTACCCAGCTTAGTTCCCCAAATTAAACAACCCAGAAACTTTTTGCTACCATCAATCAGCAATCGCTTGCTGACATCTAGTGTCCTTTTGAAGTATTGTCTGGACAAGTACATTCCACCTCATCCATGGGCCAAAGCACAATCAATTCAGAAACACGGTTTTTCATGGTTTCATAGACTCAGTCATTTTTACTGTATTTTACTCTATTGCTTTTCCTTGAATAACCAGTTTTCCCTTTCCCTCATCCCAAGTGTAGAGTCTTTTAACATAAGGTGTGTCAGTTCCCAGGACAGAGCTTAAAAAACAGCTCCTAAGACGGGTCTCAAATCCAGTTTAAAAAGCTGGAGTAGCTCAGTTCACCCCCACCCAGACACAAACACAAACACACGCCACTTTGTTTTGTTTCCTGAGATTGCTTGTTTTCTGACATACCCAGAGGACAAGGCCAAATGACTAGAGGAAAATCCAAAAGTTGGCTGTCTCACATACTCTCATAACACCACCTCATGGGTTGGGAGGCACTTACAGGCCATGGCCTCTGAACCACAGGGAGGTATGTAGGAAATGCTACACATCTTAGCCCTGATCTACACTAGGGAGTTATTTCAAAATAACCACCCTTATTTCTAAATAACAAGCGGAACGTCCACATTACAAACCCCGTTATTTCAAAACAACAGGCTGGTTATTTTGAAACCTGTGCTCCTGCTTTCCTTGGGGAATAACGCTTATTTCGAAATAGGTATTTTAAAATAGCGGTAGCGTGGACACTCCTCTGCTGATATTTCAAAATAACGACTCCCCAGAGTAATTCAAAGTAATTACTCCCCAGTGCTTCCTGGGGTTCTAAGTTGAGGTAGCGCGTCCACAATAAGGGAGACTGCCTCAGGCTAACTTCGAGGCATCCCTGTAGTGGGGACACGCTATTTCAATGTTGCTATTTCGGAAGTTGTTAAATTGATTTGGGTTACTGTGAAATCAATTCTTAGTATAGACATCCCTTTGTGTGCTCACCTAGCCCCTCCAAGCTACTCATTGGGCTACCCTTAGAGTCTCCATTGTAAGCCTTTTGGGGCAAGGAATGTTTCTTTGCTGCTCACCCCAGTGGGGCCCTGGCCTGTAGATGCTACTGCAATGCCAATAACACCCTGCTTGCACGCATGCCATAGCCTCCTCCCACCCCATTCCGTACCTCCTGCCATTGAGAAAGGAGAGGTGCAGAGAAGATACAAGTGCTTCCGCTGGAGTCTTCCCATGGGAATAATGCTGCAGAGACAGGCTGTCTCCAGCTCTGTACCATCTCTTATCACATCTCCCACAACACAGTGACCGTGTGGCCTTTCCACCCAGGGGCCCAGCAAGACCCTGATCCAAGCCCACTGACATCGGCAGAAAGACTCCCTGTTGAGGTCAGTGGGATTTTGGATGAAGGTCAGGATGCAGCGGCTAGTGCCATGTTGGCCCCTTTCCCTTCTCCATGGCAGCTTGTGGGTCATCAGAGGTGCCTCTGCCTCTCTTCATTCACACTGGGATTTGTTGCAGTGGGAATCCAGGACATATGGTTTGATATAGGGATGGATTTTATCCAGCCCGACATTTCAACTGACCGTCCAAGCGTGGGGCAAGGCAGCTCACATCAGTCGTTGTCATGTCACCCAGCACTTCACAGGGAGCGCTACAGATGGTCACAAAGGTGTTTCCTGGAGCAAACCCAGTGCCATGCACATGCATTGCCCCTCCACTCAGGCCACCTAGGAAGAGAAGAGTAAAAGGAATTTAACTTTCGGTTCCTCCATGTATGTTAGGGGATGAAATACACACCCAACAGGGAGCTGAGAGTAAATTGGTCCATAGTTTAATGCATCAGACCATGAAGATAGCAAGGCATTCTCGGTAGGCTACATCACCCATAGGGATCAAGCTAAAGAAATTTAAATGGAGCTTTGTGACTAGTTGTTAATGAAGAGTTGCCTGTCTAAAGCTGGGATGGGTGAACGGTTTTCCCAGTCTGAGAGAAATTTTCAAGTTTCAGAAAAAATTTCACGTCTCAAATCAGGATGAATCATCAACATCTCAAAGTATGGATTTGGGTTGGGAGGGCGGTTGTTTGTTTTTTTGCAAATCTATAATCCTAAAGTTTTTTAATTGGGCCAAAGTGCTTCATTTTTACTTTTATCTTTTAAAAATAATTACTCTTTTTTGTATAAATTAACTAGAATTTCAAAATGAATCATATAAAGATATCAGGATAGGATATTCTGGCAAATTACACATTTTTTTTGTCAAACTGGGAGATTTGTCAAAAACAATTCATTCCCACGAATAGGTTTTGGTTTTGATGAACTGGCATTTTCTGACAACAAGGGTATGTCTAGACTGCATCCCTCTGTCGGCAAAGGGATGCAGATTAGACAGGTCGACATTGCAAATGAGG
>CM057847.1:175675465-175687470 GCA_030068395.1 Apalone spinifera
AGCTGCCTAACTCTTATACTCAAGTGGGTGCTAATGTGATGGCCACCATCTTGGCTAACACACGCAGAATTAAACCAGGGACCTCCGGAGCTATAAGCATGAGCTATAGCTAGACGAGCTATGATGCAACAGCCTTGTTGTGGATCAGCACCGAGGACCCATTATTCACACTTACCAGTGGTTAGCCAAGGACAGCGCCTCCTCGTGTTCAAATTGTTTTAAACAATATTAGAAATTAGATTTACCTGGCAATGCTTGGGCCTTTCAGGGCAGGGGGCTAGTGGGTACAGGAGTCAGGGCAGGAAGGGAGTGGCTCAGGGTAGAAGTGCAAGAATCAGGGCAGGGGGTGGGGGCGAGGCTGGCCTGGGGCAGCAGAAGCCATGCTGCCCAACTGATGGCTGATGCCCCGGGCCAGCCCAGGAGGGGGCAGGATCTGTGCTGTCCAGCCAGCAGATGCTCCGCAGCTCTGCAAGGCTGTCAGGGGCACACTTGCTTGCTTGCTTGCCACCCCCTATGGACATTTGGGAGTACAACGGTGCGCAGTGCTTAAATCACTATTCATTGTGCAACTGTCCCTGCTATCACAGCCCTCCCTTCCCATTTGATGAGAGACAAATCGCATCCCCTGCACATCCCATTCTCCTGGCACCAGCAACCCCAGGCCTTGCTTAGTTTAAGTTATGTTAAGAAGAAGCTGCCTACCTAATTCAGTGGTTCTAAAGGGAATAAGAGATCTTGCGCAAAAGGCTTTCTTTTCCGCAAGAGCCCTGTCTAGACAGCCGCTTTTTTCTGTCAAAACTCTTAGACGGAAAAAAGCGGCAGCCACGTTCATGCAAATGGAGCGGGGAAAATGCAAATCCCCGCTCCATTTGCAATTCCGACTGGCTTCCTTTGCATGACTTTTCCGGCAAAGGGGGCCAGTCTAGACGCAGCCTACATGTATTTACATATTGGATACCTTTCAAGAGTGGTTTCATTCAAACTCCACCGGCAAGTAAGATTCTTCTGCATTGTATTCAGAAAGGTGTTGACATAGGATACCGAAACATAAAGGGTATTGCTCATGTTACCTTTATATGCAAAGCACACCTGAGAAAGGGGAAGGAAAACAATACATTATTGCTGAAGGTTATATTATGGTTCAAATCCAGACCACATTGTCATGGACTGGCTGTTATTACCCATTGATCTGTTTGTCTTATGTGAAAAGAGTTGCTGCTCCTAATCCAATTTCTCATGTACAGAAGTTTATGTTGTAATGCCCACCATCTTACTGATAGTAATTGGCACTGCTGTTAGCATCAAAAAGACAACTAAAATGGGCATTGAGAATGATATGTCACTCTCTGCCCCACAAAGGGAGTAATAAAAATAATACACACGCCCAGCTCTTATCTAACACTGTACTAAGGCAATCAACATTGTTCTGTCCATTTTACAGATGGTAAAACTGAGGCACAGAGAAGTGTCTTGCCCAAAGTTATCCAGCAGGCTAGTGACAGAGGTAGAAATAGAACACTGGTCTTCTGAGTCTCAGGCTAAGGCACTATGAAGGATACATCTATACCATGGGCTAAAGTCGAGTTAAGATAGGCAACTTCAGCTATGTTAATTGCATAGCTGAAGTCGAAGTAGTTCAACTCAGCTTTAGGCACTGTCTACACAGCAAGAAGTTGAAAGAAGAATGCTCTTCCTTCGACTTCCATTACTCCTTGTGAAATGAGGGTTACAAAAAAGTCGGAATAAAAAACCCATTATTTCAAAATAATTTCAAAATAACAGGTTTGCTGTGTAGACGCACACTCTTATTTCAAAATAAGCGTGCAGTGCCAACATAGCCCTAGTGGGCCAGAGAGCCGAGTATCATACTAGACTGGGAATTAAATTACCTGAATTCTATTCCCAACTCTATCGCTGCCTGCTTACATGATTTTGTACACATCACTCAACCTCTTTGTGACCTAAACTGTATACTGAGGATGATGCTTACCTAGCTTTATGACATACTAGGAGTAGTATCGATGCAAATCTCTACGAGTATTAAACAGGGATACAGCACATTAATGAAGTAACTTGGACTGGCATGGACCATGGCACGTTCTCTGGTTATTTCCAGAACAATCAGTTTCCAGGGCTGACAATCTATCACCTTTAATAAGTAATAGAATTACTTTATGGATGAATAAGGTTTGTTTTGTCATGGCCCAGGAAGACACAATCTTGCATGGGTTTGGGGAAAACGGCAGAAAGCCTCAAATTCCTAATGTGTGTCCATCTCTTATTATGTTATTTGGTTCTGTGCCTTCCTCCATGTTTTGCCCTACTCAGAGAGGTTACTTACATGTGTGTACTCAGTGAGGTCATATCTTGGTAAGGTTGAAAGAGACATTTTTACGAGATGTTTTGGCTGGTAAACACTGAACCTTCCACAAAAGGGTTCTGTCCAGCTGGCAACATGTCCCTCAATGGCAGAGACTTCCCGGCCTACCAGTGGTAAAAATGAAAGAGATTAGAAGCTTGGAAAAAGATTCAAAAAGACATGCAGGAGCTGGATGCTTGAAGGCCAGTGAATGCAATTTTGTGCCTAAATTGTGAATACTTGTGTACCCAATGATGTACCCATCAGATTGGTGCACACACTGTAGATCAGGGCTTCCCAACCCATGGATCAGGACCCAAATATGGGTCGCCATTACATTTCAAAAGGGTCACCAGGTGTCTCCCCAGTTGGCTCTTAAGGAGCCATTCACACATTTTTTGAATTGCCCTGGGTCACCAAGTCTTCCTGAATTGTCAAAATGGGTCCCCATCTGGAAAAGGTTGGGAACCGCTGCTGTAGATACATGAGAAGAAAACCTACCATGAGGCACTGAACCAGGGATTGTAACAGCTGAAAGCAGTGTTCTCTAAGCTGGGTGCTTGTGAGGCCACTCAAGAGAGATTCTAATGCTGCCCAGCTGGTTAGCAGAGGGCCCACAGCTAGATTTGTGTTTTCCCTTGTGGTGCACATTCAGACACACCTTGGTACACATAAAATTTATTCCACACAAGGCTGGAAAAGATTGGAGGAAACATTGGCTGAAAGCATGATGCCTCTGCAGCTTGATCTAAAGAGTCAAGCATTGTAGGTGAGGCCAGCACCAGATGCACCTCCTCAGTGGATTAGACACAGAGAGCCACATGTCTCTCTCTCTCTCACACACACACACACACACCCCTCAACAAGTGCAAATCAAGCTCATCAAGATAATTGGAGCTCTATACTGATCCCAATTGTTAGCTCAACTGAGAAGAGCGAGTGAAAGTTAATAGCATATCATAACACCCTACAGTATTGATGGGAAATGGTGCAGAAAGGAGACAGATTGAAAAAGTCTATACAAGAATGCCTAGTGATATAACAAAAGGACTTTTTTAAGATTATCCCTGGTAAACAAGAGAAGCATGGGACAGGAACTCATTGGACCAAAATTGGTGTTTTGGAATTTAGGCCTACTTAATGAACAAATACTGAGGTGATTGGTTATTTTGCCTACCACTCGCGTTTTGGGGGCCCAAAAAAGATTTTTGGGAGAAAACTGATGGATGGGAAGGCTGAGTGACTGAAAGACAAGAGCAGAGATAGGAGCAAACTTCACCATCATGGCTGTCCCCCTAATCTCTTGGGACCCCAGCATGTCACCACTGTGCCTTGTTCGTCCTAATCCTGAGAAATTTTCTCACTGTGCTAGGCCAGAGATAAGGACCCATATGACACCACCACGTCCACCAACTTGGACTAAATTGTCTTCACCCCTTGTGACCTTTTCCATCCCCATCTTATTTCTTCTCCTTCCTTCTCTCTCTTTTTTGCCTTCTATTTAATAATAGCGTTGCTTAGCCAGTCAAAACTGAGAGTCTGTCCCAGTCTACACTACGACTTCATTTAACCCCAGGCCCCACCCAAAGGTAGAATATATAAGCAGAGTGTCCACAGAATTAGAAAGCTGTACTCCTGCTTTCCAGCAGGAGTACTGCTAATCCCAAAATAGTTATTTTGAAATAGCTGTAGTGTGGGTGCTCCTGTGCCTCTGTTTTGAAATAGCTACTCCCCAGAGTAACTGGAACTAATTACTCCCCTGTGCTTCTTGGGGCTCTAAGTCCGAGGTAGTGCATCCACATTAACAAAGCCTGCCTTGGACTAATTTTGATGCTTCCCAGCAGTGTGGACATGCTAGTTCGATTTTGTTTAAATCGGGATTTATTTAGTTGAATTTAGTAATTCTGAAATACTTTCCTAGTGTAGACATGGCCTCTGTGAGCAGAGAGGCAGAGGTGTAGCAAGGATGTTATGTGCCCATGGGCAAAGGCAAAATTTGCACCCTCCCCACCGCCACACGGTGGAGCCCCAAACCTGGTGCCCAGCTGAGCCCTACCCTGGGGGGGGGGGGTACCACATCTTCTCCCACCCCTTCCAGTTTGGGGGCAGGCCCCGATACACACACACCCACTGGCAGAGATGGAGGAGGGTTGGGCTGGGGGCAGAGAGGCGGGGAGGAGGCTCCAGGTACCGGCTGTGGGCAGAGGAGGAGCAGGCGAGCTGAGGGATGACAGGGGAATCAGAAGGGGACTAAATTGGCACCCCCTAGTGTGGCACCCAGGGGCAACTACCTCTCCCACCCACCCCCCTCACTATGCCACTGCAGAGAGGCAGTTAAAAACAATGCCCTAAGCAGCCTTATGCTGGGATAAGTTTGCCATGTCTCAGAGTAGCTCGTAAAACCATGTGATTTGTCTGTGTTTCTCCAGCAGCGAGGTTGCAAGCAAGAGTCAATAGCAGAGACAGAAGCAGTGTTTTCTATCTTTGCTGTTCTTTTCCTTCCCTGTTTGTGTGTGTATGGCTTGAATTGTCTTCCAGGAAACAGGATTGGACTAGAACAGTAGCTCCAGCCCATTTCAACTGATTTCTTCTTTTTTTCCCCCAAAAGCACAGTTATTACCCTCTGCAATACCACCCAAAAGACTCAAAACAGGGAATTTTTTTAAAGCCTTTCTCCAGCTGACAGAAAAGGAAAGAAGGGAAGTTGTTAAAATGAAAGTCAACTTAATACTTCACATTTCAAATGCTTTAACTGTTCTATTCTTTGCAGTATCTTTAATAAAGGGTTAAACCAATGTATGGTGTGTTTGTCTCAAACCTTGTTTAAAACTATTCCATACTGGACAGTAGCAGAGTCACGTTTAACAACTTAACTGTTTAGGCCTATTTTGTCCATCTAAATTAATATGAAAGGTATCTGATAGCCTTGTAGACTAAGGTCAGAACAGACCATCATGATCACAGAATCACAGCAGAATAGAGGAGGAAGAGACCTCAGGAGGTCACCTAGGAAAGAATTATCTGTAGTAACTCACAGCCCTCCCCATCTAGTCTCCCAATTATATTAGACACATATCTGTGCACAGACCTACCTTTGAAAATATGGTACCAGAGAACTTCACACAGCTGTAGAACCTACATAACATAGCACTTTATGTCCCTAATGTAAACTATCCCTCTACACCCTGAAATTGCAAACATATAATTTGCTTTGATATTGGAAGTGGCTTGTTTGTGTAATAAAACAGACTGGGAGAGGGAGGAAGAATCAGCAATTAACATATTAGCAATACTGGTTTTAATATCAGTTCAACAATTCATTCCTGTCTAAACTCCCTCACTTTAAATAACACACACTATTGATAAACCAGGAGGAAAATAAATGTGTAAAACCATTAAGAGCATAACAGCCCCCACTACCACTCACACAATGGTCTTCTTTGGTACATGAAGAGAAACACACTGCTACAGTATGTGTGTCTGAATTTTTTAAAAATGCATTACCTTCCTCAAAGCCATTCCGGAGAAGGAATTTAGCAGATAACGGCTTCATTTCACATTTCACTGAAAGAAGCTCCTCTATCACTGTTTGGACCTATACAAATAATATTCACAACATGATCATTGTCAGTTAACTGTGCAGCAGAGAGAGTGGAAATGCTCATAAAGTGGTCACCGTATTTAGTTAAATTAGCTAGTGATGGAAAGAGTGTTGATCTAATAGAATCATAGAGCTGGAAGAGACCTCAGGAAGTCATCAAGTCCAGCCCCCTGCCCAAGGCAGGACCAATCCCAACTAAATCAACCCAGCCAGGGCTTTGTCAAGCCGAGACTTAGGTAGCCAGGAAGCAGAGGAGAAAGATCCATCTTCTTTCATATAGCATGGGGTGGCATGGATAAAAAGCTAACACTTCCCATTTTACCAGCTAGCCCTAGAGATGGAGGGAATGAAACCAGATTCCGTATGAATAGGCCTGGAAGAACCAGCTTAGATATTTAAGAACCATCCACTTTTGACCAACACTGAAACAAAGCTGGGTGTTTAAAAGACTTCTCAAAACTTTCGAATTCCCATTACACTGTACTCTCCACAAATTGTTCCACTTTCACGTTTCTGCTGGGATCAGAAACAGAGGTGATGGATGCCATGAAGAAGGCAATTCTCAAGGGGTTCCTTGGCTGCCCAGAAGCAAGCAGGAGGAAAAATACCCTAGGAAAGCCAAGTTCTCAAGAGATGTGCAGCCCAACCAGGGGGATACATATATATGATCAGAGTCATCCTGTCCATAGGACGAATCAGGGTGGCCACCCCAGACCCCCTGCTTTTGGGGGGCCCGCAGTGGTCACCCCAACTGTCCTACGGATGGGAGAGACCTGAGGGATTGTGGGGACCTGGTACACAGTGGCAGGGGTTGCCCCCCCCCCACTTACCACATGGGTGGCAGGAGCCAGAGTGGCCCAGCAGCCTGGTCACTCTGCCTCATCACCCAGTGGCAGCAGGAAGCAAAGTGTCCCACCCCAGGCTGCTCTACTTCCTGCCGCCCATGGAGAAATGAGGTGCAGCAGGTTGGGAGGGCAGTGCAGGCAGGTAAAGCAGGCTACCCGAGTCCTCCAGCTCCCACCATTTTGCATAGTGAGTGGGAGGGAGGTGAACCTGGTTGCTGCTGCACCAGCGTGCCCCCTCCCCCCCAAAATCTCCAGGCCATGTTGCTCGGGGAAGGAGGTGAGGGGGTGGGAGCAGAGCATGGGTGAGGTTTGGGAAAGAGGTGGAGCAGGGAAGGGCAAGGTCTGTGGCAGTGGGTTTGCCCTGGGTCCTGTGTCCCTCTCGGGACTGCCCTGAATATGATTCATATCATAACAAGAAACAGTGTCTGGAAGTGAAGACAAACAAATTCAAGTAAAAATAACGGCAGATTTTAAAAAAAAATCAGTGAGGGTGGGTGGTTAACTACTAGAGCAAGCTATCAAGACACACTGCCCAGAGACATAGTGGATTCCCCATCTCTCGGTGGCTTCAAATTAGAGCTGTACAGCCAGAAGTGTGCAATTAATACATTTTTAAAAATAATGCTTTAATTTTGCTTTCAGTTAATCGCAAGCATTAACTGCAATCCATGGGCAGCCTATCCAACCCCCATGTCCCATATGGAAGGCATGTGTCAGTCAAACGCAAGTAATTGATCTCAATACAGAAGTAACAGGATGAAAGCCTCCAGCCTGTGTTACACAGCTCAGACCACAGGTGCTGGAACGAAGGGTATTGGGGATTCTCTCTCTTCCTCCAGCTTGAAGTGGTTTTCATTATGTACAGGGTTTACAATTTGGTTCAGTGCCTCTCAGCACCCCCACTATTGAGATTAACCCAAGGGTGCTGGAACATACTGCATATAATAGTCCCTCCTGGCCTATTGATCAAAGCAAATGTCCAAACTCTGAGGTTCACTCATCACTTTTTCTGAATGATTACTAGTTACAGTGAGGACTAGACTGTATCCAAGCAACAGGCATTATCTCAGGAAGCTCACTGGCCTGGGTGGTGCAGGAGGCTGGTGGTCCCTTCCAACCTTAGAATCGATCAATGTTTTTTGCAGTGTTGTTGGAGTCCTGCTGGTCCCCGGACATGAGAGAGACAAGGCGGGTGAGGGATAATGTCTTTTACTGAACCCAATGTCTGCTGGTGGAATAGAGACGCTTCCAAGCCTCCCAGGAAGGTAGGAGGGCCCTTAACTGTAAATATTAGATTAGGGTTAGATGTTTAAGTGCCCTTCTATGGCACATGTAAACCCCTTATGCTTAACAATCAGTGCCTCACCGTATAGCTAGGTCTGACATTCTAATTACTTTCTCCAGACCTGAGGAAGAACAATGTGGAACCCACAGCTTGACCCTCCCACCCACAGAACCTGGTCCAATTACAGATATTACCTCACCTACAGGTCGAACCTCTCTAAACCAGGACTCTCTGGTATGGCAACATCTGTTGTCTGGCACGGATATTGCTGGACCAGACAGTCCCAGCGAAGGGCTCATAGCTGGGAGCCCTGTGGGCCAGCAGGGCAGAGGACTACCAGCCGGCAGTGAGCTGCCAATGGGACCAGAGCCTGGCACACGGCAGTGGGGCTGCCTGGTAGGGATGGGAAGCAGGCAGCAGGGCCAGAAGCAGGGGAGGAGCCAGCTGGGGGACAGAGGGCTGGCCAGGACTCCAGGACTGGTGGTAGGATGGCCAGAAATGACCTCCCTTGGTCTGGCAAAATCTCTCATCCAGCACCAGTCCAGTCCCAAAGGTGCCAGACCACGGAGGTCCAACTTGTACTTTGTCTCCTAACAATGACCACAGCAGAAATCAATAACCTTGAAGAACCCAGTTGCGAACCCTTGTCCTAGGTCCCTCTTGGTGTATGTTCTTGGTGCCATAGAACCAATGTTTAGGCTTCTGAGTCCTTCTGCTGATTAACACACATGTTAATCGGCATACTACTTGTGTTTTATTTTGAACATATGGGGGACCACAGCCAATGTTTCTGGATTTCAGCGACTCTGGCTAGCAGGTGGTCCACCAATATCCTTTGGGAAAGCATTCCCAGTAACTGTAAACATCACTGGGATTATAGAAAAAGATCTCAGTCTCTAGGCCTGATCCTCAGCTTGTGTTAGTCAACACACCTCCATTGACTTAAACCACATGAGTTCTGGCCCTCTGTGCTTAATTCTACTTACCTGAGCAGCTGTAGCATTTGTGGCCAACAGGTCGCTGGACACATTGTCCCAGGAAATACGGAACCACCCAGTACCAGACAAAGTCAGCATCTGACAAGCAGGAAAAACAAGAACAAACTACATGAGCTACATACAACTCAAGTATCACGTGATTGGTTAATTAAGGGGATCTTGACATAAGCAGAGTTCTGCCCTTCTGAGCTCTGCCAGACAACACAAGTGTCACTGTGTGATCTCTTGCAATTCACACTGAAAGCCTTGGTTCTCAGAGTGTAGAGCCAGCAAGTCTGAGGCCTTGTCTTTACTTATCTGGAAAGTCCAATTAAGATACACAACTCCAGCTACGCACCTTAATTTGACCTTCGGTGCCATCTCCACAGTGGGATATCGATGGGAGAAATGCTCCCATTGACTTCACTTACTCGCGAGGCGTAAGAGTTCCAGCATTGGCAGGGGTGCCCTCAGTGTTCGATTTAACACAACTCCTAAATCAAACACCAGAAGACTGACCAGCGTCAATCTTCCTGGTAGTGACGATGTAGCCAAAAGGGTCTGCCCAGTGTTACACAAACCAGTGGCAGACGTAGGACCAGACCCTCAGACTCCTAATGCCCAGTCTTGAGCTTTTAGCCACTATAATAAGAGTTCTTCTAGCTACTAACTCTTTTTCCAATTATAAGTCTTTTTTATTAGCTGATTATTAATATCAGTTGATTCAGTTCCCAAGGTGACACCTCAGTTCCATGTTTGCTAGGAAGAGAGATGTGGCCCTACCTTGTGTGAGCTAACATCATAAAATTCTAGTTTTAACACGTTAGATTTACTTTGACCTGCTAATCTGCTAACTCATGTTAAAACTCCAAACTGACTTGTCTCCACTAGGATTTTACCTCATGTCGGTTAATTTGCATTAACAAGCACAAGGTAAGAACACCGGGGGTGGGGGGGAAGTCTGGTGAAGACAAGGCCTATGCCAGTGTTTCTCAACCAGTGGTCCAAGTACTCTTAGGGGTTCTTGAGAAGTCTGGGGGGTATGTCAACACAACTGAAATTTGGAGAAAATTGAATTTTTGTTTAAATTTTACAGCGCTTTATTATTTTTGTACTTTTTACACCCCAAAATGTCATCACCTGCCTGGCTACAATTAAGTTGTTTAAATAAATGTGTTGCGATGGTAGGAAAAAAAATTGTGTGTGTCTGAAAACTGTAGGTACTGGGTGTACTTATATAACTTTTTTTTTAAAGGGGTACTTTATAAAAAAAAAAAGGTTGAGAAACACTGGCCTATACAATAAAGATTTGCTGCACAACGTATGGTGTAAATAGCACTGCGAAGCATTTCAGGCAGGGGATCACAGGCATGGTCCTGACCTGTATCTCTGGAAGCCGGTTAGCAGTGGCCCGGATTTCATGCCTTTCTCGGAGGTACGTATTCACCACGTCCGGGTTTAGCCAGGTGTTGTGCAACTGCACCCCAACTCGCATTCCGCTGCTGGGTGCTTTCCCGTGATGCTGCGCTTCCAGGTAGTACTTTGAGCCACCCAACAGCTCAAGTTTCTGGGATTTGGGCTGCCAGCTCTTGTTCCAGTTCTGCTCCCAGGGCTCGGACCATTTGGAAGCCCCAGCAGGAACAGAAGCAACTTTCACCTTTGTTCAAACCAATAAAAGCAACAAGATAATTACACAGCAGGGTCTGGCTCCGAAAAACTCGTGAAATGGGCCTCTAACACTGGAGAGACTAAGTGCCAAGAGAAAGCAGATCATATTCACAGCCCTGAGCAGACGTCTGCAGCATTCCTTCCTTTTTTGTAAGAGAAAGTCCCCGTCTGGTAGAGTGCTGTGATCTAGACCAGTGATTTTCAATCTATAGGTCACGACCCAGAACTGGGTGGTGGAATGTCAGGCACTGGGTCTTGTTGCTGCAGGAGGAGCAAATGACCAGTGGGGGTGCTAAGGTAGCTACCTGCCTGTCCTGGCACCGCAAACTGTGCTGCACCTCAGAAGCAGCCAGCAACAGGCCTGGCTCCTAGGTCAGCAGGGGGTTGGGGGAGAGAACACAGGGCTCCATGCACTGCCCCTGCCCTGAGCATTAGCTCTGCACTTCCATTGGCTGGGAACCTGCTGCTGGCTGCTTCTGGGGCGCAGCATGGTCTGCAGTGACAGGAGACGCAGGAAGCTGCCTTAGCACCCCCGCTGCACCACTGACCAGGAACCACTCAAGGTAAGCCCCTCCTGCCCCAGCCCTGATACCCCCCAATGCTGGAGCCCCCCTCCTACAGCCCAAAGCTCTCCTCCTCAGCCCCACCCGAGAACCCACGTGCGAGCCAAATTATGTTGGGTTGCAGCATCCACAATTTCCTTCAACTGGGTCATGAGAAAAAAAGTTTGAAAACTGCTGCTCCAGGGATCTGAGCTGAGTAACAGGAGGCAGAGACTTCTCATCTCTCATCCCAGCCCTAATAATCACTCGCCCTGTGGTCTATAAGCATGCATAGCACATGAGACTCTGCCAGCGCCCAAAGAGATTGGAGACAGCAATACTGATGCCGGGGTGGCACTGGGCAGTGTATTTGCTGATAAAGGGGCTCGTGGCTGATTTGTCTGTCATGGACAGCAGTATTGGATTGACTCCAGGGTGAATTCCTGCCTCCCCGAAGGCTGGCAGGTGGGTCTCCATCCCACCCCAGGCGAGAGGCAGGAGTTTGGAGCTAACTCCCTGCGAGGACTACCTCCACCCTGCATAATGGAGCAGGGACTCGGGCCCTTTCGTTGTCTGGTGTTCCAAACACTCTGGGCTTGCTGAAGCTGCTCTCGTCCACTGGTGGCAAATGGAATGCCCTTTGAAAGATGCTTCACTGCAGACAGCCTTCAGTCCCTTTGGGCTCATGTACCATGCATGCTTATGCCAGCCTCACATTCAGGCTGCTT
>CM057847.1:175693028-175703148 GCA_030068395.1 Apalone spinifera
TTTGCAATTTCGCTCAGCTGCATTTGCATTCTTCTCTCAAAAGGAGACTGCAGTGTAGACATACCGATGTTGAGCAAGCCAGAAGCAGGTGAAATTGAACTATTTTAGACTGTCGGGTTTGCCTCTGAATTTAACCCACAGATATGACTGTTGTTTAACTTTCTGTTGGCAGTGTTGTTGTAGCTGTATGAGTCCTAGGATGCATGAGCATGCCAAGGCGGGTGATCCCAGACCTGAAGAAGAGTTACGCGTCAACTTGAAAGCTTCTCTTTCACCAGCAGAAGTTGGTCCAATGAGATTATCTCATCCACCTGTGCTACCTAATTGAACTTTCTAACAATTTAATATGATGCTGTTCATTTTTAGTGTTTAGGGCCAAATCTTGAGAGGTGCTGAGCCTCTGCAGTTGCCAATGATGTAACTGGAAGTTGTGGACAGACAGATTTGATCTTTAGTTTCTTTTTGCCTGGACAAATGGGTTATTTCTCCACTAGATGGCAGTATGGCTGTGAAGTATTTATTGTATGTTGTTACATAGGGCAGCAACTGCAATTCTAAACACAAAATCACTCTTTCATAATCCTTTAAATGGGGTATTCAGAGAGATTATTTTAGCTTTCCCAAGTCTATAACTTTCTAATCCATCCATTTAAGGAACATATTAATCTTCCAGCAGTCAAGAGGCTCCTTCTAACCCTTTGAACTAAGTCACATCACTACATGTGCACATCACAAATCACCTACCCATTAATTACAATCAGTCGGTAGATCAGACCTTAGAGGGAAAGACATGGCATTCAGCCCTGAAACATGTTCAGTCTGGATGAGCCAAATGGTCTTTTCTAACATTTTTGCCATCTATAACAGCAATCAAAGCCAAGTGCTTTATCGTCCATGAAACTTAAACCTGTGATTGTACTTTGTGTTTTAGACACAGACTCTTTTTGAATACCATTCGTTCGCCATGACAACAGCTACTGAGAATTTAACCTTCTAGTGTCTAGAGAGCTGGGACATGCGTGGCACTTTATGCAATACCATGCTTTACTCAATACAACACAAGATAATACCACAGCAATCTGATATACCTTCAGCCAGCACTTAAATTTCAGTATGAGAGTCAATATAATCAGCTACAGCCACTCCCCAAGTTACGAACAAGTTACAGACCAATACTTGGTCCGTAACTCGAAGTGTTCGTAACTCGGATCCCATAGAGTTACATGGCGACTGCGCTGCTTGTAAGCGTAGATCGCTGTTCGTAACTCGGATCCGCATTTACGACCGCTTTGGTTGTAAGTGCAGATGGTCGTAAGTGGAGCTGTTCGTAACTTGGGGAGCGGCTGTAGTAGCTTTCAAAGTAATTTTCAGCTGATTGGTCCCATCCAAAGCCCTCTGCATGTTGGAGACCTCCACTCCGACAACTTCAGTAGGATTTGAGGGGGCCAAGCAGGGTCAGGCACTTAGTGTGGGTCCGGCAGGAAAAACGGTGACGTTGCTTGATCATTATTCCATCTCCAGACCTGTTGATTCTCCCGTGATTCTGCTCAGTGCTTGTTAGAGATTTCAGAGCCACTCACGATGGGAAGCTGGAGCCAAAGGGCACATCTACATGAAGGCCCTTCACAAAGCAAGCAGCCTGACACTAAAAAGAGCAGTGTGGTTACAAAAGCAAGAGCTCTGGCTCAGGCGAATGCCCCTCCATTCTCAGGGGACTAAACTGAGGTGCAGTCCATGATGCCCAGCCGCACGATGTGCTAGCAGAAGCAGAGCGATGGCTGGTCTGTCTGTGCTGGGAGGACATGCCTCTGGGTACAACTGCAATACAACTCTTGTGGCTGGTTCAGATCCGATTACTTGGGCTGCAAGGTTATAAAATTGCAGTGTAGGTGTTCAGGTTGGAGCTTGGGTTCTGAAGCCCAACAAAGGGAGAAGGTCTCAGAGCCCCGGATTAAACCCAAGTCCCAATCTTTATGCCCTGCAGCTCGAACTAAGTGAGCCCACGCCCGCTGAACAAGGCCAGGCATGGGTGTTTTGTTATCCTGAGGCCAAGTCTCCACTTCCAGCAACGGAGACCGATCTTCTGGCATTTGATTTAGTGGGTCTACTTAAGACCCACTAAATCGAACACCGAGGGAGGCGCCAATCGGCACCGGTACTCCTTGCAGTTGCAAGGAGTAAGGGAAACCGATGGAAGCATTTGCTCCTATCAACCTCCATCTTTGAAGATGGAGCCAAACTTGACTTAAGATAAGCTGACTCCAGCTACATATTTTATGTAGCTGGAGTTGTCCACCTTAACCCAATCTTCCAGGTCTAATGTAGACCTGGCCAGAGTGATAAGGCCCTCTCGCAGGGAGTTGAGCTCAGCATGCAATGAAAGCAGGCATGAACAGGATATCTGGTTACCTCCCAGTCTTTGCTCATAGGAAAACAGAGGGCTAGATTTTGTACCTCATGTTGAGAACCCTTTTGTGCTCTCTGTTTATAGGGGAGCAACTCCCATTGAATTCAAAGGGAAATGCATGCATGGACTGAAGGCACAATAACATTGGGAAGACTAATAGAAAGATTTACTTCCTAGGCCTCATAGGGCAGGGCAATCATTGGGACAGCAAAATACAGCACCTGAGTATGTTTGATACAAGAAAAGCTCCTGTTTGGCACTGATGAGCCAAGCATCCTTGTGTACCATCGACCTGCAACATAAGAGAAAGGCCTGTAAAACTCCTTGGAATTTGAGCTAGGAGTGGATCTCCCTACTGGAGCTGAAGGGAAAATCTCAGAATAAACACAGAGGAAAAAAAGATAATTATTTTAAGATACCAAATGCTACTTTTCAACCCAGGCTCACTGAAGCATCGGAATTAGACCTGGTCAAAATGCTTCAGTTGAAAAATGTTGCCATCAGAAGAGGCAGGTTTGTCAAAATTTGACAAAGATGTAAAGGTACATCTACACAGCAGCGTTATTCCAAAATAACAAATGTTATTCCATAATAACATAGTGTGTCTACACTACAAGCCTTTATTTCAAAATAATGTTGAGCTGGAGGACTTACTCTGATTTACTCCGACTCCCGAACCCTCATTTCACAAGGAGTAAGGGAAGTCAAAGGAAAAGTGTTCTTCCCTTGACTTCCTGCTGTGAAGATAGCACCAAAAACTGAGTTAAGCTATTTCGACTTCAGCTATGCAATTGATGTAGCTGAAGTTGAGTAGCTTAATTCGACTTTACCCCTCTGTGTAGTCATGACGTAAAAGAAATAAACATCCACAAGTCACTCAGGGTGTGTCTACATCCTGGGCTTTACTCAAAATAAGATACGCAAATTGAGCCATGTCAATTGCATAGCTTATTTCAAAATAGCTTATTTCGAAATTGGGAGCATCTACACAGCACTTATTTCTAAATAGAGCACTCTTCCTGACTTCCCTTATTCCTGTTACAATGAAGGTTACGGGAGTCAGAGTAAGAAGTCCTCCAGCTTGACAATATTTCAACATTATTTTGAAATAATTTCCAGCTGTGTAGACGCAGATTAAATTATTTTGAAATAACACTAGTTATTTTGAAATAATGTTGCTGTGTACAACATACCTTCAGTCACCCTGCAAGTGTAGAAGATTTGTGATAGGGGACATCTAACAGATACCCCTGTTCTGTGCATTTAAACATGGCAAGAAGGCCATTCTCTAATGGGAACTTTCTTCCCTTTGCCATCCTCAGATCTGATGATCAGTTCATCCCTTCGAAACAGCAAATGGCCATGGCGAGGTGAACATATATGCCAGTTCTATAAAATGTATCCGGGTACTCTTTCTGGACCCAGAAGTGTAGTCATGCTACCATAGGATACGAGAAGGGAACAAGGCAACATTTCTCTTACTCACTTTCCTTTGTTAAACACTGAAAAGCTAACGTTCTGCGAACCTGTGGGAAGAGAAAACACTGAGTTACTGCAGAAACATGGGGGAGTCTGCATAAAGAGCACAAAATGTCAAGACTAGTGCCAACGCTATGGACGTCCTTCTCCTTTCTTCACTGGCTTGATCTCAGTGTATCCCCATTGACTTCAGAGAAGCTGTTCTGATTTACAGTAGCAAAATGTATCAATTGGCAATGCTATGAGATGGCATAGAAACCCTAAGGACCACACCCAAAAAACCCATTGGAGTGGTCACAGCTACACCGTCTCCAGCTGACACAGGAGCATGCTACATCATTATTATGGGAGCATCTAGAGACACCAGCGGAGATCTGGTGCCTGTTGAGCCAAGCAGTATCCAAGTCAGGGAAAATGAGGCCCACAGAAAACTTCAGAGTAACTCTCTCAAAAGTCCCCAAGTCCTATTTTCCAACGTGACCAAGGCCGATAGGACATGTAAATCTCACTGAAAGGGATTTAGGTTCCTACATCCCTTTTAAAAACATGATTTAGGCACTTTCAAAAATGCCACCAAAAGTGGCTGCCCACAATCTCCCAGCAGGTTAGTAGCACAGCAAGGTCTCTAGAATCCCAGTCAAGTGCATAGGTATGAGACTTAAATAACTCTGGACTTCCATCCGGGCAAACCCTTGGACACTGGGAATCATGTGAGGCAGCTTTCCCTCCAACTTTCTCCTGGGAATGGCCTATCAAAGGGCTGCAGCTTACATGACAAGCAAAACGGCCCCTTCAGAGCCCTAGTGAAGTGACTCAATGAGCAAGTGACACACGGGCCAACCATCATCATCAAAACTCAGCTACTCCAGGGACAAGGACATACAAAATTTTTAAACAGGGAACTTGTGCATCTCCAGCCCTGGTCTACATTAGGTAGGTATTTCAAAACAACCCCCCTTATTTCGAAACAGGCTAGGCTTTTTTTTAATCTGTATTCCTGCTTTCCTCTGGGAATAATGCTTATTTCAAAATAGTTATTTCGTAATAGCGAAATAGCGTAGACACTTATTTCAAAATAAGTACTCCCCAGAGTAATTTGAAGTAATTACTCCCCAGTGCTTCCTGAGGCTTTAAGTCGAGGTTGCGCATCCACATTAATGTATAGACAAAATCTATTTTGATTTTGTTATTTCGGGAGTTATTTCAAAATAACTCCCTAGTGTAGACATGCCCCCAGTTAGCTATGCGGAGGAAAGTTACCCTGTAAAGAAAGACGAAGGTCAAAAACCGGACAAGGGAGGGAAATGTGTACAATAGTCACTGGGTTACAATCATAATCCCAGGGTCGGAAAGGACAGAACCATTCCAGGGCCTTATTGCCCACACTGGCTTTCCAATGGAACAGTTGTGTACCCAGGGATATTTTATTCATCAGGCCACCTTTCAAGGCAAAGACCAGAACTGAAGGTGCATCCTGGGTTCTCCTCTTTCCCACTGACCGATATAGTTGCCTTCTACACGGCACTGTAAGGTCCCTGTTCCATGATCCATCTGAATGGGGTAGCTGTAAAGAGAGAGAATTGTGCTGCCTTTAGAAAGGAAAGGGAGAACCAGGACAACACAGCAGTACCGCTCCAAACAATACACAGCTCGTACTCCACCCCAGGCCTTGATCCCGGAAAGGTGCTTGGACCCTCAGCTTAAATGGGAGGTGAGGGCACATCCAAATAGCTTCTCACAAGAGTGGGTCACAGGAGAAGGTGCACAGGAGCCATGTGGGGAAGAGGTACAGTCCTGAGGCTTCTGTGACACAGAAAGTTCTGCCCACAAGCAAGTCTATGCCTAAAAGGAAGCCAGGGTTCAAACTGAGGTGAAGCCTAGCCTCTCTCCCATCTACACACAAGTCACACTAAGGCAGGGCTTGGACTCAGGGTCCCCAGACCTCACAGGGGTGGAAGGTTTAAGCCTGAATCAAAGCTGGGCAACCAGACTCAAGCCCTATTGCTGAACAGTTATAGATGCAGCCACACTGGGCTCATGCTCTGAGAGTCCTACAGTCTGACTTTTTTTATCCTCTGGAAAGTCACATTCGGTGGACAGCCACGTGTTCCCACACAACCATTAATAGAGGGCTAGAGTGGCCACATTTTGGGAGGGCACTGAGACATCTGGGCTATAAGTGGTTGGACTCGGGCCTGAATAATGCAATATAGACAGTAGAGCCACAAGTTGGGATGGGACCCACAATTCAACAAGTCCTAACCTAGCGTGTAGATACTCAAGCCCCAAGTTAACAAACCCATCGACTAACTCAATTTCAACTAACCCTGGGGCTTACACTGCAGAGCAGACATACCCTTTATGGCCCTCAACAGTGGCTTAAAGATGGACTTTGGCTGAAATCCATCCCTGACGACGAGAGGTGCTCAGGAGGCAGTGGACCCTGATTACTGACCAAATCACAGAAACAGAGAAATGGAAAATCGGGTTCCATGTGTCTTGAAGTGAGTGAAACCAACCCATTATAGCATGACCAGAGCAGCTCTCTCTGGGTACATCTAGACTGCGAGGATCTATTGAAAAAAGATACGCAAAATGCGCTCTGAATTTTGCATAACTTTTTTCAGAAGGGGTTTTTTGGAAATTTGGCAAATCTGGGTACGTCTAGACTGGGCCAAATTTAAAAAAAACCCTCTTTCGAAAGCCCTCTTCTTCCTCGTGGAACGAGGAATACAGGCGTTTCTGAAAGAGCGCATGTGTTCTTCCGCTTTTTTTTTTGCGGAAAAGCAAATGCGTTACCTGGATGCGGAGGAGTTTTTTTCGGGAGACCTCCGATATCCTGAAAAAAAACAGCAGTCTAGCCCTGCCCTCAGAGGGGTGGCTATAGATTGCTAGCAGGCAGGCTAAGAATGTTGTTAATGTTGAAACTGCTTTGAAAAAAATCAATGATGCCAAGGCTAGGTTGGTAAAAGTTTAAACCAAGTTTTGACAAACCTCTTAAACCCTTAGCAGTTTGGCTCTGCCATTCCCATATTTCAAACAAAGACCTTTTCATCCGCAGCAGAGAGGAATGTACTATTTAGGGGAACTGAGATAGTTTGTATTTGACTAACGCAGACAGAAATGCCACTGTCAGGAGCTGTTGTCTGTAGGGGGCATAAAAACTTCCCCTCCCCTGGATGCTTCCCAGTTACTTGCACTTAGTCACTTACACCTGTACTTCAAGTGCATGAAGATATTTCCAGCCTCTGTGTTTGTAAGAGCCTGATCCCCATCGGCAAAAAATGCCTGCTTAGCACAGCTGGCCTTCTCCAAACTGGGATTTTAGCCACCTGTGTAGCTGCACTAGTACAGCCCCCTATGGTGCTGTGTTGGTGGGGATCCTGTCTACAACTTGTACTGGTGCAGCTGTCCCTGGTTTAACCCACACAGAGGTGAACCTGGGCTCATACAGTGTAACTGCTTCTAATGCTGGGGCTTTGCATTGGGAGCAGCTACAATCCCCAGGGCAATAAGGCCTAAATCATTTTGTCATCTCTGCTAATCCTTAGGCCAAGTCTACATTAGACCCGGCAGCTTGGCTTAAGGTACGCAATTCCAGCTATGTAGGATACATAGCTGGCATCGGCTTATCTTAAGCTGAGCTTGGCGGTGTCCCGACAGTGGGAGGCCACAGAAGCAAATGCTCTGTCAGAGTGCCTTACTCCTGGCAGGAGTACCAGACGTGGGTGCACTCAGAGTTTGATTTAGCGAGTCTAAACTAGACTTCCACAAGATCGATCCATCTTCCACAGAGTGTAGACATGGCCTTAAATCCCCGAGTCCAGTGGGTGCCAGTGGGATGGGTCTGTTCTGCCAGCCAAAGCATCCTGAGGAGTGTGTGCATTCCAGAGCTATCCACTGTCTGGCCCCTGCGTACTCCCAATGCACCTCCCATACTGCGGAGTCGGTAGCGCAAAGATCGCTCTGTGGCATGATGCCAGCCCACTCCCATGGCATAAAGGGTCCTTGACTGTCAGGAACTATGCGCTAGAGTTTGCTAACCTGAGCGTGGGGCTAGCCTGGTCAGCCCTCAGGCCAGTTCATGAGCCCAGTTAGGCTGCAGCAGAATCGCCTGATTGGCAGTCTGCCAGCTGGCTGCCAGAAACCCACAGGGCTGCATTTAAATGCACCAGCAAGGGCAGGTTGTTGGCTGCTCAGCGCTTTAACAGACTGCTGCAATCTCCCCTGTGATTCCCTGACTTGCTCTGATCCCATTCCAGGCCCACTCTCCTGCTTGGTTCCTGAACCAGTTTCCTGGTTCCTATAACCCACTTTAATCACTAGGACAGACTCCAGCTCTAACCACTAGGTAAGATCGCCCACATCCCAGACACTGACCAAGGACTATGGAATCAGTCTCTCATCTTTTGTTTAGTGCACATTTCCTAGTGTAGTGCCGACAGGTGGAACTGAACCTTCTCTGGAGCTTAGGGCATGAGCCTCCACCACATGAGTGAAAAGCCAGCTGGCTCTCTCTGCAACTGGTCTAAGTGCCACTACATAGGACAGTGAACCACACTCAGTCGGTGTGTGGGTTACATGCGCATGACACTTGGTTCTAATCTTTGCCAAACCAAGTACAAGGGACAAATTTTCCAGCCAAAGATGCAAAAACAATATGTCCCGTGGAAAAGTGACAGTTTCAAGAAGGTTGACACTGGAAATTGTCAAAGCGAACTGTTTCAACTTTGATATATTAAAATATGAATGTTAATATATGTATGCATATTGCATTCATCAACATACATATTGTCGTCAGTATTTTGTATTGTAACATTTTGACACTATCAAAATGACCCAATCTAATTTTTTCCAAATTTCCATTCTGTGAGAAATTTAAACTTTTTTGTTCTGATTTCAAACAAATGCAAAATTTGGAAAGGGCAGAATTTCCTGCAGCTTTAAGTATGCTATTGGCTAACAGAACATAAGAGAACCGGAACTTAGAACTTCCTGTCTCTAGTAATCTAACAAGATGCAAGCAACAATGAAAAAGATGACATTCAATAAAAAGCCAGGGTATCGGACTTCACTTAGGAAGGAAAGATCAAATGCACAGCTATAAACTGGGGAATAAGCAGCTAGGTGCTTAAAAGGATCTGGTGGCTAGAGTGGATCACAAACTGTGTGGATCACAATAATGTGATGCAGTTGTGAAAAAGGCTGAATATTCTGGAGTGTGGTAAAAGGAGTGTTATAAGAATGACACAGGAAGTTAGAGTCTGGTTACACTCAGTCATGATGGGACCTCTCTGGAGAAGAGTGTCCAGTTCTGGGTGCTTTGCTGTAGGAAAGATGGGGACAAACTGGAGAGAGTCTAGACAAGAGCAACAAGACTGATAAAAGTTCTAGAAAACCTGACCAAAAAGTTGAAGATAGGCATGTTTAGTTTCAACAAAGACGACTGAGCAGGGATCTGATAACAGTCTATAAATATGTTAAGGGCTGCTGTAAAGAGGACTGATCTATTGCTCCCTGTGC
The DNA here is from genome assembly GCA_030068395.1 of Apalone spinifera. Lineage (NCBI taxonomy): Eukaryota > Metazoa > Chordata > Testudines > Trionychidae > Apalone > Apalone spinifera. The sequence continues at coordinate 175,702,438 of CM057847.1, forward strand.
CCTGGTCTACACTAGGCCTTTGTTTCAAAATAACCCCTCTTTGGTCGAATTAATAAGGGAAGCATCCACACTTCCAAGCTAACAGGTTGTTTATTTCAAAATCTGTACTCCTGCTTTCCTCGGGGAATAACGCTAATTCCGAAATAGTTATTTCGAAATAGCATTAGTGGGGATGCTCCAATGGCACTATTTTGAAATAACTGCTCCCCAGAGTAATTCAAACTAATTACTCCCCAGTGCATCCTGGGTCTCTAAGTTGAGGTAGCGCACCCATGTTCATGGAGCCTGCCTTCGACTAATTTGGGGGCTTTTTCATAGTGAGGACACGCTATTTTGAATGTTATTTCAGGAGTTATTAAATCGATTTTAGTTATTTTGAAATAATTTCCTAGTGTAGACATTCCCTGTGTCTGCTGAAGGCAGAACAAGAAGAAATCAGCTTATTCTGCAGCAAGGGAGATTTAGCTGCGATATTAGGAGAAGCTTTCTAACTATGAGCACAGTGAAGTTCTGGAAGGAGTTTCCAAGTGAGGTTGTGAAATCCTTACTACGGGAGGTTTTTAAGAATAGGTTTGGACAAACACCTGTCAGGGATCGTGTAGATTTAGTTGGCCCTGCTACTCCACTGGGGGCTGGACTCAATGACTTCAAAGCTCCCTTTTAGCCCTACATTTCTATGAAAATCAGCAACCCAGAATCACACACACTCCA
>CM057847.1:175715714-175727120 GCA_030068395.1 Apalone spinifera
GAGATATTTAAGAGCAGGTTAGATAGACATCTGTCAGGGATGATCTAAATGGTGTTTGGTCCTGCCATGAGGGCAGGGGACTGGACTTGATGACCTCTTGAGTTCTTGTCCAGTTCTAGTGTTCTATGATTCTATAGCTTGGGCTACATTGCTCACTTTTGAATATGCACAATTGGAGGCAGTGGATAAGGTTCTGGACTAAACTTTGGAGACTATTGATGGCTGTACCAATGACCTGCTGTGGGACCTTGGGAAAGTCCCTTCATCTCTCTGTGCCCCTATTCCCCCTCTCTCTATTTCCTTATTTCCCAAACTGAGAAGTGCTGGGGCAGAAACTTTCTCTGTTTATAAGCAGCCTCACACGACCAGGCATCTAAACATCCATGTCATAATATTGATTTTGCCATTGTATGCCTTAAAAATGCAAAAAGAGGGTGTTTGGGACCTATGTTATATCATCACAGAAAAAGACCTCCTCGGTCATCTCATCTATCCCTGTGAACAGGGTGACCAGATGGCAAGTATGAAAAGTTGAGATGGGATACCAGGTAATAGGCGCCTATAAAAGGCAATGCTCTAAATATCAGGATGACTGGTCACCCTACCTGGGAACCGAGTAGTAGATTATGCCTCGTCGTAGTTTTAAATAGCTCAATCAATAGGGCATCTGTTCGCCCCTTTCCCTGAAGGACTTTTCTCAATCTAGGAGAAGGCACTTTCAAAATCTCCTTTACCCTCAACAGTCAATCTAATTTATCTTCTGCTCAGCATCAGCCTGTTATCCTGAGATGCAATCTCCTTTGGATCATCTTCACACATTTCCTCCCCTCCCTCCTTGGGGATTACCTTGAAAGTGCAGTTGTCACTAGGCACCCTGCTCAGGTTGCTTATCACCTGCCCATTTGCAGTCACCTCCAGCTGGTACAGCCCTTCCTGCGGAGAGGACCTTCAAAGGAAACAACAGCTCATGTGTTTTCAGGTAAAACATGGGCCATCTCCTCTGCTGGTATAAATCTGTGGAGCTCCACTGACTTTAAGGGAGCTACACCAGCCACACTGGTCACTCCTTAGGAGAGGGGAGGAGCCAAAAGAACACTGAGATTGACGCGAATATGCAAGTACCGAACAGGAGTGTGGGGGGCAGTCAGAGGGGGGCACTGTGCCGTGAAACCCAGGCAACAGGCACCGCTCCCCAGAAGAGGACCCACCAACCAGTGTGACAGTCCTGCCAAGGACATTATAGCAGGTATAGCATGGTCAGCGGCTGTGCAAGCTTTCCATCACCAACCAGTACATCCCAAATTTAACCTAGATGCGCCACCTCTAGGGACAAGAGGGGAGTTCAGCTGTCAGTCTAGCTCCCTGGATTGGATGTCAGCACAAACCCTACATGTGTGGCTCAATCTACGTGAGTGCCCATTTAAAAAGAACGACTCTTGCTACATTCAGAGCGCGTACTCCCCAGTTTCCAAAGACTCTCAAAGCACTGCTTAATCCCGCCTCGCCCTAATGTGGGGATAGTGAATCTGTCACTTGGATTAAGAGATTGTAGGGCCAGAAGGGAACCTTGAGGATCATCAAGTCTGAACTCCTGCCAAACACAGACCTGAGGATTTGGCCTTATGATTCTTTCAATGGAAAATTTATTCTTCCCGTTATGCACGGTACTAATGCAATTGAGCCCAGTTACTTGGGGGTGAATAAAATCAACTCTCTTAGAAAGGCATCCAGTCTGGATACAGAGAGCTCAAATGATGAATTTACTACACTTCTTGGTGCCTGTGCCACTGGTCAGTTACCCTCACTGCTGAAAAGCTGTGCTTTATTTCCAATTTGAATTTTTCTACCATTGGAGCCTAGTAGGCCTTTTATGCTACTGGTTCAAGTAGTCATTGAAGCTAACACACATGCAGAAAACACTAACAAAACATCCTTGTGTGTTTTCCTACAGCATCTTCTGCCTAAAAACTCCTTTCTAAACCCCATGTAATAGAGAACCATACCTTGTTTTGCATCTGATGATGGATAAATCGAAATATACCGGATGGACATCACACCGGACTGGAGGCAGAACGGGATTCACTAGTGACACTTCCAACCAAGGCCCATTGGTGGAGTATATGAACTGCACCTGAGGAGATGTCAGACCTAAGCAAACCATCAACAACAAATGTTTTGTAAGTGCAGGGTCCTTTGGTAGTCCTGACAAGAACATATTAAAATATTTACAGGGTGCAGCTAAGATTGTGTTAAACAACAGCAGTGCCAGCCCATAATCAAGGATTTTAAAACCAAGTGTGGGGTATTTTCTTTCATATTAAAACATGGTTCATTTTCCTACCCAACTATGTATCTTCTTGGGGTGAACTGGTTTTGTATACTAACCATATAACCTCTCCCATACATAGTCTGCTATAGAGCATGCTGCTTCTACTGAGCCTGATTCTCTGCTACCTTGCACCCTGGCATTTTACATCCCCTTTCCACATTACACATGATCTTTCAGGGATGCTAAGGAATTGCAACTCTTTCTGAAGTCAATGCTCAGCACCTCTGAAAATCAGGTCATTTATGTATGGCCTAAAGGATTGGTACTCAAAAGATCTGGCTCTGTTCCTTGATCTGCTGCTGGCTTGCTGGTTGACCCTGGTCAAGTCACTCTGCACTCTCCATGCCTCAGTTTCCCCATCTATAAAAATAGAGATAATGATCCTGACCTCCTTTGTAAAGTGCTTTCAGATTTACTGATGAAAATTGCTATATAAGAGATGGGTAGCATTATTTGTATGGTTAATTTGGAGCCACCAAATTTGACAAGTATGGCCTATGTGACTGACAACATTGACAACTCTTGTGATTTCATCACAAGTCTCATGTTACAGCAGCTACCACTGTGGTGTGACCATATGAAAATCTCGGCTTTCATGAAAAAGTACATTTCTAGCTCTTATGATTGCAGAGAAAACATGACACTCTTATAGAAGTGCACCCTAAATGCAGAAAGCAAATACAAATACAATAAAAAGAACCCAGCATTGATTTTTCAAACCAATCTCATGATTTTGGGGGATCTGACTGCTGTGCTGTGTGGATATTTTTTGTTTCATTTTGGTTTATATTTATGGTTGCCAATACAAGAATGACAAATTAAGAACATTAGAAAGGCCATACTGTATCAGACCAAAGGTCCATCTAGCCCAGTATCCTGTCTGCCAACAGTGGTCAATGCCAGGAGCACGAGAGGGAATAAACAGAAGAGGTAATCATCAAGTAATCCATCCCCTGCTGTTCATTCCTACTTCCTGGCAAATGGAGACTAGCAAATAGCTATTGATTGACCTATCTTCCATGAACATATCTAGTTCTTTTTTAACCCTGTCATAGTCTTGTGTTTCAGAACACAGCTGACCCCTTGTAATTCTGGGTGATCCATTTTATCCAATGATGTCCACCCATTACTAACAGCCTTCTAAAAAAACAACAAATAGTCTGGTAGCACATTAAAGACTAACAAAATATGTAGACGGTATCATGAGCTTTCATGGGCACAGCCCACTTCTTCTAAAACTTACTTACCCTCCAAGGTCAGGGTGATCCATGTCCCTCCAGCAAGGCTGCCCTCCTTGGGTTCAATGAATAAGTTAGCAGATGCCCCTGCAAAAATAACCCGGATTCTTGAGGATGAAATGTAATACGGCAGCAGAACCTGGTGTGTTCAGCTTGTAGCTTTACAGTGGCATTGCCAAAGCTTGATACACAATTCCTCCATGGGAGGTATTTAAAAGGTCACTATCCATCCGTTCTGCCCCAAAATATCTTTTCCCTAAATAAACAAATCCCAGACAACATAACTGGAGGAACTAAAATAGATTAGCAATACTCACTAGCGTGCCCACACATGCACGCACGTACTTAGAATGAATAAAAATGGATGGACATAGAAAAGCCAATGGGATGTAAGCTCCTAGGCACCAAAGTCCCACTGGAAAATGAGAGTCAGCTAGCCCTTGCTATGCTGAGCTGACACACTTTGCAGCCACCCCTGGCTTTCCCCAGTGAGGAAGCCTTGCTCAACTTATAGGGTATGTCTAGACTACATGCCTCTGTCACCAGAGGCATGTAGATTAGGCTACCCGGCATAGGGAAATGAAGCCGCGATTTAAATAATCGCAGCTTCATTTAAATTTAAATGGCTGCCGCGCTCTGCCGACTAGCTGATGATCAGCTAGCTGTTTGTCGGCAGATCAGGGCAGTCTAAATGCGCCACGGTCAACAAGGAAGCCTTTGTCGACCGGCGCAGGTATGCCTCGTGAAATCTATAGAGGGATTGATGATAAATAAACCATGTGCCATCTTCTTTGGAAAACTATCTAGAGCACCTAAGATCAGATTCAAAGGGATCCTTGCCCAGCGGGACAGGCAGATGAAGGAGCGGTGTTCCACACCATTCCGATTTTTTGACTTGTGTTTAGGTGGATTGAGCAAACATAACAGAGGCTTTAAACTGAGAATGAAGTCTCCTAGGATATGTCTACACTACAGGCTTCTTGCGCAAGAAGCTTTCTGCGGAAGAGATTTTCAGCAAAAACTTCTTGCGCAAGACCACGTCCACACTGAAAAAGCTCATCGAAAAAGCGATGCATTTTTACACAAGAGAGCGTCCAGACTGCATGGATGTGCTCTCAAAAGGAAATTCTTATTGCTATTTACGAGGGCACCTGTGCTTTTTTCGATTGCCTCTTTTTGCACAAAAAAACCCTCTTGCCTGTCCACACACACCTTTTTGCACAAGAACTCTTGCACAAAAAGGAGTTATTCCTCATAGAAGGAGGAATACCTACTTCAGAAAAACCCCTCTGTTCTTTCGTTTTATGTGCACAAAAATGTGCTTGAGGTGTGGACGCGCTGCGAGTTTTTGCACAAAAACAGCCATTTTTGCACAAAAACTCTGTAGTGTAGACATAGCCCCAGATATTCACTGCAGAGACAGCATCAGAACAAGCTTCTCTTGTGAATGACCCAATGGAACCATCTAGCAGTGGGAGAACAGTGAAGTTCCCTTTCCAGTGGAGAACCACTGCTGAGGCTATCAACAAGCGCAGGAGTTATGATAATGGTTTCTGTGATATGGACATTTTCCCACTAGGAACTAGACTGGGATTCACCAAAATCACCAGACAAAACCATCAGACGATAATAACTTTTGTCCACTATCAGCTTCAGCTAAATTTGAACCAGCAACTTGGAGGATGGTGGTTTACTGAAGAAAAATCACTGCTAAGTGTCCCAGCATTGGAGGATCAGGTACATGAAATATTGCACTAGGTTTTACAGACCTAACCACACGCCTGCAAAGTGGCATGTTCTGTGTACTGGTCTCGTGAAATCCCGTGGGCTATTGCCAATGCCTTATGCATCTAATTCAGTCCTTTCTGCAGAGCCTTTTGCAAAGCTGCTCCCAACCTCCCAATAACCCTGGCATCTTCCTAGAGGCCATCCTTGCTTTGTCCTGCTGGCCTTATGAACGAGCGGTAGAGAGCCCCTGCCTCCTAGCACTCACCTGCAACAAACAGCAGCTCCAGGTTCAATAAGGGCAGAAGCAAAGTGTTCATCTCTGGTCCCTGACACCGACGGCATAGGAGATTTTCTCTGAAATCACTCACATCTTCACCGGACTAGCATGTGGCTTTAGTGCCCTCGCATCTTCCCTGTAACATAAAAACCCCTCTCTATAGTCCTTATTCACATGACAAGCCCTAGTGCTGAGTCATTTTTCTGCCAGCTAAGAAGGGCTGTTTCTTGAATCAAAAAAGGTGTCAGCGGGACCACGTTCACATGTGATAACCACACAGGAAGCTTTATCCACTTCTAGTGCTCAGTCCCCATGGCCAGGCACAGGTTTACACCAGCCCTACTCCTATTTTGGCACCTAACCAGAGATTGTCAGGAGTGCTTAAGGGACTGCGGCGCACTATTCCCTCGGAAGGCCAATGGTAAACTCCTTTGGCTCTTCAGCACTCTGGGCAGAAAGAGTCTGTGAGCTCAGGCCACATCCTAGTGAAGATGCCTAGGGCCAGATCCACAGGTGGCCCCACAGAGTGCCCAGCAAAGTTGAAGAAGGGCACTCCCTTGGCGTGGCTGCTCCAGAACTGCTACAACCACAGGCTACCCCGTGCAGGTTACCCTCGGGGGATGGGAAGATAGGCTATGTCTCCATTCGCGGCTTCTTGCGTGAGAAATATGCAAATGAGGCTAAACGTGGAATATTGCCGAGCCTCAATTGCATACTTAATGAGCTGCCATTTTTTCAGAAGAGGCTCTTGCAACAGAAGGAGCTGTCTACACTGCCCCTTCTTGTGCAAGAAAAACCCTCTTGTGCAATGCAATTATTTCTGAAAATTATCAGCGTAGCGGCATTGCACTGTGCATGAACACAGAATTTGCATTGTGTCCTGCATGAACACAAAATTGGCATCCAAAGCCGATCCACACACTACTGAAACACTCCACAGGTATCTGTGGATTTGCAGGGCTCTAAAGACAGGCACACGCATGGACCTTTGTTCGGGAATCTTCTCTGTACTCTTTGTTCCTACTGCAAAACAAACACTGCCACCGGCTACTTGGCGACCATCTGCACCTCTGCTCCCTGACTGCCAAAGGGAAGAGCCGCAGGGCAGACCTGCCAAATAAGCAGAGTCCATGTGTAATGAGAGAGGTGCTCGGGCTCTTGAGATATTTTTACATTCATAACTGATGCAGCAAGCCCAGAGAGGTCGGGGCTATACACTGCCAAGCCTCGAGGTGCCATGGCTCAGCCCTGGCACAAATTAAGCACTGAGCACAGCAGATAGATGGGATACTAAAGCCGATGGCTATGACCGCCAACAGCAGGGGACAAAAGAGACAACATTCCTGAGGGTCCACAATTCAAAAGGGCGTGGGGCTCCTGGCTGCCATTGCTGCTACTGGGCAGCATGCTCCAGGCAGGGGCTGGCTGAGGGGGGCATGATATGAACCGTGTGGCACTGAGGGCTGGCCCCTCCTGGAAGCATGGAGCTGCCCCACCCCACAACTTGCCCTGAGGCCTGGCTATTCTGTTGGTCTGCCTGCTTAGGGCCGGCTCTAGGAGTGGGAGAACTGTAGCATTTCATGCCAAGATAGGGAAAAGCAAAAGGCTGACTCCTGAGGGGGGCGTTCGGAGTGACCACAAACAGCACAGAGTGGGATTTAGCCCAATGACAGGCACATTGTAAAGTTGGAGCCTTCTGCTGCTCCTGTTGAGGACAGCAACATGACGTCCCCCTTTCAATCAGCAGCCAGGCATGGTCATGAACAGCCTAAAGCAGTGGTGGGCAGCCTACAGCCTGAGGGCTACATGCAGGCCATCATGTTTTTATGTGCTGCCCACAAGACATTTCATTTACCATTGCTCTCACACTGGGTTGCCAAATTCCACTGGTTTCCATCCGTGTCATTTTTTCCCACCCGTATGACTAAAGTGCAGGAGCAGCTCGAGGAGAGCTGCCGGCAACTGGCGCCCTAGGCAGAATGCGCGATCGGCGCCCCCGCCTCCCTAGCCCTCAATGGTGTGACGTCATCACTGGGCGCCGCATTAAACGCGGCGCCCTAGGCAACTGCCAAGGTTGCCTACATCCTTGGGCCACCCCTGCTAAAGTGACACGCATGTAAAGCAAGGGCAAGTGTAGTGAGGTGCATGTTGATTACACCCAACACTAACTGTGAGAGCCATGTGTTCCCTCTGCATCCAAAGCGCTGCTACGGTTCAATCAGCGCGCACACACACACGCACGCAAATTCTAGGTATGCAAGCACAGTTAACAAAATTACCCTATCCGGGGAAACAGTCTTGGTTACAACAATCTTGAGGCCCATTGAGATGAAGGAAGGCCACTCATGCAGCCCACTCGCTAGCCTCGGTTGCCCATTGCTGGCCTAAAGGACACTTCATCCAAAGGTCTACATGCTGCACACCCTTCAGCTAATTCATTGGGTCTTCCAACATCCCTGTTGGAAGCAGACCAGTATTGTAGCCTCTCTTTCACAAAGAGGTAAGTGACTTAGTACCACGTCCCACAGTGAGACTGTAGCCGGGTAGTGGCTAAAAGTCATGAGTTTTGTAGCCAGCCTTTCTAAAGAAACATCAGAAAGAGAAAACACACAAGTTCTCTCCGTCTAAGTGTACAAATGTTCCGTAATATGATGCATTCCTTCCCTCCACTCCTCCTGCTTTCAGGTGCTGATAGAGAGTAGATATTCATATGAGAATATCACAGTAATGGAAACTAGCTAGTTTGCTTCTACCCTTTACGGTCTAAGCTCCTCCACTTTATAATGCAATCACCACTTGATGGCTCTTCCTTACAGTTCCTCATGCAATTGTCGTTGCTACTAGCCAGATTCTATAATCTGTGCTCAAATTGACCTTGCATTGGAAGTGATACACATAAAAGACTAAAAAAAAAAGGTACTGCTGCTTACCTTTCCCTATTTGCTTTTCTTGCACTGCTCAGATGAGAGATGCACACAGCTACCTTAGCTTTCCGAATAATTTTTCTGATTTCATCCCTTCAGAGTCTCGAAGCTTGGTACAATTTTGTTGCTGTTCTGGGACAAAGGCTGCTCCAAGCATTAACTCTGATTGCTCTGCAGGTTACTGATTCATGTCATGCCATAACTTACCAGACTAGTTTGTGAGCAGGTTGGGTGCTTGTCATAGTAGAAGCTCAGAGGTATCCATAGGGCAAGCTTAATAATTAATCTAAGCTCCTTATGTTATTAACCATTTTGCTCTGACTCTTTTGTTAATGACTCTGGGGAAAGCAACTTGGAATTTTTCTCCTCTTGGAATAGGATTTTATACATTCAATGAAAACAAACACATTTTCAAATCAATCAGCTTTGTATTTTTTCTTTCATTGCTTTCATATGAAAATTAAGCCACCCATAAATGTTCCCCAAAATACCAGTCAGCAGAGTTGGAGGTAACTTTTATAACAACTCCCTCACCCGAATCCACCCCTCCCAAGGAGCTGGTATTTTCTAGCAAACCTAAACCTCAGTCCAAATTTGCCAGGGTTCCACAAAGCATCTCTGAGTTTGCCAAGAATTTTAGCTAAGTTTCAAGCAAGGCTGGGATTATGTTTATGGTGTCTGGTGCAATTTGGTGGTTTCCCATGATGGCCCTACAAAACCAAGTAGAAGTTTTCACCAAAATTCACTCTGATGTTTCAGGCTAATACGTGTTATCCACTCGAAGTAAACATCAAAAAGAGGTACACACAAACCTCTGAGCAGTCACCACAGGATTTTATACAGCTGTGTGGGTGACACATCAACCGGAGTCTCTCAATCATCAGCAGCCTGAAGTTTTATAACCATCCCAAAGACTTGCCTTAAAAATAAGTTTTTGTGATGTTATAGTCTCTATTCAATATTTTTGTTTAAATTATCAGTCCCAAAAGCCTCATGTGAATAGTCTGAAAATCCCAGTTTCTAGGATGGGTGAAAACTAGCCACAAAGATGTTAAATACTCATCTGCAATGGATGTGCATAAACCTGGTGCTAGTCCTTGGCATCTCCTTGTAGAAAAAGGTACTGGCTGGTCTGTATGTTACACCGCTGCCTTCTGCTGGATGGAATCAGAACTGCTCGTGAGCTAGTGATCAAGCTGACAGCTAGTGACCTTATGCCTGTAAATAAAGAATGAGCATAAAATACGATACTATTATCACCTAGAGATGAGCCTCTTTTCCCACAAGCAGTATAGAACCAATGCTTTGAAGCAGAGGCTCCATGATCTAGTCTCCATGTTTGGAGGTTAGCAGCCCACATGACAGCAACCTGGCTATAGATTTATTCTGTATTCTTAAGACTCAACACCAGAGGACTGACTAGTATTAGGGCACTAGTGCAATTCACTAGTATTAGAGCACAGGGTTCTTATTTACCCACATCCTCCTCCTCCTAGCTAACTTGAATGGAGCTTGCCTGGAGACCTGACAATAGGAATTTATGGCCAGTGGGTTAAGGAGAGTGCATTTTAAACACAGTTACTACAGTCCTGAGATCTGACGCGCTGGTGTTTTTCTGCCCTGCTGGGGAGTCTTACTTTAAACAGCAAGTGTCACTTTAAAAGCGGGTCGCATTTAAGTTCATCGGTCCTGCTACTTCCATCCCCCTGAGGGGGAAATAGATATCCATAGATACCCTAGTGCAAAGTCACATGAGGTCGGTGTTCACGAGAGTTCTGCTCTGCTGCTCAATAGCAGAACTGGCTACATGCGGTTCATTCCTGAATCCAGGCTCTGTGTCAGTGCCTAACAGCCAGTAATGAGGGAAGCCCAGCACAATTTAACCCTAGCCTGTCCAACAGCATTGTGTCCATCTTTAGTTTAATTCATTTAAGGGGATGGCATTGCATGGTTGAGGACTGCAAAAGGACTTTGCTTCCTAGGAGATTTCATGCCTTGAATATTGTTGGTATGAACACTGTCGCTTGACGTCCTCAGATTGCATATGCCAAATAAATGAATATTGCGCTGATGTTCAGAACCCAGGATTTCAGGGCCAGAGAAATACATAATGTGGAGAAATATTCTAAAGATGCAAGATAATTTATGGCAAAAATTAAATGTTTGTTGCTGGTTTGTTTCTTTGTTTTTTTTAATCCCTGTCTTCTTGACACTTAGTCCCTTGGCATTTTGTTCTCTGCAAATAATTCTAGCTCTGGACATCACCAGCAGCTTTGGCTTCCAATGCCAGTGTTACCTGCAGTGCGATCCATAGGGTATGGCGGCATTATAGGATAGAGCCTGTCTATGTCCTGTTCCCAGCTCTGCTGCACACTTTCTAGTGCTGGCCATTCTCTGCCTCAGTTTCCCCATATGAAAAATAGGAACAATTCTATCTTTCCATCTTCATGCAGCATTTTGGGATCTAAGCATGGGCAAATGCTATAAGGGTGAAAGTCTCACCCAAATGACCTAGATTTGCTGGTTCAAGGGAGAGTGATGAAGTATAGACACTTTCTGCAACAGCCCTAGTTCAAGTAAAGTAGTGGTCATAACATATCTAGATCCCCCTGACTGCAGGGCCTTTAGGAGTGGCAAGTGAGAATAGAGCACGGCTGTATGTGTTGGGAGGGACAAAAGCCATTTGCAGGAGTATTGCTGCATTGCTGTCGCCAGAGGCATGTAGTCTAGACATACCCTTAGAGACTAACCAAAAATGTAGATGGTATCATCCTCATGATACCGACTACATTTTTTGTTAGTTTCTAAGATGCTGCAGGACTATTCCTTGTTTTTTAAGATTTCTCAGAGGGTTAGCCTCCTGGGCTATGTCTATTCTACATTTATTTTTTGGAAAAAGGTATGCAAATT
>CM057847.1:175742747-175761158 GCA_030068395.1 Apalone spinifera
TTGACTGTGCACTGTGTGAAGAAAAACTTCCTTTTGTTTGTTTTAAACATGCTGCCTATTAATTTCAGTTGCTGACCCCTAGTTCTTTTATTGTGGGAATAAGAAAATAACTCTTCCTTATTCACTTTTTCCACACCAGTCCTGATTTTATAGACCTCTATCATATCCCCCCTCAGTCTCCTCTTTTCTGAGCTGATTGGATTGCAAAGCTCAGAGTAGATGCCTAGGCCTTTCCCCTCTGGCCTGCTAATTTGGTAAAGCCTTGTACTTACAGACTCAATCCCAGACTCGGTTCTATATGGTGCCTCTGCTAATCTTTTTCATCCATCCCACCTCTGTGCAGGGCTTTTAGGTGAATTCAGACTGGGTGCTCCAGCAGTCCTAGTGGAGGTAGCTGCATTCGCAAATGCTGCCTGAAACTTGCGTTCCCAGATCTTGCCAGAAAGGTGGCTTTGCAGACTTTTCACCACAGGGGGTGAAACCTAGAGTTGCGACTGGCACATCCTTGCCTGATAACGGCCCAGACCACTGCAGGAAGAGAAAGTTCCTATAGCGGACACACGGTCGGGTCGTACCTGCTAGTATTTACAGCCATGGGGCTCTGTCCCTGACACCAGCTATAAGAACAGCCCCCTGGATTGAGTGCCTAGTGTCCTTTGTCATCTGAACAGCTCTGAAGCCTTTCTTCTCCTGAGCCATGTTGGGAACCCGGACATAAAGACGATTCTCTTAACAGCACTCTTCTGTGTCACGTCTTAGTGCACTGACCTTTGTGTGGTCCTTTGGACGGCTCCTTCGCCTCTCTGTGCCTCAATACCCTTATAGGCAAAATGGCAAAAGTCATCTCTGCCTGGATTTATACAACAGTAAAGCCTATCCCCAGGAGGAAGAATGGGCCAGTGGTTAGGGCAGTAGGCTAGGTGATGAAAGACCTTGGGCAACTCACTTAGCCTCTCCATGTCCCAGCTGCCCTGCCCTATTGTGAGGTTGAGGATATCAATGCTTATTCATGGGGGCCATCTAAGCACCTTACATTTTGTTATAATCACTCTACCCTGGAGGGGCCATGAGAAAGAAGACACGGCCCTGGCTGATTTCTTTACAACTTTTTTTAAAACGTCATACCCGCCATATCAGTCATCCCCTGGCTGTTAATGGGCCTCGTTGCCTCATGCCAGGCCAGCGAGGCAGGAACTGGGATTGTTCTGAGGAGAGTGAAGAGAGGCGCCTCGCATTACGCCTCTGTGATCCCAGAGCACAGTGGTGAGAACGGTCAGCTGGCGACAGTGCAGGGTGCATCGAAGGGGATGACCAGGGAGCAAGTCACCGTTCACCTGTTCCCTGAGATGATGAGCTGGGGACATGGGAGTATGTTAGTGTGATGCATCTTCTATATTTCAATTAGTGGCAAGTGGGCTGGGTAGATCCCGACCCAGCTGCCACCAGTCACCAGCCTCCATTAACTCCCAGAAGCTCTGGGACAGAGTTCTATATATTGGATACTCCCCAGCTTAATAACTTGAGGTTCAGGTTTGTAGCCAATCAGTTATACCAACTGGACAGCTTCTTGGCTGTTCTCAGGAGATTTCTGCCTTTTTTCAACCCTAAGCTCCCAAAGGCCCCTTCCTTAGCAACGGTGCAAGGGGTTCTGGGATTTGTACTTAGACTCATAGACTTTAAGGTCAGAAGGAACCATTTTGATCATCTAGTCTGACCCCCTGCACAATGCAGGCCACAGAATCTCACCCACCCACTGCTAGAATAATCCTCTCACCTATATCTCAGATATTGAAGTCCTTGAAACGATGGTTCAATGACCCCAAGATGCAGAGAATCCTCCTGCTAGTGACCCGTGCCCCATGCTACAGAGGAAGGCGATGGTTAGTGACATCATCAGCAGGGAATGAAGTGTGCCACCCACCTCCCATCCCCGCACATGGTCCCATCTCAATAGGCAGTCACCTTGCCAACTCATCCTAGATGAGACCATCTGTATTGGAGGTCTATAAAATCATGACTGGTGCGGAAAAAGTGAATAAAGAAAGCTTATTTACTTGTTCCCATAATATAAGAACTAGGAGTCACCAAACGAAAGTAATAGGTAGTAGGATTAAAACAAACAAAAGGACGTTTTTCTTCACTCAGCACACAATCAACCTGTGGAACTCCTTGACAGAGGATATGGTGTAGGCTAGAACTTTAATAGGGTTCAAAAAAGATCTAGATAAATTCATAGAGGTTAGGTCCATCAATGGCTATTAGCCAGAGTGGGTAGGATTGGTGTCCCTAGCCTCTGTTTGTCTGGAAATGGAGGACAGAAGAGGGATCACGTGATGATTACCTGCTGTGTTCACTCCATTTGGGGCATCTGGTTTTGGCCACTGTTAGCAGACAGGATACTGGGCTAGATGGACCTTTGGTCTGACCCAGTATGGCCGTTCTTATGTTCTTATGTTATGTCAGCAGCCAGGCCTCACATGCTCCTGAGTTACCCAGGAGAGAATGCCGGAAAGCAAGTGATGCCACAAGGGAACAGGAAAGGGCTCAGCTGGGAGTTTCGTTTGTTCTTCCAGACTTTAGTGCCTGTATTTCAGGCTCAGATGCCAGCTTTTCAGCTTGACTTCCAGCCCAACTCTCTCTTGCATCTAGGTCCCTTGCCCTGTAGACAACGTACTAAGGCAAACAGAGAAATATTTCCAGGCAGGTTCAGCTGTTCCAGGCCTCAGATCCCAACAAGAATCCCAGAATTTGTAACTCCTAACAACTGCTCCTCCCACCCCTGCAAATATGCAAGCAGGTGCGAAGTGCCACAGGCTTGGTTGTTCCAAGCCACTTTTCTCCCCCTTCATGGTAAACAAAGGCACAGTCAAAGGCAGAGCTTCTCCATTACACTTCATCCCCTTTGAACCCCTCTGACTGTGTATAGGGAGCACATTCTGGTTCACAGAGAACTCCCCTGACCAAAAGGAACTCCTAACTGGGGTAAACGCAGCATAGCTGGGTCCTGGGTCACCTTTCTGCTGGTGTAGGGGATGTGGCAGAGCAGAACTCTACCCCAATCTACTACTGCTATAATTATACCACTGCCATAAATCAGAGCAGCCCAGGTATTTGTCTAACTCCCACTAAGGCCTGGCAAGCGTATGGCTGTCACTGGTTCCCTGACTGCACCCCTCCTTTGCACCAAGAAGAGCTAGACACCGGGTAAAATCGAGTCAATGGCGTTTGGGGGTCAGGGTGAAAGTAGTGCTTCATTTGTAATCCTCGAGGTGCGGGGACTCAAACAGTTATGTGTGAGGACTCAAGCAATTTTCTTTTTACTTTCATAACCAATGCCACAAGCCCAGAGGTGTTGAGGTTATGAACGGCCAACCGGGCCGGGGCTCGGCCCTGGCAAACCCGAGCACAAATTAAGCACTGCGAGAATCTGCCTAGGAAAAGGCAGCAGTGACAGACAGAGACTTTTGAGAGGTGGGGATAGGAAAATGAGGTATGAATCATATGGAGCTATTTTGTTGAGAGACTGGTGCAGTATCTGTCAGCGTAGAAAAAATCATGCTTCATCTGTGGAGGAGGAGCTATTTCTTTCAGGTCAACAAAGCTATAGACAAGGGGTTCTCATCAACCTTTCTCTTTCTGGCTACATCTAGACTGCAGGCTTCTTGTGCAAGAAGCTTTTTTGCAGAAGAGATTTTCCACAAAAACTTCTTGCGCAAGAACGTGTCCACACTACAAAAGAGCATTGCAAAAGCGATGCGCTTTTGCACAAGAGAGTGTCCACACTGCATGTGTCTCACAAGAAGGCTCTGATTGCCATTAACAGAATGGCCACCAGGGCACCTGTGCATCTTTTGATAGGCTGTTTTGGCGCAAAAAACCCCTGTTTCCCATCCACACACACCTTTTTGCGCAAGAGCTTTTGCACAAAAAGGAGTTATTCCTTGTAGAAAGAGGAATACTTATACTGCAAAAACCCTTCTGTTCTGTCAATTCACTGTAAATTTACTTGCGCGCGTTTTTGCGCAAAAAAATCGAAAGAACAGAGGGGTTTTTCCGGCATTGGTATTCCTCATTCTACGAGGAAGAACGCCTTTTTGCGAAAGAGCTCTTTCACAAAAAGGTGTGTGTGAGCAGGGAAGAGGGGGGTTTTTTTGAGCAAAAAGAGGAAAGAGGAAAAAGCACAGGTGCCCTAGTGGCCATTCTGTGCATAGCAATCAGAGCTTTCTTTCGAGAGAGCGTCAATGCAGTCTGGATGCTCTCTTTTGCAAAAGCACATCGCCTTTTTGATGCGCTTTTGCAGTGTGGACGCGCTGTTGCGCAAGACATTTTTGCTCTTCCAATACAAGCATCTTGCGCAAGAAGCCTGCAGTCTAGACATAGCCTGAAAGATTAAATGTCTTGCCCAAGATCACAGAAAGCCTATGGCAGAGTAGGCAATTAACTCCCATCCAATGCCTTAACTACCAGACCATCTTTTCTACAAATGTCACATTTAAACTTCCTGCCTATGGCATAGTTGCGTGAAGCTGGTAGCTGTTCCCAAAATTCCAGAAGCTCCGTAAACCAAAGTTCTCACACTCCATGACTATCAGCTTTATTAAGCATTGCTGCAACCACATTTGTACACATAGCACTCACCTAATGGCTACAGGACCACCCCAGCACACGCTGAGCTCAGTGCAAAAGCTGAGATTAATTTTTTGGGCAGGGTGTCTCCTTCTCTTGATCCAATGTCCTGGTCAGAAATCTGTAGGGGACCTTCCCAGGATCTTATAATTTAGAGGATTCAGGGCGGGGAGGGGGGGTCCTTATCATCCTTCTTGGATGACAAAACCAGCACATAACAAGAAAATGCCCTGATTCTAAATTGTGGGTGACCAAATATGATCTGTGAAACTTAGACCCCTGTGCACCCCAATAATTTATATGCCAGAAAAGACACTGAAGATTTGTGATACTAAATACTTTCCACTTCAACAGCCCTTTGTAGCTAAGGACTTATCTACATGTGAAGTTAGTATGCTGTAAGCTAGGGAGTGAAATCAAACCGCAGCAGCTACTCCACACTAACCCGCCACATGGTCACTCTTACTGCACATTGGGGCTACGTCTACACTACGAGTTTTCTCAGAAAAAAATATGCTAATGAGGGACTCATTTGCATGAGTCACGATCTCATTTGCATATTTTCTGCTGATCCGTTTTCGTTCTAGGCATTTTTGTGCAAAAACAAGAAGTATGGACGTTTTCTTTTTGCACAAAAAACCCTTTTTCCTCAAGATCGGTATACCTAGGGCATATGGATCTTGCCGAAAAAGGAGGGTTTGCGCAAAAAGAAAATGTCCACACTGCGGCTCTGTCTATACTGCGTTGTTTTGTGCAAGAAATATGCAAATGAGGTGAAGCGTGGCATATCACTGCGCCTCATGTGCTTAATTAATGAGTGGCCGCTTTTTGCCCACGAGGCTTTTGCGCAAAAACCCTCTCTTGCGCAAAAGCTGTTCTTCCGCATTTTTTTTCCAGGAAGAATAGCTCTTGCGCAAGAGGGGGGTTTTGTGCAAAAAGGAGCGGTGTAGATGGCTCCTTTTTGTGTAAAAGCCTCTTGCACAAAAAGCGTCCGCTCATTAATTATGCAAATGAGGTGCGACGATATTCCCTGCTTCGCCTCATTTGCATATTCTTGCACAAAGCAGCACAATATAGACATAGCCTGCTTGGCTTTGTGCAAAAAACCCTAGCACAAAAACGGATCAGCCGAAAATATGCAAATGAGATCGCGACTCATGCAAATGAGTCACAGAAGAACTCACAGTGAAGACGAAGCCTGAATGAGCCCTTTGGCAGTTTAGCTTGATACACTTCCAAAATGCTAATAAGAACCAATGCACTCTGAGCCCTGTTCTACACTAGGTAGTTATTTCAAAATAACTCCTTATTCCACGAGGAATAACGCTTATTTCGAAATAGTTATTTTGAAATAGCAGTAGCGTGGATGC
Organism: Apalone spinifera; assembly: GCA_030068395.1. NCBI lineage: Eukaryota > Metazoa > Chordata > Testudines > Trionychidae > Apalone > Apalone spinifera. The sequence goes on from CM057847.1 coordinate 175,748,744, forward strand.
TCCATTGCTGCTATTTCAAAATAACTACTCCCCAGAGTCATTCACTTCTCTCACATGCACACGCATACAGGGTACATCTACCCTACAGCTGGAGTATTATTTCCAACTCAGGCAAAGATACCCATTTTTACTTTGATCCAGCTAGCACACTAAGATATGGAGCATAGAGCTTATCTACCTTATGGAGAATCCCTATAGGCAACTCCAGGTACGTACTTGGGCAGCTAGCCCATTTCAACTTCTGCAGCACCACAACTACCTGGCTAGCTTGTGCTCAGTAACTGCTAACTTTTGCACATCTATGTGAGCTGGAAATTATTCCTCCAGCAACAGGCAGTATAGACATAGCCACTGAATCGTTAACAGACTGTCGTTCTCGGTGCAAACAGGTCTGGCAATCCCTCTTTGACTCTCATACAGGCTGCCGTAATACACACAGTCACCTGTCAGCTGCGTTCTGCTGCAGGTTTGGGTTGGCAGGAGAGCATGGTGATGTCCTTCTGGGCATGCACATTCCATTGGAACCTTAATACTTTGCAGGGAACAGCAGTGTCGTAGCCCTCGTGAGAAGCCCCTATGCATGAGACTGCACTAGCACCGTTAAGGCGGCTAAAGAGTTAATTTCAAACTTTGTACCTCAAGGATTCTAAGTTCAAGTTTGCCTGCTTGTGCCGAGCTCTCAAATATGGGGAGTGCTGAAGAGCTGGGATGCTGAAACTTGACCTTCCATTTTGTTTTTCCAGCTCATGAACACCCTCTGCCCAAGTCTGTGCGGTCTCCTTTGCCTTTTCAAGCTGCCCCTTGTGCTCCCAGTGACCTCCACCTGTTTAGCACGCTCCCGGTCCTGACTCATAAAACACTGGAACTCCACCTGTTCTGCAAAGCATGCCAGCAATGAGGAGCACTCTGCCGGTTAGTCCCATACTTTGCTTTCACACTGTGCGCGGCACGACTCTGCTTTAGCTTAGCACATCTCACCTAGGAAGGCATCCAGAGCGTGGGGTATGAGTTGTCACTGAGAACAAGCATAGCTGCAGGGTTATTTCAACGGGAAACACTTTGCTTCAAAAGAAAGTTCTTCTCGCACGTACGAAAAAAAACAAAATAAAATTTCAAAAAAACAGTGCCACCAACCAATTACTCTTATTTGAGCAGGGTGGCGAAAATGGGTTCTTTTGATCATACATACATTCACATTTGATGTTTGTTTGTATTTATTTCTATGCCCATCCCTCCCACACACTCACACAAACAAAAATCATTTCAACTCAAAAATCATTTTCAAAACATTTTGAAAAGTGCAGATTACTTTGTTTTTATCTTTTTTTTCTTTTTTGCCAATGAATGTAGGAAAATGAATTATGCCTTATTGTTATCGTCATCATCATTAACTATATGTATGCGGTAGTAGCAATTAGCCCCGGTCATGGTCCGGCATCATGGTAAAAGGCACTGGACAAATATAGAATAAAAAGACAATTGCGGACTTAAAGTGTTTGCAATCTAAATAATTTCTTTTGTTTTGTTTTTTCCAGTGCTTCCTTTTTAAAAAAAGTTTAATTTTTCCTTTTTCACCTGACTTTATAATCTTTCAAAATGTCACCAGCTTTGAAAAATGTAGACTAGTAAATGCAAAAATTAAACAAACTCCACAACTATGTGTAACTGCAACTTGTCCAGAGACCATACTAAGCAAAAGCAGACTGTGCAATTGCTTAGCACCATAAACCAGTGAAAGGGCCTTCTATTTGCTACAAACTTACCTGTTTAGTACTGTGGGGGAGTGAGCCCCAAAACTATTCCTGTTATATCCCACAATGGGCAAGTGCTAGCTCTCAATTTTTCAAAAGACAAACAAATCAAAACTAACATTTAAATCTGCAAATTACTCATTTTGATTCATTTCAAAATTTCCTGATGAAGCATCAAAAACATTTTTTTTTTAAAAAAGGACATTTTCCTGCCAAATAATTATATTTCATAGAATCATAGAATACTAGGACTGGAAGGGACCTCGAGAGGTCATAGAGTCCAGCCCCCTGCCCTCATAGCAGGACCAAATACTGTCTAGACCATCCCTGTTAGACATTTATCTAACCTACTCTTAAATATCTCCAGAGATGGAGATTCCACAACCTCCCTGGGCAATTTATTCCATTTGAATGAAACTCCATTTTTTTAGCAGGAAAACTTTTCATCTGGCAAAATGTTGACCAGTTCTAACTCTCAGTAACCCTACAAGATCAACCCTGTGCATGCAGCTGAGTCCATCAATGAACAATGGTACAATAACAAGCCAGGGGTAAGGACATCAGCAACACCCTTGAGAGACTGGGGTGAAAGTTTTTGCTTTGCCACTGATTTCCTGTGTGACCTTGAGCAAGTCACTTAGCCCTTCTTGGCCTCTGTTCCCCATCTGTACAATGAGGGCAATACAATTTCCCTAATTCACATTGGTATGCTAGGGATGAACACATTAAAGATTGTGAAGTACATGGTGATGGGGGCCGTATAAATACCCCAGAAATATATAAGCAATATTCTTAGCCCTACATTAAAGAGAAACTTTTCAATAAAAGTGAGTTAGCAGTGGAGGTGAAAGACCATTCAAGAAGGAAATGGATTTCATTTCCAGCATCCAAAGGGCTATTACAATAAATAGCAGGGATGGGTAATAATTTTTCACAAGGGGCCACTACAAGATTTTGGTAAGTGGTCAAGGGCTTCACTTTTCTGTGGAGGAGGTGCAGGGTCTGGGGTGGAGGTTGGGTGCAGAAGGGAGCTCAGGGTAAGGAACTAGAGTGCAGGAGAGGGTATAGGGTCTGAGAGGGAGTTTGGGTGAAGGAGAGGGTTATGACATGGGGCAGAGGATTAGGGTGCAAGGTCCAGGAGGGGATATGGCTGCAGGAGAGGGGGCAGGGTGTAGAGGCAGTGACCTGGGGCAGGTGATTGGGGTGCAGGATCCAGCCGGGGGTATGGGTGCAGGAAAAGATTCTGTCCTGAGGGGAGGAGTATAGGAAGAGACTCAGGGTCTGGGAGGGAGTTGTGACCTGGGGTGGGGGACAGGATGTAGACGGTTGGGTGGTGACCTAGGGAGGAGGGGGTGGTGATCTGAGGCAAAGAGTCAGGGTTCTGGAGGGGGTAGGGAGTTAGAGGCAGGCTCTGGCCGGGAGGCACTTATGAAGCAGCTCCTGGCCAGCAGCCCAGCACGACCCTCAGGCAGGTTCCCTGCCTGCCAGCAAACCCAAACTGCTCGGAGTGGCTGGCTGTTCCATGTGGCCCTCTACACCAGGGAGGGGAGCTTTACACGCTGCCCCTACCCCAGCACAATCTCTCAGCTCCCATTGGCTGAGAATCCCCCACTTCACTCCCATTGGGAACGATGGATGCTGTTCCTGCTGAGCTCTTTCCCAAAAATCTGAGCCCTACTCTCTGTACCTCAGTTTCCCCCTCAGCAAAATGGGGACAACAATACTTTCCTACTACACATGGGTCTTAAGATGTTCCATTAGTGTAATCAGTGCCGTGCTTGGAGATCCTTGGAGGAAAGCTATTACTGTGCTGATTCCATTATTAAATATATTTTTATTAATATTGCCCGCACTGGTAAATAACTTATTAAACTGCACGTATTTACAATAAAACAGCCCCGTTTGCAGAGGTCTCTTCCTGTGAAACAGTCGATCAAGAGAAGAGCCGTAGTCACCCATCTGAGAGGGGATAAAAATCGAGCTGTGCCCTCCCAACGCAGGACAGCTGAAGAGGTGTAATTCGACAGCTCTCCGTGCCGCTGTCACTGCCGTGATTGAGGTGGACAGGAGGTGTGGAAAGGGCCAGGGCTGGTAAAGGACACAGACAGGTGGGAGGACGCAGCCTAGGGGTGGAGCGGAAAGCATGCAATACAAAAGGGATCACGCGGGCCTTTTCAGGGCATGAACCGGGAGATGGCGAGGAAAGTGAACAAGTCGGAGGGGAGGAGGAGGGGAGCTGAGAGCAGAGAGAGAGAAAGACGGACACATGGGGACTGACCCTTAAATTGGCAGATCTATAGTAAGGCTCGTTGCAATAGGCAAAGCTATGAAAGAACAAGGAGCAAAACAGCTGGAGATAGACAGAGGAACTAGTGTAAAACTCTTAGAAATATCCAAAGCAAGGCGCCTAAAGGGAAGTAAAGTGAGCTAGGAGAGGGAATTCAAGTCGCGTGCCACCAAAGGTAGGGAGGGGAGGTCTAAGAGATGATGCAGGTGAGACAAGGGGGAACTCCCTCGCATCACATATACACACAGAGTGAGCTTTAACGGGCTTAGAGAATCTTCCAGGCCCCAAAAGCTGGCCACCCACTGAGAGCCATTTCTGACTACACCAGCTGCAGCTTCCTCGCCGGACACGCCTAGTAGACAAAAAATGCCCCATGGAGAAACTGCCTGCAGAATGAACCCCTGTTTGGGGCATGGAGCAATGCAGGGACCAAGCCTGGGGAAGAGGAGGAAGACACCTGCAACGTTCCCAGTGAAGGTAATTTCTGTGATTTTCCAGTGCAACGTTAAAGAGGCAGAACCTAGAAACCCCAGCCAAGAGCCACGCCTCAGTGCGCTAGGTGCTGTACAAACACGCACTATGAGACAGCCTTGGCCCCTAAGATCTTACCAACAATAAAGGGTGGAAGGGAAAGTGACTTGCTCAAGATCATGCGTCAGGTCAGAGCCCAGGGTAACACTCATGTTTCTTGACCCACAGTCCAGTGCCTTTGCTCAATGTAGGAATAGGGTGTGAGTATGCAGGACGAGCTGTGTGACTCTGGGCAAGTCATTTAGCCTTTCTGGCCTCGGTTTCCCCATCCATAAAATGGGCACAATGGGCTTGCCCTGCCTCATAGAAGTCTATGAGGCTAAATACATTAAAGATTGAGAGTGGCCTCGATACATGTAAGGAGCACAGCAAAAAAAATGTTTAGCTGTTGATGGAGTTATAGGGATTACCACTACGGGAAACTATTGGCACCCAGAAGTGGCATCACAACCAGCAGCTGTTGCTGCCATGCCTGGGTAAAATGTAAAATGGTCCATGCTGCCTTGAGAGTGGCTGCTTATGCAACATTGACACCCACATGCCAGCACAGAAGCACAGGAATAGACTAGACCATGCAAGGAGCGGTTTAGCAGAGTCCTTGAGTAGCACATTTCTTGAGGCTCATAGCTAGAGAAAAACAGAATCTGGGGATGCTCTTGGTTTTTCAAAGCCGTTGGTTTGGCAAAGATAGAATTCAGTGAGATCCCATTGTTTTTGCCAAACCTTAACATTTTAGGCAGGCGAATTCTCAGCAATAGTTCTGGGATTGCTACTGGACTGAAACTATAACAGGCCCATGATATGTGTTGTTTTCACCCAAAGAAAAATTGTAGTGATATCTGCCCCCAGGAGAGGTGCTTTGTAAATTGGCTGGAACACCATTCTTCTCCATAGCCTCGTTCACTGTATAGCTCAAGAAATGAATCCCTGAACTATTCTCTACTATGTCTGGAAGTGACCGTCATTGAGGATATATGGATATAAGAACTAAATGTATCAGAGATTGGGCCTCTTGATCAACAAATTATTTGGAGGAGAGGAAAGACCAGGAGAATTACTTCACTAAATTTCTTAGCTTAGGATGTATTGTCTTTTTCCTCCTCCTCCTCTAGCTTTGCATTGCCATTTGCCTGTATTTCTAGCTATCAAAACTTTTATTGCCTTCGTTGCTATGACATTATTATAGTATATTGATCTTCACAACCCATCTCCAAGCTACAGTGGGGTGGCCTCCATTTTACAGATGGGGAACTGAGGCACAGAGATTAAGGGACTTGCCCAAGATCACACAAGAAGTCTGTGGCAAAGCAGGGAATTGACTCTAAGAATCCCACTGGACAAGTTAGCACCCTAATCACCAGACCACCCTTTCTCATTCGCTCAGTGTGTTATGACATGCACCTTTACTCTGTCCATAGCTGAAGTTTGTGAGGTGAGTGCTGGCCAGAAGCCGTGTCACTTATTTTAATTGGGAATGTATGTAAAATTGTACAGGAAGCGACAGAGAAGCTACATTTTATTTTTCTTGTGCCCATCTCATCTAAAGTCTCCTCTGTGTTTCATAGCCACACCATTTGGAACCAACCAAAATAAGAACAGAAAAAAAACTGTGTCAGCCTTCCAAAAGCAACATGGTCATATCCCAATATCCCCGTGTCATGTCTGCCCCCCTCCTTCTCTTTTTGGAGGCATTGTGGCTGAAGCCTCGAAACCAGAGGTAGCTCTAGAAGAGGATTCGCAGACCAGTTGTCAGAGCGGTCAGGGTGTCAGGACTGTGTACTTGGTTCTGCCACAGGCTTGTCAAGGAATCTGTAGCTCCAGCATTCAGTAACTTTTAGCATCTGTTTTAGAGTGCCCAACATGAGCCAGTAGGCCTGGATTTCCAGAGATCCTTCAGACCCATTGACTTCAAGAGGAGTCATGGTGCTCAGACTCTTTGAAAGTGATGCACACTGGGTGGGTGTGCACACCCATACACACAGGTACCCCAGAAGAAATGGAGGTGTATATCAATGTGCTTCTCTGTGCCTCAACTTCTCCCACCTGTAAAATGGGGATAGTAATTCTCGCCTACTTGGTGAGAACACGTGATTTTTCAGGAGGTGCTCACTGTGGTATAAAGGTAAAAATGGACGGGAAGGGTGCGATTTGTTCTTGTAAGCCGCCTTGTATATTTTAAATAGAAAGGCGGGGTAAAAATATTTTTTTTAAAAATTGCCATCAGAGTAACCACGAGAGGAAATAACATCTGTCCAGGGCTCCCTTGAAAACTGTTAAACAAACAAATGTGTATGTATTGTATGGGATGCCATTCTGTCCTCAGGTATACCCATGTGACCTCTGTTAGAGACCAAAGGAATTGCTGTTGCTTGGCATCTCTGAAAGTCAGGTGCTTAAATGTGACTTTAGGTGGCTCACCGGGCACCCAAGTCATTTGGGAAGCTGGAAACAGCACAACACTACCTTCCCTGACATGCCTAGGGGTGGGGAGGAGCCGGGCTGGTAGGGATCAGCTGGTGAAAGGTTTGCATTCGGTGTCTGTGCCAGGAGGAGAGAGCGGAATGCCTTTTGCTGCACGGTGCTGTGCCGTCTCAGCTCCTCCAACTGGATACCTCCCAGGAAGTGCTGCGGGCCTGAATCTCATTTACACCAAGACACTTTGCATCGCTCTGACAATGTAAAGAGGCCTCAAAGGAGGTGTAAATCCCGAGTGGTGTAGTGGAACCATAGTGTGAATGAGACGCAAGAGCAAATGTCCACTGCCTTTCTTCCAAGGACAGGTGCTGTGCGGGAGGTACCCGTACTAGGTTTTGAGACAGCTTGGCACAGTGAGAGCATGAACTTCAGTGGTATTAAAGAAACTGCTTCTAAAGTATCACCTACTGGCTATTCTCTAGTGGAAAACCATCACCGTTCCAGTGACCCTAAGGGGACAGCTGCACCCTTCTCTCTCCTTCCCCGAGCCATGCCATGAATGGACAGATGTGGCCCTGTATATTCCTCTGGGATTGGGTTACTGTCATCCGAGCTGAAAGGCATGATCTGTTGTCTGGTAATTTCTGTGGCTTCTGTTCCAAAGGAATTTAATTTTCTACCACTGACGGGTTTTGTTTTTTTTAAGATATTGACTCAGTTCTATATTTTATACATTACGGGTTCCGTTCTTTAGTGCAGTCTTCAGTTGCCATTTTTGTTTTTAATAATCCTGTTACATTTTTATGCATCTTACTCACTTCCACAACCTTCACAGGGTCGCTTGCATATTTTCATGGGTTTTCCTCTTTTTGCCATGGTATTTGTAAATTGTGTCCTTTCTGCAACCCTTTATTCGTATGAGTAATCCTGACTCAAAATTTCTTGATTTACATCAGTAGGAGTCACATCAGCTTGATTTACATCAAAATCCAGGCCTATTAATTGCAGTGAGGGTGCATACATGAGTTAGAACAACTTGCCTGAGTAAATGCTGCAGGATCAGACACTAATTGGACAATTAGATCTCTCAGTATCTGACTCCTCTGATCCTGCTGTTACTCCCTCAACTTGAAGAGTCAAGGTGTAAATGAGAAGCAAGAGCTAATGTCTACTGACAGGTGCTGCGAGGGAGCTGATTCCTATGGAAAAGTCCCATGGACTCTAATGGGGAGAATACCAGTGCAGTGAGATAAAACTTAATTTAGAATTGGATACATTTTCGTAAAGGATGGTATATTTATATTTCCTGGACAATTTTTTTAAATGAGCCAACAACATTGAATAAAACAATCTCTGACACAGAATTCCACAGGTTGTTTCAAAGAAAAACAAAGCTACAAAAAGGCTAAAAGCCCTTTAGAAAAGTCTGATGGATCTGAACAACAGGAGACAGCAATAAAAAAGTTACTGTTAAACCAGAATAAACAGGACGACAGTTCAATGACAATATTCCTACTCATGGGATTTTTCTTATCATTCTTTTATTCCTCTTTTTTCTCCCACTCTCTATTTTGTAACCCCAGATTGATGTAACACTTTTAGAGGATTTTACTATGATTTTATTGGTATCATTTCTATTTACCCCGTTACTGTCATCTAGGATTCCCTCGGTATCATGTTTAAGGACGCTGGTCTCTCTTTTTATCCCGCATGCATTTTTTCTCTCCTGTTCTTTTTAATTTTGGCACTTTAACTCTGATCTTGTCTTGATGCACATTAAGGGCCCGAGTCAGATGACAATTTTATGGAAAGACAGGATCAGGATGCAAAATAAGGACCCACTTTTCTTACAGCCCTTCCGTCTCCACAGCTTGGGGGGTGGTTCCCAATCAGACACTTTGGTGCAGTTGGAATGAAAAGTGCTAGATCTGGGGCCAGACCCACTTTGCAACCATAAAGCTAATTTATCTGGTAAGTGGATGATTGTGTTTCTGCCATAGCCGCTCCATTCCACCCTCTCTCCCTGTTTCAGAAGTACGTGATGTGCCTAGGGAAAATGGACATGTCTGGGGGACTCTGTCTACTCCATTCATCCCCAGTTACCAGACTGTCCTGTTAGGAGTGTGGACAGCTGGGTGTAATATAGAACAACCCCCGGGCTAAATAGCCTCAGGATCAAGAAGAGGAGGTGTTAAAGTGGTTGTGGTCATTTTTCAGGTTGAGGAGAGCTCATGGGTTGTCATCACTGAGGCTGTCGATACTGATAATCCACTCAATTAGCTATGGAATCTTTTGATTTTTGAGTATGGCCTCAACCCAGAATTGGGGTGGGCCCTAAAAATAATTGAAATAAATAAATCCAATGGGATCCATGCACCAGAGCAAGAGAAGAGGGCGGGTGAAATGCTGGCTCCCTTGAAATTAATCAGAGCTTCATTATTTGCATTATTTTAGCACCTACAAGCTCGAGTCGTGGACCGGGGCCATGCTGTGCTTTGTGCTGTACAGTCACAGAACAAAACGGCCCTTGCCACTGATTTCAGTGGAGCCAGGTTTCCACCCCATTTCTTTTAGCAAAGGTTGCACTGAATTCACACCTTGTTTTAAGTGTGGCAGCCACAAGAGTGTCACCATGTGCTAAAAGGGTGATCATTTGGGAGGCTAGTAGGTGCATGTGTAAGGGCTATGCTGTTTTGGTGGAGTTTTTTTGTGATGAACTGTATCTGTGATATAAATGAAACGTTAGTCTTGATCCTGCAAACAAACACATGTGAGAAAGCTTAACTCATGCAACTTGTCCTGCACCAGATGCATTTCTAAGGCTATATGTTCTCTGCGATGTGTGATTCCCCTGCTCACATATACACACATGCTAGCACAAATATAAATACCTAGGTTGCGATGCTAGTGCAAGTAGTGGAGGCATGGCTGAGACTATGTTTAGACTACAATGATTTATTGGAAAAGGTATGCACATTGCATTCCGCAATTTGCGTACCTCTTTCTGATAGTTTTTTTGGAAAAGGCTTTTCCGAAATTTGGCCCCTCTACACGGGGCCAAATTTTGGAAAAACCTGCTATTTCAGAAGAGCCTTTCTGCCTCGTGGAAGGAGGACTGGGCTTCCAAAAGAGCGCGTCTGCTCTGCCACAAATAAAAGTGGAAGAGCAGACGTGTTCCCTGGATGCGGCGGAGTTTTTCCTGGAAAAAAAACGTAGTGTAGACATAGCCCCAGCTGTGCTGAAAATATACTCACCCCTTTCAGGCAGCTATGTGCTTAGCCTGGCTCAGCTGTGTCTCTACAGCCACACTCACTCTCGATGTGTGCACAAGAGTAAGGGAATCCTGCCCCCAGCTTGCAGTGTAGACGTCCCCTTAAAGATGCTCTAGTTTCTCCACAAGTCACTGCAGGAATTGCTGAGTGAAATTCTCTGGCCTGTGTTATGCAGTAAGTCAGAGAGGCTCTGTACCTTCTGAACAGACTATGAATCTCTAACCCACTGACCTCATTCGAACCATTCCGAGGTGCCAAGTGACTCACGGGTGCTTGTAACAGCAGCGCTCTAAGCTGGTAAATTCAGAAAAGAACCGCGCCTGAGCTTGACAAACTAGCTCCACAGTACCGTAGCGATAAATGAATAATAATCACCTGAGGAAAACGTGAACAGCATCAACTTTCACTAGAAATCTTTTAAACTGGTCTGGTTATTTTTCCAGTATGCACAAAGAGAGAGGAAGGATAGTGCAGTTGAAATGTCCAACCATGCTTTCAGGGCAGTGGGTGGTACATTTTGTGGAGGAATGCTCCAGGTTCACTTCCTGCCCTAAGCTTTGTGTAAGGTTATTGTGCACTGTTCCCTTCCACGCCAAAGACACTCGTACTCACCATGTACAGCAAAATTCTCTGCCCATATCTGCAGTGTATTTCCTATGATCTCAGCGTTCTGCTCTCCTGATGGATTATATACACAGTATCAGAGGGGTAGCTGTGTTAGTCTGAATCTGGAGAAGCGGCGAGGGGTCCTGTGGCACCTTATAGACTAACCGAAGTGTTTGGAGCATAAGCTTTCGTGGGCAAAGACCCACTTCGTCAGATGCATGTAGTGGAAATTTCCAGAGGCAGGTATAAATATGCAGGCCAGAATCAGGCTGGAGATGGCAGGTGGGTCCAATCAGGGAGGATGAGGCCCACTTCTAGTAGCTGATCTGGAGGTGTGAATTCCAAGAGAGGAGAAGCTGCTTTTGTAATTATATACACAGTGTATGTTATGAAGCCACCTCTCTGCCTGATCCTTGATGAGAGTCTGCTACTGCTCCAAGATATGGGGGTTAGTCCTTTAGCCAAAGCTGTAGTAGCCCATGCTTATCACTGACGTGATTCTCCCCAGTGATGACTAACACGATGGTCAATATACCCATGGACCTCAATGAAGAGAAAACCATCCGCTATGGTGTTCTCAGAGGATATTATTGTCCTTTGCTTTTAAAGCACTTTGCAAAGCCTGTTGGGTGAAATACCACCACCATCCAGGTATCCTTTTCTTCTCCCACCAACCTCCAGCCTGTGATACCGACTCAGGGTCTTCTGTCAACACCCTTGGCAGAGAGCATAGCAACTGCAGATATTTGCACATCAGGAGAGCTAGAATCAGACTCTAGCAAACATAGCAACAGTACTAATAGTTATAGTTAGCAATTTTCATCTTCAAAGTGATTCACAGACATTAAGTAATGGAGCCTCACAAGCCGTGCAACATACGTTTCCTGGAGAGAGGCAAGTATTCTTATAGGCTTTCACAAACAAAGTAAGTCAATTTGCCCTACATCACAGAGGCTATGTCTAGACTGCAGGCTTCTTTCGCAAGAACCTTTTTTAGAAGAGAGCTTCCGAAAAAACTTCTTCCAAAAGAGAGCGTTCACACTGCAAAAATGCATCGAAAAAGTGATCTGCTTTTTCAAAAGAGGGTGCCCAGACTGAATGAACACTCTCTCGCATGTAAGCTGTGATTGCGATGGACGGAATGGCCACCAGGGCACCTCTGCTTTTTCCTCTTCCCTCTTCTTCCGAAAGAACTCCTCTTCCCCATCCACACACGCCTTTCTGCGAAAGAGCTCTTTCACAAAAAGGCTTCTTCCTTGTAGAATGAGGATTAACAATGCTAGAAAAACCCCTCTGTTCTTACGATTTTCTTGCGGAAGAACACAATTGCAGTGTGGATGTTCCTCAAGTTTTATTGGAAAAACAGTTGTTTTCCAACAAAACTCTTTAGTGTAGACATACCCAAAGAGAATCAGTGTGAAGGCTAGGATTAGAACTCAAACTTCCGTCTCTGAGCATGATCGCTACAGCACATATCATCTTGACCCAGAGGTGTTTCCTAGGCATTGTATCCACTAGGCTAAGAAAGCTGCAACCTTGAGTCAGAACACCAT
>CM057847.1:175790888-175802471 GCA_030068395.1 Apalone spinifera
AAAGAGTTAAGAACACTTTATATACAGTATATAATGTATACAGTATATATATAAAATACTTATAGTACCTCCTAATAGTCCGGCATATTTGATAATCCGGCACCACCTAAATCCCATAGTTTCCGGATTATCGGAAGTCTACTGTATTAGGAATACACCTGGTGATGCAATAGTATGCCACAGGAAGAGATTTCTTTCTGTCTCCCTTGATTCCGGCACCAAACAATGGGTTTAGAGAGATATTGTGGTCTGTATGGTGGCAAAATCCGTTTCATATACTAAGTGATTCCTGAATATACGTCCGGGGGTTCATCTGCTCGTCTTCCCTTTGAGCCTGTGTATTTTCATAATCAGGGCTCGACAAAGTATTGAATCTACTCGCCCATGGCAAGTAGATTTCAGTCAAGCGCCCCGTTCATTTGCGACGCACGCATATGCAATGCAGGTCTTGCGCATGCGCAGTGCAGGGCTGGCGAGTGGCTTTCGCCACCATTCGTCAAGCCCTGTTCATAATGATTTCAGATCAAAAGAGTTCATGACTCATCAAACAAACCACAGGAAGTTTTCTTAGATGTTTTTATTTCCCGGCTATGTCAGGATGTAATCTATTCACACATCAATTGACCAAGACCACTTATCAGGTTCAGGTCCCATCGGTCTAACCCTAAGCCAGAAAGGTACTTTCAAGATTTTTGTTGGTTTCAAAAATGTAAAGTTCCCTGACCCACTTTGAATGAATATTTCAGTAAGTGGCTGAAGAGAAAACCCCTCTCTGAGGGAACAGTTTCCGCTAGCCTATATGTCTTTAACCGTGAGAGGAAATTAAACTACGCATTTAATATTTGACATCTTAGCGTACATCGGAGGGAATTGATATAGGTCAGAGTTATTCCGGAAAGAAAGGAAAAATTCTACCCTTGCTTATACAAACCTTTTAAGAAAACTGAAGACAGAATTTGTACCAATGAGCAGAGAGTAAAACATGCTTTGAATTATTTACGCAACCTTCGCTCATGGAAACTCCCCAAAATTAGAAGTTGGAAACACAGTGCATTAGGACAGTGTTGAAAGACATCAGTGCTGGACAGTATCCAGCAATCTATATTCTCCACTGCTTTGTTAATGATTCAGACTATGGGTTTCCAGCATGTAGTAGCGCTCAATGTTCCTGAAATGTAGCTTATGTGTTCCATTGCTTAATTCCATCCCATTTCATTATCTGGTACCACCCAATAAAATTCCTCCCCATCTTTGATGCATGTTTTGGTAGGAAAGGGGGGATTTTTAATGGTACAACCTTTTTTCAAATAAAAGAGCATATATATAACCCATAATTATACATGTAATTATGATATAATCCATAATTATACGAGTGTGTAAAAATTGTGTATCTATACTTACTTTTTTTTCTTTCCATATGTAGAACATCTTTGTAACTACCCAGTGATCTATAAACATTACAGAATATGTATCTGAATAAGCTATATGTTAGAGTCTGAAAAAGCTATACATTAGAACTTCACTCAAACTCAGCAGTAGTTGGGTGAAGAAACTTTCCTACCAGTCTCATTGAACATAATGGGAATTTTACTGACATTCCAGAGTTGAATCTGGTTCTAAAAGTTAGCTCCTTTAGGAAGATAAAACAATGCAACAAGTGTAGCAGTTCCTTGATAGTTAACACTTGCGGTACACAACCACTTGGTGAGCATTCACTAGGAGGGTGGTGAAGTACTGGGATGGGTTCCCTAGGGAGATGGTGGAATCTCCATCCCTAGAGTTTTTTAAGTCTCGGCTTGACAAAGCCCTGGCTGGGATGATTTAGTTGGGGTTGGTCCTGCTTTGGGCAGGGGGCTGGACTCAACGACCTCCTGAGGTCTCTTCCAGCCCTAAGATTCTATGATTCTATGATTCAACTTTGAGGCAGGGCCCCAGCTGTCTGGTGAGTGAAATCCGATTTCTGTTCTTGATAGTTGACTGGGAAGTGGCTTAGGGGCAGAAGATCCATCCTCCAGGGAAGAGGTCAGGCTGAGGCTGGGAAATCTCATTACACAGAGGTCATCCCCAGATCACATTCAGGTCCCAGGGGGGAATAATGAGTGGCATGACCATTGTACCACCTTTTCCTTTTGCCCGTTCGTCACCAATGATGAAGTCCTACTACTACCTCTGGGACCTAAATTATGCCTGAGTTTCAATGCCAAATAGAGGCTTTGCTGCCTGTAGGCAGTGCATTGGGTGCACACATCATTTACTCTGGGGCCAAGGCATCTGAATAAAAGGTTGTAGTCTGGTGTCAAAGGAGGAATTTTGCATTACAGCTCCACTATTCTTATTTCTTGCTTCCCAGCTCTGGCACAGTTGAAGAGCATGTCTGGAGCAAGAGCTATTCCACACCTGGGATGGGGTGAGAGTTGTACAGGTCTGTCCCAGAGGTGGAACCACAGAGATGGATGGACACATGGCTAGAGACCGAATCCAGCCCACAACTCTCCTTTGACATTAACAGCTTTTTGCTCTTTATACTAAGGTTGGAGTCATCCCTTCTAATACATATAGGCTATGTCTACACTACAAGTTTTTGCAGCAGAGAGTATGCTAATGATGGACTCATTAGCATGAGTCGCAATGTCATTAGCATATTTTCTGCCGATGCTTTTTGTGAAAGGGGTTTTTGCACAAAAACAGGCAGTGTGGCTGTGGCCTTTTTGCAAAAAAAAAACACCCTGTTTCCACAAGCTCCTTATGCCTGTCCCAGAGAAGCATAAGGATCTTGCAGAAAAGGGGGTTTTGCTCAAAAAGGAAATGGTCACACTGCTTCTTTTTGCTCAAAAACCCCTTGCGCAAAAAGCATCCGCAGAAAATATGCTAATGACATTGTGACTCATGCTAATGAGTCTGTTATTAGCATACTCTCTGCCGCAAAAACCTTGTAGTGTAGACAAAGCCTTAACCTACTAACATAAAGATCAATAAGATGATCGCTCCAGATCATGTTAATGCTGAACTTTTCTTAAAGGTTTTGAATTTCAGTATCCCCAAAAGAATGGGTGGAGATTGTATGCCAAGGAATAAACCTACTCCCCTAAACGTCACAAGCCAAGTCACAAGGGAAATCTATCCACCAGAACCTTCATTGTAAGACACAGCAGGCTGCATCCTCTACTGTGTAAATCAGCATAGCTCCATTGATGTCTACGAAGCTATGCTGATTTATACCAGCCAAGAATCTCATCCAGCAGTCAAATGCTGGAGATGCTCCTAAACAAGTCTTCATCTTGCAAGATTGGGCTGAAAAACATCAAACTGGGGCCTGATCTTTCAGCGTGTTCAGTTACTTCAGTCGGTGTTTTGCCTACCTAAGAAATGAATACAAAGTGAGCATTGCTGTCACCAGGAACAACGAGGTTGATACAAACGCAGAGTAAAACTCTCAGAAGCTGGGATTCTGTATTTTCTGAGGCAGTCCCTGACTGTAGAACTCACCCCCACCAGAATGAGAAGGAAGCAGAATCTGTCCAACAGCAGGGCTTAACACCAGGCTCACCTGTTCACACCAACCTCCATATGATCATGCAAGAGTCAGATTAGCCAGCCATGCCCCCCAATACAAGCCAGAGGGACCCTGCTACTATCTGATCAGGAGGGCATTTGCCGTATACTGCTGAACGAACCGTTGCATTTAGATCATTTACACGGCACCTGGCCACCCTGGAGATCAGGTGCATTACCAATAGGGATCAGACAGAAGATTGACAGGTAGAATCAACTCAGTGGCTTTGTAGACCAGTGGTCACCAACCAGTCGATTGGGATCTACTGCTAGATCTTGGAGCCTCTGGCAGGTGATCCTGACTGATTTGGCCAAGAAGCTAGCAAGCGCAATACTTCAGCTGCCCCTCCCACCACTGCTGCGCACCTCCTGCCCTTTTCCTTGGAGCTGCCTCCCCCCCACACACACACACCGGGAGCCTCCTGCTTGCTGTGCAGAGCATGGAAGGGAGAGGATGGGTGCTAATGTCAGGGTGCCCCCTTCCTATCCTGTATCCTATCATCACAGAATGGAGGGGGGCACAGGGCTTGGGATGAACAGAGTTTGCTGGCTGCTTTTGGGAGTGGTGCAGGGCCAGAGCAGGGGTGAGCCTGCCTTACCCCCATTGCACCCCCACCAGGAACCATCTGAGATAAGCAGTGTCCAGCTGGAGCCAGCTCTGAACCCCTGCCCCAGTCATGTACCCCTCCTGCATTTCAAGCCCCTGTCCCAGCCCCAAGCCCCCTCGACCCAAACTCCCTTACAGAGCCTGTACCCTGAACCCCCTCCTGCACCCCAACTCCCTGCCCAGGCTCAACTCAGAGCCCCCTCACATTCCAAATCTCTTAACCCAAGACCAGAGCCTGCACCCCAGCCCTGGTGAAAGGGAGAGAGAATGTGGGAGGGAAGGAGGCAGGATGGAGTGAGAAAGGGTGGGGCCTTGGAGAAGAGGCACAAAAGAGGCAGAGCAAGGGTGTTTGGGTTTGAGGTAGTTCCCGTATTACACTTAAATTCAAAAAGTGACTTTGTGTTCAAAAAGGTTGGAAACCGCTGTTGTGGATGCACATTACATCCTTTGTCCAATTCAAATTCTTTGCCCGACATATTGTTCATCAGAGTATTGGGATATGGCCTAAGAAGTATTAATTCCTCAATGCCTTCCCATTGAAGGCAAAGGGAGCTCAGAGGGCTCGGCACCTCAACAGCAATGCTGAGCACCTTCCAGCTTCAGTCTCATCGTACTTTAAGTTCACCTCCTACCCTTGTCTCACACTTATCAACTTCCTTCCTGCGCCATCAGACATTTCTTCAAACAACTTCCCACCTTCCTAATCTTAGAATAATAGAATCATAGAATACTAGGACTGGAAGGAACCTTGAGAGGTCATCAAGTCCAGTCCCGTGCCCTCATGGCAGGACCAAATACTGTCTAGACCATCCCTGATAGACATTTATCTAGCCTACTCTTAAATATCTCCACAGATGGAGATTCCACAACCTCCCTGGGCAATTTATTCCAGTGTTTGACTACCCTGACAGTTAGGAACCTTTTCCTAATGTCCAACCTAAACCTCCCTTGCTGCAGTTTAAGCCCATTGCTTCTTGTTCTATCCTCAGAGGCCAAGATGCGCAAGTTTTCTCTCTCCTCCTTATGACACCCTTTTAGATACCTGAAAACTGCTATCATGTCCCCCCTCAATCTTCTCTTTTCTAAACTAGAGTGTCTTACCTGGGACACTCTTTGCATGTTCTCTGTGTTGTGAAATCCCACGTGATTTCCCTGCCTGAGTAGTGTCTGAAGGAGAGGTTCGTTCTGTTGGCCCCTTTCGGTCAGGCCAATCAGTCTAGAGTGAAAAATCAACTGAAAGATGAGGCCCTGAAGCAATTTGCCTTTTTCACTCGTGTGTGATCACTCTTCTGAAATCTGTGAATAGGTTGACAAGGGAAAGAGTAGGGACATGCAAAAATTCTTGTATGAAGAGCAGTTGAAAAGGTAAGGACTACTCATCTTATGAGGAAGAGAAACTAGAGGGGAACATTTCACTTGAGGGAATCTATCAGTAGAACAAACTTCTGGAGATGATCAGACAAATCCAGAGTTTAATTAGCTTTAGGAAATGCTGCAAAAATCTTCCCTTTAAAAGAAAGCCTTTTCATCATATAAACTACACAGACTGTCCCTTTTAACATAAACTCCCACCGATCAATCAAGTAGTGATGATAGATAGATAGATAGATAGATAGATAGATAGATAGATAGATAGATAGATAGATAGATAGATAGATAGATAGATAGATAGATAGATAGATAGATAGATAGATAATTTCTCTTCTCCCTCTCTCAGAATTCAATGAAATGGAAAGCTGGTGAATTCAAAAGGGATAAAAGGAAACAAGTTTTCACATCATGTATCATTAGTCTATAGAACTCATTCCCATAATCTATAATTGAAGCTAAGGTCTTAGCAGAATTGAATTCGAGATCAGATATTTATATAGGTAACAAGACTGCTCTGAGTTATAAGAGACAGGCCATGCCTTTACTACAGGGAAGATCAACGCTGCTGTATCGATCTTCTGAAGTTTGATTTAGCAGGTCTAGTAAAGATCCGCTAAATCGAACTCAGAGGACACCTCATTGTGAGGAGTAAGGGAAACCAATGGAAGTGTTTGCTCCTGTTGGCCTCCCACTGTGCAGTCCATGTGGAAACTCAAATTAAGGTATGGCAACTCCAGTTATGTAATTAACATAGCTGGAGTGGCATATCTTAATTCAACTTCCTCTTTAGTATAGACCTGAACTAAATGTTAAAGGAAACTAAGTGTTCAGGAAGGAATTTAAAACCTGGGGTGTCCAGACATAAGCCAGACTCTAATAACTATTGGAAGAGAAGGAGGAAATTTTCCTTGAGGACAGGTTCTCCCTTAAGGGTGTGTATACATTACAGAGGGTTTTTTTGAAAAAAGTAGCCTTTTTTCAAAAAAAAACTTCATCTGTGTCTAGACTGCTGCTGCATTCTTTTGAAAGTAAATCGAAAGAATGTGGCAGTTTTTTCAACCGCAGAAAACCTCATTTTACGAGGAAGAACGCCTTATTTCGAAAGTGCTCTTTCGAAAAAAGGCGCTATGTAATGCAAACTGTGCTTTTTCAAAGGAGAGTATCCAGACAGCCTGGGTGCTCTCTTTCAAAAAAGCAGTTGTAGTCTAGATGCTCTTTTTCGAAAAAGGCTTTTTCGAAAGTATCTTTTGAAAAAGCCTCTTTTGAAAGAGGCTTGCAGTCTAGACGTAGCAATGTCTACTTCAGGAAGCTTCAGAGGGGTAGCTGAGTTAGTCTGTAACAGGAAAAACTTAAAAAATAACAAATAGTATGGTAGTACTTTAAAGACTAACAAAACATGTAGCTGGTATCATGAGCTTTTGTGGGCTCATGATACCATCTACATGTTTTGTTAGTCTTTAAAATGCTACCAGACTATTTGTTATTTTTTAAGTTTTTACTTCAAGAAGTTTGTACTTCCACTTCATAGAGGCATCATGTAACAGGGGAAGAGGAAATAATGTTATTGTAAGAAATGGACCATCAGTAGGATCCACTCTGGCAATTCCTATGATACTACAGCTTCTGTGATATGTGTGGTATTGCCAGAAAAGACCACAGATTACCTCAATGTATATTTGATGAAATAACCACAGTCACCTGAATTCACTTAGCGCCAGACCTTATTTATGATTAATACAGCATAATGATTTTGTATCTGCCTTCATTTTTTTTCCAGAAAGGAAGCAAATTATGCAAATATTCCAAATTGAGGACACTCATCTACGACTTAGGACAGGTTATATTCAAAGTCCTTGAAATCAAATAGGGTTTTTAGGTGAACTATTTGCACAGTTTCTTGGTTACCACAATAACTTCATTTCCTCTTCCCCTCTCACATGACGCCTCTATGAAGTGGAATTTTTTGTAAAGTTAAATCATAGTCCCGAGCAAGAACTACAAATAAGTTTGGGAAAGGCCAACAATGACAGTGGAAACTAGGGCAGCAGAAAAGTCCTTATAAAAAGCCCTGAAGTTCATACACACAGACAGGTTCAGTTGAAAATATCCTTTACCCACATCAGATCAAGTAAGAGAGACTGCAATATGGTGACTTTTGCAAGGAGTGCTACATTGGTAAGTATTAGCTTTGCTTCTTAAATCTAATTGTAACAAACATTATTTCTAATAGATATGTGTAGATAAACTGATCTTAAACTTACTTTAAAAATCATTCCAATCTAAATTGGAACTAGCAAATATTAAAACATATGGCTACTGAATAGTCTCACTGCAGGGCAGAGTAAAGGTTATTTAGAACCTTAATAGTGCATTTTTGTGCCTTAAAATGTTTGCATTTCTTTTCACTGTAATTCAATATTGCTGAATTTGAATGTAATTTTTCTTTTATCATTTAGTTACTGATATGTGAGGTTAACCTTAACTTAGTTTTTTGTTTGGGTATTTCCTTTTTTTTTTTTTCTTAATTGTTAAAAATGTCATACATGAAAAGTAAACAAGGAAACCACAGAGAATGCCACTATGTGATATCACTATGAAGATATAAAGTATCAATCCTACTTTTTTTTATTCTAACTTTTAGGATCACTACTATGCTGTTCTTGGTTATTAGGCAATATTATTTTCCATACACAAAACTTACACTAAGTCAATATTAACTTTGAGAACTTAGGCGTTCTAAAGTCAAAAAAAGAAATAATAAGGTTGAAAACTCAACCTTACCATGTCTTCTTGTGTTTATTTGTTAGCGTAAAGTTCCTTTATGTGAAATTATTTATTAGATTGCATTGCTAATAATTCAATAGAACCTGGATTTTTTTATACTACTTCTTCTTCTTAAACTCTTGTACTCCGAAATTTACAGTAAAAGAATTTATGGTCTTCAGACTTTGCTTAATATTTTGTCTCAATGAGATCAACAGAACAAACTACATTTCATGTTTCTACCTTCAGCCATTGTTGAGTTATTTCTGCACAAAATTTGGAGTCAGGGGAGGGACAAATTCTCTGCTTGTGTAAATGGTCAAAAGTCCATAGCTGCTAATTGGGCTGTTCTCATTGGCACCAGCCGAGACCTGGCCTGGAAAGAGGATTCCTAGAATGCAATCTTAACCTACATTCTGCCATACTTTGGCAAAGGTGTAGCTCTTCCTATGGAGTTACTTTTATCTATATTAGATGTCTATAAGTGCATCCATCTCATAAAAACCATGAGAATGGTCACGGGTTCTCTTCAGATACAAAGGGTTTCTGCGAACGAATAACTTTATCGCTGAACCTACCAACCACAAGCAAAGTTGAGCATGTATGAGACCTCCTCTGCCCCCAGCCAAGCATTGAATTTCAGGATATAAATTGTTGCTGGAGCTATACAGTACATTCCTGTGTTCCAGGCTCTGCACTAACTGAGAGTGGTGTTTCTCTATTTCAGTTCAGCTCGCTGCTGTTAATGCTGATCCTGGGGCTGTCAGCGAAGAATTCAGCCCTTGGAAAGGCAGTAAGGCCTGGGTTCAACGGAGAGAGAGGCGCAGAGGAGAAAAAGAGCGATGACTGCCCACCCCAAAAGGACTCCAGATTCCCTCTCAGTGTGAAAGTCGACATAAGCATCAGCAGCACACAGCATGCTACCAAAGTGGCACATGATGTCAGTAACCGGTCTATATCTCCCTGGGATTACAGGTACAGTTCATGTTCCCCACCGTCTGGAAATGCACCGGGCTCTTCTGCTTAGCAATAAAGAGGGGATGCTGAACTCCATGTATCCAGAAACATTAAATTTGACCTGCCAGCCCATAGGCCGATAGTCAGATTCCTCATGCAAAAATGACAACCAGATATTTATTAATTATGATTAGATATTGGTAGCATGGTAGCTCTTAAGAGCCCCATTCATGGCCAAAGTTCCCTCACTGTGCGGCAGCACGGCCATACAGCTGCTTAATGAGCCCTGCCGGTCAGGGGTTCAGGACTCACGCACAGAACTACCTGGATGGAGGAGGGGTGCTTCTCCCTTAGCAACAGCAGCAACTTCCACCTAAGGACAGAGCAGCGAGTCTCTCCCAGTCTGTAGGGACACGTCCCCTCCCTACCAGCTGGGAAAGACTCGTGGCTTTGTTCTCAGCAAGGAGCTGCTGCGTCGCTGAGGGAAAAGCGCTCCACCCCCAACCAGGCAGCTCCGTACACAGAGCGCTGAGGCCTTGGCTGGGCCAGGCCCATTAAACAGCTGTGGGGCCGGGCTGCCATACAGCTAAGAGGGAACCTTGCTGTAAGCAAAAAGAGGGTCCAACTCAACACCAATGTTAGAAAACAAATTAGCTTCAGGATTTGTCACGGCTCTTTCTTCAGACCCACTTCTGGCCTGACACATCTGAGTGCACATCCTGCCTCAGAGAGTCCAGCCAAATATCCCCAAGGGCCCAATCCTAGACCCTTTAAGTCAATGGGAGTTTGGCCATGGCTGTTAAGGGGCCTCGAGGTTTTGAGAACACTGGGGCCAATGCTGAAGTCTTCAAGAGGTTTTAATTAATCCTTATTCGGGCACAAACTCGCATGGAAACAAATTGGCCTCATCAAGTCACTGATCATTGCAGGAGCTCAGACATTGACCCAGAACAAGCTAATTCTATGAGGCGGGGGGAACATGTATCTCTGGATAAACTGGGGTGGGGTGATGACCAAGCAGGAATGAACTAAGGACCTGAAATGAAGGCCCTGCTGATTCGGGCTGCAGTCATCCCTCCAGTGTGACCAATCTTGCACCTTGCTTCACAGCATTGACAACGATCCGAACCGGTTCCCCCAAGTGATCGCTCAGGCCAAGTGCCGCCATTACAGCTGTGTGGACTCCGCCGGGCAGGAGGACTACAGCATGAACTCCATCCCCATCCAGCACGAGATCCTTGTTCTCCGTCGGGAACAGAGAGCCTGTCAGCACACCTACCGGTTGGAGAAACAACTCATCACTGTGGGCTGCACCTGTGCGAGGCCCATCATCCACTATCTGCAGTAAGAGCAGGCAGCCGGTCAGAAGAAGGAGACCTCATGGAGAATCAGCCATGCTAATGGTCTCCATGGACCTTAAATTTAACAAAGGGCCTGATCCAACTCCCACTGAAAAGAGCTGGAGTCTTTCCACTCATTTCACTGGAATTGGGCCAGACCATGATAAAGAGCCAAATTCATAGAGAACTGACCAAAAAAAGAAGAAGGGGGGGACACAATTACTTTTTTAAATTTTTCTCCCAAATCTCAAATTTCAAAATTCAACCAGATCCATGGGAGGGGAGATAAAAGGGTAAACATTTACATCATTTGATATCAATTTCTCCCCGTTTTTTAAATTTCAAACTTCAAACCATTTTGACCAGCTCCAGCATGAATCAAAGCCTTGGGAAAAAAATCAGCATGAATCTGATTCTAAAATCCAGAGTCTTTTTTAAGTGCTAATCCAAGTAAATTATTATAGCTGCAAAAAATCATAACTTTTTTTAAACAAATGTAGTTTTCTTGCTTGCTTTTCAAATGAATATTGAACATAAAACCGCATTTCAGAGATAATTGTGCTACTTACGTAATGCCCCAGGAAAACAGTGGTGAAATGTTATATTTTTGTATCTCTATTTAAATGTTCTATTTATACAATTATTTATACCATTAAGATAACATATCTGCTTCTTATCTGTATTTATTCAATAAAAAGTGGGTTGATAAATCTACTGGTTCTTTTTAAGTGAATCAATTTTGGTAGTGAAAGAAGTCAGGCAATCAAAGTAAATTCATCAAAGGCTCTTGTGTAAATTACATGGCCATGGGATAAGAGGGAAGGTCTTTTCTTGGATTGAGAACTGGTTAAAAGACAGGAAACAAAGGGTAGGAATAAATGGTAAATTTTCAGAATGGAGAGGGGTAACTAGTGGCGTCCCCCAAGGGACAGTCCTGGGACCAATCCTTTTCAACGTATTCATAAATGATTTGGAGAAAGGGGTAAGCAGTGA
>CM057847.1:175830063-175859272 GCA_030068395.1 Apalone spinifera
CTTTTCCGTTAAAAGCATTTCCGGAAAATCATGCCAGTGTAGACGTAGCCATCATGTAAATAAGGCCTTAGCAACTGTAGATGCTCTAATCAGAGACAGGGAGGGGTGTGAGAGATGCTCAGTGTCACAAATCATGCTAGGCAGCATTGTGATGAAAAGCCGAAGCCTTATCTATACAAAAGCTCCACCTGGTGTGAATGACCCACTTCCACCTTGACTTGATTAGCTTCCTTAACTCAGGCAACTTCTTTCTTATATAAAGGAAGTACAGTCTACTTCTGTAACTTCCTCTCCAGTCCACCTGATGAATTGGGTATCCCGAAATAGCTACCCTGCGTCTTCACAAGCCGTCCATTATTTTGAAAAATATTTTGCGCTATTTCAGCATCCCAGTAACCCTCATTCCATGAAGGTTAAGAGATGTCTTGAAATACAGCATTATTTGAAATTTGGTGCTGTGTAAATACACCAAATTTCAAAATAGCTTATTTTGAAATTCAATCAAATAAGATATGCAATTTGCTGTGTAGACACTCTAAACTCGAAATTGAACATCGAACTAGGCTATTTCAAAATTTGGTGCATCTACACCACGCCAAATTTCGAAATAATGCACTATTTTGATACGTCCCTTAAGCCTCGTGGAGCAAGGTTTGCCGGGATGCCGACATAGCGCATCCGTTATTTCGAAAAATATTTTAAAATAATGGGTGGCTTGTGAAGATGCGGGGTAGCTCCGGTATCCTGAAATAGCCATTCAGTGTAGGCATACCCTAAGGTGCCACAGGACTCCTCATTTTACCCCTGGAACTGCATTATTACTGTAATGTAGGGCTGAGAGAACATCCTCAGCAGTAAGAACAAGAAAAACATAGCACGGATTTACCAGCTGGAAGAGTGGGGCACACAGCAAACAGCAGCTAAATACAAAATGGTCCCCTCTAAGATTGCAGCTGTCTGGCTCTGTCCAGTTTCAAAGAACATCCCCAGAAAGCCATGCAGAGGGGCAAGGGGAAATGCCCCTACAAGAAGGGAACCCGAGGCTGGAGAAAACGAGGTGGGACCAGGGAATCACTTAGAAAAAGCTTCAGAAGAGAGGGCTCAGTGTTACTGTCACAGCTGTGGGCCAGGGGCCATGTGCACACAAGAGTGAGGAAGCAAAGGATGCTGTGTGAAACGTCGTGGTGTTGGCTCTTTCATAAAAACCAGGCTGGTCCTGGAGCTTAGTTGCAACTATCCAAATCTACCATGCAAAAAACTAAATCTTAGCCTCGGGCCCAGTGTCTCACTTTCCAATTGATCAGAGGCTGGGAGCGTTATGAAAAGTTCTCATCTGCCCCAGTAGTTCCTCTCCCAACTGTATTTTGCACTGAAATCTCTTGTCGGCATCTACTTGCCACAACTTCAGGTGGAGGTGGAACAGTGTTTAGATACAACACTTTGGTATTGCATTCCAACATAATCACACTGCCTCAGGAGCCTGTCTCTTTAGCTCTGGGGGGTGGTCCCCCCTTCAGACCCTGTTGTGGTACTCATCACAATTAGAACATCACAGACCATGGCTCCGCCCTCCTTGTCCGTGTTCTAATTCTTGCTCTGACTCCTACTGGGCTGGAACTAGCACTGCGTGTCTGGTGCCTGGCTCAGAGAGGATAAGGGCCCTACTACTAGTGTCAAGCAAAGGAAAATTTCATTACCTCAGTTAGGCCTATAGCATAAGAGTTGGAAGATCCAATTTCCAGTCTCCGCTCTCCCATTCGGTGAGTGTTCGTTGCATCTCTCCATTTCTTCTTAACAATTCTGTCCCCACCCCAGCAGTGGAAGGTTAATAGTTGGAGAGTGCGAAGGGTGTGTGTGTTTGAACAGGGCAAGATGCTTGGGGAGACTATTTGTATAAAAGACTCCATAGAAAGCGAACACTGTATTGAGTGTTTCCTATCTTTATCCATTGGTTCTGTCTGAGGCCATGAACCTCACTTTGGGCCTAGAATTTAGGGGGCTGGGTGCTCAACGTTGAGCACAAACAGCTGCATTCAGGCACCCCAGAGCTAAATTAGTGCTGATTAAAGAGAGTTTAATTGAACTGAGTGCATTCAGAAGCTTCCAGGATCCAGTCATAAGAGAGATGGGAACTGCCTGGGTCATGTCATAGAGAAGGAATAACTCGAAAGCTTTATGAAAAATTAAATATCGACATTTTTAACCATTTTACTACCGATGTTTTCAGCAGGAATGACCAGCTTCTGTGGGATTGTGGGCTGTCTGAACAGAGAATCAGACCTAACCTAACCCTGGCTTTTAGGGCTAATTTTCTGTTATTATTTTCCTTTGATCCATCACTTGAGATGTTGGTTCCCGACCACGCTCTGCATTTGTATCTGAGTAAGGGGAGGCATGGGGTCTGTGCTAACAATACAGAGCAAGTCACGGCAGAGAGGCAGCTCCAAGTCGGAGCCTAAATGTAGGACAGGAACACTCCCATTCCAGCTGTGCAACTTAAATTGCAAAACTCTTGGCCTCAGATCTTCGACCCAAACAACCAAAATGTTGCTGACTCAACCAAGTGCAACTCGCTTCATGTGATGGGAATCGAAAGCTTAGGCGGTTTAATAAGGTTATGCTGTTTTCATGACAGCACCGTATTTGCATACTACACAGCAGAGCCTCAGATTTTATCTGTCAGTAGGCCCAACGTGGGGACTCTAACCAAGCAAGTCAATGGGACTGTCTAAGCAGACTTGGGTATCAGGTGGATAATTGCCCCATGACAAGCTCTAGAAATAGAGACCTCCTACTGGATCTCATCACAGCTATGCCAAGAAAAAGGCAAAAGTGGTCTTTCAACGAATAGCAAAAGTGCTATCCCAGTGCTCAGAAAACATGGCGATGTTATGATATAGTTGTACATTTCACTCACCTATTTTTACTTCCATAAATATTTGCATGTGGGGAAACACAGTTGGTGGGATTTTGCAAACAAAGTGTCTTTTATGGTGAAGGTAAAAAATGATTTTTCTTTAGAAACAAAACTTTTTGCACAGTCAGTAAGGGCTTGTCTCCACTATAGGATGCTCTGCAACAATCTATCTACTGGTGCTCAATTTAGAGAGCCTAGTAAAGACCCACAAAACTGACCACCAATCACAATGAAATAAGTAAGGGGAGTGTACAGAGAGTTTTTTCTGTTGACTCCCTGAAGTGTGAACCCTGCAGTAAGTAGATCTAAGCTACACCGATTTGAGTTACACACTAAGGTAACTCACATTGCATGGTTTAGATTGACTTGTCCTTGTTGTATAAACCTTTTGGCAATGCTTAACTTTTTAAAAAATGTAAACTGCAAATTAAAAAAAAATCTAGCCTGTTGGGGCTTGAACCTTTATTCTGTATTATTAATTTTTATTAATGTATTATTTGCACTATCGTAGCGCCATGGAGTGCCAAGCGTGGACCAGGAACCCAGTGTGCTAGCTACTGTACAAATATGGAACAAAAAGAGAGCCACAAACTTCCTTTTAGTCTTTGCTCTTCTTGTACATTTATATTTCCCACACCGACATCTTTGTCGGGGTCTCTCTTCTAATGTCCTTGTGTTCAACTGTCATTGAACCTTTGTATTCAGCAGCTCTCAGTATACCTCTCTTCTTTTTTTGGGGGGGGGTGTGTGTGTGTGTGTGTGTGTGTGTGTGTTTTCATTCAGCCATTCTTTTTTCGGTTCAGTCATCAATTTTGCTGGCTTGTTTTTGCTGTATTGCTGATTTTGACTGGATAGCTCGTTCACTGATGGGTGGATTTTTTTTTTTGTTTTTGTTTTCTTTCAAAATCAAAGTGTCATTTTGAAAGCCTTCTCTCTCAAACTAAAAAAAAAATATTCAAAATGAAATGTGTGAGACAAGGTGCACCTGCTCCCTGCTGGTGGTACAAGGGTTAACTGTGCACTGCAAGCTGAGGAAGCCACGCCCCTCCATCCCTACTGGGCATGCTCATCCTGGGTGGCAGGGTATAAAGGGAAAGAGTCCTGTTCATTCGGGCCACAAGGTGGAAGGATGTTTATTGCAAGTTCTCGCCAGCGAGATGCGGGAGCCCCACCCAGTCCAGGAAAGGTAGGCATGCTGAACCCCAGGTGCACCCTGGACTGCCTGCAGAGACCTAGGAAAGAATGGACCCAGTGGAAACCTCACCAATCAAAGACCACAAGCACTGAGAGAAGCTGTGGCCTGCAGCACTCAAATAGCCAGAAGAAATAGACACTGCCCCAGCCATAGAACTGGGAAACCTACCAGTGTGTTGCAGTGGGATCTCTACTGACCCAGTGGTGGAACCATCTGCTACTGTTAGGGCTTTGGGCTGGGACCCACTGGAATAGGGTGGGCCAGGGTACACCTTACTCTTTGTTGCCAACCCCATTCCTAAGGTGGCAGCCTCCTCCCATTAGGCTAAGAGGCCTGTGTTTGGTTGTTGTCTGCCACAGCCAAGACAAAAGGTTGTCTGCTGCTCCGCCGTGCCTGAAGGTCTGAGCACCTTAGACTATTTGTTTGCTGCTGTGCACAGCCTGGAATCCTGAAAGAGGTGGTTTCATGCTCCACCTGTCTTGAAGAACCAAGACCCTGAGTAGTGGCCCCAAGGAACTCTGACCACTAAGTCACACTGCCTTGAGAGAAAGGATAGCTCAACCAACTCTGACCGCTAGGTCACACTCTCCCACTTTTGTGGCTAAGGCTATGACAGAGACTCGAGCAACGTGGATGTAAAGCCTCCATTGACTGTACCTGTTGAGGCGGCATATCTTCCCAGCAACAATGTGCAATAACATTTGTGCAGAAAATGTCAAACAAAAAATCATTCTGTTTTGAAAACTAAAAATGAAAACGAAGTTGGGGATTTTCAACTAAGCTAGCTATGCCGGTATAAATAAAGGGGCAAGGGAAGAGCTTACTGTAAATGCAGTTATACTGATCTAAAACAGACATATGGTGATACAGCTTATTCTGTTTTGGTATATGGCCACATCTTCACATCCTGAAAGATCAACACTGCGGCAGTTGATCTTCTGGCATTCGATTTAGCTCGTCTAGTAAAGATCTGCTAAATTGAACACTGAGGGTGTTCCTGTTGACACCAGAACTCCTTCTCCTTACAAGGTGTAAGGGAAGTCGACGGGAGTGTTTCTCCCATTGACTTTCTGCTGTGAGGACGGTGCCAAAGTTTGGCTTCAGGTACATGGACTTCAGCTATGTCATCTTTGCATACCTTAAGTCAACTTTTGGATCTAGTGTGGATCTGGTCTAATGATGTCTATGCTAGGGCTTTTACCAGTATAACTATGTTGGTAAAAAATTATATCCCTGCCCAAGATTCTGATATCAGTAGATCTTCTATGTGCAGAGCAAACTTAAATAACGAAGGACTCCAAAGGGAAGGCAAAAATGGAAGTTAGTGCTACTGCTGAGACTACACAAAAGACATAGGTCTAGACTGTGCTTGAGTTGTTAATTACATCTGCAACCTTATCTCACTGAAGCCAATAGGTCTATTTGTGTGAGTAAATGCATCCAAGTGCATCAGGAGTCCATAATTATACTGGCTTAGATCTGGGATCAAGGCAAAATGTGTTAGACTTGTTTGTTTAGTGCACCAGGATAGGATCAAAATGTTTTCCTCCAGCGATGGCGAATCTTTTTACGTTTGGGACCCAAAAGTTACTTTACTACAGATTTCTTTCCTCCTGCTCCAACTGTCTGGAAAAGTGGAACATTAGGCTAGTTCCACCATATGTCCCTTTCCTTCCCATTTTTTCTGTATATAACAATGAGTTTCAAGTAGAATTGGCTGAAAAACAAGTACAAAATATTTTTTTTAGAAATTCAGGTCAGTTCAACAACTGGCAGGAAAACTGGAAAAGACACATTTTCATTGCAATAGTTTAGCAATTCATTAAAAAAAATGCAAAAAAGTTTTGGTCAACTCTAAAGCCCTGTGGCTTGAAGCCTACTAGAAAAGGGACATACTTTAGTGAGCACTCTGCTGTCCTCTGGTGGAGAGCTAGGAGAGTTGACTAAGTAAGGTTTTAGCTGATTTAAATACCAACTGCCGTTCTCTGCTGTGCCTTATTTACATACCGACTGGTCTTTGCTGTCATCTGCTGGAGAATAGTAACAGAGATGTAGCCGTGTTAGTCTGGTTTTGCTGAAACAAAAGACAGAACTATGCAGCACTTTAAAGACTAACAGGATGGTTTATTAGGTGATGAGCTTTTGTGGGCCAGACCCACCTCCTCAGATCAAATTGTGGAAGAAAATTGGCACAACCATATATACCAAAGGGATACAATCAAAGAAAGTGAACACATAAAATTGACAAATCAGATTTTAGAATGGGGGCGGGGAGGAAGGGAGGTTAGTGTCTATGAGATAATGCCATTAGGGGGTAATAATTGGGGAAGCTATCTTTGTAATGGGTAAGATAATTAGCATATTTGTTAAAGCCCATTCATAAAGTGTCAAATTTAAGCATGAATAACAGTTCTGAGGCTTCCCTTTGTAGTCTGGTGTTTGTAGTCTAGTCTCTTTGAAGCAGGATGCATGTAATAAGGTCATTGAGACCATGCCCAGTCTGGTTGAAATGGCAAGAAACTATTTTTTCTTTGTGTAACTGGCTGATGTCTGTTTTGTGTGCATTGATTCTTTGGCGAAGTGTCTGAGAAGTTTGTCCAATATACATAGCCGACTGACACTGTTGGCAAATGATGGCATAAATTATATCTCTGGCTGAACAGAAATATGTTGCCTTTGATATCTATGGTCATGCCAATTTTCTTCCACAATTTGATCTGAGGAAGCACACAAAATCTACTAACCTGGGCCATAGGGTTGCCAGGTGTCCGGTTTTGAACCGGACTGTCCGGTATTTGAGGGTTCTGGCCAGGAAACAAATTGAGAAAATACCGGACATATAAACATCCGGTATATTCTAATTAGGTAAGTTTTATTATTATAAGGAGTATCAGTATGTAGTTGCATACTGCCTGACTGGTAGACACACTGCGTGAGTGTGCCAGGCAGCACGCAGCTGGGGGGGAAGGGGAGGGGGAGGGAGGGGCCAGGAGGGAATCCCCAGGGCCGGACTCACTAGTGCTTCACAGGACAGTGCACGGGATGGACAACACCCTGGGATCTGCGCGCGCCCGGGTCAGTCCCGCTCCCCACCAGCCAATTCTCTCCCCCCGCTCCCTTCCCTGGCCAGCCCTGCTTCCCGCCGGCCGGTCCCCCCGATCTCCACCGGCCAGCCCTGCTTCCCACCAGCCAGTTTTCCCTTCTCCCCGCATCTGAGATCAAGTGTGTCCGGTATTTTTTTTGAAGCCACCTGGTAACCCTACTGAGACACCACCCCCACAGGCTCTGGTGTGAGGGAAATGCAGGGAGTGTCTTTCTTTTTCTCAATTGTGGGACACATCAGTGAAGGTTTGAGGTTTTTTTGTTTGTTTGTCGCTTGTGTTTGCCCCTCCCCTTTCCCCCAACTGATTTTAATATGGGTCCGTGGCCCCGGACTCCAAAAAAAATTCCCCATCCAGGCATACAAAATAAAGAACAGCAATTGCAAAGCAAGAGTCACACTGAACTCTGAGACACCAAAAGCAGGAACCCATTGCCTGATGGAAAATCTCTGCTCAGGCTGCTAATGAACCCATGCCTGCCTGCACCCAGAACAGTAATTATCAGACCAGTGCAAGTAATACAACCTCTACTGGTATCCAGAATACAGAAGCTGCCTAACTGCATTATGAGGTCGCAGGAAGGAACACAACCCATGGGCAGAAATGATCAGTTCCTACCGTCTAGCCTAAACAAAACTGCAGAAAACTCCCCTGAATCACCAGGTCACTGATAGACAAATCTAGCATCTCCCCCCCAAGCCACTGTTGTTTTCCTATAAAAGCCCCTACTGAGGCTCACAGAGTGTTCTGTTGCCTGGATCTAAATTCTGCATCACTTCCATCGGGATTTCATCTTCTACTGACTGATCATGCTGGAGGCTCTGCTCTGACTGTCTCCACTATTCTGGACCCCCAGCTACCATCACCACCTGGGAACCCCCATCGATTCACGCTTCACCGTGCGGTGAGATTTCTCTCAAGATACAGCCTCCTACCTCTGCCTTATGTGATGAGTTATGCTTTGCTAGATCTAGCTTTTGTGAACAGATTTTGGTTAAATTTAATATTGTATGTTGTTTGGCTCCCCTTGCATGGTTACTACCTGGAAATAAATAACTTTCATGGTTAAGCTGTCTGCTTCTCTCTTACTCCCCCTCACTCAGGGGCAGGTGGGTGTTATTTTTGGTATCCCCATTCATTCTGCACCAATGCTCCTCGTACCTAAGCTAAAGATCCCAGTAGCATCCAAAAATCCTATGGGGTTTTCTCATTACATGGGTTACTAGAAGAACGGTTATCATGTGAAAGTGGGAATAAAGACGTGCTGAGCCTGGGGGCATATGAAAGATGCATCTTAAAGTGCTGTTAAGCCCAGCTCCTTGATTGCAAGGGCATGAGAGAGTCACAGCTTGCCATTGCTGTGGAATCTACCCTATTAAGTCCTGGGACATAAGAGGTCAGCTTGTGAGTGTTGATTAACCAGTCCTCTCAGACACGCTCTGTTAGTGTGTGTGGCCCTTGAGCCATACTGAGAGTTTCTGATTCTAGGGTGGAAAGAACCCAGCTCTGGAGAACCTAGATCCTGCAGGATAGCTCCATTGGGAGGGAACGGGCAGAAGGGAGCAGCACAGCTCCGTATGAGAGCACAAATGACAAGCAGCACATTGATAAAATTATCGACTCCCCCCCTCAAAAGAGTAACTAATAAGTTAACATACGCCAAAGTAACAGGTCAATGTTGTAACACCAGATAGCTGCCTTCCTTCCTATCTGTTGACAATGCAACTAAGCAAAGGTGTGACAAAAAGGAAGAAAAAGCATTTTGAACAAAGCCTATAACTCATTGGATTAAGTTTTCAACTTTGAGATGTTTTCACATTTGTTTGTGACCATCTCTACTTTTATTTCTTTTAGGTGGCATCACTTCACCTATACTCTTTTGTTGTTAAACTTGTTTTATAATAAACTCACTTAAAGGACAGGCACGTTCGTACTTTGCACTTTTGAAGAGCTAACGAACTCTAATCTCACTGAATGATCTGAGAGCTGGATGTTGCAGGGCACATGGTTTTGGGAAAATTCAGGTGGGGATCACTATGCCAAGGCAAGTGGAAGTCTACTGTATTGTAGACAGGCTCCTGAATCGAAAACATCAGACCATGGCTTCCCACTACAGAGACATAAAATGCATGTTGGTTGCTGACTGCAAGCATGACAAGCAGAAATCTACAGTAACAACGTCTTAAGGCACTTAAGGGTTACAGGGTAAAAGATGACAACTCTTCACCCAGAACACGACCGTGTCCCTAATTATTCACACAATAGTACAGGCACAAAAAGAACAGCCATTTGGAATTTGAACACAGTACTCGATCAGTTCCACCCCCTTGGTAAAATCCTGGCCTCACTGAGATTAATGGCAAAGATCCCAGAAATCAGGCTTTCCTTTTGGCCAAACGCCTGGTCTGATTTGTTATAGTTTGAGATAGAACACACACAAACACTGAACTCTTACACAGCAAATATGTGGGTGTCAGATCACCTACAGTTTCTGCTGTAGGTTTTACTTTAACCTATTGTTTAAATAAATAGCAAGTAAAGGTACTAGTTAGCATAAATCTGGCCCATTGAGAATTGAACTACTACTCATGAGGTATATTATGGTGTCATTCACATACTATGCACCATATGATATAGTCCTTCATTCATCAGTGCTCAAAAGTAATTGGACAGTAATTTGGGGCCTAGTGGAGCCATTGTTAAATGAAGTCTCTCTCATCAGTTAGTAGCAGGTGTTAGACATTGTACCTCAAAATTACCCATTATATGTAATGATTGTTGATCTCATTGGCATCCATGCAAAAGCTGCCAAGCCCCGATACAAAACATACCTGCTTTGAAATCCCATGGAAGGCGCATTCTAAGCCATCGCATCACAGTGTTTCAACATATCCACAAGCTAACACGTTGGGTGCAGAGCTTCCTAACAGAGCCACGTTATATGTCCTCTACTGAGCAAAAGGCAACGCCTCAGAACATCTGCAACATAAAGGCACCTCATTGCGGAGATGTGACCTTAACATTTTATTATTTGAATGAGTATTGTAATAGCTCCATCACTGAACACAAAACTGAAATGACAGTTACCCAAAGCAAAAAGCAACATTTACTATACATAGCGTGAAACAGCAAGGACCACTTTCCACAGACACTGCTGCTCAGACCCCCTTTACAGAGTCACTAGTAGAATTCTGATCAACCTTGCACCAACACTGTGAGGCAAACGCTGGTACCATGAGAAAGTTACTCAGGATAGGTTTCCTTGTACACAAAAGTCATCTGAAACATAACGATGGTCTCCTAGGTTTGGAGCCTTCTATGAATAGAGGATTGTTTTGTATACAAGCCTATTACACCATATATTCCAGAATCCCAAATGTTCAGTTCTACAAATTACTGGCCGAAAGGGAGTTAGCATTCTTGTCTGCTTGCCCCTAGACAGCAGCAATAGGGATGGGCACTAACTGAGCTGACACTGCTTGGTGGAGTCTTTGGGTAAAGTACGCAAGTCCCATTAAATCAATGGAACTTAATGCTTAAACCCTTTGAAAATGAATGGGATCTATGCTCAAGAACACCTCAGCCACTTCAAGGAAGCTTTACTTTGTCTCCCCATTAGACATGGTTTTCAACTTATCACACATCTTGTTCTACTCATTCTACAGGCACAATTGTCCCTGAGGTGGGTGAGAACTCTGGACAGAGATCTGGGACTAAATGTATCCCTTAGAAACTCTGCAGCCTTACATTCCTTGAGATGTAGAACCCTGGTATTGAAACATGTTACCAACTCAGCATTTCCTAGGCCTTCAAACCTCCTAGCACCCAATCTAACTTTGGAATTGCTATGAGAAACTCAAAGCCCTGGCTTCTCCCACCTACCACCTGAGTCTAATATTGACCAGCAGGAAAAGCCCCTCTCACACATTTGGCCAAGTCTGACCTGCCTATTCCTGGATGTGTCAACTAAGAGTCAATTGCAGAATCATTGTTGAAAATGCTCCATCGCGGCCATGAAGGCAGACACAGCTTCTGTGGACCCTGGACAAAGGCGTGGGGAGCTGCACACTCCCAGAAGGAGCAGGGCCTCAGGCAGCCAGCCCCCCTGCACCAACCGGTTGTGAGCCCCAGGCCCCTCTGAATTTCTGGGGATAGAGCAGCTGCCTTCTTTTGCCTCCTTCTTATTCCATCCCGTCGGCAGACCTGATCTCTGCAGAGGTTTGAGTTTGCAGTGTAAATATTCAAGGGGAAAGAACAAATTAGCTTGACTCTTAAAAGAAGCATATGCAGGTCTCAAAGCACTAGAGATTATGCAACCCAATGCCATTTTCAGAGTCACTTTCCTAACTAAGTGCAAGTTATTAGCCCATCTAAAAGTAGAGAGAGAATTTATTAAACGGTCATCAGCAAATCGTGAATTTGTGCACTGCCACTGTAAAAAGGAAACTTTACACTTTAGGCAGACATTTAAAAACAGAAGAAATGTTTAAAAGGACCACATCAGAATGAGAAATCTGTGCTACATGAAAGTATGGGGCAAGAATTTGCATCCTGAGCACTCCTCATGGACTTAAAAATACCCAATCAAGCTCAACCATTGTGCCCTGAATGAAGTTCTTTATAGGCTGCATACAGCTGACACTGACCTAAAGCACAAAGTAATTTATACCCAAGGGCTTTTTGCTACTCAAACAAAAACGTTCCAACCGTTTTGGGAATCAAGCTAACCAAAACAGATTTCGGATCCCCAGGCCTTTAGAAACCAGCTTCTTTATTCCTTCCTAAGCGCCATGAGACAGGACAGAGCTACAGCTACAGAGTTCAGCAATTCCAGCTTGGGCTTCAAGAGGCACAAAGTTCAGTTCTGCTAAGTAAAGCGTTCAGGATAGGTCTGCGGACCCGTAGCAGAAGAGCTTCCAATTTAAATTCAAGAGAACTCTCCCAAACCCAAAGCTCAAATTAAGAAGATAATTTCATCAGACATCATGATCTGGTTGTCGTCCTGCATGCGCGCCAATGCCACCTTGACTTCGTCTGAGGAGAAGGGCTCAGATCTGTCCCGGTTGATCGATTCCATCAGGCTCTTCAGACCCACAGACTGTGCATGGGCAGCTCTGAACACCTCCAGGAGGCCAGCCTTGAATGCTTTCAGCCTAGCCAAGCAAGAGGAAGGGCCATTAGAACCAGAAGCTAGACTCAAATCATTCTTCATTCCCGGCCATTAGTTCTTCCCCTTAGTTGCAGCTCCCAGCGCAAGACCAAAGACTGAGAACCCTAGCACCTGCAACCTATCTTGGGAATCTTTAAGGGGCTTAATCACCTTTGTGCCTTATCTGCCCCCTCACCCTCCCAATACAAGGCAGGGTCAATGGCAACAGATATCTGACAGCGCCTTCCAAGCCCTAGGATTCCAAAGTGTTTTACAAACTAGAGAGAATGGCTGCAGTCAACCCGGAAATGCCCTTGAGGACAGGTAGCAAAGAATACTTCTGCCACCTGAAGCTGAGCTTTCTCCCCACTTCAGAATTTGGACAGCTCATAGGGGTCGAAGTCCCCTAACTCTTGTGACAGTTAATACCACATGGTATTAAATGTACAAACAGTTTGTGCACGACTGTTTTCTACTCCCAGGGGAAGGCCACCAAATCTCTTCCAAGAACTAAACACGAGGGTGATTAAGGCAAGTCGACTGTAAACTTCCCCAGAGAAGAACCATCTTTAGAGTGGCTTATATATATTAGTTCAAACTGTCCTAATTTATCTCCAAAGTAAGCCACCTTCTTCAGCACACAAACAAAAAAGCCTCCATATATTGCTAGCCAGACAAGAACCCATTACCAACAGGTGACTCGCTCAAATCCACCCGTCAGCTACCACCAAGAAAAGAATTGCCAGGAACTATCATCACCAAGCTGCCTATATGAAGTGAGTCAGGGGCTAATTAAGCGCCTGCATCAAAGGCAGCCTTTCTATACACACAGCAGGAAGAGGCAGGTCTGGACTACCCCTCTTTCCCCCGCCCCAAGCAGGCAGAGAAGCAACATCAGGTGGGCCAGCTCACACTGACCACTACAGAGCTGCACCGGTTTTGCGGCCATCAGCCTGCAGGGCTGTTGCACTGGTTCACTATTTATTTAGAAGGAGTGGTGAATCCCCCACGATTTCCATAACTGTTTTTGAATAAATTTATTTGATGCTAAGCCACAAAGCTGACTCCTTTCAGGTACAACAGCCACTCCCAACACGGTTTCTTCAGCCTGCCACTCACCTGGTGTCTGCCAGCTCCATCTTCTTGCTCTCTCCAGTTACTGCAGGTTCAGGGGTTTTGGGGGTATGTGCCTGGACTGGAAACAGAAAGCAAAGATGAGCGAGCTGGAAACTAAAAGCTACATGTCATGCCTGCCAACATACGAGATACAGTAGCATATGCTGCAGCAACCAGGACATTAGTACCATCTTTTAGTCTATATCTGTACAGAAGCTAAGAAGAGCATGGCTGCCAATAACTTTTCCATAGCAATGATATTACCCCTTAAGAACATAAGAACGGCCGTACCGGGTCAGACCAAAGGTCCATCTAGCCCAGTATCCTGTCTGCCGACAGTGGCCAGCACCAGGTGCCCCAGAGGGGGTGGACCGAAGACAATGATCAAGCAATCTGTCTCCTGCCATCCCTCTCCAGCCTCTGACAAACAGAGGCCAAGGACACCATTTCATCCCCTGGCTAATAGCCTTTTATGTACCTAACCTCCATGAAATTATCTAGCTTCTCTTTAAAATTCTATTATAGTCCTAGCCTTCACAGCCTCCTCTGGCAAGGAGTTTCACAGGTTGACTACCCCTTCCGTGCAGTTTTACCTTCCATTAAGTCTTACTAATTTGGTGTCTAGCACAACAGGACCCTGGGATGCTACCATAATAATCAACATCTACTCAAGTGCCACCGAAGAAAGTGCCACTGGTGATCTCCACAGCTGTATCTGATTTCTGTAGTGGTTGCAGTCAGATATTTGGGGGAGTAGGAACATGACAATGACATGGCATTTCTCCTTGTGGTGTGCCACCCTGGTACTCAGTCTCTAGCTCTCACCATCATGGATAAAACTGAAGACCTGTCGAGACAGGCACAGGGTCTTCATCCGTGCCAAGAACAGCAGCACCTTGAAACTGGGCCCTTGTAAAGTGCCACGTGAACGCAGAGTGCGGCATCAACATGTAATGATCATGGTAAATGTTTTCCACCAGCAAGAGCTGCTGCGCCTTGGCCCTGTCTCCCAGGAGACGTGGTGGAAGCCCCCTGCTTACAACAACTGGACCGACGCTGTAGGGAAGGATCCCGTGGCTCCCACCCATGAAGCCTAAGATGTCTCACTCCCACCTTACAGTGATGAGAGCAGCTCAGTTCATTTGTTGCCCTGAAAGCTGTGTCTGCAGCCAGCTTGAAATGCAGCACACCACCCAGCGTACTCTTCCAGCGCCAGTGCCCTTCTCCATCAGGCAGCAACAACCACATACAGCCCCTTGTGGACACAGGCCCCAGGAAGAGAGGGAAAAAGCCACTTACCTTCCGGCATTTCCTCTTCCGTGTCACTGAAGTCATAGGGGTCATAGGATTCCCCTTCCTTGGCTTCCTGATCCCCAGGGTGTGCCTTCTTCCTCCTGCAAGGCAACAGAAGGTTACTGCCACCCCTCCCCACTCTAGGCAATATGCCTCCCATGCCACAGGGCAAACACTGCACACCTCTAACCTGTGGGCAGGGATACAGCTGAGCCACCTGCAGATTGCTGGTGAATTCAGTGCTTCTGTTCAGACACTGAAAGGGGACACCCAGGTTGGTTCTGATAACAAACGAGCAGCAGCTGTGAAGCTGGGCAAAGCATTTCAAGGTTTAAAAAAAAATCAAATTTCCATCCCCCCAAAAATGTGACATTTTTTGAGACACTTTCACAAAGCTTCTCCACCAACCCCCAATTACCACACACAAGATCTGAGCAGACAGCTAACTGGTGAAATGGCCTCTAGCCAACAGCCTCTGGGGATTCAGCTCTGTTCAATACTGTCATGATCACGAGAGATGGCCAGCAGCCTGGGGACTAAGGGTTAACTACACCTAGCCAGGTGGAGTGGCCAATAGGAATATAGGTGGGACTTTCAAACTGGGACAAAGGAATTTGGGTTTTTCCCTCTTTTGTTCTATGAGTTCCTCTGCAGCTACAGAGAGAGACAGACACGTCTCCCTCTCCAAGAAAAGACTCTTTCTTCACTTTCTGTAAGTAGGGTAAAGTTTAGATAAATCTATTAGGTTTTAT
Source organism: Apalone spinifera (assembly GCA_030068395.1). Taxonomy (NCBI): domain Eukaryota; kingdom Metazoa; phylum Chordata; order Testudines; family Trionychidae; genus Apalone; species Apalone spinifera. Next base: position 175,845,587 of record CM057847.1, read on the forward strand.
TGTTTTATGGTTTGGGTAGGGGATCTGCTGTCTGTGCACTTTAATAGATGTTTTGGCTTTTCTTTATAACCAAGTTCTAGGCCCATGGAGTTTCGCCATGAGTATATTATTGGTTACTTTTCCATCTAGCCATTAAGCTTGCAACAGGAATATTGTGGTGATAATAAAAGTTCTCTCTTCTTTTTATTAACCTGGTACTGGTTACTTGTGTCCTGGGGTTTTTACTTTAGGGGTGAGATTTCCCCAAATGGTCTCTCCCCTGGTTTCTTTATTAATTTGAGGGGTGGCAGCAGAAGTTTTATTCCCAAAAATCTAGGGGGGTTTTTTAAGATTTTTGGGGGGGAAATTTTTTTCCAAAGCTTGGTAGATAAGGTTTTGGGGTACTTGCTGGCCCCCACTTTTTCATTTATCATACCAGAATGGGGAAGGAACCATAACAAATACAGTCTGATCTCTCCAGGAAAATCCATTTCTGGCATTGCTTTTGCACACACGGTCAGTTTCACAGTATCCCCCACCCAGCTGGATTCACCAATCTCAGCTAGCACCTCCTCCCAACACACCTCTTTTTCCTTTTCTCCACACCCTCTGATTCCTCTTCCTCTTCAGTCTCTGTATCACCCTCTGCCTGCTTCTTGCGTTTCTTCTTCTTTTCCAGCACCTGCAAAGGGAGCCAAACAACCCAACCCAAGCAGATTAATGGGATAGTCGACACAGCAGGCATTCAATATAATTTCAGTCTCTAAAAGAGAGATCACAGTAGTGGTCTGGGAATAGAAAGCATTTTATGTAACAGTGCAGATCTTAGAGTATCTTCATTAGCCTCAGCAGCTCAAGATGTAGATGATCATACCCATTTCAAACAGGGAAACTTATGCATAGAGACTGAATCACCTGCTCATAGTTAGGAGGAGGAGAACCAGAAAGAGAACCAGGAGCCCTTTCACTCAATATTCAATGTTTCCTGTAAGCTGTGTGCTTGGGCGGCCACCCAGGAGAGATTCAGGTGCCCCACAGCTGATTAGGGGAGCACCCAGAGTTGCCCACAGCCAGAAGATGTTTTTACTGATGCACATATCTAAGGGCACATAACAAAATGTATTCCACACAGATGGAAAAAAGTTAGAGGGAACACTGCCAGTATTCCAAGATTACAACAATACTTAAGAAACCTCTTGCTACAATCTCCAAGCACCATGATACTGGATTAAGTCAACTTGCCACGTACATACACACACAAAAAGAATGAAAGTCCAAATTCTGCCCTCCCCAGACTGAGACCACCAGCAGCAACAACAGTAAGGTGGCTTGCTTCTTAGATTACACAGAGAGGGGCCTATTGCAGCTTGGGTCTTGGAAGGTGGCTTATAGAAAGGAGGTCTGTACCCTGCTCTATAGCGGCAAAGCCCCAAAAGTCAGCCTGGACTCCAGCAACAGCCAGCTCGATGACCAAGACATGCAAAGAACAGATCCTTAAAGTTCCAACAGGGATTTGCTCCTTTAATTTAATCCTTTGGCACCTAATTCCTGGGATGGGGCCGGGGGGAGGATCTCCCACTTGCCAGAGGTACCCCGGCTGAATGCTCACCTTTTTGAAGTAGGCAAAATGCACCAGCTCTACAGCAGCTTCTGCATCCTGTAAGTCAATTGTTTTGCTCATCCTGGCCTTTGCGTGGGCCGTGGAAAGCCTGATCAGCGTCTCCAGAGTACGGGCTGTGACAGGGGATGTCTGGGAAGGGAGAGCAGAAGACAATCCAGTGACGGAGGGAATCAGCCAACAGCCCCATGTTGTTAGGAATCAGCCAACAGCCCACACATTTATTATGGTCCATATGGACAGCTGCAGGTTGAATCCCAGCACGGACCAAGCAAGATCACTCCTCCAAAGCCTTGGTCACATGCATCTTTGCTGTAGCCTACCTACATCTTAGGGTGCAAAGGAAACCTGTGGAAGAGTTGACAGACAGTGCCAGTGATGGATTAAGAAAGTATGTACGTGGTATACTGAGAGCTATAGCCTCATATGACCCTCAGCATCCCAGTCCACTAGGCCAGAGAGAGCCTTCGCCCGAGGCTCAGCAGGTGTTCCCTGATTTGTGATATGTGCTGCTCTGGAAGGCAGTAGCAGACTCCAGAGAAGAGATGCTGCTTAAAGCCAACTTTGGGGCATGGGAAATAGGCTGACATCTGTCACTTCCTCCCCGAGGATTATTAACAAGGGCCTGGGAGAATGAGAGGCACTCACCTCTCTGAAGCTTCAATCCTCCCTGATCCCCCGAGGGCATCTCAGAGAAAATATCTCTGGGCTAGATGCATGACTCAGCTTCCCTGGCCCATTAGAGCAGGGGGAAGAGAAAAGAATGGAGCTGACCCAGTCTGACCTCTTTCCTCATCTTCTGCCTCCTACCATCCCAGAGAGATTTGCTCACCCTGGCAATGTCGGAGCTCATCTGATCTTGGCTGCGGAGGCGGGAGTACTCCTCCGCTATGTAATTTGCTGACTCTTGGGTCAACGCTGGCTTGATGATCTTGGCCACGTGGATGTATTTTCTCATGAACTCCATGCTAACTATCTTCTCTCTGGAGCAGACATGCAAACATGACAAGTTATGATACGGGACCAGGAAACTCCATTTGTACCATGCGGCTCCCTTCCAAAAGGAAGCCCCCCAAATATGAGCAACATACAAAGAACAGGCACCACCCGGGGCTGTACATGGAATGTGTACAGGCATGGGAGGCTCAGTCATATACAGTGTTCTCCGTGACCCTCTTTGGAGACTTGTGTTATGCGCCAGCTATGGAACAAACCACAGTGTTCCACACCTGGCCTGGGCACCTGTTAGTAGTGGGGTTAGTGATCCTTCAAAGGACCCTTCCACATGAATGGCACTATATAAAGGCAGGGTACTGCTCAGGTGTCATTTCTCCCACTCCCTTAACAAGCCCACAAGGGAGCTGAGCTGGTCATGCCGAAGCCCTGGCAGTTTACAATCAGTCGTACCATGAAATCCCTTGAAGATACAACCCCGATCAGAGGGGCAGGCCCAGGCTCAGCTCTCTACATTGAGAGCACCATGGCAGCCTGCTCGCGACTAAATTGCTCCAGGGACAGATGGGGACACTCACTTGTGCCTCTTGGGGCCATGCAGAAGGTTGTCGTGTTTCTCATACACTTGTAGTTCCTGCTCCTCCTCCTGCATCACATTAGGATCATCTGTAGCCAGGATTTCTATTGCGCTGCCCAGGGGCATGGCTGGGAAACACATTAGGAGAGCAGCATTTACACATCCTCTAGGCACAATCCTTAAGAGACTACAACGTAGCATGGCTAGGTCACAGACATCACCCCAGAAACCCTTGCAGATGGCGAGCTCCAACGCTAGACAGCCAAGAAATAGAGTGGTAACAGGATTTGTTTAACTAGGTGAAATGGAATGTGACTGAACAAAAGGAATTGTAGGCCAGCTATCAGGGAAACTCAGGCCAGGTCTACACTACACTTGGAAGATCGACTTCTTCCAGCGAAACGATGTAGTTGTAGTGGATGTACCTTAAGCTGAGCTTGGCTCTATCTCCACAGCTGGAGGTTGACAGGAAAAACGCTTACATCAACTTCCCTTATGCCTCACGATGGGAGTGCCCTCACCATTCAGTTTAGCGGCTCTTTACCAGACTCACTAAATCAAATGCTGGAAGATTGACCACCGCAGCATCGATCTTCCCACAAGTGGAGATGTGGCCTCATTCCCTGCAAGATCTGAGCAACTTCCGGGGGCGGGAGAGAGGAGAACAGAACCACACCCAATCGACAGGACAAATGATAGGAAAATGTGCTGCAGGCAACAGTCTGGCACTGTCCCCATCCTAGGGATGGCCTAGATTTAATAGGATTTTCCTCCTATTTAAAGCTCTGGGAAAGGGAAAGTTTGGGTCCCATTATGCTACAGGCTGAGCCCCCAGGAGTTCTGTGCATCGCGGAGATGAGTTCATCTTCTCACCAAACCAGCCAAGACCCAAAGCAGTGCAGGAAAGCACTTCAAATTAATATGGCTCTGCTGGAATCAAACACCTCCTCAGCCATAACCCGTGAACCAGAAGCAGAACAAACAGCAGGCTGGGCTGTGTCCACCACCCATGCCAGGACTGTTCAGGTAACCAAGCATGCAGCAAGCTACTGAAGGGAGACCACTAGACTGCTCAATGCACTGCACTCCGGGAGATCAGAATCCAGCCCTTCAGGGCACGGGACTGAAGATAAGTGTCTACTAGACTGACCATGGGAGCCCAGACAGCGAGTGAGTAGATCTCATGCAGCCAGTATAATGACAGGTGAAAACTGGGAGGAGATCACAGAACTGGAAGAGACCTCAGGAGGTTATCAAGTCTAGCCCCTTGCCCAAGGCAGGACCAAGCCCAACTAAATTCCTCAGGTCTTGGGTAAAAGAAGAAACACTGTCAGTGGGAGCTAGACATAGCTATAGGAACAGCCATACAGGGTCAGATCCACCTAGCCCACTATCCTGTCTTCCAGCCAGTGTCAGATGTTTCAGAAGGAATGAACAGAGCAAGGCAGTAATCAAGTACTAAGTCCCTGCTTCTCATGGTCAGATGGTTAGGGACATTCAATGAATGACATTGCATCCCAGAACTTTGCTACTACCAAGGATGGACTTACCCCCCATGAAGATATCCAGCTCTTTTTTGGACCCAGTTATACTTTTTAGTGCTCACAAAGTCCCTTGACAATGAGATCCATAGGCTGACTGCACATTGTGTACAGTATTTTCTTGTTCATTTTAAACCTGCTGCCTATTAATGACATTGGGTGAATCCTGGTCACTGTGTTAAGTGGTAAATAACTCTACTCACTGTCTCCACACCAATCATTTTATAGCTCTCTATCTTATCCCCCGCACCCCAATAAACTTTTCCAAGCAGAAAAATCCCAGCTATTTTAACTTTTCCTCCTATGGAATCTGTTCCTTGACCCTAATTATTTTTGCTGCCTCTCTCTGTACCTTTTCCAGTTGCAATATATATTTTCTGAGCTGGGCAACCAGAACTGCATGCAGCATTCAAGTCCCAGGTAGGATATATACATATAGAGGCATTATGATTTTGTTACCTATCCCTTTCCTGTTGCTTTTGCAGATGTTCTCACAAAGAATTAGGCGGGAGTGGGGAAGGAGACAAGACTGAACTCACCATCCCCATCCTGCTCGCCCGGTCCTCGGTACCGGTGCATTCGCAGGACATGGTCTGAGATCTCCCTGTCATGCTCTGGGTCCATCTGATCCAAGACAATGAAGAGCAAATCGAAGCGGGATAGCAAGGAGTCCTGAAGGCCGATGTTCTCCATGGGAGTTTTGTACTGATCATACTGCAAGGGGGAGAGAAGCGAGTTACAGGGACCCAAAAACTACCAGAAGCACTTGGACATCCTAGCTGTTGAAGGGAGTTCAACAAATTAGGGAGAACCCTCCAGTCACAGTCTTTAAAAATGAAGATGCTAACACACCATGCTGATCTGAACACTGCCCCGGAAACCAAACCCAGCAGCATCTCCCCGCCCCATTGTACATTGTGGCCCCATTTACAAAGGGAATCGGTACATTTTACACAGCTGACACCAAGCCAGGCACTTTCCAGATCCTATCTGAAAACCACGTGTTGCTTTAACTGCTCAGTGTAACAGATTTTGGGCTGAGCTCTAGAGAACAGGCTAAAGGCTACCTTCAATCTCCAGCTCACTGACTTCAAGAGGAGGGGGAAGGGGGGGAATACACTGGACAGGAGGGTAGATTCTGGGCCAGTGTTCTCTCTAATTTTTCATCCACATGTGGAATAAATTGTATGTGCACCACTAGAGGAACAACATGCTGCTGGCTGTGAATGCCTGTAGCCACTCTGTTAATCAGCTGGGCAGCGCCTGAATCTCTCCTGAGCAGTTGCCCAAGGTGCTCGCATACAGGAACACTGGTTTGGGTGCAGCATGGACATCCGGGTATGCTTTTGGCATCTGAAGCTGCAGAGACCTACCCAGGGCCTGCTATAGATCAGGGTTTTTTACCATCTAGAATTTCCCTCTGGGCCTGATGCTCACCCCTAAGGAGACCAGATGATCCTCTCCTGGAATGTGGTTTCGGCCATGTCCAATTCTCACTAGCTACTAAAAGAAGCGCTGATCCAGAGAGTTTCTCTCAATTGCCAGTGCTCACCCCAACTCACCCTGCCGTAGACAGGATTGGCGGCAGCCAGCACGCTGCAGCGGGCATTGAGCCTGGCATGGATGCCTGCCTTGGCAATGGTCACGCGACCCTGCTCCATCACCTCATGGATGGCCGTGCGGTCGATGTCGGACATCTTGTCAAACTCATCAATGCAGACCACGCCCCGGTCAGCCAGAACCATGGCACCTGCTTCCAAGCGGCGTTCACCTGTGGGGAAGAGTCCAGGACTACATACAGGCCAACATACTCATCCTCACCTTTGCTCTGAAATTCAGAGATTTGACAGGGCCCTGGCACTGGGGGTTCAACTCCCCCAAACCCCAGTGGCTGAGGAGTACCCCAGGTGCTCAGCATACAGCTGCAAAGTAATTAGATCTATTCAAAGAACTAATTAACATGAGTTCTCACACAGGTATTTCCAGCAGCATGAAGGTCAAGAGCATTTGTCCAGTGATGAAGGGGCATGGCACAACCTGCTGTCTAGTGGGATCCCACCACACAGGACCAGGAACCATCCCACAGGACCACAGAACCGAGAACCATCTACCTAACTGCCCGGGCAGGCTCTTCTCAGAGCACATGCAGCATGAGAAGATGTAAAGAGCTGCAATCCAGCAGACATCCACCAACAATGCTCTGGTATCAGAGAAGAAGAGGTTCCCCATAACGTAAAAGCTTCCAGCAAGAGCATCTAATGGTCCTGTGATGGTGGAAGGACAGATGCTACGGAGCCATTCCCATTAGTTCCTTCCTCCCAATATCCTCCACTAGCAGAGTACTCCAACTACCCCAGCTGCTCCTTACCGGTTTCTTGGTCTGTGGTGACTGCAGCAGTGAGACCAACCCCAGAGGAGCCCCTGCCGGTGGTAGGGATGGCCCGGGGCGCGGTGGAGAGCACATAACGCAGCAACTGAGATTTGGCAACTGAAGGGTCTCCTGAAAAGGACGAGTCCTAGGGATTATGAAGCGTCCAATCCCACAGGCTTTGCCCTCCCATTACCATAGCATCCCAGAGCCACTCCTCTCCATCCTACATAAGAACAGTCGTACTGGGTCAGACCAAAGGCCTATCTAGCCCAGTAGCCTGTCTGCCGACAGTTGCCAGCACCAGGTGCCCCAGAGAGGGTGGACCGAAGACAATGATCAAGTGATTTGTCTCCTGCCATCCTTCTCCAGCCTCTGACAAACAGAGGCCAGGGACACCATTTCTATCCCCTGGCTAATAGCCTTTTATGGACCTAACCTCCATGAAATTATCTAACTTCTCTTTAAACTCTGTTATAGTCCTAGCCTTCACAGCCTCCTCTGGCAAGGAGTTCCACAGGTTGACTACATGGTGTGTGAAGAACTTTCTTTTATTAGTTTTAAACCTGCTACCCATTAATTTCATTTGGTGTCCTCTAGTTCTTCTATTATGGGAACTTCTTCTATCCGCCCTCTCCACACCACTCATGGTTTTATATACCTCTATCATATCCCCCCTCACTCTCCTCTTTTCTAAACTGAAAAGTCCCAGTTGCTTTAACCTTTCTTCATATGGGACCCGTTCCAAACCCCTAATAATTTTAGTTGCCCTTTTCTGAACCCTTTCCAAGGCCAAAATATCTTTTTTGAGGTGAGGAGACCACATCTATACACAGTATTCAAGATGTGGGCGTACCATAGTTTTATACAGGGGCAGTAAGATATTCTGGGTCTTATTTTCTATCCCTTTCTTAATAATTCCTACCATCCTATTTGCCTTTTTGACCGCCGCTGCACACTGTGCGGAAGTTTTCAGAGAACTATCCACAATAACGCCAAGATCTGTTTCCTGATTTGTCATAGCCAAATTAGCCCCCATCATACTGTACGTATAGTTGGGGTTATTTTTCCCGATGTGCATTACTTTACACTTATCCACATTAAATTTCATTTGCCATTTTGTTGCCCAATCATTCAGTTTGGTGAGATCTTCTTGGAGTCCCTCACAGTCTTCTTCTGTCTTGACTATCCTAAACAGTTTGGGATCATCCGCAAACTTTACCATCCTACCTATCAGCAGGATATTGATGTCTCCTCGGATGCGGCTCCCATTGTCCAGGATCTTCTCAACCCCTCCGAGCAGCATACAGAGAATCGCCTTCTTGATATACTCATGCCCATGGATACTGGGGGCCAGAGACCTTGAGAGCTGGTCAAAGATATCCTAAGGCAAAGGAAACAAAGTGCATCACGTTAAAAAGCCAGCCAGTCACTAGCAAGAATGGCTTCCCTTTAACAATCAATCAATTAGTTCAGGCTTTGCTAGTCTAATGAATCAGCTTAGAATCAATGAGAAAGGAAAGAACTTTCACTGACAACTGTTACACCTCAGGCACATTTCCTGGAAAGACAGGAACTACCCTCCCGCCTCCCCCAGCTCTATATCATGAGAGCTATTTAAAGCCTAGCAAAATACTAGAAAAAAAAAATACAGAAAAATCCTGCATGGAGCCCTGGAAATGGGCTACAGGAATACTGTGTATAGTCCCATCTCATATACAATTTTCTACAGGGTGCATCTGAAAACAAAGTTTAATACCTTTGAGCGACTTTTGCTAAATCTCTTGATCTTGGCCACATCAGCGGCAGAGTAGAGAGGCCGAACCTCTTTGCTCATCTGCTTCACGTGGCAGGCGATCATAATGGTTCTGGAACGGAGAGGGACCTTGGTCAAGTCTAGAACACAGAAACCCTGCAGACAGCCCAACCAACAGCCATCACCCACGGCCTCCTTCCAAAAGGGCCAGCTTCTCAAGTCTCGAGACTGGAAAGCTCAAAAAGATAATATTCTTGATGCCTCCTGTCTGCTTGATTAACTGAGCAACAAGACCATTCTTAAGACTTGCATTACCCTTCATCTGTGACTGCAGCACCAAATCCCTGACATTTCTTTGAGCAAAGTCATCCATAGTCACTAGAGATGGAATGGGACCTTCCAAGAGATTCAGGGTGTTTGACTCAGTGTTCTGGCCTAATTAGGACACTATGCCACTGCTCGACAGCTACAGGTTGAACCTCTCTAATCCAGCACCTCGGGCCCTGACCAGTGCCAAACCAGAGAATTTGCCAAATCATGGGAGGTCAATATTGTTTAGCACCGTTACCAACACTTCTGCTGCTTACTGGGCTCTTCAAAGATTGGCGGTGGCAGTACACAAACTTTACGGGAATGCATGAAGCTTGGCCACACCCTTAAGTGGACATCTGACTAACCAAGATCATGCAGGATCATGGATGTTGCCAAGCCAGAGGGTGCTGGACTAGAGAGGTTCAACCTCTACTACATCTCTCCCCAGAGGTGGCTACAACTCAGTGGGAGGTGCCGTGAACCTCCTAGAAAAGGCATAAAGCATTCAGGGTGACAGCAGACATCCGAAGGGAAGGGGATTACACTGTGCTCCTCACCTGAACGTCCCCGATGTGTAGCCCCCCTTCTTCCCAGGCAGACAGCGGTACGTCCCAATGACCTGGATCCGATCCCCAGGCTTCACTCTGTCCACCAGGTCATCATCCAGAACAATGTCCAGAGAGCGAGGAAGCTGCCCAGCCGGGGCTTTCTCAGGCATCTCCTGGATGGTGATGGTTTGATGGTCCTTGTAGACAGAGAGGCCAAACTCTGTCTCCAGGGGATTGTTTTCTTCATCCTGGACAAGCGACACAGACTCCTCATTCACAGAAGCATGGCAGGGGACTCTCCAGGGGCAGATGGGGTCACCCAAATAGGACAGCAAGAAGGAAGGCCGAGGTAGCAGTGAGACAGACTATGCTACAAGGGGCTTCTTTATTGAGGCTACTGGGCACAGACACCTTGTGGTTCACCCAGGCTCTCCAGCTCCCAGACTAACAGTTTGCACTACCTGGCACAAGTCCCTTCGGCCTACCCAAGCACTAGCATGGACTAAGTAGTCATGGAGAGGTCTGCTGGCTCTCTCAGACAAGCAGTCGTGGATCACCTGTGCATGAGCAGTTATTAGCAAGACTTTCTGGTGGGAAGAGCATTATTTGGTCACTGGTGCCAAATTATCCATTATGTTCTCCAGAGACCAAGTGATCATTCTGCCTAAAAGACCACTCGATACAATTTAGTAGATGCTTCTGTCTGACCAGGTGCCTAGATTTGAACTCCAGCAAATTCAGCACAGACTGCAAAGCGATTCATAAGCAGCCACCTTTGTGCTATTGCCTTCAGGACTAACATGGTGTTAGCTGATGCTGCTGTCTGTTTCTTGGGAAGGCATTCTACTGGACACTAGAAGAGGCCCCAAATGCATCAGCACCTCTGCCATAGCTAGGCCTATATATTATTGCTGCTTTAAACCAACATGCACAGTCCGCAGATGAACCCATGTACAATCCTGCACAAGTCACTTCCCTCCTCAGGCCTCTGGTGAATGTTTGACACTGCCTCCGTTTGCTCACCTTAGTGGGGTATACAGAGCTGGATGGAAAAGCATCAAGACTCGTCAGGTCCGTATATCGGCGTTCAATGGTCTTCTTGGTAGCAGGGCAGTAATGGACACTGCGGACAATCTTCGGACGTACCAGAGAGCCTGTGTTTAACATTTGTTTAGTGGGAGGAAAAAAGTTAACAGAAGAAGAAACTCTATAGACCTTGCTTTTTCACCATGACTCCAGCAACGAGGTTTCACTGGGAGACCATACCACAACAGACAGGTCTCTGGACATGTTCCCTGACAGCAAACAAACTTCTTGGCTACCTTTCACCACAGGACTCCTAGCTATACCCTAGAAAAGTGGTTCTCTAACAAAAATTTGTTTCTCGCCCCCTATTGCAGCACCTCTTCTCACTCCATCCCTCCTCCTCCCCCCACCCCGCCGCTCTCTGTGGCTTCCTCTCCCCCAGCCTCACTCACTTTCACCAGGCTGGGATATGAGGTTGAGGTGTGGGAGGGGGGAGAGCTCTGGCTGCAGGGGTGAAACAGGACAAGGGGTTTGGGGTGCAGGAGGGAACTCTGAATTCAGATGTAGGGTCCTGGAAATCCCTGTTCTTCTGGGGGATCCATGGACTCTAATTTAAGAAGCACTACCCTGGATCATCCTAGCCATTCCTGACATTCTCACTGGTCTAGTGCCTACAGGCAGTTATCAATCCCACATGGACATTCATATGACACATCTCAGCCCCCCTGCACTTACATTTTGTCACAATGCCCTCCACACAGACCATGCAGCCCAAAAGACAGGATGTCAGTGTCCGGGGAGTCACATGCTTGGAGCCAAAGCTGCCCTCCAGCCCGATGTAGAATTCCTCATATTGCTTTGCGTACGTGGCATCGATGGATGCGACAAAGTCCTTTAGGGCGCGCTGAAAGGCAACCAGCTCCTCAAAGGCATTACTCAGGAGCCTAGAGCAAAAGGCAGTAGGACTGCAATCAGTTCAGCTGTCTTGCTAGCCCATCCACAGCAGGAAGACCCTTTCTTTACAGAATGGCAATTCCTAGTGCCCTCACAGAACAGCGGCAGAGCTGTGCAAACACTGACAGTTGTTTTCCCATCACCCATGTGATAAGTCACTTCAGTCAAGAAGTGAATGCACTATGGACATCAAGTCCCTAACCAGGATCTAAACATCTCAGCAAGCAGGTTTTCTTAGTACAAATGCACACAGGCTAGAATGCTACACAGGGTCGCACCTGGGGAGAAGGCAAGTCCCAAGTTTAGGATTGCATATGTATTGAATGCCCTCTAAAATAGGAAACTGGACCTTGCTTGCCAGATTCCAGTTTGCAGATGTGATGTTCTCAGCAGATAAGATGGAGTCTCACGCCAACCAATATGCACAAAAGGGAGTTTGCATTGATTTCTTTTTGGGGGAAGGGTCAGCACCATTTCAACACTGACAAAAGCCCTACTGTAGATGCTGCAATACCAGCATAAGTATTTTGGCTGGTACATCTTATTTTGCTCAGGGACCCTTTAAAAGATATAGCAGCAAAAGCGCTTAGGATACCTGTGTAATCTGTATTTCCTTTAGCAGGATTTGCTGGTGTAAGTACACTGGACAAACCTTTTCTACTGCAGACTGGGCTTTAAAGAGAAAGTAATAGTTTAACCCATTGGCCTGCCTGCAAAATTTGCCAACATGGAAACAATAACGGTAAAGGCTCTCCTCTCATACTGCTCACTACATGCTGTGCAGGAGCCAAGTTGGAAGTATCCTACTAAACACTCTTGTCAAGTTCCTTCACAGGCCACTCTTACCGGTTGGCTCGCTTCTCGTTCTTCCTCCTCAGCTCATTGATGCTGACAATCAGACGATATTGATTGTCATGGATCATATCCCGGACTTTGCTCTGGTAAATTCCCTGGTCCTCCTGCAGCATGCCATGAGAGAAGGGTTCCATTTTACATAGTTAAGCTGACGAGATGCAGCCCGTTTGATTTGTCTTTAGTGGCTCAGGAAATCTCACGCGCCCCCCACCTCCCCCCCCCATTATTCATGCTAGATATCTTTGTTGCAAGGAAAGGCCAGATAGAGGAATGCAGTGTCAATACCAAACTGGGGTATGTCTTCACTTTGAGTTGGAAATGCAGTTCCCACCTCTAAGAAACATAGGATCTAAGTTATGCAGCTTCAGCTATGCAATTACCATAGGTGAAGTCAACATATTTAGATCTACTTACTGCAGCATGCTTGATGCAGTGCGCAGACAGGAAGTGCTCTCCCATCAACTCCCCTTGCACTTATCGAGGTGAAGTACCAGAGTCAATGGGAGAGCGATCCATAGTCAATTTATCATGACTTTAATAGACTTGATAAATCAACACCAACTGGATTGATCACTGAGCCCTCCACCTGGCCAATGGTGAAGACAAGCCCTTATTCTCGCTATCTCTGATCCAGATGTGCAGGGGGTCAGACTAGATGATCAAAATGGTCCCTTCTGACCTTAAAGTCTATGAGATGGCTCACTAAATATAGAGCATAACCAATAGTGTAACCAAAGCAGCAGGAGGGACGAACCATCCAAAGTATGTACTTATATGCATGTGATCTCAGACATTTGCTGACAGAGCTTCCTTCTATATTTGGTAAGCTAGCTCCATCGGAGCAAGCACAAGAATTTATCCTCTACCTGTGTGGTGTTTTAGATGCTGCTTGTAATTATTAGAACTGGGAGCACTGGCTGTTGGGAATTCGGAAGCACAGGAAACAAGGAGATGGGCCAGGCCTGAGTGAGAGCTACAGAGGGGAGCAGCAGCCGCTTTGTAAAGAGGTTTCACCTTTATTAAATAAAGGCCTGTTGAAGTTTGTTACTGCCTTGCGTGCATGATACAACAACTTGGGGATCACACCCCCCGCTTTCAGTACAGACTTCGTTCCTTTTTAGTACCCTATGCCTTCTTGTAGATAGCGTGAGCTGTAACTGACTGAGAAAGAGAAAGACATTCCCCTTGCACACCAGAG
>CM057847.1:175893443-175903651 GCA_030068395.1 Apalone spinifera
GAGAGTGGAGCGCAGCAGCCAGGTGATCTCAGAGTTCCTGGGCTGGGCTCAGGAGATGCAGGCTCGCTGCATTGGCCAGGCTGGAAGCGCTCTGCAGGCGGGTCTTCCGTGGCAAGCCGGGCCGATGCCACCAGCGGCGCTGGGCGGAGCCCTGGTCTGGTCTGGCGGTGCTTCGTGGCTCCGTGTGGGCTGGGCGGCCGGGGCCAGCCCCTCTGGCCAGGCGGGGCACTGGGAAGAGGCTCCATCAGCTGAGCTGGTGTGGCTGGGCTCGAAGGCAAGGACCAGAGCTTGTCCGTCTCCTGAGCTTTGTCCCAGGCGGGCACCGTGTGGCTCAGCCCGGCCACGCTGCAACCCCAAGGGGCAGAGCAGGGTGAGCGGCCGAGCGGGGCTCATGCAGCACAGCCTCTACTCTCTGCCCGCCCTGGCCCTGCGATTCCCGGCCAGGCTCTGCCCGTCTCCTGCCTGGCCTGTGCAGTGCCTGGGTGCTGCTATACAGTGCATTGGGCAGCCAGTGCGCAGCCCCCTCCAGGGGTGAGGCGTCGCCCCAAAATGGCTTCGGCTTTGCACCGCAGGGCTGGAGTCACGAATAGGCAGGTCAAGCACCCCTCTGCCGACCCAGCGCTGCCTTTCCAGAGCCCAGCCAGCCCGCCTGGGGTTGCCGCGGCCCTTCTCGTTCCTCCCCCGGCTCCAGGCTGTCTGCCCCCAAGCTGCCAGAGACCAGACAGGATGGCAGGAAGCGGGAGGGGGGAGGTTAAATGAGACGCACTGGAAGCTGCTTCCCAAACAAGATTGACCCACGGGCTGCTCCTTGACTGGTGTGCCCAGCGTGTTTTGCTGCCCTCAGGAGTGGGCACGGACAGGGGCTGCTGGGCCCAGCACGAGCCAGGAGTGAGCCAGCCCAGTTCAGGACCAGCTGGTGCCGGGTCCAATGTAGGAGGAGACAGGCTGTCTGCATTCCCAGCTCTTACTACATTGAAACTGCAGAGCCACAGCGGGGGTAGCTCCCCCTATCGACTAATTGTGTGTAGATAGAAAGTCTATTGACTACAGTTAGCTGATTACTCGTTTTTTAATATCCCAAATCTGAACACTGAGAGCCAGATCCTCCAGTCTGTCAGATCTTCTTTGTGCCCTTCTGATAGACAGAGCCACTGGAGGGTTTTCATTCAGGTGTTCGGGGGGGGGCTGCGGTCCTCCCATGACATAGAGCCACTGGCTTGGCCTTTTCTGGCTGCTGACACGGGGGACACGGCTGGAGAAAAGAGGGGTGTGGCTGGGGCGGCCCTTTGCCACAAGGATCTGTGGCTGCCAGAACAGCCACCTGCGCAGGCTGCAAAAACCAGAGCAGTCCTGGAACTGCTGTTCGTTACGTCAGGGAATGGCCCAGCACACTCATGACTCTTTCTCGTGTGAACGCCTTCTGAGCCCTCCTAACCCAATTCTCTTTCAGTACCTTGCCACGGCAGTGGCCCTTCATAAGGGTATTGTCCACAAGAGCTTTCATGCTTAAGGGGTTTGGTGTTATTCTTGGGGGTGGGGGGACATGGCCCCGTGTAAAACATAGCACGAAAAGAACCAGCCTTGTGATGAGAACTTTGTAAATTTCCTCTCCTGCAGTGACCGAAGGACACTGAGTCAGACTCACCAAGCAAGTTCCCCCTTGTCCAGTAGGACAGCTGACAGCCCCATGAGCCGTTGTTTTCAGAAAGCAAAAGAACCAGACGCTCTGCTAGGAACTCTTATGTAATCTTAACAAGGCAGCCAGTGCCTGCTGGAATCAGGAAGTTCCCTTCAAATCTCTATTTACGAACTGGTTGGGTTTTTGGAGGAAGCAAGGAAAGCCCAGGCATTGCAAAATCAATGAGTAGTCCTGTGGCACCTTAGAGACTAACAAAAATAGAGAGACTCATGAGCTTCCGTGGGCACAACCCACTTCATCACGGAACCTTAATTTCTGGCACCGTCATGTCTTCTCCGTTTATGAGTGTTGGCTTCAAATGTGGCTCTCTTCCTGCAGTGGTTTCCCACTCGCTGCTTGATCTCCCTTTGTGTTTGAGGGAAGCCGCTTTGGGAGACTCCGTGGAGCCAGTAGTAAACAGGCCCTTCAGGAAACACCATTATGAGCCATGCTGTGCCATTGATTCCTGTATGTGACTGCTATCATATTGTGCTTCCATACCAAATCATACTATGCGTCCACCAAGTCCTGTATACTGTCTGGTTGCCCGACGCTCATTTTTTTTACCAGAAAGTCTGATGGAAAAAGGGGACTTACCAGTACCCAGTAGGGATGTTAAAATGTGAGTAATTGTGTAAACATGTAACAGCTGAAAAACTCCACAGTTCCACGGTTACATGCACCCGGCTCCCCGGGAGCTGGTGCATGCTGCTACTAGAGAGGCAGCAGTGCACAGAGACAGACAGCTCCCCAGGAGTGGGGTGGGAGCCTGCACGTAATGGTGTACATTAGCCAATAAGCCCGTGCTTATTGGTTAACCATTTACACGGTTATACTCTCACATCCTTATTACCCAGTCAGATCCATTGACCCGACACCTAAAGTCTGGTAGCTGGAGGCGGGAAGGCGTCAGGTCATCACCTACACCAGCCCCTAATCAGGGTGACTGCAGCTCCCAGCCCCCACTCCACAGGCAAATCCCTCCAGACCTGGGATGGAGGAAGAGGGATGAAGGGGTCAGGGCCTTAGGGGGAAAAGGCAGAGAAAGGCTTTGCGGGAGGAAGCGGGGCAGAGGCAGGAGCTGGGGGAGGGGGGGAAGAGGTTCCATCACTCCTGTGGGAAGTGTATGGTTAAAGCATGATGTTGGCAGCCCTACATGCAACAGCTAGCGTTTGTTGCTTCAGGGAAAGGAGGAAATAGCTCATGCCCCCAAATGTAACCTCCTCTGTGTTTACTGGTATTTGGATTGTCTCCATGACAGTGGTTGTTGAGTGCATGCCAGCTAACGAGAGAGGCCCTGACCCTGCAGACATGGATGTGCATGCTTCACTTCACACACTTGAGTAATCGGAGGCCTGGAATGAGATCGGGGGACTGCTCAGATTCACAAATGACACACCTAGGGTGTCTGTAGGATGGGGTCTGTTTGGGTTTGCTTTCCAATGTGCATTGCTTTGCATTTATCAACACTAAATCTCAGCTGCCATTTTGTTCCTTGGTCACCCAGTTTAGTGAGCTCTCTCTATAACTCTGTGCAGGCAGCTTTAGATTTAATTATCCTTCAGTAATTTTATCACTGGCAAACTTTCCCACTTCACTGTTCACTAGGGATGGAAGCGACTAGTTGACTACCCGATAAGCGAATGCTTATTGGGTAGTCAAGTAGGAACTCGACTAGTTGCTCCCCCCGCTGCCTCTATCAGAGAAAGGCAACAAGGGGGGGAGCATGATCCGGTGCTGGGGAGAGCTGGCTTAAAAGCCGCCTCCCCCCCAGCACCGTCTTCGCAGGGGGAAACGGCACGAGCGGGGATTGAAACAGTCCAGCTCATGCCAGTCCCACTGCTGCTCCTCTCCCTTTGGAATGTACAAGAGCCTCCTGCGGCACAGAAGGGAACCCACACCAGCGGGGACTGATTTGCTCCCTGCTGCCACAGGTTCCCGCTGACTCTCGCCCTTTGAAATATACAGGAGCTGCAGGCGGCTCTTGTACATTTCAAAGGAAGAGGCACGGTGGGATAGCGAGCATCCCCTTATCGATTCCCTCGACTACTCGATTAGCTGATCAATGGAAATTTAACATCCGCTCTGTTCATCCCCTTTTCCCGATCCTTTATGTGCAGGTTGAACAGCACAGTTCCCAGGACAGACCTGTGGGGGAACCCTGATATTTACCTCCCTCCTTTGTGAACACTGACCATTTATTCCCACCCTTTGTTCCCTGTCTTGTATCCAATTACTGATCCATGAGAGCATCTTCCCCCTTATCCTGGACTACGTAGGCTTTGTCTATACTTAAAGCGCAGCCGCGGCAGCGCTTTGAACTGAAAGTGTAGCCACAGCACGAGCAGTAGGAGAGAGATCTCCCAGCGTTGCATGTAAAGCACCACTAGGAAGGGAGTCGCTAATGTCATAGCCTTGTGCACACTGGCACTTAATTACAGCGCTGTAACTTGCTGCGCTTGGGGAATGGAGGGAGAGGGTGTCACACCCCGGGTCAGCAAGTTACAGTGCTGTAAAGTGCCTGCGCAGACTTAGCCTTAGTTTGCTGAAGACCCTTTGGTGAGGGACCTTGTTAAAAGCTTTCCACAAGTCCACGTCTCTCCAAGCCTGTCTGACTGGGTCTTATAACAACCGTAGCCACATGCCGCGTTCCAAGGCAGGTCCTAGAAAGAGGCGACGTGGTAGGCAAGGCTAAGCACACCCGGCATCAGCTCACCATTATCTCTTGAAAACAGCATCTTCTCTCTGGCAGCGTCCTGCTGCTATTTAACTGCTGCCAGTGAAGGGATCTGGAGTGTCAGCTGAACCATCGCAGGGGGCTTGAGGTGTGGGGAGTGTAAGAGTCAGGGTTGGGGGGTGAGGAGGGGATCTGGGCAGGGGACTCTGTATGTGTGTGCGTATAGTGGGAGGGCAGGACAGCCAAACACTCCCCCCCTCCCCCCCCCCCGAGATTTATACCAGGGCTGCTTGCTCTTCCCCCTCCTGTCCCTATCAGGGAGCGAGAGCAAAGTGCCCAGCTTGCGTGTGTGTCCCCTGTGCTCCCCAGTCCCCTGAGGAAGGGGAACAGCCAGCACAGTCCTGTCCGTGGAGTGTTGCCTTGTTACTTCAGCCTGGGTTTTGGCTTGCTAGGCTGTGTAGCGCCCCACCTGTGCACGGGGCTTTGCGTAAGCTGAGAGCTTCCTATTGGCTGTGCCCGGCACTCCCTGTGGGATTGTGGGATTCACATTCCCTGGCTCCCTTCCGGCTTGACTCTGCTGTTCACAGCTCCCATTTCTCTCCTCACTGCAGGGCGAGACCTTGGCCATACCCATCTGCGGGCTCCCCTCTGCTGTGGGGAGTGGGATGACTGCCATCCTGGAGCGTCTCAGCACCTTGTCCATCAGCGGGCAGCAGCTCCGGCGCCTCCCCAAACTCCTGGAGGAAGGCTTCCCCAAAATGCCGTGCACCGTCGAAGACTGCGAGGTGCCCCAGCTCTTCCGGGAGCCGTACATCCAGACGGGGTATCGCCCCACCGGCCAGGACTGGCGCTATTACTTCCTCAGCCTGTTCCAGAAGCACAACGAGGTGGTCAACGTCTGGAGCCACCTTCTGGCAGCCTTGGCAGTGTTGCTGCGGTTCAAGGCCTTTGCGGAAGCGGAGGCGCTCTCCTTGGACGTCTCTTCCTTGCCGTTGTTCATCTTCGTGCTGTCCTCGGTCACCTACCTCACCTGCAGCCTCTTGGCCCACCTGCTGCAATCCAAGTCAGAACTGTCTCACTACACCTTCTACTTCGTGGACTACGTCGGGGTCAGCGCCTACCAGTATGGCAGCGCCCTGGCCCATTTCTACTACAGCGCGGACCAAGCCTGGTACGACAAGTTCTGGCTCTTCTTCCTCCCCGCCGCTGCCTTCTGTGGCTGGCTCTCTTGTGCAGGCTGCTGCTATGCCAAGTACTGGTACCGGCGCCCCTACCCTCTCATGAGGAAGGTGTGTCAGGTGGTCCCAGCAGGGCTGGCGTTCATCTTGGACATCAGCCCCGTAGCACACCGGGTGGTCATGTGCCACTTAGGAGGCTGTGAGGAACAGGCTGCCTGGTACCACACCTTCCAGATCCTGTTCTTTCTAATCAGTGCTTATTTCTTCTCCTGCCCCGTCCCCGAGAAGTATTTCCCAGGCGCCTGTGATATCATCGGCCACGCCCATCAGATATTCCACATGTTCTTGGCCCTTTGCACGCTCTCGCAGCTGGAGGCCATCTTCCTGGATTACAAGATCAGGCGGGACATTTTCCTGAGTAGACATGGTCCCCTCTCCATCTACCTGTCCTGTGCCTCTTTCTTTGGCCTGGTGGCCTGTAGCGCCATCACCGCTCGTTATCTGCAGTGCAGGATCAAAGCAGGGCTGGCTAAAAAAGAGTCCTGAGAGATTGTTGCGAAGACTAACGAGACACTGGCTGCTACTGATCTGGCGGAAACCAGCAGAGTATAATTTATAGAGACATAACAGATTGGTTTGTTTGCATAACAGTTTGTCTAACTTATAACTGAGGGATGGGTCATAGGCTGGAGTCGCTGTGTGAGAGCCCTTCTGTCTAATGCAGGGGTGGGCAATAATTTTTGCAGGCACTTAATGAATTTTGGTACTGGTTATGAGCTGGCTCACACCTCTTCCCCCACCCCAGAAGGGTGGGGCCTGGAGCAGAAGGAGCGGGGCTGGGGACTAGCCTTTCCCCAGAGTTGTTTGGGGCCAGAGGCTATGAAGCCAAAACACAGCAAAGGGCTCACGGCCACACTGCTGCCACGTTGCGTGGCAGCTGCCCAGGGATGCTGCGGCTATTTAAAGAGCTGGTAGCTCTGGTCCTTGCCAGGATAGCGCTGTGACCAAGAGCCATTTAAATAGGACCCTGCTTCCGGAGCCACCACCTAAAAATTCAGTGGCACGGCCAGCAGGATATAAATAGAAAGTGGCCAGATGCAGTCTGCGGACCAGATCAAAGTGTTAGGTGGGCCGGATCCAGCTCCTGGGTTGCATTTTGCCCAGCCCTGGTCTAATGCGTTTTTACTTGAGTGGCCATCTCTTGCAATGCAGGGGTGTTTTTTTAAGCCAGATCGGGGCATTTCACCAGGGATGCTTGATTGCTTGGATTAGGCCGAGGTTTCTAGTTTTATGTTGGTAAATCTGCAGGGAATCATACATTAAATATCAGGGAAACCTTCCTAAGGGTCATTAAACTGTAAAGCAGTCTCCCAGGGGAAGTAGAGGAAACGCCATGGCTAGAGCTGTTTCAGAGTTTACAAAGCACAGTAGACTGTGTAGCATGGATTAATCCTGCACTGGCGGGGGGAATGGACAAGATGACCAACTAGATCTTTTTCCATCTCTGCTCTGCGTGAGTTTGGTCCTGCTTCCTTTTAAGTCAATGGCAAAATTTCAGTAGGAACAGGATTGGGCCATGTAAATCTAAATTTTCAAGGAGTAGTTGCAGAAGTCTGCGAGGCACAGTGATATCTAGCGTACAGCTGCACACGTCTTATATATCCACAGGTTAGAGTCTCGGTGACCAGTGTTCCCTGGAAGTTGTGCGCTTGTGCGGCCACTCAGGAGAGATTCAAATAGTGCCCAGCTGATTAGCAGAGCGCCCACAGGGAGGTTTTTTGTTACTTCTGGTGGTGCACATTCACACATGCCTTGGTGCACATAAAATTTATTCCACACATGGATGGGAAAAAAATCCGCATGTGGATGAAAAAGATTAGAGAGTACATTGCTCGCGACCCATGTTCTCTCAACTTTGCCCTCCTGAAATAAATCGGACTAGTTTCTTAGGGTGACTTTGCCAAATCTTGGTTATATAGATGGATTGGGACCACAGCTCAAGACCCATCTACCCCAAAACTTGGGGGATGTTCCAAACCAGATCAGAACTTCATGCCTCAGACCCATCTCTGCTTCACTGTTTGACTTTGACCCAGGTTTTCCTCCAGAAAACACCTGGCACAGCGGTGACATGAGCGAAATTACCTCTTCTGCCACTGGGAGACGTCACCGTGAGTGTTAATAGAAATACAGTACTCGAGCTGCTCATGAAAATTTAAAACAGTGAGGCGGACTGTCTCGGGGGCTGGTAATGGGATATGGAGTCTTTCCCTAGTAGATTGGTTGTTGGAATCCAGCCTGGATCGGTGGCGATGCAGGTGACTGTTTGGGTGATTGCATCAAATGAGTTTGTGCTTGTAACTCAGTCACTGCTGGAGCAAAAGAGAACAAAGTGTAGCGACAGTCCCCTTCCAGCTGCAGTTTGATAGGGCATTTTGGGGAAGCTTGTTCTTTCTACACCCAGGGTTGAACGTATGAGGGTAAACAGAGGTCTTCAAGGTTGTGAGTCTGCCACCTTTCATCAACGCTCAGTAAAGTTAGAAATTAAAACATAGTCATTGGGGAAAAAAACAAGGGGGGGGGTGTACACTCCTTCTCCCTTTGACTATCTGCCTGATATCCCTGAAAGTCTGTGGTACTCAGAGCAAAAATCTTTTTCCGTTTGCACTGCAAATTTCTCTTGAATATTCTACTCCAAGAGATGCCGGGGACTGGATATACCAAAATAAACAACCCTACCCTGGCAGAGGAATGGGCTAGATTCGGGAGTTTCATACTTTGGGTCGTGGCTTGTAAGGGCAAGCTGCTAGCTGTGCACAAGACACTTTGTTTATCTGCACCTCCACAGGAACGGGCCATTGGCTGTGGATCACTGTTCCCAGCCAATGGGAGCTGTGGTGTCCCGGTCTGCCTAGCTTCCTGCAGCTCCCATTGGGTGGGAGTTTGAAAACCCCGGGACTAAATGGTGTAACAGGCCTTTGCTCTGTGCTGTGGGTGTGAGCTGTCAGCGGCAGCTCTGCGTAGGGGTCTAAGGCGGCCTTTAACCCTGGCACTGTAGTATGGAAACGGGGGTAGGAGACAGTTAAATGTTTCCTGCCGATTCTTATGGGCCATTCCTTTCTACCATCCCAAATGAATTACACAGGTTCGGGTGGTTTAGAACTAATTCACCAACTGGATAAGTCCCTTCTTTGTCTCCTTGAGTGGGAAGTAGGAGTTTGGAGGCTGTGAGTCAGCTCTCCAGCTGGTGGGAACTGGAATAGCTGCACTGAAGTTGGTGGCCTTTACATCAGCTGTCTAGGAGGCTCTGCCTCAGGTCAGTCTTCACAGACCTAACTTATAAGACTTCTTCTCTTGTCCCTTCTGCCCTCTCTCCGTGTTAAACCTCAGTTCCCTTGTGGTATATTATACCACTGCACTCCCCATGTGTCCTGTGTGATACCTTCATGCCCAGATGGTCAGCAATCAGGTCAGATCTTTACCTAACGTCAGCCGAGCTATGCTGATTTACTCCAGTACAGAGTCGGGCCCATGAAATCCAAGAAAATCTGGAAAACCTGAGTGTATTTGAAACTGATCTTGGAGGTGAGGCTTAGAGCCTCGGTCACTACAATCCTGAGCTTTAGTATTTGCGGGATTTTTGAACTCTCTTTTGGGTGTGTTATCATTCTCAGAAAGGCTCCATTTTGTTTTGATGTTGGAAAACCCTTTCCCCAGGGGAGGGTCAGGTAGGGAAGGAAAGGAATCTCTGGTGTAGGGGAGCAGTGGACAATGGCAGCTGCAAATGCTCGACCTCTTTGAAAATCAAGCCACTTATTTAGGTGCCTTTTTGTGGATAAGGAGCCTACATATGGGCACCTTAATCTGAAACTACTGGCCTTGCTGATGAGTTAAATACATTTATGGGAGCAGCGGGGGGGTTGGCTCAAGGGATCACTAATAGGCTACAGAGGCTGTAAACTCTTCATTCAAATTTAGCCTAAGTGCTGGTAGTGGTGATAAGCAATGTTCCCTGTCAGCTGTGTACTTGGACAGCCACCCAAGAGAGATTTCGGTGTCGCCCAGCTGATTAGCAGAGCGTCTGCAGCCAGCTGTGTGTGTTTCCACATGCCCTGATGCACATAACAAAATGTATCCAGCACATGGGTGCAGAAAATGAGAGGGAACATTGGTGGTAAGATGTTTGTGTGAGACAGCTGCTCAGCAGCCTTTGAAAAATTACTTGTTTGGTCTCTGGTCAGTTTTTGGGGAAGAATCCATCAGAGCAGATTTTCTTCTTATGCCTGATCTACACTCTACAGTTGAACCACTGTAACTGTAAGGGGTTAAAGCAGTACAAAGCTCTCTAGTGTGGATACAATTAGAGTGGTATGAATGTGTTTCTCGATATCATAGTGAATAAAGTATTCTGTATAAGGCATCTTTGTACAAAATAACTGCATCCACACTAGAAGTTGGACAAGTATAGTGTAAAAAAAAATCACACTCCATCCTAATTTTTTTGATATGCTGCCACAAAATCTTTGTGTGGCCCAAGCCTTCACTGCTCCAAAAGGTTTAAAGTGGGCTCCACGCTATGTCCCAATAGAGGAGGCGACATAAAACCATGCCATCTCAGCACAAACAAAAGACAGAACTATGCAGCACTTTAAAGACTAACAAGATGGTTTATAGG
>CM057847.1:175921809-175938496 GCA_030068395.1 Apalone spinifera
TTCCGGAAAAGCGGCTGATTTTCCGGAATAAGTGGCCCAGTGTAGACGCAGCCTGTAGACTTGTACTCGAGCAGGAACAATATAGCAGATGGAGCCTTTTTCTGGAATGCTCAATATTGGCCAGTCATGGGGAGCACAGGGTTAGTTGGGTTATTATGGTTCCACTGTGGCAGATCCAGAGAGGTCAGTACTTTCTCTGGGATGCTATTCCAGCAGCGGGGAAAGGCTTAAAGTCATAGATCACCTAGAAACATTCTGCATGGCTTGATTACTACCACACAGCAGGGTAGCCAAGTTGAGCAGGTAAGTTGGTCAGTTTGGCCATGTTCTCCGCTCTTATGGCAGTTCGGAAAGGGGACATTTTCCAAAATGCCTAATACACAGATCCTCAAAGGTGTTTTGCCCTCCTAATTCCCTCTGGGTGTAAGTGATGTAGGAGCTTAAGTCACAGGATCTGTATTGTCAACAGAAATGGTTTGTTAGAGTCAATCAGTTACAACTGTGCAACCTCCTTGGACATGAATAGGGTTGCATAGGTTTCCCCAGGCCTGCAAAACTCCTGGCCCTGATGCTTGGAAAGGGAAGACTGATCCTCGAGCTCAAGGCTGAATTTGCAAGGCTCGGGACTAGGAAAACCAACATCTTTTAGCTGGAGCACATTCAATCACGATGAACCTCAAGCCCCACAATGACCTGCCAATGCTGGGACCTTCAGGGATTGGGACATCTCAGCCCCTCCCATTCTCTGCCTGGCCAATTACTGGCTAGTATACTTTGGTCTAATGCTGGTTGTTGCCGTGGGGAGGGAGTGGCTGGGGGGACTGAGTGGAGACAGGAGGTCACACTGCAGCCCTGGGACCTGCTCCTCCTCCTGGCCTTGAACTCTGGCCTTGTTCTTCCAGAGCCACTTTTCCAAAGGTGGAGCCAGCTGCTGTAATGGAAGTTGTAGGAGGCCTGTTGATTTCCAGCAGCCAGGCCTGCCAATTGGGGTAGGGGCAAAGGGGGCAGTTGCCCCTGGGGCCTGGAGAGTCAAAGGGGCCAGGGTCTTTTTGAATTGCTGCTAGCGTGTCACTCCGCATGGCTCTGACGTCTGAGGGCTGGCTGCCCTGGTCCCGCCCCTTCTGCCTGCCTGAAGCCCCACCCCTTCCAGGGGTGAGAATCTGGCCCCTTCCCCCCACACCTTGCCTTGTGACCATGGCTCTTGGCCCCGCTGCCAGCAGCTGAGCACTCGGTCCCTGCTACCTGACTGTACAGCTCAGCTTTGGGGGAGCTGGCGCGGCCTTGGGGGAAGGTGTCCGGCCTTGGCACAACTCTTGCTGCTGAGAATGGTTGTCATGACCACTGTCTTGTCAGTAGATATAACCACCTATGCTGCCTGTCTCTTCTGTGTGCAGTTCATTCCTCCCTACAATGGCTTCGGCTTCCTGGACGACTCCCTGCAGAACTGCTTCTCCCTGCTGCCAAAGCCACCCAGGAAAAACTATCTCAAGATGCTAGAGAACGACCACAAGGTGCTGCGCTATCTAGTCACCCTGGTGAGAACTCAGTCCCTGGTTATACTCTGCAAATCAGAAGTGGTAGAGGATCCTCATATTCTCTATGGCTGCCCCCTAGTGCTGACCGATGGTCACTGCAGCAGCCACCGCAGAACAGCCCTCTGCATGAGGCAAGTGATGGGTTCCAGTATTGATTTGCAGACCGGCAGTATGAGAATCAGGCAGATTTAAAGCAGGACCAGAGCCTGCTCCACTCCCCCTTTGAAATCAGTGGAACGACTTCAGTGGGTGTTGGAGCAATGCTCACACCAACAGCATCGCCGCTTCAACCAGACTCATTCATCCCTCCTCACCCCCCACACATCCATGCCACGTTCATTAGTCCCTCATCATCTTCCAGTAACACCGGCCGGGGCACCTGTGCACACTGCTCCCTCTCCCTGCTTCACACGCCAGCAGTGGTATGTTCCATCAGGACACTTTGCTACCAACTCTAGGCAGTTTGCAGGCTGGACAGCTGAGGGAGGAGCCCCGCTGGGATCTGCATTCTTTGCACACAGACTGCCATGTGCCTGGGCTCTGCAAGGCAGTGGTAGCTCTTACGATGATGCCTTCCAAGGCAGGGCTATTCAACTTTGGAAGCCCCAGGAGCCACAATGATACCTCACAGCACATGCCGAGGGCCACAACGTAAGTGTGGTTGCATATGCATGCAAATATATATACAAATAGCTTCTTTCACAGTGACAGGCATGAATACAAAGATTAAGGCAAGATTACACAATACCCATTTAAGTCAGTTCTGCTGATATTAATAAAATGCAATATTTATCTGATTTCCACCCATATGACAGCACTTTTAATGAGCAATGACAGTCCAGGAATTTAACTATTTTTTGTTTTGGCTCCCACCTGTGGGCCACATGTTGAAACCCTGCGTAAACCCAAACCACACCACAGGCCACAAAGAAACGGGCCGCGAGCCACATGTGGCCCTCTGTCTGTGTGGTGAGAAGCCCTCTTGTAAGGGGTGTGCCATGGCTGTTCTCTCGCCTTTGTTGTATTTGTTCCTAACGGCCATAGTTTAGGGCTCAGATCAAAGTTAATTTTAATCCAAGCACATAAACCTAGAGGGTTGCATCTTATGGTTAGGAGCTGGAATCTGTCCAGACCTCACCGAGGTATGGATTTTAATTTGACCGCTAATCCATCTGTGTGTGATGAATCACCTTCCTCCAGGGTCTGCCTTGCTCCTGGAGTGCTGAGCATAGGCACGTACAGAGTGGATTCGGGGGCTGTGCACCAGATTTCTCCACCTTTAGGCATACTTAGCAGTACTTTGAGTTGGAAGGACACCAATGAGCCACTGATATCTGGATATTGAACACAGTTCATGGTTTTATTACAGTACAGCAGGCTGGTCTCTCCTCTGGCCTTATTTGGGCAGGTGTTTAGACAGGTATAAAAATGAAAGCTGCTGGGACAAGGATGGGCAACCACAAAAAGTGGGTGGGCTGCCTGGGTGGCCCTCCTTCAGCTCAGTGGGCCCCAGCAGCCCATGGCCCACTGGCATTCCACCTACAGCCCCACATCCCCACATGCCACTTGCGCACTGGGGCATCAGAGCCCTTCACTTCCCTGCTCCTCCCTCTCCTGCCCAGAGCTGGAATGTTGCGAACAGCTGATTTGTGGCATTCCAGCTCTGGGAAAGGGGTGGAGGGGCAGCAGGGATGGAGCACGAATCAGGGGATTCATGGCTCCTCCTAAAGCGCTGGGAGCGGGGTATAGGAAGTGTGGGGCTCTGGTGCCCCAGTGTGTGAGGCACAAGGGAGGCAGCAGGCTGTAGGTGGAGACCCAGTGGGCCATATGTGGCTCTTGGGCCACAGGTTGCCCACCTCTGTGCTGGAGAACAGATAGGAGTAATTCATGATCAATCAAGGAAAGCAGCTGTCCCCACTTATCCAAATCCATGTTTCCTGACCACATGACCCACTCGGGTCCTTCCCTCCCCTAGGAATCTCCAAACCCAGAGGAAAGGAAGCGCCGGTTCATCCTCTCCTATTTCCTCTCCACTGACATGATCAGCATCTACGAGCCGCCGGTCCGCAATTCAGGCATCATTGGAGGCAAATACTTAGGAAAGACCAAAGTGCCCAAGCCAGGCTGCACGACAGAAAACGCCGTTTACTACGAGCCAGCAGACCTCACCATCGGTGCCACGGTTGAAGGTAAGTTGGGCCCAGGCTCGATGGTGCTGCCGGAGCATCTCCTCTTTAGAGCAGGCTCCTTGTTTTACACGTGAGTGCTCTGAGGCTTATTTTTTGCACAGCTATTGCCACAGGCAGCCGGTATGCTAGGCAGGGGAAGGCATTGCCTTCCCAAACCACCAGACTGTCCCTGCCCACACTCCGCCTCCCAGAATGCCCTCAAACACCTGCCCTCCCCGTGCTTTGGGGCTGGGGAAACTGGCACCACGGGCCCTCCTCCCTCCCTGTGGTGCTGTGCCAGGGGAGGTGGCTTAGCTCCTGTGTGGGGCGGGGCCTGGCCAGAAGGGGCAGGGCTGGGACAGGGCTTGCCGCCCCCAGCCCTACCTTCACCCACCGCCCATGGATATTGCACAAATCATCCTCCATCTACAACCGGCCGGTTCTGGATCTAGTGTAAAATGCAGCCCCTTGTGTAAAATGGTGCCATGCCACTCATTTTAGCTGGGGACCTGGCTTCTGTTATACACGGAGAGTGAGCACACTATTTTCCTTCGGATTTATGTAGTTTGTGTAGCTGATGGGCTGGGGCACACCAGCATTTTAAGGATTAATGCTGGAGCACTGGCCAGATGAAATCCAGCAGGATGGGCCACCAGTTCATGAACAGAGGAAAATAACCCGGATACTGAAGCAAGTTAAAAACTAGGCAGTACTACATGTATAATTACTCTGGGCCCAATCCTGAGTCCTTTCCTCAGTGGCTTCTCACACAGACAGAATGCCCACGGACTTCATGAAGAGCGTTTCCTACCCCCAGACAATAAAAAACTGCATGAACTTCTTGAATTTGGCTCTGACATTGCAAGTTCCTCAGGGTAGGGACCTTGTGTGTCTGTAATGGGACTCGCCCACACGCGGCCGTAACATTTGGGTCGGTGGCGCTTGCCCAGTGTTTGGCCACAGGTTTATCATCACCGATGCGGACGAATATGTCTTGAATTACATGGAGAGCAATGCTGAGAGTTTCCCTGCGGCAACGCTGCAGTCCCTGCGGGATCACTTTGCCCCTCGCCGAGCAGCAGCACAGGCCGCTGAGAGGTAGGTTTCAATGGAGCCAGTGGGATAGGAAATCATTCACCATTTAGCCGGTCAAATGGCTATTCTCTGTTTGCACAAGCTCCCCTATTGCGGTGCGTTCTGGTGCAGTGTGAGCCACGAGCAAGTTTTAGGAGGGCCATCAAGCAGGGCCAGCATTAGACTCACTGGAGTCTAGGGCAGAAAGGCAGAACTCTGCCATGCAGGCTGAAGCTGGGGCCCCCACCCCAGTTGCTAGCCCCTAATGTCGACTCTAGTTTTTATTGTGGCACAGGAGAGTTGTGGAGTTTCTATAGCATGTTGGGGGCGGGGCTCAGGAAGAAAAAGGTTGAGAACCCCTCCCATAGAGCGTCATTAACCGCTAGTACTACTCTCTAGCCCACGGGCAAGCAATAATTTTTGAATGGGGGACACTTCAAAAATTTTTGAAGTGATCACAGGCTGCCCCAGAAGGGGTGGGGCCTCAGGCAGAAGGGGTGGAGCCTTGGGCATTAGGGGCAGGACCTATACATAGCAGGAGTTGAAAGGGCTTGTGCCTCCCCTGTGGCTGCCAGGCATCATGTTAGCAGGGGATGAAAGTTGCAAGCCCTTTCAACTCCTGCTATTTCAAGGGCTGGCTGCTCCCAGCCTCGCTGCTAGCGTGCCACCAAGTAGCTGGGACGCTAGAGCCCTTTCAACTGTTGCCTGACAGCCATGGGGAAGGCGTGAGTCCTTTAAATAGAAGCAATTGAAAGGGCTCATGAGTCCCTGGCTCCCAGGCAACGGGCTACCATGGGGCCAGGAGCTGTGAGCCCTTTCAGTTGCTTCTATTTAAAGGGCTTGCACCTGCCTGATGACTGCCAGGCAATGCAGCCGCCCGGCAGGCACGAGCCCTTTAAACAGAAGCAATTGAAACGGCTCGCAGCACCCGGTGCCATTAGCGCATTGCCAGGGACCTGGACGTGTGAGCCCTTTTAACTGCTTCTATTTAAAGGGCTTGCGCCTTCCCCGCGGCTGCCAGGCAACGTGTGGGGAAGGCGCGAGCCCTTTAAATAGAAGCACTTAAAAGGGCTCGTGCATCTCCTGCTCCCATGCAACGCGCGAGGGGAAGGGGCCTGGAACTGCCACACAGGCTGGATCTGGCCCCCGCAAGACACTGTTGCCCACCCCTGCTCTAGTCAGTTACTCTGGTGCCCGCTGGCTCGTGACTGATTTGCTGATGGCTCCACTCTGGTAACCCCTCCTTGGGCACCGAGAATTTGGTGCACGCCAGGGGCCACTACAGTGGCTTGTCAGAAATGCTGGGCTGGGGCTGTCACAGCCTAAGAGCCTGGAGCCTCCCTTTGAGAGCTGGCTCTTCTCTGAAGGGTACAGCAAAGGTTTCCCTTCAGCCCTGCGCAGCAGCAGTAAATAGTCCTTCTGCGGAGGGCGGCAGCGGTCGGGTAGAGTGGCTGCGCATTGTACCAGCACCGGCTTCCTGTTGCGTGGCAGCCGAGAGACGCCCGCGTAACCGCTCTCCTGCCATTGTAGTCATTTGGGCCATCCCTTGGTCTGTGACAGATGGGACCCTACCCTCTTTTCTCAGTGCTTTGTCTAGGCTCATCTTATAGGACCAGACTTCCTCTCTCTCCAAGTCTAGGGCTTCCCTCCCATCCCTTGAGAGACCATGCCACAACCCCCAGCTGTTTTGGGCTCCAGCCATTAGGTGCATAGAGCAGGGGTGAGGAACCTTTTCTGGGTTGGGGGCTGCTAACTCACAGAAAAACCAATCGGGGCCACACACAAGCGAGAAGCAAAAGAACCCCCCCCCCACCTCATCGACATGGCCCCTGAATGAGAAGCAGAAAGACACTCCCGCCATTCCCCTCCTCCTGCACACCAGGGCCTAGAGGAGCCCAGGCTAGATGATTTTGTGTGCTTCAGTGGAGTGGTGGGGGAGGGAAGGCTGGAGCACCAGCATGGGCATCCCAGTGCTGTAGGGAGGGGGGAAATCCCTGACCCTCAGGGGCCGGATCCAGGCAAGCCAGAGGCCGGATGCAGCCCCTGGGCCTTAGGTTCCCCACCCTTGGCATAAAGGTGCCCACTGAGAAGGGGGCCAGTTGGCACAGCATGAACGCACAGAACAAGATAGTCTCCGCTCTCAAGAGCTTCCATTACAAATAGACCGGACAGATAAAACGAGGGAAGAGAGACAGAGGCAAGAGGCAGTGCCCACCCAATGACCTGCCACGAATCAGCAGAGCTGGTTATTCAAAGTAGAGTGTTTCTGGAAGCCTGTGGCACACACATTCAGGAATAATGCCCGGCCAGCTCAGAGAATGACTGGCCACTAACCATTTTAGTGGGTGGGGCAAATGAGAGCAGGATGTAGCACAGGTGTGTCAAGCGTGACTCCTGAATACAGTCATTTCCTCCCGCACATCCTGCCTCCACAGCCAGCCAGCCACTGGGACGGGCAGGCAAGAGCTGGAGGAGCTAGTGAAGCAGGTTCAGGAGCAGCTGAAGCACCATAACTACTTGAGCAACAGCAGCATGCGGGAGGCGTTCCTTCACCACGACAAGGACGCCTCCGGCTACCTCGACAAGGCCGAGTTCTTTGCCCTCTGCAACCGCTTCAACCTGCCGATCGACAACACCCTGGTGAACAAGGTCAGGAGGCCGCACAGTCAGCGTGCGTAGTTTGGCTTGTAGCAGAAACGTGGACCTGAGAGCCACGTAATTCTATTCACAGCCCTGCTCTCTCTCGCTTGCCGCGGCTCTTTCAAAGGAGCATCCCTGTCCGTTCACAGAAGACAGTCAAGACTAAGCACTGGCAGTGCCCCATGCCCGGGCAATGCCATGAAGAAGACAGTGTGCCACCCCCTCCCCCATCTCCTATAGCATCCCTGCTCCGGGCCCCAGAGGCATATAGGAGACCCACACGTGCAGTCTGGCCGTGGGACTCGCAGGAGGTGGGAGGAATTCTTTCAAACTCTGAGCTGACCATGCCTTCATCCCAGTGTGTAGTAAATAGAAGCCCCAGGGGGAAATCTAATCCCATATAGGCAGCAAAGGTAGCCAGGCAACGAGCCTTCCTCAAGGGGCATGTTGGCACGGGCACCACAGTCATGCGTCTGCTCACCCATTGCCTTTGCATACGGTATCCCAGCTGAATTGCCGAGAAGGTGCAGTCATCCCGAGCCTGCATGGTGTCTCTGCCATCTCCGCCTCAGGCCTCTGCTAATCAGCTTAGCTAGTAAGGGTCAAGGCAATACAGCCATGGGGCTTTGAGCAGAAGGCAGCCGAGATGACAGGCTGCCTGGCAGGAAACAGGACGGAGAACCCTGTGCGTGAGGGGAAGAAATCACACACAGTGGAAGACACAGGGTGACTTGGGTTTCCTCAGCCTAAAATGCTGTAGGCTAAGGGTGGGGAGCGTTTGGCTTCTTCCCACTAGACTGAAGAGGAAACTGGGTTGAAACTTCATGGGTCAGGTTACTCCTGGTGAATAGGGGTATTTATTATAAGGGAAACTTTTCCTCTCCCAGAGACGGGTTATTCCCCCAAGGGAGGAACGGGGCCCTTTGCCCTGGCTTGCAAGAACTGCTCACTGGAATGATACTTTAGGGCAATGTGACTGTATCTGTAGCTTCTCTCCTCCCCTCAAGTTGCTGTTTCTTTTCCAGCTGATCAGCCTGTGTTCACATGGGGAGAACAAGATCAGTTACCAGGACTTCATCAGAGCTTTCTCTTGCTGAGCTGCTCCTGGAAGGGGAGACTCAAACCAGCCCCACCCGTCCCAGCTGAATGATATTAAAATACGGTACCTCTAGATTCCCTCCTGTCTTCACTGAGTGCTGCTTGGCCCTT
The DNA here is from genome assembly GCA_030068395.1 of Apalone spinifera. Lineage (NCBI taxonomy): Eukaryota > Metazoa > Chordata > Testudines > Trionychidae > Apalone > Apalone spinifera. The sequence continues at coordinate 175,930,436 of CM057847.1, forward strand.
CAGCAGTAGGTTCCCCTCATCTCTGCCCTGCTTCCCTTCCTGCCTCATGGTGCTCAACTTCCCTACCGCTGGTCTGCAAGCAGAGCCTGTAGACAAAGCTTCGTTTGTATTAAAGAAATGAATCCGCATAGTTCCAGGTTGTCTCTTCCGGGGCTCTGAGGCGGGTGGAGGTGGGGTGAGCGCTCCAGGCCTTTCTTACAGACTATTAGAGGACTCCTCCATGTTCTGAGATGCCAAAAGCAACTCGGCCCCTTTTTCATTTATTATTTTGCTGCAGAGGGACCTGCAGGACCCCCAGCCATGCAGCAGGACCCCATTGTGCAAGCTGCTGCAGTCGCCCAACCTCAGCGTGACTGCCTTAACTGGACACACCAAGTGGCCTGAAAAGCTGAGGACTCAAGTGACAAAGAAAAGGATGACATAGTATAAAGCCTTCTTTCCTTACATTTAACACTCCATTGACACCAAAAGCTGAGTATGGGCCACTTGCAGCCTGCTCAATTCGCCTCATTAGCACCAGGACTACCATTGACAGGTGCTTTTTTCCCCCCCTCTCCTTTCTTATTCTGAGGGTCCCCCTTTTTTTCCTCCACGCTGGCTCATCTCATCTGACAAAGTGGGTTTTCCCCATGAAAGCTCATGATACTCTCTCTCTATTTGTTAGTCTCTGAGGTGCCACAGGACTACTTACTTTCAGATTAAATAAAAAGCATTCTGTGCTCTTGTGTATTTTGTGATAGGTTATCAGGCAGTTGCCAAGGGCCTTTCAACTGCTGTCTTGCCATCATGATGGAAGCTGTGGTTACAGAATGGATTTAGATACAGCCCCTTTTCTCTCTCTCTCTCTCTCTCTCTCTCTCGAGTTGCCCTACTAGAAACACGGGCACCAAGAGGAAGTGCTGGCTGGTGTCTCTAGCAAGAAGACACCCACATGATCTGCACAGTGTTAAAAGTCTGGTTGCCCCCCCTTGCATGAAGAAAGCTGACCGAGAACCATGCACCCCCACTGTGCCTTAGGTCAGCCAGCCAGCGGTGCCAGTGGGATGCCTGTGCGCACCCAAAGAGCAACTCGCCAGCGAACATGCCAGTCTCTAGCAAAGGGCACCTTTTCCAAGCAAAATGTTTGCTTTATTCATCCCTTTATCTGGGGGAGGGAGGTCCTGTTTCCTCACAGAGACTAGAGTATCCCAACCCTCCTAACCACGCATAGCTCAGCCACATACTAGCTCCCAGGCTGTAGGTTCAGCTCCTGCCTTCTGGGGTTAGCGGTGTGCTCCTTATTCCGAGCATCAAGCAGGCCACCACTGGGTTCTCTCCGTTCCTCTTCAGCCTCTAGAACCTGCTTCCAGCCCTCCTCACCACTACGTCCAGAGCGGCAGCCCGATTCCCAGCCCATTGGCACCACAACGGCCTTTCCACAGACGTTAGCAGCTTTTCGCGCAGGGCACTGGTGCCACAAGCCACAGAATTGTTGAATTGCCCTTCGGTCCCCATTTGCTCCCTCAGCACGATGGGCAGGAAACACTTGCCCCATACGCAGCCTGAGCCCAAAGCACACAAGAGGTCCAAGCTATGCACAGAGCTAGCCACCTGCAGATGTGTCCTGTATGGGAGAGGAGCAGATGGCACCTCTCTCTGCCATACCTGGTGGGTCTGTCCCAACGTGCCTTGGGAGCGCTCACATAGCTACACATAGGGAGCAGGGATTAATGAATGGAGAAAACACACACCTTGTTGATGATTCTATGCCTTTTATTTAGTTATTTCAGAAAATATCTTTGTTGAAAGTTTTTTCACAAAAGCCATTTAACAAAAAAAAAATCCATACAAAATTGTTTAGTTTTTAAACGATAAGGGAAGACTAAAAACATGAGAGAAAAAGTTTGAAATGGATATAAAAAAAAAAAATCAACTCGATCTCCCCCCCCAACCAAAACAAATTAAAAAAAAAAAAAAGCACACACACACACACACACACGAAAAAGGAAGAGAACGTTTGCACTAAAGCATAAATATGGAAGAACAGAATTTTCCTTGAGTTTCTTTGTTGAAGTTTGGTCCACAGAATTTAAACAGGTGAAAGAGACAGATAAATGCACCCACCCAAATTTTGTGTCTTTTGTTCTTTCCTCTGTCTGGCAAGAAGTACACACATGACATAGGGGGACTGAGTGACCCAGTTTATAATGTCAATATAAAGATGGCCAATTCGAGCCATATGTTATGCACTCAAACGTTTCAAAAAAGAGTCCATTTTCGCTGTGCAGTCAGACAACTGTAGGCACCATCTACTATAGACAGAAGTCAGCTCTAGCTGCAGATTCTATTGACAGGACTACTCCACAGCCAGACAGAACTGTAACCAGTCCACTGGAATGAAGACGACCCATCTACAGACTTCATGACTAGTTCTGGAGAGAGAGCATCCTACACTTAATATAAAAACCAGGGAGAAACCCATTCCTTCTTCACGACACCTGTGCATGATAGGTAGGAAAAAGTCATCCTACAAAAATACAAACTTTAATGCCCACGTGAGCAAGGAAGAGTCATTCAATAAGCTTTTAAAAAGATACTGATCTGCAAAATGCTACATTCTCCCCAACATCCACTTCTTTGAGATCCCTTTGGGATAAGAAGAGAGGGAGAACTGCTGGTTCTCAAGAGACTTCTCCCCAACCCAGGTTAGGAGGCATTCTGTGCTCCATGCAAGTATTCTTATAACTTGACCTCATCTCAAGGACCTACCCCCTCCCAGGGTTAGGTGATGGATGCAAGCCCTACAGGAGCGACCGTGATCCAGGTGGGTTATTGCACAACCCAGCAGGGAGTGGCGGAGTTATAACACTGAATCCAATTCTGCAAGATCCTGAGTACCCTCAGCCCTCTAGCCAATGGTGGGGCACAAACTGTTGCAGAAGATGTGCAGCACTTTGCAGGATGGGGTCCAAGAAGAGGACCCCTTTGAGAAGTTGATCTTCCCTTTCCCTGGCCCTCTGCACCTTCGTACGTGGATTGGTCGATGAAAGAGTTAACACTGGAGACTGGGAAAGAAGAGAACCCATCTCTACCAGAAGGGGGTTCTTCAGGAGAGAGAAGACATTTTGGTTTGCTAGGAAATGCAAGGAGAGCTGCCCTAGGAGTGGCACGTGCACCAGAACAGAGGAACAAGAGAGTTACTGTACTGGGAGGGAGTGACAAATGACTCACGCCAAGGCCTGTGGTGCGGCAGCCAGTGGGGCATCACTGCGGGGCCGACTGAGCTAGGCCAAAAACGAAAAGGGGGGGGGGGAGGGAGAAGAGAGATTAGCCACCAAGGAAGGAACCATTCTGCAACTCAGTAAGGCAGGCACAATGTGGGGCAACTTCCATCGTGACCTGTCCCTTTTCCCAGTACCTCCAAAGGCCAGGGCAGACCGGTAACGCACACCGGGCCTTCGTACACACAGCGCAAGAGAGCACGGAGCCAGCGAGGCAGCGCACAGGGAAGAGCACAGACGATACTGCAACGTAAGGCACTTGGTATACAGAGAACACTGAGTCCCTTCACGGCCTGGCAGGCTTGTGCCAGAGGAAAGGCTGCCTGGCGCAGGGCAGGAACCATTCAGCTCCCTAGTTTCTTTGGCTCTTACCCAGCCACCTTGTAACGGGGAGGCTCAGCCCCTGGGCTGCAGTAAATCACAGATGTCAGAAGAGCGATGCCAGCGATCGCTCTGGAGAGATCTGGGAGCAGCCCTCTCTGGCGGGCGCAGCCGTCCCGTGGTGGCTGGGAGTGGCCAAGGAGGGGGAGAGGATGGAATAGAGAAGGCTGGTAGGCCCAGGTGCCAAGAGCTCATGTCTCAGCTGACTCGCTTGCCGGGTTAATCTTCCTTTCCCATCTGACCTGCTGCTCCTCTGATCATAGAACTCCCTCTGCCCAAATGCTGGCTTTGCTAGGCATCTATCCAGCCAGGGCTAAGGAGGGTCGGCTCCCTGGTGCTCTGCTCCGAGATATTGGGAGAGCAGGAGGAGGATCCTTGGGAGATGCCAGCTAATGACCCTCATTTGACAGTCAAAGCTCATGGGGGACGGGGAAGGAACAGGATCTGACCAGCCACCTCCAGGCTCCCAGGTTCTCTCCCCCCAGCATGGGCTACCAGTGGGGGAGAGAACAGGTGCAGAGAGGACTCAACTTCTGTGCAAGCAGCATAGCCACCAGTTCCTCTCATCACTTAAAAAAAAAAAAACAAAAAAAAAAAAACAAAAAAAAACACACCTGGCAGGAGGCAAGCAAGAGCCACTGTCCCCTCCAATAAGATCAGAGAGAGCAGCACAACACAAGGCGGGCACATCCTGGTTGGGTTATTCTGGCCTGTGCCACTCACCCCAGCTAGGAAGGAAGAGCCCAGATCCGAGGACACTTCACCCCTGGGACTCCTTGCCTCCCCTCTCCATGCTCAGCCACAGGGAAATGCTACCGATCAGGGCGGCAGCAGCAAGCGCGGCCGAGCCAGCTTTGCAGCGAGGGAAGCTCCCGCTCCAGGGAAGCGGGAAGGAAGCGCTAAATTACCTTACTGCACTGAAACACAGCAAGGGCAAAGTCTGGCGATAGAGAGGAATACCCTCTGCTGCCAGTCCTGACTGCACTGGAATAGCAATGCAAGTGGGATGGCTTCACCCACTCGGAAGAGGGCGGGGGATGCTGTTCCTAGGCAGCGGACTAAGTCAGTGGGCTCTCAGGTGCTCGAACCATCCTCCCCATGTCTCCTCCCAATGCACGCAGCCAACACGGGGTCCCCAGAGAGACTGGGCATACGAGAGGGGCAGCCTCTGAGGTAGGTCGGAGACGATCTCATCCACCAGCTGGGGCGGGGGGGTAGCATGGATCAGGCGAGAGGCACTCCCGCTTCCTCAGGCTGCTCTCTGCTATTCCTGCCCAGCCCAAGAAGGGAGGCAAGGGGCTGGACCCCCAGACTAACCCGTCACCTAGGAGGTACAAGGCCTGTGAAGCGGAGACACAGAAACTGGTGGTTACTGAGAGCAGGGCCAGGCCAGGGCAGGGTTGAGGCCTGAGGTGAAAGGCCCCATTACTGATAGGTGACGGGGCCTTTGCGCTCCTGCATGCAGCATGAGTGCTACCCGTGCACAGCGCCACAGGGGTCAGCCAGCAGTCGGGTGAGGTAAAGCGGCACATCCCGCAGGAGCAGCGAGGCGTGGGACCGGGGCTGACCTGCTAGTGGGGTCTCAGGGCTCACACCTCCTCAGCTGAACTTGGCCTGAGCTGAGCTGAGCTGAGCTGGGTGACAGCATCGTGAGTAAGGCACCAAGAATTACCTGGCCAAAGATAGGGCCCAGTCACGGCGACAAGAGGAGGGAGAGAGGTGGGCAGAACTGGGCTAAGCCATGAAAGCCACCAGGGCTGAGCCGCTGGTGTGGGGAGAGCTCTCCTCCCACCGCAGACCGCCACGGCTGTCACTTGCCACAGCCCCAGCACCTCTGAGGTTGCCTCCCTGTGCCCTGATGTGACAGACCTGATCCAGACCTGACGTACCTCTGAAATCCCACTAGGCAGACTGGCTACAAGGTTGCCCTGTGATTCTCCCAAGAACTCCAGGAGTGGCGAGCCCACCCACGGACACCAGCCCCAACAGCCAAGAGGGCACCCCACACAAAGGGCCCAGCTCCCCAGCTCCCCGAACCACTACCGTCAAGGCCCTAGGGCACGCAGTGCCTTAAAGCAGCTGCCTGCCCCCCACGGATGTAGAGCAGTGCCAAGAGGGCAGAGGAAAAAGGGATCCTTTGGCTGGAACCTTCCCACAGTGCATTTGTAACAAAAACACAACAGAACGCTCAAGAACAGGGGAAAAAATTGCACGCTGATTGACGATAAAACGGAGGGGGTGGGGGAGGTTTGGCCCTGCCTCCTACAGGCCGTGACACAGGGCTTTTTTGGTTTTATTGCAAATGGTTTGGAGGGGGCAGGGGAGAGACCATGGGAGGAGGAAACGTTTCCAAGCCACTGGGCACTGGGGTGGTCGAGGGAGGGGCTGGTGTTTAGTCCTGGTCTCTCACCCTCCTCCCTGGCAGAGGAGCCTTCAGCCCTATGGAGACTTGAGCTTCTTGGTGCGCGGGGAGGTTCCGTTCTCGGCTTTCACCACTCCGTTTTCGTGGTAACCTGGGGGTGGGGAGTGCAGCATGTCAGGGACCCAATCGGCTTCGAGAAGCATAAGGGCTTAGCCCCAGCTCAGCACAAGGGGTGTGAACTGCCATCCCTCAGGGGACGGGAGTGCCCGGCAGGCCTTCCGCCTTGTGCTGTGATCCACCAGGCCCCATGGGCCGGGGCTGCTCCACGGAACACTCAGTCACTCCTGAGCATGGCCATGGGGGCACGACGCTGCTGGAGGGGACAGGGCCGGAGCCCTGATGGCACCTGGCCGTTACTGTTCCCTCTCAGGCAGAGCAAGGGACCCGACAGCAGCCTGGGCCCTTACATCTTGCCCCCCAGCTCGGCCCCGCTTTCAGCACCCTGCCCTGGCACTCACCTGTCTCCCTTTTGATGGGCTTGGACTGCTGCTTGGGGAGGGTGGCAGCAGCTCTCTGCCTGGCGCTCTGCTCGTTCCAGTATTCCCGCCAGCGCCGCAGCTGGAAGCGGATGAAGTGCCACATCATCAAGGCCTGGAAGAGGCACACCAGGAGCAGCACGAACATCCTGGGAGGGAGAGGGCAGAGAGGCGGGAGGCTGAGAACAGAGCAGAGAGGCTGAAACCAGCCACTCCCAAATCCAACCACGACTCAGTAAATGGCTCTTTGCCCCCCAGGACTACAGCCATCTCGATGCTCCGCAGAGCTGGCACACCTGTCCTGGGAGGTCACCTGAGGGGTGGGAGTAGCTGTTCCAGGTGCCAACCCTGCCCTGAGTTCCACCGCCTGGTTTTGTTTAGGTACAATCATGCTTCCCAAAGCAGCATCTGCCCGTCCTATCCCAGGGGACTGGTTGGGGGCTATGTAGGTGACAGAACATACAAAACACTGCCAAATGCGCAAAGGGAAACTGAACTCCAAAAGTTTTTTTCCTCATTCCCAGAATCCCAGTGGTTATTCACAGGGTTACAATCTACTCGCCACGGGCAAGCAGATTGTATAATTTGTCGAACCCTGGTTATTCAGTCAGACACACTCAGGCCAGAAGGGACCACTAGGGTCTTCTCGTCCGACCTCCTGCACCGCACAGGCAAGCCACCTCACCCAAATATTTCTGCACCAAGCCCCAATCTGCTTTTTGAGTAACAGTGCATCCTTCAGGACACCCGGATGTCAGAGAAAACCTGCAAGTGGCATCAAGCTTGCCATGTTCCCCAGGCAATGGGAGGGAAGACATGGCCGGACAGAAGTATGATTCAGTGTCCCTGGAAAAGGGATGGTATGTCAATGCCTCCTTGCAGAACAGATCTGCTCAGGGGCTCTCTTCGTATAAAGGATTATTCTTGTCTTCACTGAGCAGCACCTAGGATTTTGCTGAGCCTCAAGGCAGCTGGGCACCCAGCTTGCTCGCCCAGCCCTGTGCTGCATCTACAGAATCCTTGATACGGGAGAAATCCCAACCAGAAGACAGCTGGATGTTGACACCCTTGGAGCCAAATGGGACTGCAGGAGTTGAGAACCCAAACGCGGGCATGATGACTGCTTTCGCTTTTATCTGGAGTATTGTGTCCAGTTCTGGGCCCCCCATTATAGAAAGGACATGAACGCATTGGAGAGGGTCCAGCAGAGGGCATCCGAAATGATTAGAGGGCTGGAGCACATGACCTATGAGGAGAGGCTGAGGGATTTGGGTTTGTTTAGTCTTAAGTAGAGAAGAGTGAGGGGGGATTTGAGAGCAGCCTTCAACTACCTGAAGGGAGGTTCCAAAGAAGATGGAGAGAAGCTGTTCACAGTAGTGACAGATGGCAGAACAAGGAGCAATGGTCTCGAGTTATAGTGGGGGAGGTCCAGGTTGGATATTAGGAAAAACTATGTCACTAGGAGGCTGGTGAAGCACTGGGATGGGTTATCTAGGGAGGTGGTGGAATCTCCATCCCTAGA
>CM057847.1:175955377-175981368 GCA_030068395.1 Apalone spinifera
CTTTGAAATGTACAAGAGCCCTGCTGGGGCTCTTGTACATTTCAAAGGAGGAATACGGAAGTGCCTATCTACAAGTCGATGGAAATTCCATTGACTAGTCGATTAACCGCATTTTAACATCCATAGTGGGCACAATCCACTTCTTCAGATGACAGGCTAACATACAGCTAACACTTACATCTAATCTCCCAGAGAAGATAGCAGTTGGGCATTACTTAGGACAATGATTGGATAGAGTACTGGAAGAGATACAATAGGAAGAGCTCTGGGTAAGAGACGGGCAAAACAGCTTAACAGGTCCTGTGTATCTCCAGTGGCTAGGCACATCAGAAACTACAAGCTCTTTGGGGAAAGGACTGGCATTTACTGTATGACCAAACAGAGTATGGTAGCTTGCGCTGAATTTCTTTTCTTGGGGCACCCTGTTCCACTATCACCACACATCTGACTTCGTTTACACAGTAATGTTTTACAGTGATTTTTTCCTTTTCTTTCCACCCAGCAACAGACTACATCAAGAATGAAAGGCTATAGGAATTGCCAAACTAGACCACGCCAATAGCCCATGCAGTCCAACACAATGTTTCCACCAAATGCTCTTTAGCAGACAATAAAAACACCCTGTGCAAAGAGCCAGGAAATTATTTTTGTCTGAATGTTAAGATAGTTTGGGAAGATTATGCTGTGACGTGCTCTGGCTGGTTTAGGCAACTGGTTTTGGGGAAGAAAGATAGAAGAGGCATTACTACTACTACTACTGTGTGTCACCAGGGAAATTTTCTTCCTGACCCCTGCTAGTGGAAAGTTTATGCCCTGATGCATGAGGATTAACAGCCCCAATAAACTGTAACTGAGCTACCCCCTCACTGCTAAAATGTTATTTTTAGTAGCTTTTTACTATGAGACTATCCCCCATGCCACGTATATGCGTGGCATGTGAGCCTATCCCATTCAGCCGTGGTTGCTTAGTAATAAGGGTGAGGGCAGAGTCTGCTGTGTTCCTGTGGAAGATTTTATGCAGGGCTGCTGCAACGGTGTGGATGCTCTTACCTGCTGTAGGCACACTAATGTTGTACTGAGGTAAGATGAATAGGAAGGCAGTCTTGGCGGTCGCCTGTTAAAGACAAAAACACACCTGGTTAAAGTGAATTCCAGTATTTCCAATGAATCAGGTACAGTCTCCCATCACCACCCATATCCCATCAGCACGACACAGCTCCCTCTGAAATCCTAGCTCTGTACGGCTCAGAGTGTCCCACGTTTAGAGCCAGCGACATGCGTTTGTATCCCTCTGCCTCTTCCTAGGCAGCTGCCTTTGCTATGCAAAGCCGACTGCTCAGTAACCAATCACAAGGAACTCTGTGCAGGAGACAAAGTCCAGTCTTGTCAGCAACTTCACATGTCCCATCCCCAAACACGTTGCGGTGCACGCGGGTTAAGTCCAGATCATTTACACGGGGTGGTTTTCAAACTACAGGTGGTGACCTACTACTGGCTGGTGGAATGCCAGGCACTGGGTCTCACTGCTGCAGGGGGATCAGGTGACCAGCAGGGGTGCTAAGGCAGCTCCCTGCCTGTCCTGGCACTGCAGAGTGTGCTGCACCCCAGAAGGGGCCGCAACAGAACTGGCCCCTAGGTTGTGGGGGAGGGGAGAGCGCACAGGGGTCCGCACACTGCCCCTGTCCTGAGCACTAGCTCCGCACTCCCATTGGCTGGGAACCTGCTACTGGCTGCTTCTGGGGCGCAGCATGGTCTGTGGTGCCAGGAAAGGCAGGAAGCTGCTTTAGCTGCCCTCCTGTCAGAGCCCTGACACCCCCGAAGCTGGAGCCCCCCACTACACCCTACAGCTCTCACCCTCAGCCCCTCCCCAGAGCCCACATTCCAGTCAAATTATGCTGGAGGCATCAATGGAGTTGCTTCAACTAGGTCATGAGAAAAAAAGTTTGAAAACTGCTGGTCTACTCGCTCTTCAGCCAACAGCCCCTAAGCTGATTTATGAGAAGAGGTGGGGGGAGAGCACAGTTTGCTGGTGTCCTAGGTAAGGTGAGATGTTCAATCCAATCTCCAGGGACTATTTTTTGCAGGTGAAGTCCGTTAGCGCTATTAGCACCTTTGCAACTCACTGCCTAGGGCAGATCCCTCCAAATCAGAGTGAGGAACATCAGCAGGGCAGCATGGGGCAAGGGGAAACTATGCTGCCCCACTTCTGTGGGCAAGAGGCACCAGCAGTTTCTTTGGTGCCTTCACCTTACTGCAGAAGACTAAGCTTAAAAGGGAAATCACAGAAAGGGGAAGGGGTAGAGAGGACCACGTTCCAGTCACGAAGGCCTATCACGGAGGGGAGTTAGATTGGATTTAAACTTAACTATGGAGCAGCCACGCCAACAAGAAACAAAGCGCCCCACTGAAAAGCAGAGGAGGGGACGGGCTTTCGGGATGTAACAATGAACGATCAGGATAGAATTACACGCCCCCAGCCCTGACGTGGCCCATCTTCCGGTTTGTGAAGCGCATCGAAAGCCTTCAGAATGAAGCATGTTCCCTCCATCCCTGAGCACTCTTACAGGTTGAGCCAATCTAGTCCGGCACCCTCAGGACTTGACCGGTTCCAAACCGGAGAACATTCTGGACCACGCGAGGTCAATATCGTCTAGCACCATTACCAACGCTTCCAACCCACTCGGAGGCCACTGCTGACTGGGCTGTTAGAAGACATTTAGGAGTAAATTAGAGCTAAAGAACAGCACAGAACACAGAGAATACTGAGGTGGCTGTTAAAGTTTACGGGACTGCGGGAACCTTGGCCACACCCATGCTCAGTGGGCGACGGATGTTTCCGGACTAGAGAGTTCTGGATTAGAGAGGTTCAAGTTGCATCGCGCAAGATCAGTTCGTTCTAAGGAAGCTTCACAGACAGTCTTGCGAGGAGAAGCCAGGAGTTCTAGTCACAGTGTAACAAAGCAATACCTTAGGCTCAGGGACACTCCCCTCAGCCTCTCCCCCCCCCGCAAAAAGGAGAGGAACCACAGAGGGCTAAGGCATTATAAATAGCGTTCGACTTTGAAAACCAATTGGTTGTAAGCGGCTCCATCCCAAGCAGGGACGCCAGCACAGCAGGCTAACTGGCTTTGGCTCACAAACGAATGCCCAGGTTCCCCAGCATCAGCTCACCCTGTGCTGCGGACAAAGCGCTGCAGGCTGAGCAGATTTAGGCAGCAGCTCTTCCCACTAATCCCTCCTACTGGTGGTGACAGACACAGGGATTAGCCATGCCAAGAGAGCGGCAGATGCTGGTTCGACTTCCAGGGCGGGGAGGAAAAGCAGCTTTGGGAATCCGACAAGCAGTTGCAGCTGGCACGCATCTACGGATCCACCCGGCGAAGTCCGTGTTCTGGGCTGCGAGCCTGGAAAGCACGTCAGGGTTGAGTCAATCCTGCTCGCAAAGCCTCCAGGATAGCTGGGCTAGAAGATTTCGAAATCACGTGTCCGTACTGCACATGGGAACCCCAAGGGTGCATTGAGCACCGGTGCGTGGCCTCTTTGCTCCTTGAAATCCCACGCGGTGAGCTGGCTGCTCTCCAGGCCTTCGGATTCCTGAGGCTGGGGATGAGCAAGGGCTGCCCAAAGCAGAAGGCGAGGAAGCAACGTCCCTGGCCTGCTCTCCACACTGCTGCCGGGGCTCAGCCAGACTCTTGGGCCCGGAACCAGAATGGAGGCGGTTTGCACTGGGAGCTCAGGTGGGGAGGGGCGTGCACGGCCGCTGAGGTGAGCGTGAAGTCCTTCGAGGGGCGGGAGGGAGGAAGGAGACGTAGGCGAGTATTAGCTTCCAGTTCCTCGGTGCAGCTCTCCTCACTAACTCCATTCAGAGCCAAAAGCTAAGGCTGCGTTTTCGTCAGCGTTCAGTCACAAAATGGATCCAGCTGCCCCCTGGCCCTCGTGGGAGGCAAGACAGCAGCGGTGCTGACGCTGAGTGCAACAAGACTCGATCTGTCGCGTGCCAGGAAACGAAGCCAAACACAATCCCAGAGACACGGCCCCGTGTGGGACGGGAACGGGCCCCCAAGTGCACGCACCCGTAGCAAAGCTTGGGCCATAAACACCGTGGCGTCGGACTTGGGGATCACAAAAGGTGGGCATGCCTGGGAGAAGGCAGCATTAAACAAAGCGATTCCGCAGTGGCTAAGACAGAGCGCCGACATCCCAGGCTCCAGCCGTTCGGGCCACAGGGATCAAAGGCTATTGGCAGAGCATTAAGAGGAATGGAGCCTAGCCACCCAGGCCAGCCAATCAGCAGGGACAGCGAGCACTTCGCGCGCTTTGTGCCTTCCATACATGGTGTAGATGACAATAAAGCCCGCCAGGGAGTATGGGCAGGCTGCCAGAGCTGAGATCGCTGCATTTCAACGGACCTCATCAGAAGGTGGAGTTGCTTAGAAGGATACTCTTGACTTATCACCTTCTCTCCGAGGGTCTCTAACTGCTCCTAGCTTGAGTCACTGGAGACAGGAAAACTGAGGCACTGAGCGGTTAAGGCAGGAATTTCAGACCTAGGGGACTAGGTTATTAAGTAGGGCATAGCGCATGGAGAAACAGACTGGGATTCAGAGGACTGGGTTCCAATCCTGGCTCTGCAACTGGCCAGCTGGCTCACCGGGGGTAAGTCACTTTAGCCGCCCTCTGGCTCAGTTCCCCCATCTGTAAAATAGGGATAACCAACCTGCCTTTGGAAAACACTTTGAAAACCACAGATGAAAAGTGCTGTACAAGATTTAGGCATTATAATAATGATAATAATGTAATCCCACTTTAAAACCCAATTCTTCCCCTGATCCCTCCTAAGCGATTGCTTAATTATAACATTCAGAACCTTTCAGTGGGAGTTGAAGGAGCTCTGTACCTCTGAAAGTTGGATTACTTTGGGTAAGGCTCCTACGTATGTACAGTGCTAAAGGTTAAAGCACATGGGCCTGGCTAAATAAACCAACTGCTTAGTATAAAAGTAAACAGCAGCTACAGGATTTTTCCTGCTCCCACTTCACAGACACACTGGCTGGCTGGGGAAGAGCCTGCAGTGTCAGTTCCCCTGAAAACCTCTAGATATTTGCTCTTCCCAGAGTTTTGCATCTCACCAAACCTGAGCCTCGTGTTGCACAGGAGGGTTGGTGTGGATTGACTCTGCAGCATGCTAGACACATTCATGGACTGCCCATGGTTTGCACACCCACCGGGCTTCCTATGTCACAACAATCCAATTCTATCCTCTTCCCAAGACTATGGGGATCCCGCAGTGCAATTCAGCTCCATGGACCTATTATTACCATCATCCTGCCCTTACTGGGAGATCTCAAAGCACTCCGCAAAGGAGGGCGGTTTCACATCCCCACTTTGCAGATGGGGAAACTGAGGCGGAGAGCTGTGGGGCAAAGCAAGTTAGTGGACTAGAACCCAGGTCTCCTGAATCCTGTGCTCTAACCACTTGGAAACTGCACATCCTAGAGAAAGAGCAACAATGTGCCACTGCAAACCACCCATACTATTGCCTCAATAATGCCACAGCTATGCCTGACAGAGTGCCACCCAAAGAGCTGCTAGAAGCATCCAGTTTGGATTTAAAAATCGCCAGTGATGGAGAATCTACCATGACCTTCAGTAAGTTGTTCCAATGGTGAACTCCCTTCACTGTCAAAAACGTACGTCTTTCCAGCCGCAATTTATCCAGATGGAGGAGTTCACGGTCAAATATTTGTTCTCCGTGTCGGCATTTACAGACTGGTATCAAACCATACCTAAACTTTCCCTCTGCTAAGCTAAATAGATGGTGCTTCCTGAATATATCACTATGTGGCATATTTACTTCTCCTTTTATCATTCTTGGGGCTCTTCTTTGAACCCTCTCCAATTTATCAACACCCTTTCTAAACTGGACACAGTCTTTCAGCAGCTGCTGCAATAATGCCAAATACAGAGTAAAATAACTTCTCTTGTCCTACTCAAGATTTCCCTGGTTATGCGTCTCCCGACCACATTAGCCCTCCAGGCCCATGTGCTGCACTGGGAGTTCATGTTCAGCCAATTATCCACCATGACTAAAGTTTTTTTCAAAGCCCCTGCTCCCCAGGACAGTGTCTCCATCCTGTACGCATGGCCTACATCAGGGTGGGCAATAATCTTTGATGGGGGACCTCTCCAATAATTTGGTAGGTGGTTCAGGGCCGCACGCTTCTATGTTAATGGAGGAGGTGCGGGGGCTGGGATGCAGGTTGGGTGCAAGAAGACAGCTCAGGCTCCCTGCTTGCCGCAGCCCCCACACGCCGCTCAAAATGGCCAGCTGCTGGGGCCACATATCTCTGCGCCACATGCCCTTTGGGTAGGGGGGAACTTCACGTGCTGCTCGTGCCCACAAGCACAGCCCCAGCAGCTCCCACTGACTGGTTTTTGGCCAATGGGAGCTGCGAGGATTGTGCAGTGGGCAGGTGCCCCATACGAGGCATGCACCTTGCAAAAACACACAGGCTGGTCCCAGCAGCTGGCCGCTTTTGAGCGATGTGTGGGGCGCAACAGACAGGGAGCCTACCTGAGGCTCCCGCTAGGCCATGGGACATTGGTGGCCCAGAGCATCATGAGGGGCTGGATCCGCCCCGGCCTGCATTCCTTGTTCCCAGGAGTATATATTTACATTTTGCTGCATTACAACCAGTGCTTTTTTTGTAAAAAAAAGAAAAAGGTGCCAGTACTCCAGAGGAAAAGTTGTTGAGCTCTGACTGGAGGTGCTGGTACTGCATCTGGAGGTGCCGGTGCTGTATACCGGGCAGTACCGTCACAAAAAAAGCACTGACAACACACACTGTTTGCTGGCATCCAGTTGAGCAAGCGCTCCCGATCTCTCCGAGTCAGTGAGCTAGCCTCGTCACAGACCACGCCCTCAACTTTTGCATCAACTTTATCAGGGATGACTTCATGTTTTCCTCCAAGAGGATATAAGAGGAGAGAAAGCCTCCTAAATACTCTGAGCTATGACTAACAGAGGCCAGAAAGAGCCTTTCTTTGGGGGCAGTGTAGCTCATAATAGCAGTTTATTTTACCTTACTTTGAATCATCTAGTGTCAGACAGAATACAAAGCTAGACAGTATTGGGCTGATCCCATCGAGCCATTCCTAAATTAAGAAACAACAACAGGAGAGGATGAGAGGGCAAAGTTGCTGAGAAGGGAAAGACAAAAGCGTGGGAGCATTGTGTGGTCCCTGGGAAGGCTAGTTTATATGCAGAATCATAGAAACGTAGGGCAGGAAAGGATCTCAAGAGGCCATATACTCAGGAGCAATAGACGCCGGGAATTACGGGTGCACCCTGCACTGGGCCCAACTTCTTTAACAAGAGGGGGTGGCTCTGGGCCCCAAGAAGGAGGAAGGCATCGGGCAGAAGAGGTGGTGCTGGGGGCAGACGCCCTTCTTCCCACCCAGCAGCAGCTGGGAGCCCTGGGACCTGGGGCAGCTGCTCCTTTTGCGCTGTCGGCCACCCTACCACTAGGGCCCAGCAGCGCTTAATGTTGCTGCCCCTTTTCTTCTGGGCCAAAGCAGCAACCAAATGCTGCCGCCGCAGCAGCACTATCAGATGGGGGAACAAAGAGGGCCATGCGTGGGCCAGTCCAGCAGCGGGTTGTTACCAGCCCGTCGCCCATTTTCCACTCTGTATACCCAGCCCACTGCACCGAGGCAGGACAAAGTATACTTCGACCACCCTGGACAAGTTTAACCTGTCCTGAAAAGCCTCCAGTGTTGGAGACTCCATAGCTTCTCTTGGAAGCCTTTTCAAGATAGATGCAGCAAAGGGGGAAGGGGGGGGTGAGAGAAAAGGGGTTACTTGAAAGCAGCAGTGCTGCACAACTGAGCCCAGGATCAGCTGTGCGGCGCCGCTGCTGCTTTGAAACACAGAGGCTCTGGGGAAATGCTGCGCGAAACCCGCGGTCAGCTGGGGAGTCCCTAGCTGATTCCGGTTCCAGCGTGGCACTTCAAAGCAGCAGTGCAGCATGGAGCCCGGGTCAGCGGTGGACTCAGCAGGGGCTCTTGTACATTTAAAAGGAGGAATTCCATCGACTACTTGACTAGTCAATTAACCGCTAGTTAACATCCTTAATTGGAAAACGTAAACCCAACTATACGTATAAAATGATGAGGTCTAAATTAGCTGTTACCACTCAAAAAAAGATATTGGAGTCACTGTGGATAGTTCTCTGAAAACATCCATTCAATATGCAGCAGGAGTTTAAAAAAAAAAAAAAGCAGCAAACAGTAAGTTGGGAATCACTAGAAAGGGATAGAGAATAAGACAGAAAATATGATATTGCTTCTATACAAATTCATGATACAACCACATCTTGAATACTGCATGCAGACATGGTCACCCCAAGATTAGAAAAGATTCAGAAAAGGGCAACAAAAATTATTACGAGTATGGAATAGCTTCCATATGAGGCGAGATTAATAAAACTCGGCTTGGAAAAGAGGTGACTGGGGAGTGGAGGGGTTGACTGAGGTCTATAAGATCATGGCTGCTGTAGAGAAAGTATATAAGGAAGTGCTATTTACTTCTCATAAGACAAGAGCTAGGAGTCATCAAATGAAATCAATAGGCAGCAGGTTTAATACAAAAAGTAGTATTACAACCAGCGGAACTCCTTGCCAGAGGATGATGCGAAGGCCAAGACTATAACAAGGTTAGAAAAAGAACTAGATACATTTATGGAGGATAGGTCCATCAGTGGCTATTAGCCAGGATGAGCAGGCATGGTGTCCTTCACCGCTGTTTGCCAGAAGTTGGGACGGATCGCTTGATTACCCATTTTGATCATTCCCTCTGGGGCATGTGGTATTGGCCACTGTCGGCAGACAGAATACTGGGCTAGATGGACCTCTGTCTGACCCAGTATGGCTGTTCTTATGTTCCTGCGTCAGCAGGAGGACTCTCCCATCGACCACACGAATGCTGCTCATAGAGGGTAGAAGTATTTTATCAGCAAAAGTGCCAACAAACAGCATTTTTACACTGCCCGACTTTCGCGACATAGTTGTATTGCTAAACGCCGTGTCGTACAGTCAAAACCCTTAGAGTTAGAACGTTTTCCTAATATCGGACCTAAATCTCTCTTGCTGTAGATCAAGCCTGTTGCTTCTTGTCCAACCCTCAGGGGACAAGGAAACGAATGATCACTGTCTTCCAAAAAACAGCCTGGGATGGAGCATCTGCCCTGCACTGGCCCTTTACGGGTTACAACCCAACCCTGGGAGAGGGCTGAAGCAGTGCAGTTGTGGCTGGTATGAGCCAATCAGGGCCCAGCTGAGGGCTGTATAAATAAAGACTCCCGGCGGAGTGGAGCCAGACATGCTCTAGCTGGGGAGTAGGAGGGACCTGACTGCCAGGGGGAGCTGGAAGCTTCCTGAGACAGGGAAGTGCTGGGGGAAAGGCAGACAAAGCTGAGGCGCTCCCGCTGGACCTCACTCCCAGGCTGCAAGGCCTGAGGGTACTGGGGCTGTAGTTAGAGCAGGGCTGCGGAAAGGCAGGCAGAGCTGGGGAAGGCCAGGCAAGCTCCCAGGCAAGCTCCCAGAGCTGGGGAAGGCCAGGTAAGCTCCCAGGCTGAGTGTCCTAAGGCTGCAGAGAGGCAGGCAGGATAGCAGAAGGCAGCAGGTCCACACACCCTCTTGCCGAAGGCAAGTGGCCACGTCACACTTCAGTTTGCCCCTGAAGTAAGGGGCTAGATGAAGACTGGCAGTGGGTCACTGAGGCAAGGAGGGCAGAGGGGGTTGGGGGTTCCCAGAGGGGAAAGACCCCAGAATGCAGAGACAGGGGGAAACACCAGCCAGAAGGGGGTGCTTCAGCACCAAGAAGCTAATTCCCAGAGTGACCAGCAGGAGGCGCCATGGTGGAGACACATTGTGTTACACAGCCCTTACCAGATTTGAAGATTGTTGTTGGGTTCCACCCAGGTCTTTTTTTCTTAAGGCTAAACGTGCCCAGGTTTAACCTTTCCGCATAAGCCAAGTTTTCTAAACACTTTTTCCCCCCCCCCCCATCTCCACTAGACACAGATACACACACAAAGGTGATTAGACAAGTCAGATAATACATATCAGTTACCAGTGATGCTATTTAACGTAAAGGCAGTATTGTCTAGTTGATGGAGCAATGATCCGGGAATCTGGACACCAAGGAGCTCTGCCACTGGCCTGCTAGGCAACACTGGATTAGTCGCATGCCCCTGTGCCTCAGTTTCCCCAACTGTAAAATGGGGATAATCCTGCTGAGCTGCTTTGTACACGGAGTTGAGATTTACTAATGAAAAGCACAGTACAAGAGCTAGCTATTATTATTGCTAGAAAAAGCAGAGCACCAGAAATCAAGCCACTAGGGTTCTATTTTCAGAACTTTGCTACTGACAAAGTGAACTTGGGCAAGTCACTTAATCTGTGTATCAGTTTCCCCATCTGCAAAATGGGAGCATTTACCCTACCTTACAGGGGTGGAATTCGCTGTTTGCAAAGACCACCTTCACCGCAGAGTGCAGTATTAGCAGCCAGCACTTGATTCGTATATCATTGATTTGATATCATAACGCGACAAGCAGCATCACCTGAATTGAAATCAGAGACTCAAAACCTGGAACACTGGAAAATTTGTTTCCAAGCAGATGGCAACACACAGGTTTTCTATCCACCCCCCACAGGAGCCATTTAGCTTCCCTCCTGCTCAGGCTAGTGCAGATCTCTAGAAACAAAGACTTTTAGTGCATTGTCGGCTTCAACACAAAAACAGACGGAAACTGCATTTAGTAAAGGTTAGCCCGAGCCATTTAGATGACTGCAATCTATAAAACACTGCATCTATTGGTCTTTCACACAAGGCCTTAACAAAACAAAGATTCTGTGGGGATGTTAAAGGTCCCGTAGCACTTAATATAAGAAAGGGATTTGCCCACCATCTTGGCCAAACATTCCCTTCTCTCCCACTCAACTACTGAGCAATGTGCAGCATGACAATTGTTCACCTGGCAACCACACTCCATCCCAGAGGGGGCTGCATTTCAGTTGTGTTCTAAAAAGCCCTACATGAAACATTTAACAGGTAATGCTAACTACTGATATGATGATGCATATAGTGCTGTCATCTGTAGGTCTGAAACAGTTTCACAAAGAAGAGCCCTATACGCTTTCTTTTTTACAGATAAGGAACTGAAGTATTTGCCTGTGATCAGCACATCAGCAGCAGAGACAGGAACAGAATTCAGGTGACCTGTGTTCCACCCCCACCTGCAATCCAAACCCTTACGGCATGTCTACATTAGGAAACCATTTAGAAATAACTAAAATTGATTTAACAACTCCTGATTTTACAAAATCAAAAGAGAGTGTCCTCACTCCAGGGAATTATTGAAATTAGTCCGAGGCAGGCTCCGTGAATGGGGACACACTACCTTGACTTAGAGCCCCAGGAATCACTGGGGAGTAGTTATTTTGAAAAAGTGGCACACTACTGCTATTTTGAAATAAATTTTGAAATTAGCATTATTCCTTGAGGAAAGCAGGAGCACAGATTTCAAAATAATGGGCTTAGTAGTGTGGATGTGCCGCTTATTAATTCGACCTAAGGAGGGTTGTTTTGAAATAAAGCCTTAAGTGTAGACCAAGGATTAGTGAGTATCTCAGAGACCTTGTGCCACATAGTGACACAGAAAAAAAACAAACCAAGGCTACATCTACACTGCAGGATGCTTGCTCAAGAACAGATGTTCTTGCGCAAAAACTTGCCGGGTGTCTACACTGCACACGCGTTCTTGTGCAAGTAAATTTACAGTAGTGTTGGAAAACAGGACTTCTTCCAGAAGAGTTATTCCTGTCCCCACGAGGAATAAGCCTTCTTGTGCAAGAGCTCTTCCACAAGAGGGCAGCGTAGACAGGCAACATGATTTTCTTGTGCAAGAAACCCCTATGGCTAAAATGGCCATCAGAGCTTTCTTGTGGAAGAGAGCGTCCACACTGCCATGGATGCTCTTGCGCAAAAGCACATGGCAGTATGGACACACTCTTGTGGAAGACCTTTTGCACAAGAACTCTTGTGCAAAACAGTGTAGACGTAGCCCAAGAGAATTTCTTCCTAGTTGCTGCTGCAAGGCTTTGTAAAGGTTACTGGTTCAAAAACACTCATGCTGACCACCAAAGGCTGCCCAGCCATGCTGGTTGCAAGATTTCATACCTTAAAACCCCAACATCCTTACCATTCTCCTCCAGACCGCCGGTCAATTCCAACGTGATTTTAGCTGACAATCTCATGAATGGCTCACGTTAATGATTTGTGCTATTGCAAAGCAGGGTTCCAAGTTTCAGATGGCACACCGCACTGTTTTTCTACCAGCTTTGGCAAAACAAGACAGCAATTAGCAAGCACTAAAAACCCATGTCTGAACCCAAGTGGAAAGAAATCAAAAGCCTGTTAGTCATCAGAATGATTCCGCTTTAAATGTCTGAAGTCTCATGACCAGCCAGGTCTGGAAACAGATGTGGCAGGCCATTGGGGAACTGAGACTCCCAGGGCTAAGGCAGCAACTGTTTCCAGGCCTGAGGGCTCAAGAGCTTTAGGACAGTAATGCTGTCGCGGGTCCTTCTGTCTTGCGTTGCAGCAGGGCCAGTCATGGACCTTGGACCCACTGCAGCCCCATTCCACTCCTTGCCTGAAGTCCCTCGAGCCAGGGAATTACGAGAGGACCTGGTGCAGACCAGCAGCAGGGGTTGCCGTCCCTCCTACACACACCACAGAGGCAGGAGGGAGCCTGCTTCCCTCCCACACACCCTCTCCCAGTCCTCCGTGCTTGGCTTCACTATAGCAGCAGGTTGGGAAGGGAAGGAGTGGAACAGAGCAGGCTGCTGGGTCACTCCGGCAGAGGTGAGTGACCCCTGCAGCTGCCTGGTGCCACATGCCCCTGCCCCTGCCATCATGGCTACTGTTTTGAGTGCACACGCCTGATGAAAGTGTAACCCACCCACCTAGGCTATGTCTACACTGCAGGCTTTTTGCGCAAAAACACCTGTTCTTGCACAAAAACTTGCAGAGCGTCTACATTACACGTGCATTCTTGCACAAGTAAATGTACAGTAAAGTGTCGGAAAACAGGGCTTCTTGCACAAGAGTTATTCCTCTCCCCACGAGGAATAAGCCCTCTTGCGCAAGAGCTCTTCCAGAAGAAGGCAGTGTAGACAGGCAACAGGGGTTTCTTACGCAAGAAAGCCCTATGGCTAAAATGGCTATCAGAGCTTTCCTGTGCAAGAGAGCATCCACACTGCCATGGACACTCTTGCGCAAAAGCACATCTCTTCCACAAAAGCACATGGCAGTGTGGATGCGCTCTTGTGGAAGACCTTTTGCACAAGAACTCTTGTGTAAAATAGTTCTTGTGCAAGAAACCTGCAGTGTAGACGTAGCCCTAGTGAGGTTCACTGTCCCATGCAGTGGCACCTAGACCACAGTAACAGATAAGACCAAGAGACCTCTAGAGCATCGGCTGAGAAACTGCTGGCTTTTAGCTCAAAGGGTAGAGGCTCCTATACTAAGGTCCAGAGATCCCAGGTTCAAATCCATCTGGTGGCAGTTACAAAAGCAAGCACATCTACCCCAGCCAGAAGACTCCTCTGTCTGCAGTCGCTTACACTCCTTTGGAAATGTCACCTTTTGGTTGCCAGATACCAAATGGAAAGGTCACCTTTTGGTTGCCAGATACCACCACAAACATTTCTGAACAAGGAAGGGAAAAAATTGTTTTGTTTTGTTTTTTTAGCCAGACAGAAGATGCAATTACCGGACTGTCCGGGCGAAAACTGGACACCTGGCAATCCTACCAGATGCTACCACCAGACCCTAGATGTTAAACCATCATCACCAGCAGCAGCCTGGGACCATAGTGAGAAAATCAAAGCCACCGTGAACAGAAGCCCAATCCCACCTTCCTCAGAGTCACTACGGGCTATAGTAAGACGAAGGCCTAAAACATAAGCCCACGTAGAACAGGCCTGGTTTGAGGCCTGGGGTCTAGCTAACAACAGACAAAACATGGCTAACAAAGCATAGCTAAGCTGAGAGCAAGAGGAGGCAGGCCCCTGCTCACAGAACTTTTGCACGAACAGGGCCGAGTGTGCAAAACACTAATTGGTAATAGGCCCAGGTGTAGAACAGTCATTGGTACTGGACCTAAGTGGAAAGCACATGGCACCACCAGCTCATTATAAAAAGACCTTGGTACCCACACACCCCACAGATACAGACCCAGGGTTAGGAAAAGGTCTGAAATGACAGCATGATGGCTAGAGCTGAGCTGATCAAACCATGAGGTACAGGGTGATGGGTGGTAACCTGACAACGTCAGAGGGTGGCAATCCGACAATGTCGGGAGTGAGGTGTAAATTGTTTGTCTTGGGGGGACAGTCTTTGGATGACCTAAAGCAGTGTTTCCCAGTTGGGGTTCTGTGAAGAGCCAGCACTCCCCCCGTCCCCTCTTAAAGAGACAGAGCCGTAGTGGCGGGTTGTTTTTTTGGGGGGGGTTGACAAAATGCAGCAACCCTAGGGGTTCTGTGGCCAAATAAAATTGGGAAACACTGACCTAGAGGGCAGTGGAAATTTCCCACTGATTCAGTCAATCCATTCTTATGGGGTACATCTGTGTAGTGGTTCAGAAGAGTCTACTGACAACTCTTACTGTACTTTGCTTAATAAACCTGGCCGGGCACTTTCGATCCTTACCTGGTTTGTGGTCTTTGGGGGCCCTCTCGGGGTCTGCTGTGGAGACTAAGTGCACAAGTCGACACAGCACACATCATCGAGCACACATGCAAGCAGCCTTCTGGTTACCATCATCGAGGGAGCCAGAGACCTGTGAGGACACCACGGCAGTAATCCTGACCCCTCCTGAGTAACTGCACGGGCGAGGACATAAGCTGGCGTCTCATCTCCAAAACCCCTTCACCTTGCTCTCTCGGCAAAGCTGTGCAGCAACGTGGCTGTGGGCCGTTGGCCAGGCTCTCCTGCTGCCTGCATAAATACCCTGGAACCAGCTGGTGTTTGGAATCCATGGAGTGCAATGCCAGCTGGTGACGTGGAGCACGGTCCGAGGAGGGGAATGAGTAATGAGCAAGCGGGTGGGAGGGGTTGGAGCTACTGTTTGCACAGAACTGTTTGCAAGGGTCGGGGAGAGCAGGAGCCAGAATAAAGCTTCCCAAAGGCAAAGCAAGTTACAGCCCGCCTTCCCGACTCCAGTTACTAGCCAGATGGGAGACAGTGCAGAGCATTTCATTAAAACTCAACTCCTCAAACAGGAATCTGCTCCAGGCTAGGCCATGAATGAGATACTGACACTTGATCCTAGGACAGTCTAACCTCCTGGCATTAAAATCTCCGATTCTAGTACTACGCTGGCACCCAACAGCCATTCGGGGGTACAGCTACACTGCAAAAAAAGTCTGTGGCAGTAGGCCTCAGAGCCTAGATCGATACAAGGGCCTGGGGGCTGGATGTGGTCCCCAACTTGCCTGGATCTGGCCCCTGAGGGGGTTTTTTGGGGGGGAGGGGAGGGCTCCTCACTTGTGTGCGGCCCCGACTGATTCTTCTGTGGGTCAGTGGCCCCTGACCCAAAAAAGGTTTCTCATCCCTGAGCTACACAGACAGGCTCAAGCTTGTGCTACAGGGCTGAAAACAGCGGTGTCATGTTCCCACTTGGACAGGAGCGGAGACATGGGGGTGAGTCTCAGAGCCTGAGCAGGGATATCTACACTGCTATTTTTAAGCCCTTCAGCATGATCCCTAGGACGTGCACCTGGATTCTGAGAGGTTGTGAGGCTGTTTCTGCAGTGTAACTGTGTCCCTCTGTTACCAGTATGTTGTTTCCTTATTATTGGGAACGCTCCATTTGCCACAAGTGACGTAGCTCTCTTCTTCCTGGATTTTTCTCCTTGCCTGATCTCCTCATGAGGTTTTGATTCGTTGCAACATTTGCTTGTTGCACTGGACACAGAAGCTGTGGAAGGCTTTTCTAGCAAGTGGCCCCCTTATCAAGGGTTGTGCTAGATGCACGTAACAGAGGGACACATCTAGACTGCAGAAACAACCACACAGAGTCTCAGAATCTAGGTGCACATACCAGGGAATGAAATAATGGGGGCCAATAATCAAAGGAACAAAGCACAAATATGATAAGTATTGGAAGACATATAATCACAATGCACAGCCCACCTGTTTACTTATGACTGCAGGGTATGTGAAGCCATTATAATTCGTAGTGTGGGAGCTGCTTATCCCATATAAATGCTGGAGTGATCTTGTCCCCTTTAAGAGAATCTAGAGCACATGCAACCCAATGTATCAATATTTCCTGGCCCCCCGTTACTGACCCCCCTTAGATGATTAAAGGCTCTACTGCCTGCAAAAAAGTGGCCCCTTTAATTGGTCTCAGTTGGGCAACCAAAAATCCTGACCTCATGTAGTTCATTGTCATTGTTTAAGCTGCTGGCATTTTGCAGGTCATGCAGCAAAATCAAAAGTGAAACTTACAAGTGTTTCTAGCAGAAACTGGGCAGTTTCACTTTCAGGTGTGTGCCTGTCCACAGCCAACCCAAAGTTACTGGCTTTGGCTTTAGGGTGAGCAGGTGTCTGGTTTTCAACCAGAACACCCAATCGAAAAGGGACTCTGGCAGCTCTGGTCAGCACCCCTGGCCAGGGCATTCAGAGTCCGGTCATTGGTGCTGCGGAACTGAGGCAGGTTAGTACTTACTTGATCTGGGGCACCGCACTGCACCCGAAAAGCAGCCAGCAGCTCCAGCGCCTAGGTGGAGGGGGCGCAGGCTCCACATGCTGTCCACACCCTGAGCACCAACTCCGCACGCCTATTGTTCAGTTCCACCTCCTAGG
This sequence comes from Apalone spinifera, assembly GCA_030068395.1. Classification (NCBI taxonomy): domain Eukaryota; kingdom Metazoa; phylum Chordata; order Testudines; family Trionychidae; genus Apalone; species Apalone spinifera. The sequence goes on from CM057847.1 coordinate 175,972,317, forward strand.
AGCTAGGCCTGCCGGCCACTTCTGGGGCGCAGCATGAAGCCAGGACAGGCAGGCAGCCTGACTTAACCCCACTGACGGGGAGGTGCCCAAAGTAAGCCCAAGCCCCAACTTCCTGACCCAGTCTGAAGCCCCCTCCTGCACCCAAACCCCTCTGGACCCCAACACCTTGCCCTGAATCTCCCCACACCCCGCCCATTCGCCAAGCCCCTACATCAACCACAGCCCCCTCCTGCATTCCGAATCCCAAGGCCCCACCCCCTGCCTGGAGCCCCCCGCACCATATCCCTAGCCCCACTCCAGAGCCTGCACCCCCATTTACAGATCTCGCTTTCTCCCACACCCCAACCCCCTACCCAGTCCAGGGAAAAGAGAGTGAGGCTGGAGAAGAGTGAGCCAATGAGGGAGGGGGAATGGAGTGAGTGGGGGCGGGGCCTCAGAGAAGGGGCGGGGCCTCAGAAAGGGGCAGGGCTAGGGTGTTCAGTTCTGTGCGGATAGAATATTGGCAACCGTATTTGGTTTACAACACTTTAAAATGCATACACCTGGCTTTGCCCTGCCTGGGAAGATTTCTTAGAAATAAATCACAAGAACGTAAGACTGGAAGGGAACTTTCATGGTCATCAAGTCCAGTCCCATGCACGGAAGCAGGACTAACTAGTATCTAGATTGTCCATGACCCAGAATTTCTCTCACCTGTTCTTAAAAACCTCCAATGACAGACATTCCAGAGCCTCCTTACGGCATTAAAATATTTCTGCTCATACTGGGGGTTTGTCAAACAATTTAAAAATATACATTAGGAAGTTTTCCACACAGTGTTGTGCTTCAACACCCGTCGAAACAAAAATAAAAACCTGTTCCTTTGAAGTACATTCCAGATACACCAGAATAGGATCTGCATGTAAACTGGATTCCAACAGGATAAAAAGGAGGTTGGGTTGGGGTTTTTTTTGTAAGCATCTGATAGATTCACAGCACAGCAAACTGTCCAAATATACCTGTCTATTTTAGCAGACTAGAGTTCATCTCCCATGCATTTCCCTTTTAACATTTCCAGCACATTAGGCAATCTAAATTATAATCCCGGCCCCAGACTCTGCAACTTCATCTCTCCGGGCCCCCTGTCCCATCCAACACAGATGGCACTTCCCTGCCACAGACAGCTATGACGAGGCTTTACTCATTACAGCTTGTATGGTGTGTTAAGAGCTTTACAGGGAGGATGCGATCATAGGGCAGAGTATATTTAGTATTAGTCTGAAAACAGGCGCTATTTGTCAGCCTCCCTCCCTTTAGCACTGTGATAGCCCCCTATTTGGGAGATCGTGATTCAGAACCATGGCGGCAGTGGATGTTCCAAACAAAGATGGGAGCAAGAATACAGGAAAAAGCGTAGCAACTTTACCGAGTAAAACAGAGTCATTTCTCCCTCCACCATGCAGTATGGCTCGTGACCCTAGCATCCAGATGTGCTTGTGGTTTTGACTCACTAAGACCACCCTGCTTTCAAGGCAGGATCAGGCGGGGTAGGGGGCTGTTTCCAAAGCTGGTGAGTATAGGACATACCAAGTAGCATTGCTGCAAGTCTCCAGTGTGTAGCCTGTCTCCACTGTTTGAGACAAAGAGGAATTTGAACACAAGTCAGTGTGATTTTATTACTATAAATGTCACCAGCTCCTCCAAAATAGGGATGTTAATCAGTACCTGGGAGCAGCGCCACACCCACAACCCGCTGGGAGCAGAAACTGGCTGCCCAACCTGTGCGGTAAGGATGTTAAGAAGCAGGTAAGTGACTAATCGTGTATTCAACACAATTTATATTGAGAACACGATTAGTCGATAAGGGGCCCCGCTGCAGCTCTGCAGTTTAAATGTAGTAGGAGCCAGGTGTGCAGGCAGCCCGGCCCCTTTTACATTTAAGCTGCAGAGCCACCGTCGAGGTAGGTCTGGGACCTGGACCGCTGTCCCTCTGCCTTTAAAATGTAGTGAAAGCCGTGCGGCTCTTACTACATTCAAAAGACAGAGCCACAGCAGTCCTGGACGGGCACGAGCCAGGACTGAGCAGCTTGTGCTGGGTCCAGCAGCCCCTGTCCAGGGGAGGTCCCAGCAAGCAGCTGGGACCCCCTGTGAACAAGGGCTGCTGCTGGAGCAGCCTCTGCCTGTGGCTAGCCTGGGCCCGCCGTGGGCCGAGGCTGCTTCGTGGAATCCTCCCCCTGCTTCTGTGGGCAGCACCAGCTCCTGTTTCCCCACCCTCCTTGCTGCCTCTGATACAGAGGCAGCAAGTGGAGCGGGGGAGGGGAGTGAGTAGTTGAGCACTCGACTCCATTACCAAATAAGCTTAGGGTTATCTGGGTGTTGAGTACTTGCTTACTCACTTGCATCCCTAGTGTGCGTGGGTCAGGAGCAGAAGCTATCCCCCCTACACTTGGGGCTGCTGGCCTCTGCTGGGAGAGGGCAGCTCCAAGCACAGGGGAGCCAGGAGCAGTAGCCCCACATGCAGGGAGAGGGGCGCGGTAGTAGGATTCTACTTAATTGGTTGACTGATTAACCAAGATTTTATATTCCTAATCAAAACAGAAGAGAAGGCCCTTGACTGGGACTTAGGAGATATGAAGTTGAGTCCCAGCTTCACCATTGGCCTGCTGGGCAACCTCGAGCAAGTCACTTCACAGCTTTGTGCCTCAGTTTCCCCATCTGAAAAACATGGATAATGCTACTAACCTTCTTGGTGAGTCACTTTGTTGAGCTCAGAATGAAAAGCACCATGTGAGAGTTTGTATTATTAAGAGTATCCAGTTGGCCAAGCTTTGAAAAAGTTCAAGCAACTTGTGATGGCAATCATCCATACTGTAGCATTACAAACCAAGTCCTTTTCAAGTTTCATTTGTTGCTACAACACAGGTTTTAAAATGCCAAGTGAAATAGAAGCAATCTGGGGTGTGGAGAACATATTTTAATTTAACTATGGGGTAATTTTAATCAGTACAATAATGGAAGTGATTCTCTGCTGTCACTTAGACTTTCTATTAGAATGAGCAAGTATGCCTTTTCACAGCACAGTCTGTCCTGTGGCTTCCTCCAGTGACTCCGACAGGTCAGAAGTAGAATCCCGTTTAGACTGTTTACCAGAGAGCCCAGGAACTGTAGAAAATCCAGCTCTGCTTGAATTAACAGGAGACTAACACTGGGTTCAATTAAAAAAAAATTGTTTTTCCATACTGTTAGCCTTCACCCTAGAAGCTACAGATGGAGAAGCCTATACTAATTCACATATTCCATCTCCTTGAGATAAAGGAACAGTCGCACTGGCATTGTATTCAGTCCTGTTTCAAAGGCACCAACCTATTAAAGTACTTACAAGACTCACATCTCCAAGAGCCTCAATCTTCATTGTGTTTATCCTCACAACCGCTCTGTAAGTGCCATTATTCCCATTTTAGATGGAAAACAGAAGCCCAGAGAGGTTAAGTGACTTATATCATCCTTGTTATCATACAAGGACATGAGCTCAGGTCTGCAAAGTCCTAGGCTAGTGACCCAATCACTGCACTGTCTTTTGTCTCCATTCAGAAACTGCCCACTGTCTGGCAGGATACAAGCTCTGCCAGGGCCCAGTTACAAAGTGCTCTCTGCACACAGAATTCCCACTGAAGTCAATAGAAGCTATGGGTGTGGAGAGGGGTTGCAGGGTTAGGCCTGAAGAAGAAGTTGATATTTATGGTACATTAGAAGTGTAAAATGCTATACAGTTGTTCAGTGTCACATTAGCCACCATGTTCACAGAGTCGTGGCTTAAATTGCAGCAAGGGAGGTTTAGGTTGGACATTAGGAAAAACTTCTTAACTGTCAGGGTGGTTAAACACTGGAATAAATTGCCTAGGGAGGTTGTGGAATCTCCATCACTGGAGATATTTAAGAACAGGTTAGACAGACACCTGTCAGGGATGATCAGTGGTTCCCAAATGCTTCGGCATCACGTCCCTTTTTTTGATTTTTGAAACCCCCCCACAGCAAAACTTGTTGAGAGAGAGGAGAGAAGAAAAAAAAAAAAAAAAAAAAAAACGAACTGACCGGGGCAGCAAAACTTGATGGGGGGGAGGGGCTGGGTTGCCTCGCGCCCCGGAATTTCTTCACACACCCCAGTTTGGGAACCCATGATCTAGACAGTGCTTGGTCCTGTCTTTCGAGAGGACTTGACCTCTCGAAATCCCTTCCAGTTCTAGTGTGCTATGATTCTATGATGTAACCAGAAGGGAATTTGAGAGACCATTTACTCCAGTCCTCTGCACTCAAGGCAGGACTACGCATTAACTACACCATACCTCACAGGTATTGGAAGTTTTTAAGACCATTGTTTTTAGACAACGATGGAGATTCCACAACCTCTGCAGGCAATTTATTCAAAAGAACATAAGAACGGCCGTACTGGGTCAGACCAAAGGTCCATCTAGCCCACTATCCTGTCTGCCAACAGTGGCCAGCACCAGGTGCCCCGGAGGGAGTGGACCGAAGACAATGATCAAGCGATTTGTCTTCAGCCATCCTTCTCCAGCCTCTGACAAACGGAGGCCAGGGACACCATTCCTACCCCATGGCTAATAGCCTTTTACGGACCTAACCTCCATGAATTTATCTAGCTTCTCTTTAAACTCTGTTATAGTTCTAGCCTTCATAGCCTCCTCTGGCAAGGAGTTCCACAGGTTGACTACGCGCTGTGTGAAGAAGAACTTTCTTTTATTAGTTTTAAACCTGCTACCCATTAATTTCATTTGGTGTCCTCTAATCCTTATATTATGGGAACTAATGAATAACTTTTCTTTATTCACCCTTCTCCACACCACTCATGATTTTATATACCTCTATCATATCCTTCCTCAGTTTCAACCACCCAGGCCAGGTAGGAAGTTTTTCCTAATGTTCCACCTAAGCCTTCCTTGCTGCTATTTAAGCCTGTTGCTTTTGTTGACTAATGGGCAACAGGTTTAAAACAAATAAAAGAAAGTTCTTCTTCACACAGCGCATAGTTAATCTGTGGAACTCCTTGCCTGGGGAGGTTTTGAAGGCTAGGACTATAACAGGGTTTAAAAGAGAACTAGATAAATTCATGAAGGTTAAGTCCATTAATGGCTATTAGCCAGTATGGGTAAGGAATGGTGTCCCTAGCCTCTGTTTGTCAGAGGGTGGAGATGGATGGCAGGACAGAGATCGCTTGATCATTACCTGTTCGATTCACTCCCTCTGGGACACCTGGCATTGGCCACTGTTGGCAGACAGGATACTGGGCTGGATGGCTCTTTGGTCTGACCCAGTCTGGCCGTTCTTATGTTTGTCCTACCCTCAGAGGTTAAGGGGAACAATTTTTCCTCCCTCCTCCTTGTAACAAGCTTTTATGTACTTGAAAACTGTTATGTCCCCTCTCATTCTTCTCCAGACTAAACAGACCCAATTTTTTTTCCAGTCTTCCCTCACAGGCCACGTTTTCTAGACCTTTAATCATTTTTGTTGCTCTCCTATGGACTTTCTCCAATTTGTCCACATCTGTTCTGAAATGCAGCACCTGGAACTGGACACAACACTTGGGCTAAGGCCTAATCAGCACATAGCTACCCAGCAAGGGTAGCACGAGGACTGCGGCTGGATGAAAGCTCACCCCCTGCGAGCAGACAACTCCACAGGCCCTGGCGCGCACACCCAACCTCTGCCTAGGTCAGGAGCGGGGGCAGACTGCAGCATTGGAAAGCAATGGTTAAATCACAGCTACACATTCATAGCCGGCTCAAGAGTGCCTTCCCCACAGGAAACGGTCTATTGTGAGGCATGTTCTGCCACTTCCTCCATTCTGTATTGCCAGACAGCAGGAATGCCAAACCTTTCTCCAGTTGAGGGCAGCATCTGGTGCAGCGATTAGCAACCTGCGGCCAATCGGGGGTCTATACGTGGCCGCCCCCAGACATTGGGTTTACTGCTGCCCATGTGCCAGATTCTGCTGGTTTCTGACCATCTAGTATTTTCCCGCTGCCAGTACGACTAAAGTGGCACGCATTTAAAGCCAGGGCACGTGAAGTGAGCCGCGTGCTGACCGCACGCCAGTTTGACTGTGGGCGCCTGGCACTCCCTCTGCAGCCAATCAATGTGCTGTGATGGTTACAGCCCTGCCAGAAACAAAATTTGTATCCGCATCTTCAAAATGGTCCATGGATATCTACATCCACAGGCGCAGATGCCTGTGGATTTGCAGGGCTCTAGCTATGGTTCAGTTGGCCCACCCTGCAAACATGGATGGCGGGGTGAAGGACGGGCTGGGGGAGGCAAGCCCCACTCCCAATTCTGCTTAGGACCCACCCCCACAGGAGCCAAAATGCCTCCCCATCCCCACCATGGGAAGGCAGGACAGCATGCCATGGCCTCAGCCTCCCCGCCCCCCCACAAGAGCCTGGGAAGGGCAGGTGGTACGCAGCCCCAGCCTCCCCAGTGCCCCCCCAGAGCATGGGGAGGGCAGGCGGTATGCAGCCCCAGCCTCCCCCCCTCCCCCCCCCCCATCTCCTCCCAGAGCCATGGGAAGGGCAAGTGGTGCATGGCCCTGGAGCACAGGGGAGGGTGGGAGCTGAGGGGCAGCAGTCGGCATTCTGGGGGAGGGGGGGGCGGAGTGTGGGAGGGGCCCAGCTGGCAGTTTGGGAAGGCAATGCCTTCCCCTGCCTCTTACAGCCGTTGCCCATGCCTGCAAACCTAGGTCTGCAGGTGCAGTTAGCAAAACTACCCTGTCCCGGGAGACCGTCTTAGTGACGACAACCTTGCAGCCCACAGAGATAAAGGGGACCATTCATGCAGGCCACTCGCTAGCCTATGTGGCCCATCCCTGAGCCCGTGTCTATCCACATGACTAGGGGAAGTGCGGCCTAAGAGAAAGCTTGAGATTCTGTGCTTTGAGCGGAGCTCCATTACTACAGCCTATCCTGCAAAGGGTGCTCTCTGAGCTCCACCACAGGCCCCACCAGCCTCAGGAAGGTCTAAGGCCTGGCCCACAGACCTCACAGTCTGCAATCACCCGGCCCCTGGTGAAGAGGCTCCACCATGCAATCAATTTCCAACTCTAGCAGCCATAGGCCAAATCTTAGAAGGGCCACAGAGCAGCAAGTGGCAGGCCATGGGAATGGCATGCATGTATGGGGTGAGCATGGAAAACAGGCCTCATGGGGATACCTGGGTTGCAGGTCAGCGCAATGGCGATTATCAAGGTGGGGGGGAGGGGGGAGAAAGGGAACAGAGAGGGGTTTGGAAAGAGATCAAACACACTTAGCCGCGCTAAGTGCACCGTGACAGCAAGACACACTGGAAGCGTCAGAGACAGCCTAAGATGCAGGGCAGGCGCGAGAGAGGCAGGTCAGGAGTGAAGAGAAGTCACGGCCGCAAAATCATTGATGAGATTGCTCAAGGAGAGGCAGTAAAGTGGGGGTGCAGGTGGGTAGGAACAACGCCCAGCAAGCCATGGAGAGCCAGGGGATCCCGGCTGCAAGAGCAGAAACGAAGGTGCCATCTGTGGATGGTGCATTCAAGGGGCAGACGCGAAGAGTACAAGGGAGATGGCGAGGCAGTCGGGGCTAAGAAATGACTTTCTACAAGTACATTTACACTTACGGCAGCGAGCAGAATACTGACTCCGCACTTCCAGTGAGCAGGGCTATAAACAGGAGCGGAGATGGTGAGACATGGCCTAAGCCTGAACCTCCAGGGTGTCTAACCACACACCCAGTGCCTCCCACGCTCACTCTGCTATTTTTTCCCACTGCCAGACATTTTTCCCTGCTGCCACAGCCTTTCCCCATCATGGGGAAGTCCCCGGCAGCTCCCTTGCTGGAACTTTTCATCGTGACATTTGATACACACACAGTGCCTGTACTCTGCATGCTGCTGTATGCGCTAGGGAGGCAAAATCCCTATTCATCAGTTCAATGTTAGGTTACCTAATGTTTAGCCAACTAAGCAGGATGCCACTGGTGGGACACCGACCGGTTAACTGGTACCTGGTAAGCATCATCCAGGAAAGGTGATGCTTACCAAGTATCCATGTGACTGGTTAACCGGTAAGCATCACCCGGTAAGGTGCTTACAGGTTATGGTTAACCGGAAGGTGGGCTCTCCATCCCAGCCGGAGTAGTCCCCATCCTCAGTGGAGGAACTGGTCCAGCCCCTCCCCCCCCGTTTACTCGGTTAACCAGTTAATTAAACGGGATTGTACATCGCTGTTATGTGCAGACATTGCCCGAGGGCTCCTGCTTGTACTGTGAGAAGCAGCAGTATGATGGGAGACGTTAGAGAAGAAGTGAAAGGAGACCGGGAGAGTCTGAGGTCACTGGGACAGGCCATGGGGTTATAGGTGGAGAGAAGGTATCTTGTGACTGCTTCTCCCCTTAAGCAGGTTTCATTTGTGTGGTATGTTGTATCCCCTACTCTTCTGAGTTGTCTAGATACCCACAGACCCTCCTAGGGGGTGAGGAAGAAAGCAGGCAATACAAGACCAGCATTTTCAGCACAAAACACACTTCCAATCTAGGAATGTAATACTGTAGTCAATTAACTAATAAGCAAAAGCTTATAGGTTAATGCTATAGACTACATGCATTTCCCTCTCCCTCACAACCAGTAAATTTTTTAGCAGGCTAGCCAGCAGCCCAGCTCAGTCCTGGCTCACCCCGGGTCCGGGACCTACCCCCACTGTGGCTCTGCATTTAAAGTGTATTCAGAACTGGGTGGGCAGGCAGCCCAGCTCAGTTCCGGTTCACTCTGGGTCTGGGAGCTCAGACCCCCCGCCCAGACAGGGGCTGCTGCCACCCCGTGCTGCTGCCTCTTTATCAGAGGCAGCAGCCCAGGGCGACAAGCAGCCAGTCCAACAAGAGGTAGCTGGTTTTTAAACTGGCTTCCCTTGCGGACTAGCTCCCGCCTGGCACCCCGTGCTGCCACCAGCCCTGCCCCCGGGGACTATAGAATAGTTGACTAACCAATAAGAATTCGTGAGGTTACTCGACTATTCAGTTAACCGATATTTAACATCCCT
>CM057847.1:176006345-176017438 GCA_030068395.1 Apalone spinifera
GTTCTCTGCTCGGTATCCCCATCCGGCTCCCTCGTTTTAGCCCTTTGACCCTCAACCCGTCCCTATTTTTTCATTATTTGTCCCCAGTAATTAGTTGGTTTAAAACAAACAAACAAACAAACAAACGACACCCAAAGAAGACTTCTCTGGAAACAAAGGCCCCTAAGTGACTTGAGGCAATGCAGGATCTGCTCAGTTCCAGACCACAACAGGATGTGTATGTGTATGTATGTGTGTAGGAGGGGGAAGTAATTGGTAAACTCCCAAGGATCAACAGGGAGAGCTGAGCACCACAGAGTGGATACAAGGAGAGCCAGAGGGCTTCCTTCTAACCCTGCCCATGCTGCTGGTAGAGGAGCAAATGCATTAATTGTTCACTACTATGAAGCCACAGCCTCAGGGAGAGAAATCCAGTCAACCCATCAGCAGCTGCTCCCCAACTCTGTTCTGTCTCTTCCCTACCCTGGGTAGAATCCCACAGTCACTGCTAGGGACGTGAATGGGTGAGGCGTACTGGGCAGTGGTTAACTGTTACCCGGGAGCAGTCCCCCGCTCATGGCTGCTCCAGCCAGCTCCCAGCCCTTGCGAACTGGGAGTCAGCAGCCTCCCGCAGGTGGGAGAAGGGAGGGAAGAAGGGTCAGAAGCGGGCTGGGAGCCGGAGCTCTGACAGAACTTCCTGCAGGGCCTGACCTTCCAAGTTCAGCGAGATGGTGCTTTGCCCATCTCACCTGGGCTGCACCAAGGAAATATCAGAGATCCAGCATCCCTTCGCCCCACATTCTAGACCTGCACTCTCAGATCCTCCCAACAGGACCCGGGAACCAGAGCTTTTTTTTTGTGGGGGGAGGGAGGAGAGGGAGAAAAAAAAAAAAAAAAAAAAGGACACACACAATTTCCTCACCATAGTCCGTGAAAATTGGCAACACTATGATCTAGGCAGGTTCTTGCAGTGCTCTCATCAGCACAGTATCCAAGTGTAACCCACACACCTAGTCCCAAGTAGTTTACTGTCCCAAGTAGTGGCACTTCGACCATGTACACTGAGAGATAAGAACAGGTGAACTCTACAGCCTGAGCTGAGAGCCAGCTGGCTTTATAGCTCAAGCTGTCGAGGCTCCTATACTAAGCTCCTGAGATTCCAGGTTTGAATCCACCCAGTGGCAATTAACACAAGCACCTTCTGATACAGAGCATGAGAAAGCAATCGATCTTACCAATCAGGAATCCAGACATCACAGCTCCTGCCAGAAACAGGCTGTCCCACAGCACCCCCTGCAAGAGGTCTGTGGCCAACACCAAAAGGAAGATGTTCTCTATTAGCATTATCTGCGGGGCAAAGGAAAGACAGCTGTTACCAGAGCTGCATGAGCACAAACTGGTTGTAGACACGGCTCCTACTGGGGAGGGAGTTAAATGACACATGTGAATAAGTTCTAAGCTTTACCTATGGACTTTATTCTCACTAGCTAGCATGTTTTGAGCTCCTGCTGCCAGCCTGGCCTTCTCCCCTCATGTAGGGTTTGAATAGAAATGAAACATGGATCTTTGCTTGTAAAAACAGATTGCAAGTTTAAATAGCACCATTGTGTGCCCGAGCATCTCATCAAACGGGTTCAGCCCAGAAATAGCCTCCCAGGGCTGCCAAACTGCACCTTTCATGAACACTACGTTAACTTAATATTTATAACCTCTTTGATGCTAGAAAAGTGGATCCACGCCACTTACTGTAGGAGGATTTTTCCAAGTGGAAATGAAGTTGCCAATGTAAAAATGCAGCTATGCAGGCTAAAATAAGCGCAGTCCACTCTCATGCCTCTGGGCAGAGACTGAGCATAAGGGTCAGGAAGTAAGTATCACCCCACGAACACTGCTGTGAGATGTAGGAGATAGGGAAATGGCTCACCTGGAACATTAGATGAAGGTCACTGCTGTAAGCCCCTCTTACTGTATATTATGGCCAGACCATGTGGTACATTGTAGGACTTACAGAATCAGCCATGGCTCATACTGCACTGGTCTTGCAATTAGATTAGTTCCTAATTTTTTAAAATTGTGAGCGACTGTGACTATACAAGCCAGGAAGAGACCAGTCACTTACCACATAAAACACTGCCACTCTGTACTTGGAGGGGCCAGCCTGGAAGTTAATGTAGCAGAAGACGTACACAGCTCCCACCAGGCAGTTGAACAGCCTCCAGTGGCAGGAGCTTGCGATGATGTCGGTTTGCTGAGACACCAGCCAGAAGGACATTACTAGCCAGTGCGCACCTAGGCGGGGAAGGCAGAGAACAAACAGCAAGTTAGCGGCCGTGACGAGCTGAGGGGGAAGCTAGCAACTCACATGCATAAGGGCCAAAAAACTCTGGGGGTGGATGGAGAAGTTAGATCGTCGCTGGGATCGATGTGCAAAAGAACAGACTCTTCTCCTTACATCATGTCCACAGGGAAACCTTTCCTTGTGCTGGACCAATCCTGGATGGGAAAGGAATTACAGCCCTCAAGCCAACACTGTTCACGAGCTGTGCATTTACTGAGAAGAACAGACGTGCCCTGGATTCACCGACAGCAAGGGTATGCCCATGCTGCAGCGAAAAGCCTTCAGCGCTGAGCCCCAGTGCCTAAGTCACAGACTTGCACTTGCAGGGCTAAGATCTGTGCAGACACTACAGCTTGGGCTGAAGCCGGGGCTCTGAAACCCAGCGAGGCAGGAAGCTTGCAGATTCCAGTCTTCATCCCAAGTGGGACCATCTATCCTATTTTTACCCCCTCCTCCAAATTTACTGACCCAGGTTCTGAGACTCAGTGTCATGGGTCTTTCTTTGCACTGCAAAGAATCTCTCTCCTCTGTGAAAGAAACAGACGTGCGCCATCTAGTGGCCTTTCACAACAGGTGACACAGCAGACTGCACAAGCATACACAGGAAGTGTCATCTTACCTGCTGCGACAAATACCCAGACAGGGTAGACTCTGGCAAACAGCACCAGGGCCATGACCCGCGTTCCTAGCATTCCTGTTCTCCACAGCAACTGGCACAGGAGGGCAGCTGCTGGCATGCAGAGATGACCAGGTTTCATCAGGCCAGTAAAGCGGCTATAAGAAACTAAAGACCAGGCAAGGGAAAGCAAGGACAGCCCAGCACTCACGCCTACAAAGGAAACGGGAGGGAAGTTATTCATGAGATGTCAGAAATCCATGGCACCTGTATTTCACTGGAGAGGCAGTTTTCCATTCCAGCTGGAGCACTTTACAACGTGTTCCTCTGCTGGCCTGTGTCTGTGCTCCACTAAACCCTCACCCCACTTTCTCTCCTTCCATCAATCCACTGACAAGCATTTTCCTGCCAATACACTCATGTGCATCAAGCACCCTTTCCTATTCTACTTACACTAGAACTACGCCAGTGCTGGTGAACTGCACCTGTATCTCCCCACCCAATCCAGGGGTGCCTACTCAGGCCTCCAGCCATCACCTGTCTGTCCACTGCTTTCCGAGTTGGGGTTTTAGGATGTACGGTTCCAAAACTGAGACAGGCAGTCTGGCTTGCTTGGGCCAACAGCCCGGGCGTTGCTTTCCCTCCAAGGGGGAGGAACAGTATATTGCCCTCCCTTACCACCCAACTCCTTCTGAGCAAGTACATTTATTCTTAAGGTAAAAGCGCTGCAAAGAAAATACAAAAAAATACATTTAAAGACACATGAAACATACCCAAAGTCCTCCATCCATCTTACTTGGCTCTCTCAGCCAGTTTTTCCAGCCTTTCCCCTTGGACAACAAGTCCTTGTCCTTTACTGATCAGAAAGAAGCCTATGACCCAGCTGAGGCTCATTCTCGTACACCAAGACACCCTTTCTTTGTTCCCTAGTTTCTGGAAAACCCAGCCTGAGCCAGCTGATGCAAACCCCCTGGTTCCCAGGGGTTGGAACCTCCCAGAGCTGTTTGTTCTCAGCAACTTTCCCTGACAGTCAATGAATTACACAGAAACCATTAATTGATTGAATGCCACAGCTCTCAAAGATATGGCATGCAGTTGCAATCTCTCTCCAAAGCACATTTCATTACACACAGTAACAGATGAGAAAAAAAAAAATCTATGGAAAACCTTAGGGTGAGTGAAAAAGGAACACCTAGCACTTGTGGCACTGATAGCCCTGGACAGCTAAATCTTCTGTTCCCACACGCACATACGGTAAGGATACCAAAGGCAGCAGCAGGGCAAATTTAGCTCATCCTCCCAGCCCCTAGTCTGGGGGAACCACCATTTCCTCTTGCTGGGTGTTTCTAGTAATGAATTGCAGGGAGACCTCTGGCAACTCACTGTGTTTCTGTGCCTCAGTTTTCCTATTTTCAATACAGATCTGACTCATCATCTCTTTTATAAAGCAATCGGAGAGGTCCAGGTAGAGAGTGGTAATCACCATAGTTATTCATTCTTCTCCCACATTCAGTCCTTGGCTTCTTTTGTAAGACTGCCCCTTACTGTCAGTCACAGTGATTTCTCTCCAACAGCCGAGAACACTAATTTTATCTTGCCGAGATTTTTGGTAAGCTATCATGAACCTTCTGTACAGGGACAAAGGTTCTATGTCCATCACAGGAGATGAACAGGATACTCCATCTAAAATGGCAAAAAGTCTATAATGCCCAGTCCTTGAGTCATCAGCCCTTCCACAAACCTAGAGATTACTTCCTCCAGAAAGGAGACAACCCTGGGCTTCACGACTGTCCTCTGACTTGCCCATGCACAGAACCAAAGTTAGATTCCCAGTCTCTCTGTGCTGCCATGAACTGGCTGCTGAGCACAGGGACAGTCATAAGGAGAGAGGCAAGCACACTCTGGGTGTTCTCCCTTGGAAAAGACACAGCCACCATGTGGGGTCACAAGAAAATGGTTGGGAAAAGATGGAGAACTCCGGAGACAGAGGGAGACACCCCCCCTTTTGCTGCTAAGATGCTCAAGAGGCTTTTTTTTTTCCTCCAAAAACACTGTTCTGAATACGTTGTTCTCCAGTCCATCTGCAATATGGTCCTTCACCCAGAGAGTCCACTCCTGTCTACATTAGAGAAGAAGGGTCCAATGTTCCCTCCAATTTTTCCTTGTGCAGAATAGATGTTGTTGTATGCACTGAGACATGTGCAGATGTGCACGACCAGAGAAACACATGCTGCTGGCTGTGAGCACTCTACTGATCAGCTGGGCAGTGTTTGAATCTCTCCTGGGTGGCTGCCCAAGCGCTCAACTTACAGGGAACACTGCAAGGACCCACCACATATATACATCACTATCCTTCTTTAGATTTAAAGACTCCCTACTTACCTGGGACAAGGCCAGTCGGTTCCACCGTTACAAAAACGTAGCTCTGGAGCAACAGGTGGGGCAAGGTCTGCAGCAGGGCTTCCAGGAGCCGCAGAACTGACAGGTCACCCTGCTGCATGAGGAGATCGCCAGCAACGGAGCTTCCTCTAGCCTTTGCAGCTGTCCACAGAGTGTCCCAGTGCCTGAAAGAGCAAAAACCGCAATCAGGGTGATTCAGGGCAAAGGAGCTGTGCCTGATTCTGACCATACTTCCATCCTCTTTACAGCGGAACTCGACTGCTTTCAGCAGCACCTTCTGAGGTACACAGGTGTAATCCAGAGGAGAATCAGGTTCTTTGGTCCCTGGGCAGCCATTTCTTCTTATATAGTGATAACATGTAAGTGATCCATGCTATGTAAATTACTATCCATAGTAGGAAAAATCAGGCCCCTTGACTTTATGCTTCTGTGTAAAGCAGTTAGCATGTTATTAATGCTAAGCAAACAACCCTAAAGTTTTTACACACACACACACACACACACACACACACACACACACACACACACACCCTCCCCCCTCTGAGTGCATTACAATTTAGAAGGCTGCTCTCCACCTCCAGCGCCACTATATTATCAGGTTCACTATGAGAACTGTAGCTAAGCCATTAACACTGAAACAATTTTAATCAATGACTGTCTCAGATAGCTAGCCATGTAATTTATTTCACAGCCTGTAATCTTTTAGAGGTGTTTACTTAAGGTAGATACTGGGGTTTTGCAATAAACCTTATACACACAGCAAATACAGCCACTTGGCAGATGGGCTCTTAGCCAAAGGCTGTTTACTTTTATACTTCAGGCATATATAGACATTCCTCACAGACATACTGGATTAGGAGTGCCACGAAACTAACAACCCCTTCAGGGCCATCATGAAATGACAGTGCAAAACCTGACAAGTCCAATGATAAGCCTACTTCCTCCCACATCATATTTTGCAAAAATTCATACAATGGGTGCAATTACAGAGCCCTAATTCCTCAGCACGAAGACCAATCAGCTCTACAACTGTGTTTCACCAAGGCCTTGTCTAGATACAGAAATGCTGCTGTTTCAACAATAGATCAGACATTAAACCAATGCAGTTAAAATGGTGCAACGCTGTATGTACACCACGCTGTTTTCACATGATCCTAATGTCACTGTTAGCGGTGTCCCCAAATTCTGGCCTTTCAAAGGCTTTTGTATAGTCTGCGACCATGGTTAGGTCCTTACATTACAAAACAGAATATTTGTAATCAGCCCCCTAGATAAAGTAGTTGTAAGACAGATGTGGTTTGGCCATTTAGTCCCTTCTTCTAGCAGTGTGCAGCAAAGTCCCTGGAAATTTTTCTCCAGTGCTTTGTCTAGTCTAGCTGGAAAACAGCTCCAACAGGTGCTGCTTCCACCATCTTCTTCCACACACTTCTAGATGTCATTTGTCAGGTAGTGCCCTAGTTCAACTGCATGAGCTAGCAGCTGGAATTGCCAGGTGAGATTCCCGGGGCTGTGCTATGCAGGAGCTCAGATGAGATAAAAAGTCCACCCTGGGCTGAAAAGAAATCTGTGACAGTTTCTCCCCAATCATCTGCTAGCATTATTAAATGTAACCGTATGAGCTCAAGGGCAGAGATAAGGCATTCTGTTATAGAGATAGCTTTCAGTTTCAAACGTCTGAGAGTGACTAATTGCTTTAAGAGAAGCGCAATCTGTCCTTTGAGATATCCACGTAGAATAGTGCTATTGTACACTTTACAGAAAGAGAAGAGCTTCACAAACCAAAAGAGGAAACATTACTGAATTAAAAAAGCCCCTATACGTAACTCCCGATTAATGCTATAAAGTGCAAAAAAGTTTTGCGAGCATTGATCAAGCATCTTCCACTTCCCTTCCCTGACTCTCAATTTAATCTGGATAAGATCAGAAAGATTTTTAGAACAAACCAAACCAAAACAACCCTCCAGACAAATAAGCCTTCCTTCCAACAAGAATAAAAGTTAGTCCCTAGGACTTTTTTCCCCACTACTTGGAAAAAGAGAAGCTGTCTCAAGTACAGCCGGTCCCCGAGTTGCGAACGGTTGACTTATGACCGTTCGCAGTTACGACCGAAACTGTCGTAAATGGCGGACCCGAGTTACGAATGCGATCCACACTTACGAACAGCGTGGTTGCGTGTAACTCTATGGGGTCCGACTTAAAAAAAAAGTGAGTTATGACCAATTGCTTGGTCCGTAAGTCAGAGAGAGGCTGTAGTCTCATAATACTGGACCATTCGAGATGAACAGCAGCATTAAGAGAGTGATGTGTCTTTGCAGGTCATCCAAGTGCCAGAACATGTCAGCTTTCCTGTCATATTACTCTCAGGTCCCATCTTCCTCCATATAGGAAAACTCCTATCCTATTTTCTGGGGGACTGAGTTCATAAAACTGAAGATTCAAGATTACAGTAGATGTGGTGCATAGGATAACTTGTTAAACACTCAGAGACAGTTTACATAATGAACTAGATTAGGGATGTTAACAAGTAACTGGTTAACTAGTACCGGGGAGCAGCCCTTGGTCTACAGCCTGCCACTGGCAGGGGACTGCTCCAGTCCTGTCAGGCCCTAGGTGATTCCACCACCTGTCCCCATTTACTTACCTGGTTAAACATAACGTTTAACTAGTTAACTAATTAAATGGGATTTTACATCCCTAAACTAGATACAGTATGCTTAATTTCTTTGAGAGAACCAACCACATCTTATCTTTGCGACCAAGTATCTTAATTTTTTGAAGCCTAGGAACTGTGGTTTAGATTAAATTACTATGAGGAGGGTGCACAACTGGTTGAAAGGTTGCACTCAAAGATTAGTGATCATAATTTGATGTCAAAAGAAGAGGTCTTTTTTAGTAGGGTTCTATGGGTCTCATTACTGAATAGGACTGGACCCAGGACTGACTGGGGTAATGGAATGGGGAACATGCTTATACAATATGCAGAGGACACCAACATGGGAGGGGTTACAAGGATTGTGGAGGACAGGACAGTTATAATTTAAAAAGACCTTCGATTTTTAACAGTTATATGGTCACTTTTTAAAAACTTTTTTTACATCCCTCTCATCACAAATGGAGTGAGAGTCAATATGATGAGGTAAATGTCCCCCTCTGCTCAGCAGTGGTAACATCTCAGCTGAAATATAATGTCCTCACCTATGAGGAAAAGCTAAGATAACTGGGTTTGTTTAGTCTTTTGGAAAGAAGACTCAACGGGAAAACTGACTGTCTTCATATATGTAAAGGGCTGTTATAAAGAAGATGGCGATCAATTGTTTTCTAGGTCCACTTAAGGTAGGGCAACATGTCATGCGCTTTATTTTCAGCGAGGGAGATTTAGGTTAGATATTAGGAAAACTTTTTAATTATAAGCAGGGTTCGACAAAGCATTGAATCTACTCGCCTGTGGCAAGTAGATTTCAGCTGGGCACCCCGTTTGTTTGCGGCGCACGCATGCGCAATATGAGTCTTGCGCATGCGCAGAGCGGGGCTGGCGAGCGGCTTTTGCCGCCATTCGTCAAACCCTGATTATAAGGATAATTAAGATCTGGAATAGACATCTAAGGGAGGTTGTGGAATTCCTGCTATTGGACTTTTTTAAGAACAGGTTGGACAAACACCTGTGAGAGAGACAGTGTAGGCTTATTTGGTCCTGTCTCAGTACCGTGGGCTGGACTGGAGGGCTTCCCGAGGTCTCTTTCAGCCCGACATTTCTACAATTCAGTGTTGGTTAAAGGATCAGAGTCACGTACAGTGGCAGCATGGTGATTCAGATAACCAGTCATTCAGGAGACCAATGCCCATTATATCAGGGTTCTACTGTAAATTAGAAAGTAAGCTAGCAACTTTCTACAAGAAGGTGTTTACACATAGTTCTGTGGCTTGAAGTCTCAGCGTACCATAGGAAAATCCTGATCCTACACTGCAGAAAAAGACACCTAACATAATCCCAGTAGTTCTCTTTGCCACATTACATGAAAAGTGTGTGTAAGGTATTTCCATAAGTTCAGACCCCAAACCTCCTAATTCTTCAAAGGCTAGGAGTTGTTTTCTCACCGCTTCCAAATCCCCAGCTGCAGCATATGCACCATCACCAGGAAGCAGCAGTTTTCATGCCCATCTGCCTGGAACCACATGAAGCTGAGAAACTGCACTACATAGTTAGGTAGAAGTAAGGCAATGGTCAACCAGCACCAGAGATACCGGCCAGAGAGAAGATAATGGACGATGGTGCACACCCCTGAAAAAGAGAAAACAAACAATACAATCAGCGATGACACACCTGGTACCTCTCCCCCTTGGCTGTAACAGTGCAACCAACTTTTATGGCCCAAAATCACATCTGCCCCCAAGCCCTGTCACATTCTCTCCCACAAGATGTCTTTTGCCTGGGCAAAGCTCCCTGGACAGATCCACAGAGGCGCTGCATGAAACTCCTCCAAACTCCTCCTTCTCACAATAGCTGCACAATGCTCAGTCTCTGTGCATAAGCGTCTCACTGTGATCATATGCTCTTTCAGGGCATGCCTACACTAGGAAATTATTTCAAAATTACTAAAATCGACATTACTCCCGATTTTACAAACACAAAAAAGCATGTCCCCACTATGGGGAAGGCTCGATATTAATCCGAGGCAGGATGCACTATCTTGACTTAGAGCCCCAGGAAACACTGGGGAGTAATTAGTTTGAATGACTCTGGGGAGCAGTTATTTCGAAAAGGCAGCACTGGAGCGTCCACACTACCGCTATGTCGAAATAACTATTTTGAAAATAGTTATTCCCCAAGAAAAGCAGGCGTACAGATTTCGAAATACGTGGCCTGGTAGTGTGGACGCGCCGCTTACAAATTTGACCTAAGGGAGGTTGTTTTGAAATAAAGACCTAGCATAGACCAGGACTTAGTGAATATCTTCGAGACCTTGTGCCCTACAACAGGGACACACAGCAGAGAACAAGGCGTTGTAAAGTTTACTGGTCCTAAAGGACTCATGCCTGGCCTAAGCTGCTTCCTGCAGCTCCCCTTGGCTGAAAATGGTGAACCTGAGCCAAGGGGAGCCAGAAGGCTCCTTGGCTGCAGGGCTGGTAAATAAATATACCAGAGCAACCAGTTATGAGGTTTCTCAGAGTGGTTGAGGACCACTTTGAGACACACTGGTGCAGAATAGCTCACAAGACCCCCAGGAATGGCTCAGGCCAATCCAGATCCTAATGTCCGAACCTCTGGGCTTGCTCAAGTCCAGGACTGTGGTGCAGACCAGTCCCTAAAAACACATTTTAACCCACAAAACTCAGCAGATGAGCTGAGCGTAATAGTGGAGGAAGGAAGGGGGGGCTGGGACCAGCTGGGTCTGGGACCCTCCCCAGCCGAGCAAGGGGCATCAGCCCGCCCAGCACAGGGTGGAGCTTCTCCCATGTGCAATGGGGCGCTGAGGGGCACAGCACCCCCCCCCCCGATTTGAAGTGGTTTCACACGAATTGTTCCAGCACCGCGGCTCTAGGGCACAGCCCCCACTGAGGCAGCCTGCAGACAGAGGCGGCAGCCGCACCAGAAGCCCGGCGCGCAAAGGGTTAAAGATTTTAAAAACAACTCCGCGCGCTCCACCAGCCCTTCCCACCGTCCAGCTCCGCAGGGAGGGAACCAGCCGGCGCCAGCCCCGATGCCCACCCCTTGCAGCGGCTCAGCCCGGCCCCCCAATACTGCTCAGTGCAAACCAGCCG
>CM057847.1:176017538-176053654 GCA_030068395.1 Apalone spinifera
GGAGCCTCTGACAGGTGATCCTGACTGGTTTGGCTGGGAGGCTATCAAGTGCCTACATTTAGCTGCCCCTTCCTGCACTATCCTGCTGCTGTTGCTCAGAGCTGCTCCTCAGAGCCTCCTACTTGTTCAGAGTAGGGGAGACAGAGGCAGGAGCATTGATGTCACTCTGACTCTGTACCCTGTACCCCATCTTCACAGAATGGAGGTGCCTTGGCGAAGGGGCGGAGCAGGTATTTGGGTTTGAGGTAGATCTTGGACCGACTTAAATTCAAAAAGTGATCTTGTGCTTAAAAGGGTTGGAGACCACGGGTTTAAATGGAGCGTTGGGCATGTTGAGCGTCTACAACATTACCGACGTTGAATGCAGAAACCAGTTCACATTGGACGCAGTGGTTTTTCAGTGCGCGCGCATTGAATTTTAATATACTACAATTTATTTTAATATGCTACAATTATTATCTTCAGGGGGTAGCCGAGTTAGTCTGTAACAGGAAAAGCTTAAAACACAATAAATAGTCTAGTAGCACTTTAAAGATTAACAAAACATGTAGGCTGTGTCTAGGCTGGCCCCCTTTGCCGGAAAAGGCATGCAAAGGAGGCCAGTCGGAATTGCAAATGGAGCGGGGATTTACATTTTCCCCGCTCCATTTGCATGAACATGGCTGCCGCTTTTTTCCGTCTTAGAGTTTTGATGGAAAAAAGCGCCAGTCTAGACAGGGCTCTTGCGGAAAAGAAAGCCTCTTTCTTTTCAGATGATACTCCAGTCATCTGAAGAAGTGTGCTGTGCCCACGAAAGTTCATGATACCATCTACATGTTTTGCTAATGTTTAAGGTGCTACTAGACTATTTGTTGCTATTTAAGTTTTTATAATTATTATATGACTACTCCTTGGTAGAGTCATGTCCAAATGTATCAGTTTCTCTTAGGAAATGCCTCGCTTTCCCAGTAACTATGATTAGTAATGAGCAAAGCTTCAGTAAGCTAAAGCTTACAAAAAATTACTTACATTCTAGTATTGACCAGCAAAGTTATCAAGACTGTCAGTTCTTTCTATTGAGCATAAAATGTCCCAAAGAATAGATTTCAATAATATAACTGATGAGTTTGCCACACTAAAGGTGCGTAAAGTAACTTTATAATAAGTATTAGAATTGTTTTGTAATGTATTATATGTTTTATATACTATCGTTTGTTAAGAATCACATTTTATTGTTATTTTTTAAAATATCTATGTAAAATATGTTCCTAATATTAGTGAAAATATATTTTTGTTACATTACTGTACTAATTAATAATATTTGTTGATTTTTCTTAAAGGACAGATAAATACAAAATAGTAAACTAGAGATTTTTTTTTTAATTTGGAGGGAGGGAGTGCAAAAACTCTGTAGTGTAGACATAGCCCTAGGGAACAGAGGAAACCAACACCTGTGTTCCTACGTGTAGTACTTTGTATTTGTCCGTATGGAATTTCATCCTATTTAATTCACCAATTTCTCCTGTTTATCCAGACATTTTCAATTCTATCCTCCAAAAAAAATGGATCTCCAAGTCACTGTGTTGGTTCAGGCCAATTCCGCAAGCCAAATACACAGGGAAGGGTTGGAATTTAACTTAATTTACAAATTTAATTCTTATCAGAATGGAACGAACAGAGATTTGGGCTGGCTTGCACACTACCTTCCACATCCTAATGACTTAACCAACCAAACAAACAATGGAGGTGCTAATAGTTCTTATCAGCCTCTTGTAACTACTTCAAAAGCTTAATCTATTCACTATCTTTATTTTCTTTTTTTCCCTCTTTCCCACCACTCCTTCCCTTTTTTATTCTTGGATCTGGACTTTTAATACTCCAGTTATCTGAAGAAGTGGGTTATGCCCACAAAAGTTCATGATACCATCTACAATGTTTTGTTAGTCTTTAAGGTGCTACTAGACTATTCATTGTTTTTTAAGTTTTTCCAGATACAGACTCTGAACCTATCCTCCAAATCACTTGCAACCCATCACAGCTTGGTGCTCTTTGTATCATTGTCTCAAACATGGCTGGGCATTCTTGATTGTTCATTCGCCCAGGTTTCCCCTCTGGCCAACAAGCAAGCATGGAGTCCCAAACTGCCAGCAAGGGTGAAATGGACCAAGGCGTTGAGTTGCTTTTTCCTTTGGTCTGTTCTGTACAGTTGCTTATACTACACTTATCACCATAGTGTCTTCCAGCAGTGCAATAAGTACCATGACCGATGGTCCCATAATTAAAGAAGGGATCAAGTCAGCTCCTTTGGGCTGCTAGTCCTGGAACTCTTAAGGGAAAGGCAATTATTGATTTAGTACTAAGCGGAGCACAGGATCTGGTCCAAGAGGTGAATATAGCTGAACCGCTTGGCATTAGCGACCGTAATGTAGTTAAATGTAAATACCTTGGGGGGCGGGGGGGGGGGAGGGAGAGGGGGAGGGGATACCAAAGAAGGCCACCACAGTAGCATTTAATTTCAAAAAAGGGAACAACATGAAAATGAACACCCTCCCACACTCAGAACCCCTTGGCTCCACTCCCGCCACGTGAATTTTGTAACGTGCACCAACGTGAAGGTGATGTGTCACACTTTACCTCCGTGTCACACGTCTCCTCCAGACTGGAGCATGTAAGAAAATCCATTCTGCTGAGGGATGGGAAAAATTAGAGGGGACTGGGAATTTGTTGGGGTCACTCTGCAATATAATTCAGGAGTGGCTGGCTTCGGGCTGCTTTCTAACCCAGCAGGGAATAATTTGCACACTGGAGGCTGTGGGAGAGCAGGCCAGGAGCAGTTGCCCTCCTGGCAAAGCAAGGTAAAAAAACCACCCAGGTTGGAGAACTGGGGGGTCACAGCTGCTCACCAGTCCATTTTGTCCCTTGGGGAATATCACAGTGTGAAGGGTTTGGGGTGCAGGAAGGGGGTGTCAGGATTGGAGAGGCTGGGGGTTAGTATGGAGGAGGGGGCAAAGGCTCTGGCCTGCAGGTGTGGGCTTTGGGGTGGGATTGGGGATGAGGGTTTGGGGTGCAGGAGGATGCTCAGAGCTGGGAGTGGAGCACAAGGTGGGGCAGGAGGTTAGGGCTCAGGCTTATCTGGATGACTCCCTGTAGGGGACAGCGAGGAGGGGCTGCTTTCTCCTGAGCATGGCAGTGTTGGGACTAGTGGGGAGGTCTCCTCTCCATGGTCCCTGGCAGCTTCTGGGCTTTGGGAGAGATTTCTCTCCCCCACCTGCAGCCCAAAGCCTGCAATCTTTTCCTTCCATGTGCAGAATGAATTTTGTTATGTGAACCAAGGCATGTGAGAGTCCTAACCACTGGAGTCTCCTTCCTTTCTGGGTAGTGAGTCACAGACATCTCCTTAGCCCTCTCTCCAATCTAGCTAGGATCTAGCTGAGACCCTGCTCCTCCTTCCTAGTATGGGAAGGGGAGGTTGGCTGTAGTTCCTGGCACCTCTTGCAAACCCCAGAAGGTTATGAACCCTTCTCCCCAGGTTGTGAACTTCTGTCCTAGAAGACCATGGCGTGATACATACCAGTGCATACTTAATATAACGATCATTTATTAAAGGAACAATGAAACACCAGGCTTTGACCCTGCTGCACTATGGAAGCACAGAATCACCAGCATTGCTTGGGACTGCTCCTCTGCTTTTTCTCTGCTTCCCGCATCAGCAGGGCCTCTACAGTTTCTGCTTTAGATCATCGTCATCATTAATACAGCAGTTTCCCATCCCGTGATGGCATCGGCCAACGTATGTTTCGATCTGGTGGCACAGGGTGTGTCGGCACACGCCATTCAGTCTCCTGCAGCGTCCCGTGCCTGTGAATGGAAACATGTGTGTCAGAATTGTCATCTCATCGATATTAACTCTCAGCTGGGGAGGCAGAACATAGTGTCGAGAATTAGGAAACTGATCCCTGACTGGCCACAAGGACACTCCATTTTGAGGAGGAGGAGGCTTGGTGGAAGGCAGGGTTAGGTGTGGACTATTAATGTTCTTAATATCTTGACAGCTCAGTGACCACAGAATTAAAAAAGAATGGTAACTTAAGGGATTCCATTTATGATGTGTAAATAGAACAAAGTCCAGATCAGTAATAAATATACCTGGTGCTTTGAAAGGACATGTTTCAAAAAGCTGAACACAGCTATGAGCCATTCAGCTGGGAGGAAGAATTTCATCAGAAAAAATGTTGATGATAACTGGGAATTATTTCAGAATATTTTATAAGGGGCCCATAAAGCCATAATACCACAATCAAGAAAGGCCATATTGGTTAAAAAGAGAGCATGCTTTAGAGGGGAAATTAAGGCAGCTATAAAATACTATATACCAGATGAAAGGAAGGGGAAATGGATAGTAATTAATATAAATCAGAAGCTAGAAACTGTAGAAAATGGATAAGGGAAGCAAAGAGACACAAGGAAAAATGTATGGCCACCAGAGTTAAGGGCAGTAAGGAATTTTTGAAATATGTTAGGAAAAAAAAAGAATCCTAACAATGGTATTGTCCATTACTAGATGGAAATTGTAGAATTATCAATAATCATAAAGAAAAGATAGACAAGTTTAATAAATATTTCTGTTCTGTATTTGGGAGAAAAAGCCTGATGATGTAGTCATATCATATGATTATACTTCCCCCCCCATTCCATTAGTACTTTAGGAGGATGTTAAACAGTAATAAATCAGCAAGTCTAGATAACTTGCATCCAAGAGTTTTATTAGATCTCCCTGAGGAGCTTGCTGGACCATTAATGTTGATTTTCAATAAGTCTTGGAACAGTGGGTAAGTTCAAGAAGATGAAGAAAGCTAATGACAATACTGAAAAAATGTAAAGACAACTCAGGTAATTATAGGTCTGTCAGTGTGATATCGATCCCAGCTGATATGGGATTTGATCAATAAATAGTTAAAGAAGGCTAATATAGCTAATGCAAATCAACATGGGTTTATGGAATATGGATCCTATCTAACTAATTTGATATCTTTTTTTATAAGATTACAAGTTTGGTTAATAAAGAAAACAATGTGGATGTTTTTTGATGAGTTTGGGGGTGCTTGAGTTTCAGCACCAATGTTTAGGGTGAAAGGGGACCAATAACCAAACTTGGTTCTTTTTTTCCAAGCCTCCCGACTGGTAGTTTCAAATGGGTATGATAAAGGGGTTTCAATGTACACCTGGGCTGGGGCGTGCTCGTGTCTTCCCTTTCCTTTGCTGTTATTTCCAAAGCTGTGAGCAACACAGGCTGGAAAGAGGGGATACTTTCCATCCTAGCTTGGTCACCTCCATTCCTCTCCTCTCATCCATTTCCCTAAAGTGTAGGGGATTTAAAACGTCTCTGGGCCCTTCTTCCCACTCAAACTCTGTAAGGATAAAGGACATGGGCCTTTCCAGAGGAGTTCTTATGAGAATAAAGGAGGCAGAGCTAGGGCTAATAAAGATAAGGCTGGAGCTAGCAGGGAGGAACCTTGGTGACTAACCTGGATGTCTAGTTAAAGCCATTTACCCATCATGTTCAATGTTCCCTCTAATCTTTTCCATCCATCTGCAGATTTTTCCATCCATGTGTGGAATAAATTTTGTTATGTGCACCAAAGTGTGTTTGAATGTGCACCACAAGGAAAAACCACCAACCTAGCAATGGGCATTCTGCTAATCAGCTGTGGGGCATTAGAATCTCCTGAGTGGCCACACAAGAGCCCAGCTTACAGGGAACACTGATCATGTACTATTTGTTAATTTGCTTGCATTCAGTTCATAAGGAGTTAACTCCCTATCATTGCATCCTTCCACATCCTCTTTTTCCATTGCACAGGCGGTGTGACCATTGGCCTAGGGAGAAGGGGTAGGTAAGTTATTTAGCCAAACTGGTTCACCCAACCCTGCTGGTTTAATCATGATAAAAATAATTTGGGACAGAACTTCAAATGGGTAAACTGGTATATTTCCGTTCATGCTGATGAAGCCAAGCCAATAAATGTTATCTAAGGAGCTAACATAAGCCTGATTCTCTATTACCTGATTCTTTGTGGAGTACTTTGAACTGCTGAAAAGTGAGTGTAAAATGCCAACAAATCAGAATTCCCTAGATCAGTGGTTTCCAATCTTTTTGATACTGGGGACCATTCACAAGCTTTTGGAGGACTGGTATCATTTATTTGCATATTTGCATATTCATTAAGCAAATTATGAATATGCAAATAAATTGTTTTTGGTCCTCCCAAAGCCCCCAGTGCCAACAGGAGTTCACTGCCCTGGGAGGTTTCCCGACCCCAACCCTGAGGTATCTACTTCACCCCCATTTGGGACCAGTAAGGTTAGAAGGTCCCTCTCAAGCCTGCCAGGGGACTTGGCTCGTATGAGCCCTGGAGGTCAGGTGAGTAGCCCCGTGTCCTCTCCCAGTCGTGCCTGCGTTCGTGGGTGAAACCACAGGCCACACCCTGCCCTGGGGTGTGTCACTGGCCCTACCTATCCAGTGGGTTGTTCCACCCCCCCTCCTGGTCCCAATCCCAGCCGCTTTATTGGATGGCGCTGGCTCCCCCCGCTGCATCTGGCGCCGGGTGTTCTGCGTTGGTGCACACGGCGCCCGGCCTTCTCCCTGGGTCCCTAGCACCCACCAGATCTAGCCCCGCCACCCGGGAGCATGCCCGGCAGAGACGACACGGTGGCAGGCTCTCTCCCAAGAATCGTGTGCGAAACTTTTTCTGAGGACCGGTATTTTTTTTCTTAGGACCGGTACTGGACCACACTTTGGGAAACGCTGCCCTAGATCAACAAGTAGTAGTCTCCAATGCCCATGGTGCAGTCGGGTAAATGACTGCCCAAGGTGCAAGGCAGTGGAGAACTAGTCCATTGGTTTATGTAGAATCAGGATTCAGTTCCTTGATGGATCATTATTTTATTGGTCTCTTTCTCCCTGCTCTTCATCAGTCCTAAGATATGTTCCATCTTACCTGAAGTGCCTCGGAAGAAGAAAAGAACAAGAAAAAGAAGGTAAAGGACCTTCATGATGGCTGCAGTTCTGCTGGGACGGGCACCTCACTGGGGAGAAGAGAAGCAAAGGTGGAATGAACGGGAGATTCTGTAGTATAATAATGTTGAGAGCGCACACGCACACACTCCCTCCCAGCACCATTTCAGATTTTGGTTGCAGGGGTGGGAGGGCAACTTTAACCATGATTCCACGGCAGGTCTGGGCAAAATACAGCCCGCAGGACAGATCCAGCCTGGATCCGGCCCGTGAAGGCAGCGGGAAGTCCCAGGCAGGCTCCCCTGCTTGCTCTGCAGCCTCACACACTGCTCAGAAATGCGGCTGCCGGGCCTCGTTTCTGTTTCAGAACTGGAGGGGAGGTGGAAAAGCTTCAAGAACTGCCCCTACCCCAGTACAATCCTACTGGCTGATTTCTGTCCAGAAACTGACCAATGGGAGCTGCCTGTTTGAATTACAGGCAGCCAAGAAGAACCATGTCCCCTCTCCTCAGCTTAGTTATTCACGCAAGCACATGTCCAGGCAAGCAGGCAGGCAGTCTAGCTGGCTAGGAAACGTTTTATGCTCTGCAAGCCTTAGCTCTGCAGGCAGGCAGGGGGTTTGGCTGCTGGCTCTTAAGTCTCCTGGCCAGAGCCTGCCTCTGGCACCCCAGCTCCTCCCTTCCCCAACCTTCTGCCCCCCACTCAACATACCCAACCCTCTGCCCCCCTTCTGCACCCATATCCCCTCCCAGATCTGACACCCCAATCTCCTGCCCCAGATCAAAGTCCCCGTTTACCCTCGGCCACATTCCAAACCCCTGCACTAGGTCACAACTGCCTCCTTCACCCAAACTCCCTCCCAGACTCCATTCTCCCTCCTGCACCCCAATCTCCTATCTCAAGCTCCCTTCTGTACCCAACCTCCATCCCAGACCCCGCATCTCCTCCATTAATATCATGGAAGAGTGCGGCCCGTGACCACTTTCCAAAATCTTGGGGTGGCCCTCTGTCAAAAATTATTGCCCATCCCTGTTCCAGGGGCTACTTAGGCATGTGAAAACTCTAGTTTGGTGGCAGATAATTTATCTGTTAACTGACAGAAGTTTTATATCTAACTTCTATATAAAAGA
Source organism: Apalone spinifera (assembly GCA_030068395.1). NCBI lineage: Eukaryota > Metazoa > Chordata > Testudines > Trionychidae > Apalone > Apalone spinifera. Next base: position 176,025,662 of record CM057847.1, read on the forward strand.
AAGTCAAATAAATATTAGACCCACTCAGCTCTAATATTATGTTCTGACATCTTTTGGTAAGTCGCTTAAGGCACATTGTTAGAATGTTAATAAACTTGAAAAACAACAAAAGGCCTGGTAGCATTTTATAGACTAACAAAACATGCAGATGATATCATGAGCTTTCGTAGGCACAGCCCACTTCTTCAGATGACCTGAGTTATGAGTTTAGAATGTGCAGACCCAGAATAAATAGAGGAGAAGGGAGAAGTGGGGTGGGGAGGAAGGAAACAAGGAGCAGAGGGAATGAAAATATCGAAGGGAAAAACGAGTAGGCAGAGCTGGTGCCTATAAGCATCTGAAGACTGGATAGTTAAAAGGAAGCAGATAAGGATCAAAGGGAACTAACACAAGAATCCACACAGAGAGATGTTGGGACCTTCATTGAATGTTAGGTTGGTCATGTCCCAGCCATCCGTTGTACCCAATCACTCTTTAAAAGATCTCCAGGTGGCTGTCTTGTCACAAACCAGTTCTACTAGTCAAATACACAGGGAGGCATTGGAATTACAATTCATCCACAAATTCAGTTCTCACTCTGATCATCATCTCCTTAATCCAGACAATGCACTATCCAATCTTCACGTGCTTATAGGCACCAGCTCTGCCTACTTGTTTTTCCCTTTGATATTTTCATTCTCTCTGCTCCTTGTTTCCTGCCCCCTTCTCTTCCCCCCCATTTATTTTGGGTCCGGACATCCTAAACTCATAACTCTGTCATGTAAGCTCATGATACCACCTATATGTTTAGTTAGTCTGCTACCAGACCTTTTGTGTTTTTAAAGTTTATCCTGTACAGACTAACTCAGCTACTTCCTGAAGCGTCTGAGAATGTTAAGAGATAGCCTTACTTGGTTACTAACTGCAGAGAGAGCCACGGACCCTCTCAGAACGCCTGGGTTCTATCCCAGCTTTGGGAGCAGGGGGCAGCTTCAGTGGGTTACAGCAGGGGTCTATGTAAGAACATCTGAATAGCCAGATTGAGTCAGACCAAAGGTCCATCTAGCCCACTATCCTGTCTTCTGACAGTAGCCAATGCCAGGTGTTTGAGAGGGAATGAACACAACAGGCAATCATTGAGTGATTCATCCTGTCACCCCTTCCCAGCTTCTGGCAATCAGAGGTGAGGGCAGGTAACTGCTTTTGCTGTTATATATTTATATATAACTTGGATTCTGTTATTTCCACTCCAACTCATCTGATGAAAATGAGGGTTACAGGAGTTGGAGTAAGAAGTCGTCCGGTTTGCCATTATTTCGAAACAAAGGCTGGCAGTGCAGTTGCGTACTATGTTATTTTGAAATAATGCAGCTGTGTAGACTTAGCCTGAGAGAGGCAATCCTTGCCCCCAAAGAGCTTAATCTCCAAATATTCAAGACAAAACAAAAGGAAGTTTGCACAGGGAATCTATGACAGAGAAGGTAATTGAACGTCCTCCCTCACCACTCCCCGAGTCTCATTTAGCAAGTACCTCCACAATATGTGGTGACAAGTCTCTGAAGTCAGCATCCTCAAGCACATAGGGCTTGCACAACCATGCTAAATACAGCAGTGTAGACATTGCAGCTCAGGCTTTGGAAGTGGGGCAAGGGATCACAGCCCAGACTCCACCCCAAATCCGAATGTCTACACTACTATATTTAGATCATCACCCTGAACCTCTCAAGCCCCTTTAAGGCTACGTCTAGACAGCAGTGCTATTTCGGGATACCAGAAGTATCCCAAAATAGCTATTCCACATCTTTAAATGTGCCCATTATTTTGAAATATATTTCGAAATCACGGGTGCGCTAGTCTGGTGTCCCTGTAACCTTTGTTCCATGAGGGTTAAGGGACTTGTCGGAATAGTGCTTTATTTCGAAATCACCTGAAAATAAGCTATGCCATTTGTGCAGCACAGGTTGCGTAGCTCCCTTCGAGGTAAGGGTGCAGTGAAGACCGTACCCTAACTGACCCAGGGCTGAGAATCAGGAGTTAGGAGTCTTTTCACTGCAGTGTAGACATTTAGTCTCTGTGTCTTATCTACAGGCCAGCCTTCCTCTGTAGGTTTCATGTTTTATGTACCATAATTGGGGGAGGGGGGAAGGAGGGGATCCCTCTATATCTTCTAATACATGTGTTTTATTTATTTCACAAAACAGGTTTAGGGCTTTTTGAAGGAGCCAGCAGGGCACTTGGGGTCAAAGGAATGTGAAAGGAAGGTATTGTGGGGGTTCAAAGGGGAAAAATTGTGAGGGGGGCATGCCTCCTGGATTTTTCCTATGCACCCCTCTTTGTCTGGCCCCATCTCATTAACATCAGATCCCTTTTCCCTGGTTCCTTTACCCCAAGTCCAGTCTAACAGGACCCAAGATTTTGCGGGGGTCTCCAGAGGATCTAGCAGCAAGAGGCACTCACCGGAGCGCAGGCTGCACTGCTTTGGGCAGCGGCAGTCACTTGGCAATATTGCACCCACGGCCCAGTCCCTTTGAGCTTTTGCCAGCAGCCTCTTTCACAGTGCAGGGTGGCTTGCAGTTCCCAGCTGCCTCAAACTGCCATGGAACCTCCACTGCCGGGTCCCTGTGACATCAGGCCCTGGCTGTGACGCCGTGTTAGAACCTGCCGCTGCGTCCCGACCCCTGGGTCAGCAGCAAAAGCCCCGGTTTATCAGGGATGATAACGGTCCGGAACACTTGCAGAAGGATTCCTGATCCATGGGGAGGAAGCTCACCTCTGCGCAGAGGTCTAGGCACCAGCTACATCTCTCTTAAACCTTCTGCACAGGGATGCATTCCACCCTGCTATGGCTAGTTGTGATACTTCATCCTATCACCCATGCCCTATGTGTGCCGTAGTGAGCTTGACCTGAACTCTATAGCTCTCCAGCATAGCAGACTGAAGCCACAGCAGCAGATAAGTTAAAACCCAGAGGGATTTATTGGAAATATGAAAATGGATATTTTGTGTTGCATTCAATAATATATTTGACTTCCTTTTATACGCTGCAGTGTCTCATTAGGGCTGGATTCTTAGCTGGCGTAAGTGGAAGTCAACGGAGCTATGTTGATTTGAGCCATCCGTGCAATCGGCTGATTATTAGTTGTCTGCAGCATGCTAGGTTCTTCCCAGGTACACAAGAAGGGATTGCCTCTGCCCCAACTAACTCACTGGATTATAAACCTGCAAAATAGAGTGGCTAGCATAAAGATCACCACTAGATGGCAACAGTGACAAAATATTCCGTACAATTGCTATCAAAATCTGCAGAGGGAAGCTGAGTTAGTCTGTACAGGTAAAATGAAAAAACTACAAATAGTCTAGTAGCACTTTATAGACTAACAAAACATGTAGATGGTATTGTGAGCTTTTGTGGGCAAAGCCCACTTCTTCAGATGACCAAAGTGTTGGATATCTAGGACCAAAATAAATAAGGGAGATGGGAAGGGGGGTGGAAGAAGGAAACTGCCCCCTTTGACTATCTATTCTTTAGGTGCTTATAGACTTGGCTTTCCCTTGATATATTTTTTACCCACTGCCTTTTCTTGTCCTCCCCCCATTTTCCTTTCTTCCATCCCCCCCTTCCTTCTCCTCTATTTATTTTGGTCCTGGACATCAAACACTCTGGTCATCTGCAGAAGTAGGCTTTGCCCACGAAAGCTCATGATACATCTACATGTTTTGTTAGTCTATCAAGTGCTACCAGACCATTTGTTGTTTTTTTCTGTACAGACGAACTCAGCTACCCCCTGAAGCTATAGGAATCTGGTTATTTGAATTTCCCATGTAAGCAACAGGCTGCCAGGAATCCTTTCTCCCCAGCTTGCCAAGACCGTGTGCCAGTTTACGCAAGTAGAGGATGTAGCTCTGTGAGTGTGGTCTTGTCATTTTGCTTTCAGTATCATTTTAAAATTATAAACCACACACATACCCACAGTCTGGGTAAAACAGGCATTGCCCAGGACTTATAAATGAAAAAAGAATCCTAACCTAGACCTTGCACTAGAGGAAAAAAAAGAGCTGGTTAAATAAAGTCTCAAATCATCAGGGAAACTGTCAAAGCTATTAGAAATCAACTCATGCTTGGCGGTGGCCCTTGATCTTTGTTATTTCTCCAAGCCTGTATAGAGAAAGATGGACAGTAGCATTAACACACTCATAGATACATCTTTTCATAGGGTCCTCTAACCGTATGAAAAGATGTCATGGAGTCCAGTCCCCTCTCCAAAGCTGAACCAACCCCCAACTAAATCAACCCAGCCAGGGCTTTGTCAAGCGGGGACTTAAAAACCTCTAGAGATGGAGATTCCATCACCTCCCTAGGGAATCCATTCTAGTGCTTCACCGCCCTCCTAGTGAAATAGTTTTTTCTACCTCCCCCACTGCAACATGAGACCGTTGCTTCTCATTCTGCCATCTGTTATTACTGAGAACAGCTCTCTCCATCCTCTTTGGAGGAGGTAACTGAAGGCTGCTATCAAATCCCCCCCCCTCAGTTTTCTGCAGACTAAATAAGCCCAATTCTCTCAGCCTCTCCTCATATGTCATGTGCTCCAGCCCCCTAATCATTTTTGTTGCCCTCCTCTCCAATGTGTCCACATCCTTTCTGTAATGGGGGGTCCAGAATTGGATGCAATACTCCAGATGTGGCCTCACCAATGCCAAATGAAGGGAATGAATCACTTCTCTAGATCTGCTGGCAATGCTCCTCCTAATGCACCCTAATACGCCAGATTTCCTCATCTCCACAGGTCACAACCAACAGGACTTTATAAACACAGAGTCTCTCCTTCTCTCACTCAAGTGTGGTGCCTCTTTAGAGCTTTCAGCTATGAGGATTCTCCACCTGCTCCTTGGTTTTTTTCTTCTTGGTGTTCCGGGCTGCTACAGGTAAGGTGGAAATACAAGCCAGGCATGGTGGAAGGATCTGTCTTTGCACCTCTCGAGGATAGCAAGCATGAACCTGCTGTCTCAGAGTGTCACCTGCTGGCCTTCAATGACACTGAAATGAACCCAATAATGGGTCTTCCTAATTAATTAAGGGGGTAGACCCAGGGCTGGCCCACAACATTTTGGCACCTGAGGCGGGGAGCTCAAATGATGCCCCCATACCCCCTTTTCTCCTGCCTGCCTGTTATGTCTCCTGTGCCCTCCTTCCTCCAGCACAGCACTCCACCATCTCTGTGCATCTAGAGCAGAGAGAATACATATGCACCAGCAGCAGACACAATTTTCTACACTCTGGGTCCTCGTGGCGTTTCCCCCCCCCCCCATAGTCTGGCACCTGAGGTGGCCACCTCAGTTCGTCTCATGGTATGGCCAGCCCTGGGTAGACCTCATACCCCCACATCGAAAGAAATTGCCTGACATTTCTGATGCGCAGTCCAATGGCAGAGCTCAGTTTCCAGGTGGGTCCAAATGTGGCTAAAACCTTTTCCTTTTGTAAAATTGTTCTTTTCTCTTTATGGACAATCTTTATGTTTGCTTATGATCTCACCCCAGTTTTAAACCCGTATAACTACAATGGATTCTGTAAAGTTACACCTGTTGTAGGCTGATCAGTGTAAGAGGGAGGAGAATCAGGCCTTTGACCTTAAAGCAGATTGGCCTCATTTCCTCTGGTCTCCTCAATGTGGATGATGAGTTTCAGAGCAGAGGGCAGGGGTCTAGAAACCAGGAAGCTCCACAGGAGGTGTTAGATGCGGTACAGCCAACCTGTGACTGAATCCTGCTCCTCTGATGGCACACAGGGAAAGGATTTGTAACCATCATAAGAAATAAAGATCCACCTATGAGCTCATTGGAACCAACAGAGATGGATGGTCCATGGTCTACAAACACCCAGGTGTTGAAATAACATGCAATAGAGACATTTTTAGGGTATTTTCTTTTTAGTTGGATTTCTAGAGGAGAGTGATAGAAACAGTCCCCCTGCCTCCCACCAGTACACACACATCAGCAAAACGACCTCAAACCACTTTGCTTTTATTAAAAGGAAAAGTAACACATTTTATATGGGGGATGCTTGGGTTCTCTTCTGCAATGCCTTCAGCTCACAAGGATCTTTACAGCCCAGATAAACAGCACTTTAGCATTCCACTGAAGCAGGATTGGATGATTTTAGAAGCAAGTGTCTGCCTGCTGATTCCTGGAGATCCTGCCTAGACAATCAGTCAAAAAAATCTCGCCTGCACAAAGAAAAGAGAATCAGATGTTTTGCATAGAACAGGGTTAATATTATGTTTGATTGTAAATCAAACAGCACAGCAGGAATTGACCAGTTACTCTGTGGATGAAAAGGTTCCTGGCTAACTCCGGCACAGGTAATTCATTTTCCCTACTGTGATATTCTGTACAGAGTTTAACTGGGGATAGTAATGTGAATTAGGGATGCAAAAGGTTAACTGGTTACCTGGTAAGTGTTAGCTTTACTGTCATGCTTATCCAGTAAAATGGAGGGCTAAGCCCAGTGAGAGCAATCCCCCAGCTGCAACAGCCTGACTGGCAGGACCCTAACCATGGTGGGCCCGGTCGGGTGGGAGCAGCCCTCCACAGTTAACCAGTTAAATTATTCAAATTATATTGTTTACCGGTTAACTTTTTTAATGGGTATTTACATCCCTCATATGAATCTAAACAGGTTGAGTGGCTGCCTATAAAAATGACCCTGCAAAAAGAACATGATTGGGATGCCACATATTTCTCTGCATGCAAAGTGAATCAGCCAAGAGAGTCACCTTGCAGCTGCTTAGTCTGGTCACCTCAAGCCTAGTTCCTATAGACCTCAGGGGCTCTCAGTTTCTCATCACCTGTCCTTTATCTGGGTCTCTGGTGCTTTAGTAGGTGGGAAAAATCTCTCCCCTTCCCAGCTGTTTCTCAGGGAGCTGTACCTGATGCAACATAAATTTGATCAGACTGGGAATTCTGTATAGTTTGAAACAACCAGAGCAGGAATAAAAGAGGTTGCAGTTTTAATCAAATTAACTTTATAAAGGAGCCTTCATATTTAAAACATTAAAAAAACCCTTCTGAATAGTGTTCCCATTGATGTCACTGATGTTTTTATAATTCCTTCCCTTGGTCTTCAAAAGCGGGGACTATAAAAGCCTAAGACTCTGTAATGAGCTTCTTTAAGGACTGAAGGATGCGCCAGCTCTTAAATGGCTTTAAATCCTCAGTGGACTTTTGATGCTGTTTTAATCATACTAAAGACTAAGAGTGAACATATCCAATGATATGCCTGTGTCACCCACTGGTCAGTGTTTGTTACACATCCCCTCTGTGTCTTAATGTGATGGAATACACTCTTGTATTCAGACTCTACTCATTATTGTAATAATCTTTGTACAAGGAATATGCCTTGTGAGGTATCTATCTATTCCTAGTAGATGTTGTTTAACACCCTTCTTAGTTACTAATGGACTATAATTCATGATCCTCCTGTAAGATCAGTACATCAATCTACTTCTTTCTAAATACAGAAGAGGAATATTTATTGAACACTTAGGGTGTGTCTAGACTACAGAGTTTTTTTCCAAAAAAAGTGGCCTTTTTTCAAAAAAATGTCCCCTGTGTCTAGACTGCTGCCGCGTTCTTTCAAAAGTAAATCGAAAGAACGCAGCCATTTTTTTTGACCGCGGAAAACCTCGTTTTATGAGGAATAATGCCTTTTTTGAAAGTGCTCTTTTGAAAAAAGGCACTATGCAATGCAAACTGTGCTTTTTCAAAAAAGAGCATCCAGACTGCCTGAGTGCTCTCTTTTGAAAAAGTGGCTTGCTTTTTCGAAAGTACTGGTTGTAGTCTAGATGCTCTTTTTCAAAAGAAGCTTTTTCTTTCAAAAAAGCCTCTTTTGAAAGAGGCTTGCAGTCTAGACGTAGCCTTGAGGTTTTCGCCTCATTGTTAACATTTTTACCACCACCTAGGAATGAACTCATCGCATGGTACAGATTTCTTTTCTTCTTGATATATTTAAAAAATGCCTTATAATCCTTAGCTCTATCAGCCTATGGAGTCTTCCCTAATGTCCTTAGCTTCCCTTATCTTATTGCTACACTTCACCACTTCTAATTTAGATTGATTGCTACCTATTTTCCATATTTCTCATTTGTTGTAGATGTTATTTATTTCTCATTGTTTCCTTCACTTCCCCTGCAGATTGATAGAATAGACAAAGTCCCTGCACTTTCTCCTGCAGACATTTTTTTTCCTGCTAGATTGCTCTGTTTTGAAATATGAAAACAGTGTAGACAATGGGATATTTGGGCTCCAATCCCTGTCCATATATGAAGCTCTGGCAGCATAAGGAGTTTGTAAAAACACCAAAATGGCCTAGGGGAGAATTCTCCCAAAGCACGAGCAGCACATGGCTACCATAATAGGGCAGCCATAATAGGGCTGTGCTGTCCCTGTTGCAAGTGCTGGAGCTGGAATGGTTCCGGAGACATTGCTGGAGGCTGTCAGACCGATGGGGGCAATCCCCAAAGCACTGAGAATTATGCAGAATCTGGGCTGTTCCAAGCTGCGGGTTAGCCTATAGGAAACGTAGGTAAGGGAGGTGTAAATAAGAGCAGCCATTGTTGGCCTACGATGTGGGCAGCACAAAAGTGGCTTATGCTCCTTTGTCCCTGACCACTGGACTGTGCTACTCGCACTGAACCTTCAAGAGCATTAAATGACAGCTTGGATATTAGACAGGGAGGAACAAATATTTCTGTTCACACTGCAATGTTTCCCGTGCGGAATGTTGAACTTACATTTTACAGCAGCTGTATCTTCGGGAGCATATTCCAATGAACTTATAATTCTCACTGCATAGTCCCTTGACACAGATACCTCCCATACGTCTACATCGTCTCCTGGAGCTGCGAGCCTCAGAGGATCCTGCACAAAAGAAAAGCGTCTTAATCATCATTCTTCAGAATAGGATAAACATGAGTGGTGATTCTTGGGTGACGGATCAAGCCCTGAAAATCTGCAGATATCTGCTTTATATCTACAGGTATCCACATTTGTGAAAGTCAATGTGGATAGCCATGGCTCATTTTTGTGGCTACAGATGTGGATGCAGATATACATTTTGTATCCGCACGTGGCTCTCATGACAGGCATTTCCCATTCACCGAGACCTGGGGAAATCAGCCTCATTATTTCCCTGGAGCAAAAGTTTATCACAATCTCAGCACTATTTCCATGGCTACCTTTCTCTCCACATGCAGTGTCAGCCTCTCAGAAAACAGCTGAGTTAATTAAACAGGAGCACTGACTCTCGAGCAGCAGAGGTAAAAACCCTCTGAGCACAGCTGTTGTTCACTGCCTCCTGAGTTTAAGGACTGAAAAGCAAATAGCTGCCTACATCACCAACTTCCCTGAGTGGCTGTTACTCTGGCCCTGACACTGATGTGCCAGGCAGTATCCTCAATGGAATTTGGCCAGGTGGGGTTGAAATGGCTTAGCACTGGGTTTCGTGACGACACATTTTCGGAAGTAAGGGCCCCCTTCTGGTCTGAACACCTGCCTGCCTCTGAGAGTCGGCCCAGATTTTATTTTGAAGGTTCACTTGGGAATAGCATCTTTATGGCCATTGGCTAGTTTGTGTTTCTATCTGAAGGGTCATTGTTTTGAAAATACAGCTCAAATGTGCACAGCTAAATCTTGTAGACTTTTTAGATTAGACCATATAGGCTGGAGGTTGTTGGGCAACCTAAATGGATACATTGTCGCGTCAGCAAAACGGTGCCACTCATGGGTGGCAAGTGTAAGAGGCAAGGGAAGGCATTGCCTTCTCTGGGTCTTAGTGCTCAAACTCTCATCCCTCTCTATCCCTATTCTGACTCTCCCTGCAGGCTCCCACAGCAAGCTGTGGCAGCCTGATGAGTCTTCCTACAGCATGGATCTAGTAACTTAAAAGCGGAAAACCTTCCAGCTTGCCAGACCATTAACTGATAATGAAGGTCTTTAACAACTTGGAGGCGGAGCTCTTTAACAACCTTCTTTGCCAGCCTGGAGGTATATATTGTCAATTTCTGAATTTACTGACAAAAACAGTTATGCCTTACATATTTATTCAGAATCTATTAGTCTGCAGGCTAACCCTATGTTTAAAATGAGCTTTAAATATTTCATTAGTTTGTTGCTGAAGATTATAAAAATCATATCTGTGCATAGAATTTTAGATGCACAATCCGAGTATTCAGCTTTAAATGTCTGGATCTTCAGAAATACAATTTTAAAAATAAATTCTTCAAAAGACCACCTTTATCTAAAATACACATTTTAATTTGAATTACAATAGCACAAAAATTAGCTTCCAAAGTCTTCTTGTCAATCCTTGCTGTAATTTTTCTCCCTTCATACCCCCTGTTGAAGAAAGCCCTACAGGGACAAATTCTCTTTTCTTCCAGATAGCTGGACAAATTAGTTTCCTTTTCTTTATTTCTGACTATTTGATGAATTAGTTTTAAGAGAACCCTCTACAAAAAACAGTACCTTAGTAAGATATAAAATCTGTTATGCTTAAAATCTCTGGAAATACATTTTAACATAAACATATGGTGAACTTTTTCTTTAAGGAAAAAATTGTAGAAGAGTTTTCTTTTTCAAATGTCATTTGCGTTCAAGATTTTGACTGGAAGGGGGTGAGCAGGGAGGAGGAGGGAAGAGAAGAGGAGACAGTGGGGCTGGGACAGGGCCTGGGCAGAGTGGGTGTTGGGCCTAGGTTGCAGTAGTAGTGGAGCTGGAGTGGGGTCACAGGGTGGGAAGCTTGCCTCCCCAAGTAGCAGCTTCACTCAGCACTCACGGTCCAACTGCTTCCAGCCCTATGCACCTTCTGTTAGATCCAATGTTATACTGAAAGAGGTTGCCTAAGCTTCATTTCTTCTATCTTCCATCTGGGTGTTCAGGACTGTGATGGCCTGTTATAGGAAGACTATGTGTTGTGCAACTCGAACGTGGGGTGATTAAATTGCAAGTCTCAGCAAACTCTCAGGAGAAGACGGAAGGGAATTTTTTGGATAGGTTAGAATTCAATCAAATCTCAATTATTCTTATTGGGAGCAGCAAAAACACATCCCTGACTTCAGGACAAATGTTCTAAAATGTCACATGTTGTCTGAAAACTGAAGAGGCACTGGAGCTCCTCAGGGAAAAGTCAGAAACTTGTTTCTAATAGAAAGCGTTGGACTGTAGAATATATCCCCAGCTACCCCCCCATCTCACCCTTCTTTTCATTTTCATCTTACCTGGGGCACCCAGGAGCAGCAGGAAGACGAGAGCAGAGAGCAGATAAAGGATCTTCATGGCTCACCGTCAGCTGGGAACTCACCGTCACTATAGGGAATAGGCATCAAGACAGAGAGGAGTCAGAAAGGCCCTGTATTTCTTGGACACTGAGGCGTGTGATGTGCTGAGCTCAAGAAGTATTGTTCTAATCTAAGTTACAATGAGATGTTTTATAATAAGAACATAACATTAGAGTGGCCCTATTGGGTCTGACCAATGATCCATCTAGCCCAGGATCCTGTCTTCTGACAGTGGCCAGTGCCAGGTCCCCAGAGGGAATGAACAGAGCAGGCAACCATCAAATGAGTCCTCCCCTGTCACTCCTTCACAGCTTCTGACAAAACAAGGCTAGGGACACTGTCTCTCTCCATCTTGGCTCTTAGCTATTGATGGATGGATCCTCCATGAATTTATCTAGCTCTTTTTTGAATTCTAAATCTCTTAATGATAATCATGATTGTTATCAATATAGATCCATAGAAATACTAGAAAAATACAGTTGTGTGAGGCAATATATATTTTAAAAACAGACGTTTTGTAACTAATTGTAATTAACCAGTTTCTTAAATTAGGTTTCTCGTGGTAATCTCATTCTCCTTAGCCAAAGTACAGACAGGAGAATTATCATATATGGAATGCATTTTGTTAGCCAGTAGAATTGAAAGCAACTAAGAAAATACAGAGAGCAAAATAAAAGTGGTTGGATGCTCATGTTTATGACATTTATAAGAATGGATTCATCATGTGATATTGCAATTTATCAAGAGATAATAAATCATATCAATTCATTCCAGGTCATATTATAATCATGTTTCTCAATTAAACTTTACCCAAGGTCTGAACAATGCTGGGCAGGTGACTTTGGTACCAACATGGAACTCTGAAATCTTAAATGGAGATTTGTTTCCATTTCTAATTAAGCTGATCGCTAATGAAATCATTGGCACAGATGTGACTGAACCAAACAGCTCTAATTTTGCAATTTAGACAAGCAGACAAATTACAAAAGCTCTGAGAATGATAATTCAATTAATAATCACACATTGAACTCCAGACAGATAATGCAAGTGATGGTTTAAAGTATTCCAGTTGCTCTAGAATTTTATCAGTACTTTACACTCTTAGGCCACTTTAAATATTCAAAGTTAACTAAATATTCCAATAGTGGCAACAATTACCAAGCAATCGAAAGCTTCTTCCTCTTTTTGGGAAAGAAACTGTCAATTTGTCTGAACCACAAAACCGGATACTCTCTGACCAACTCAGGGCTTCTCTCAGATAGCCTTTGCTGTAGGAAGTGTTTCCTTTTACAAATGTTTCTCAAACTCGACACTCATAATCACGTATGGAGTCACTGTCTTTCTTAGACAACTCAACTTCTGTTTGGTAGTGAAATACAAATATGTGTCTCACATTCTATTACAACCCACTCTTCTTCATCCTCCTGGCTGGCGGCATTGGAAACTTTCAGATAAGTGTGGGTTTGGCTAAAGGGAAATGCTAGGAAATTTGAGTGCTAGGAAACCGGGGCAGGATGAACAAGGGAAGCTAGGCTACGCTATGTTTCATGCCTATATACTGCAGTGATGTGAGTCCCAGTAGGGTGTAGACAGAGGCAGAGGCCAAAGGGAGGCAGAAACAAAGGTGGAGGAGAGAAAAGGGGAAGGAAAAAAAGGAGGAGAGAGGGAAGAGCTGCAGGAGAGAGGAGCTTCCTTGGTTATGCATGAATGTTTCTCAGCACTGACAGCCAGACCCCTCACTGTTTGTACTGGTGCTTGCAAAACCCTGGGCTGTCCATGTCAGAATACACTCTAGCACCACCTTCTCTCCTTCTTTGGTTCCTCCTTTTCTCACCTTCTCCCTCCTCTCATTCACCTCACTCCAGCTTTGAATCCTTCCTTGAACTCTGCTCCTTTCTCCCCTGCACTTTTTCCTCCTAATCTCTTCTCTGTTCAGCCTTCACCTTAACCCCTTCATCGGTTTCTGTCTTGCCTGCTTACTCTCTCTTTGTCCTCACTTTTGCTCCCCTTTCCACCTTCTCTCTCATTCTTTCCCCCTTTTTCTGGTTGTCCTCATCTCTGGCTCCACAAGTCCTCCCAAATTCCAGTGTAGTGTTATTTAACCAGGAGGTGATTAACTAACACAGCACTACAGGAGACATGCTAGGCATTCAGATAAGTAGGATTTCTGGATGTAGGGAATTCAGATAATTGGAGTTACCCTGTAGATGGTTTTCCCTCAGTTACCTTTAAAATATGAACAATATTTTCACTGGAGTAAGTACAATGAGTGCAGGTTTGCTACTTATCCATTTAAATTGGCATGGCGGTGTGTCCTTCCGCTCAGCCTCCCAGTCGCCCAGAGTGGTTGCTGGAAAATTCATGCAGGTAGTTCATTGGTGGCTTGTTCTCTCTCAGGATTTCACAGCTGTCTGCCTGGATACGACTTTCAAAGGAGAGTTAATCAACGATGATCAGAATGTGACTTTAGTACTCACCAGACAGGGGGTGCCCTCAGGAGCCAGGTGATGACAGTCCCACTGAAGGGAATGAGGCTTTGAAGAGAACAGCCTGTTTTATACCATTGCTGAAGGCTTGGTTTCTTCTTAGCAAAGCAGCTGTGGGCCAATCAAAAGGTGAGTCCTGCTTCTGGGGCAGATGTGAAATGTGCAACCACTGTTTGGAGGTTGGAATTCTTGCAACCCTGGCTGTGGAAAATTCCATGGTCTTTGTGCAAAATCTCTTGTGCCACACCAGGTTGTGTAACATACTCTAGGCCACAGAAATTTGTGCAAAACATCTTAGGACATATAACAACCACCTCTGAACAGCAAGGGACTTCCTCAGGCCACTGTCCATAAGCTTCCCTGCCTCTCCGTTCTTGGCCAACATCTCCATGTCCTCCCCCAAGTGGCAGTTTCTTTGTTAGTATCTTGAGCTTCCTGCAGAAAGATCTTTCTTCTAGTCAGGAGGGATTCTATATGTAAAGTCCTTTCATGTTCCTGGATGATTCTTTATGTGTTTTACATCTCATCATACAGAAACATAAAGGCACTTTACTCATTTGCATGGTGCATTACTAATAAAGTTGGTATCAATTAAATCAATAGTAAAACAAATCATTCTAATGCCTCTGTACCAGTAGGTGGGTAATCTCTACATTTCATTTGTAAAATAGTAGAATTGAATGAAATATTTCAAAATACTAATAAATAATAGCAATCATTAACAATACAAATGTTAAGTTTCCCCTGCAGGTCACTCCTCGTTTACAGACATAAATACATACTAATCACCAATCATACACCCCACAACAATAACATTAACACAGGAACCAATTCCTGCAACAAACTCCATTGTCAATTATGTCCACACATCTATCCTAGTGACACCATCATAAGACCTAACCACATCAGCCATTCCATCAAAAGCTCATTCACCTGCACATGTATTAATGTGATATATGCCATCATATGCTAGCATTGTCCCTCTGCCATATACATTGGACAGTATTTATGCAACAGAAAAAATAAACACAAACTAAACATCAAGAATGGTAAAATACAATAATTAGCAGGAGAACATTTTGATCTCCCTGGACTCATAGTTACAGACTTAAAAGTTGCCATCCTGAAGCAAAACAACTTCAAAACCAGGCTGCAATGTGAAACTATTGAGCTGGAATTCATATGATAATTGGGCACCTTATAATTTTCCAGTTTAGGTATTCTCACTTTCTTATACACATCCACCTTGATTGAATTAGCTTTGATGTAATTCTCCCATCTCTGTATCCCTATTGTCTGTTTCTTTTTCTTTCCTTCATGCATCTGATGAAGTGAGTTGCAGCTCACAAAAGCTTATGCCATAATACAATTGTTCGTCTTTAGGGCCCCACTGGATCCTGGTTTGGTTTAGTAATAATAATGATTGTTATCTAGACGGCATCATTGATATATCTCCTAGGAGAACTTCAGAAATATACAATTGTGTAATGCAAGATATTTTTTCAAACAGATGTTTCATAAATAATTTTAATTAAGCAGTTATTTATTTTTGGTTTATCATGGAAATCTCTTTTTTTTCTGAGCCAAAATACACATTGGAGAATTATTACACATGTATGCATTTTATTTGACAAAACAGAAATGGCAAGAATGAAGAAATGGCAGAAAGCCAAACAGAAGTGATTAGATGCTCATGTTTATGGAATTTATAAGAATGAACTTATCATGTGATGTTACAATTAACCAAGAACTAATCAGTCACTTCAATTCATTCTAAGTCTTATCATAGTCTTGCTACACTGGCAAGCTTTACCTTAGTTCTGTATTGCAGGCAACTTTGGCGGCAACACTGAACTGTGAATCCTTAATACGGATTCTTACCCATCCCTATTTCTGCTGCAGGCCAATTAAATTATGTCAATACATGTGGCAGCTCACCCAAGCGGTTATTTAAGCATTGAGAATGGGAATTCAACTAATAATCACACATTACATCCTAAACAGATAATGGTTTAAACCAGAGGTTCTCAACCTTATTTCAGTCACGTCCCATCTTAGCATCCCCCTCCCAGTACCTCCGCTTACAATAATGTGAAGGATAGTGGCACTTTGTATTGTTAATGCCTTCGTGGTACCTACTAGCCTTTTGAAAAGCACTTACATTAATATCTACACCGTTCTCAGAAGAATATGTTTCATATAAGGCACCATAGAGTGCAGAGACACCCTCACGCCCTTCAAATTCCAAGCTGGCACACCTCCATCATGATTGTGGAAGGAAGGAAACTAACTAAACTGGAGAGAATGGCATGGTGACTTTGTATAATTATTGGAAGGCTTGTTGCTATCCCTTGGACTTTAGCACACTGCCTTAGTTGGGAACCTCTGATTTAAATGATTCCTGTCTCTCTGGAATTTTACTGGTATCTGTGATCTGTGGCCACTGACTAAATATTCAAAGTTACTACCATCTGAAGAGCCAGCATGGTTTCTCTTCATCAGCCAATTCAAGATGCCTTCCTCTTTTTGTCCAAGTGTGGAGTGGAGAATTGTTGCATGCATTTTATTAGCCAAGTCAGAATTTAAAGCAGTTAAGAAGCTAGAAAAAGAAGAATGCAGACGGCTGGATGATCATGTGTGCGAAATTTCCGTGCACTGACAACTCTAGGCAGGAAACCAACCCTGCACAGATAAAGAACCCAAAACTGTCAGGCCAGGAAGTGCTCTAGCAGTATCCAGGAGGGTCCTGTTTCTTGTAGCTACTCCCCACTCCCTCACTTCTTTTCTTCTCTTTCTGCCCTTTCCTTTTCTCTTCTACACATTCCGCTCTGCCTCCCTTTGTTTCCCTCCTTCTTAACCCATTCTCTTTCCCCTGACTCCTGTCCTGTCTCCCTTTGTCCTTTATCTCCTTGAACAGTCCTCCTTTCACTCTTCACCTTAACATCTCCATCAGTTTCTTCCTTTCTTGTTTGCTTTTTTCCTCTTCCTCAGCTTTTCTTTCCTCCCCTATCTTGCCTCGCATCTTTCCCCCTTTTTTCACTTTCCTCAGACTTAACTCCAGAAATCTCCCAAATTGCAGTTCCCACAGCCTGGATATTAATCAGTGGATCATTAACTAACACAACATTACAGGGGTCACACTTTCCAGTCAGATAACCGGGGTTTTTGGATAAAGGGCATCTGAATAACTGGCATTATCCCATGGATGGTTTTAACTCAGGTAACTTTAAAATAACTGTGTTTTTATTAATATAAATAAAACACACGTATTACTGCTACTTATTGTAGGAGAGCCTGGACCAGAGCCGGCCCAAGGTACTACCCAGGGTGCCCCATTGTAGGGGGCGCCGTGCGGGACTGCTGGGTCGGGCAGGGGTGGCACCGTGCATGCTCCGCGCTCCCAGGAGCAGGAGCGACCTGAGGCCGGCTGTGGCAGCTAACACCCCAGGCGGAAGGCACAATTGGCGCCCCCGCCTGCACGGCCGTCAATGGCCATGACATAAACATTGGGCGCCCGGGCGCCCCATGACCTCATCATTGGGCGCCCCAGGCCGGTGGCACCCTAAGCGACCGCCGAGTCTGTCTAGGCTCACAGGCCTCCCCTGGCTCAGTGAAGATTTTAAGCACTTTAACCTGTAACTCCCTATGTTCAGCACTTTCCTAACCCCATTTCCATGCCACAACTGTGCTGCTAGTAATCCACTTAATGAGCAAAGCCCACAGGATTTGTGGGTGGTACAGGGATCTTTAGCTTAGGTACAAGGAGCATTATTGCAGAGTGAATAGGGAAACCAAAACAACAGCCCACCCCGCCAAGGAAGGCAGGGAGAGAGAAAAAAGCAACCAGCTTAAGAATTAAAGTTATTCATTTCTAGGACATAACCATAGCAGGGGAGCCAAACAAACACAACAGTTGCAATTTAAAACCTTAAATCTGATTACAAGTTAGGGCTAGCAAACCAGAAGTGATCGCATAAGTCAGTGTCAGAAGAGGGAAGGGTGGGGGGTGGGAGAGAAAGAGCTCACCACTCTGTGAAGCTTGAACACCAGGTGGTGACAGGCAGAGTGGTGGAGACAGGCAGAGCAGAGCCCCAGCATGATCAGTCAGGAGAAGATGAAATCCTGGCGGAACTGATGCAGAATTTAGATGCAGGCATCAGAACACTTTACTTGAGCGTGTGTTGGGGTTTTTGTAGGGGAACAATAAGGGTTCCAGAAGAGATTATTGACTCACAGGTTCAAGGGAGTACACAGATGGTTCAAGGGAGTATTCTAAAGTTGTTTTGTTTAGGCTACACCAGGGGTTCCCAACCTTTTTCGGTCCCTGTACCCCCTTGGCTTTTAGTAAACCTTCCCGTACCCCCTATTCAATATGAAAGGAAATAAATTCTAGACTCTAGAATCCACAACTTTTTTCACTAACACTACTACTTTTGGAATATTTCAATTAGGGATAATCTAGTTATTTACCAAATATTCCCTGTACCTCCTTGACAAGCTTCTTGTACCCCCAGGGGGTTCAAGTACCCCAGGTTGGGAACCTCTGGGCTACACAATGTGAACTGATCATTCCTGGTTATGGGTGGTGTTGCTTGGAGATGGCTCATAATGCAATTAGACAGCTTCAATATTTTGTCTACCAGTTGAGGGTTTAATTACTAAAATTAGTTTGATTATTACTGTTCTGGGTGCGGGCAAGAGTGGGCTCATTAGCATCGGGAACAGAGACTTCCCAATGCTTTCCTGCTTTCTGTGTCCCAGAGTTCAGTGTGATTCTTGCTTTGGAATCTCTGCTCTCCATTCTGTATGCTAATGGAGATGTTTTTCTGTCCCATCTTCCATGCAAACAAGGCTAGGGGTCTTTCCTTAATCCTGTCACCTTTGTCCAACGGGGTTTAGGTGTGTCTTCCCCTGCCCTTTCATTGCTTTTTGTGTCGGCTTTGGTTCAAGCAGAGGCTGGGGAGAGGGGTCTTCTATGAGTACTATGCCCTGGTCCCCCAAGACTACGCAGCTGGTAGGTAACAATGGCATGAAGGTGTGTTCTCTGGTTCAGCCTCACAATAGCCCTGGGTAGTTTCTTTAGATTACATCTGTGTTCTTGTTCTCTTTCTGGATTTCACAGACCTCTCTCCAGATAGGACATTAAAGAAAGCTGATGGGGTGATTTCCTGGAAAGCGACTTTAGTGCTTACCAGACAGACAGTGCTGTCAGTACTCAGGTGGGTTCCACTCTCTGTCTCTCTCATCTAGAACAGAATAGCTTGATTTTTTTGAACAGAATAGCTTGATTTTTTTGAACAGAATAGCTTGATTTTTTTTTGCAGATTCCTAAGGCTTGCGTTTTTCTTTGCAAAGCTGCTGCGAGCCAGTGAGAAAAAGATCCCTGCTTCTGAAAATGATTTGAATGTCCAGTCATGATTTGGGTATTGGAATTCTTGCAACATTGTGCAAAACTCCATGGTCTTGGTGCAAAACATCTTGTGTCCTGTCAGATTGTGTAAGACACATTAGTCCGCAGAGGTTTGTGTAAAATGTTGGGACATCTAACGAACACAGGCTGGTTTAGCTCTGATCAGCAACTTACTTCTTCAGGCCCCTTTCTGGTGGCCTCCCTGGAGTGTGGTCCTTCGCCAGCTTGACGTAACTCTGTGTCCTTCCCCATGTGGTAATTTCTGCATCAGCCGTTTGAGCTGCCTGCAGAAATGTCTATTTTGCAGGCAGGAGAGATTCTTTATTTACAGTCTTTTCACATCCTTTGATGATTCTGTATGTTTCATAGCTCATCACACCCCAACATAAAGTCATTTGACTCATTCATTACTTATAATGTTTTCATTACTTATAATGTTTATAACAATTAATTCTATAGTTATACAAACCACTCCACATGGCTCCGTACTAGTAGCTGGATACGCTCTTCATTTCGTTTGTAAAATAGCAGGATTACATCATGAATTTAAAAATGCTCACAGTCCAGAATAACAATATAAGCTGCCTCTGCACCCGTCAGAACATTAATCAGGCTATATTATTGTCTAGGCCCCTATATTACATTTTAGCAGAGTTCACCTTTCGAATTTTCACCTCATATTGGTTTCAAATTTATCACTTTCTTTGATATAAACCAAAGTTTTTGTTACATTTGTTATAATTAGGTAGGCATTATTGGTGATGCAGAACAGTGTTCCCCTGAAGATTTTCCATCCAGAAGTGGAGTAAGTTTTGACAGGTGAACCAATAGTGAGTTCATCATTTACGCTTGTTCAGATGTGTGCCACTGTGGCACCCAAGTTATTAACAAACATATATTTTTTAAAAAATGTTATATATATATATATATATATATATATATATATATATATATATATATATTGTGGAGGCACAGGGAATCGGTATGCAGCCATTTCAGGTTTGTTAGCAGTGAAGCAAGAATTAAGCTAACTCTAATCCTAACAACGGGAGAGCTGTAAAAGATCTCTCCTCTCCCTTCGTTTTAGGAGATAAGGATAGAATGCTGACTCTGGCAGGGACCTTGAGATAAGGAGCATCTGGATGGAGCTAAAATAACTGTTAGCCATTGGTGTTTGTAATGGGAAGGAGACTCATTGTTTATTGTTATTATATGTAATGGACAGTATGTAAACTGCTTCATAATTGCTTGTGTTTGAAGATCTGCCAGGGAAGGGGGGGCTCCCCCCCCTTGTCCAAATCAGTTTTTCCCTTGATGCAGCTCGTAATAAAACTGCTTCTGGCTACTTGTTGCTTACAAACACAGAGTGAAGGCTTGTTTTCTTCCACTCTCTCTCTCTCTCTCTCTCTCTCTCTCTATATATATATATATACAGGGCTCGACAAACCATGGCGAAATCCACTTGCCAGCCCTACACTGCGCATGTGCACACCGCTGGTGAACAGGGTGACCGGCTGAAATCTACTAGCCACAGGCGAGTAGATAAATGGATTTGTTGAGCCCTGTATATATCTATATATCTATATATATATGTTATGGAAGAAAGAATACTAAAACAAGGGATAATTAACAAGGTGCATGGCTTGAAATGTTTACTTAATATGAAGTCAGATTAAAAGAAAATTAATACTGCAAAGTTTTCAGTATGCTAGATTAGCCTCAAGGCTGCTCTAAATCTGCCCTGTCCACAGTCCCATAGAAGTCATGGGAGGCCAAGAAGAAGCCCACTGCAACTCTGCTCTAGTTTTCCTCCAGAATGCCCCCCTATTCCAGGAGCTTGGGGCAGGGGGCACACCACAGAGCTATTTCATTGGCTTTAAGCAAGACAGAGAGTCCCCTACCTACCCTGGGAATAAGACCCAAGTAGGGAAGGGAGATCACTGCCTTTAGGGTAAGTTTGTGCCACCAAAGTGCCAAGTGGTTCTAGGACAAGAGAGAATTGAGCCTGTTATTCATTGTTTTATCAGTATTGTGAGGCTCTAAGGATACCCAGAGCATTGGCAAATAATAAACAGTGTTTGTCAATGTTTTGCAAACATCAGCCCGTATTGCCTGACTTTGGAGAATCTCTTTATATGTAGCAGAATGTTAGTAAGAGACTATTAGGGAGATCATAAAGTTTAAATAGTTGGTGTGGCAGAATGTGCTAATTTAAATTACTTATCTAGGTTTGCAGACACACGGCTACCTCCATTATTCTTAAATATTGTGACTTCTAAACAACAGGTGGTTTGTGTATTGCAGTGATTAGTTTTTAAGGTAATGGGGTTGTTCATGCGACTACACACAATGCTCACTAACATATACTGACAGATTGGGCTGTTAGCCCCCTAACCCAGGCATGTTTGCGTAGCCTACACATATGTGGCATTCCAAAGGCCCCTCTTTGTAATGCATGTATGTGTAAAATGCCATGCACACCGGTGTGTCTGACTAACAAAACCAACAAGCCAGTCACGAGAAATGTTGTCTGTGCATTTGGCCAATCAAGTATATAATCAATGTTGTGCAGTTGGGCAAACCTTACCAATGCCCTTCCGAGGAGGCTACCCAGCTTCCTTCCCCCAGTGTCTGAGCCATGCAGCCTTGGCCCCTGGAGCAGCTGCCTGCCTGCCTGCCTTGCAGCCATGGCCCCAACCCCCAGCAGTAGCTGCCCACCTGCCACGCAGCTGTGGTCCCAACCCCTGGTGGCAGCCCCCCACCCACCATGCAGCTCCAGTCCCTAGCAGCAACTGCCTGCCTGCCTGCCTTGCAGCTGCAGCCCCAATCCCTAGCAGCCCCGTGCCCACCATGTGGCTGTGGCCCTAGCCCTCGTGGCAGCCATCCGCCCACCTACGGCCCCAACCCCCGGCAGCCCTCTGCCCACTCATCACACGGCCCTGCCTGCCAGAGCAGCCACACCACTCACCTTCCAGGTCTATCAAGAAGGTGAGCACTGCTAGGTACAAAAATGCTAGGCCTGATTACCTGTGAATACATCTGATCCAGCAGAATTCTGGGGACTACAGCAGCAGGGGACCAGGAAGTCCACTTGAAAGCTCCCAGCTGTTTAAAGTGATATCACCCAGTTTCTATGCACCACATAACTATTATATGTATTTGGTTCTTTTAACCAATTTAACCTTCCTTCTTTCCTTCCTTCCTTCCTTCTTCCTCTTTAGATTTTGTAGGAGGCCTAAGGGAGCTGTTGAAAAAGGCTTTCTTTCTCGACAGATCCCCCTCTAGACTGCCACTTTTTGCAGACATAGTGCTTAGTCAGCAAAATCGGCGGTCATTTTTATGCAAATTAAGCACGGGATATTTAAATCCCTGCTTCATTTGCAATGTCAACCTGCCTAATCTGCATCCCTCTGCCAACAGAGGGATGGGGTCTAGACATACCCTAAAAGATTGTCAACAGTGCGATTATTGATTAAAGTCTCAGTGATCTATTGGCCTGAATGTATGGCTGGCCCTTTGGAATCAAAAGAACTGTTTGGTTGATGAAATTGGTTTTCAGAAACCATTCATCATTAAGTTCCATGTTTTGTGTGGTGATACAAGGACTTGAATGCCAAAGGAAACTGCTTCTCTAGCTTCCTGTTAGCCAGTAAGAAGAAACAAGTTTACTTCTGTTGCTGGTTCGATATATCTTCTGGGGGAATAAACCACCAGTTTGGGGATGTATCTGCCCTATTCTTCAGAAGTTTGTCCTGAATTTGTTATGACCTGAAGAGGCACTGCTACCCCATGTGACCCACAGAGCTACACCAGGGACGGGCTTGTGGTATAGATCCAACCCACCAATCAGGACCTGGAGGCGGGGGAGCACACAAAGTGTCCTCCCACCACTAGGGGTGTGTGGCACCTAGAGGTTCCCTCTAGGCATTGCACGCCCCTGGCAGGATGCGGTGAGGGGACAAGAGACTTTGTGCACTCCCCTACCCCAGGCCAATTGGAGTCTGGGGATGGGGGTTTGCACAAAGTCTCCTTCTCCTGCCAGGAGTGCGTGGCACCAGAGAGAACCACCAGCTGTTCAAAATGGCTGGCGGTTCCCTCTGGGCACTGCGTGTCCCTGGCATAGCAGGGACGGGGGCCAAGAGATGAAGTTATGATGACTTCAGTGGAGTTACCCCTGATTTATGACACCAAGGCCATGTCTTTGCTAAATGGAAGATCGAGGTTGCCATGAACAATCTTCCAGAGTTCGATTTAGTGAGTCTAGTTAAGACTCGCTAAATTGAACCCAGAGAGCACCCCCATCGACAGCCAGTATTCCTGCTTCTGCAAAGACTAAGGGAAGCCAATAGGAGCATTTGCTCCCATTGGCCTCCCACTGTGGGGAGGACGGGAAAACTCAAAACAAGTTATGTCAACTGCAGCTATGTAATTAATGTAGCTGGAGTTGCGTATCTTGATATGACCTTCCCTTTTAGTGTAGACCAGCACTCAGTATAAAAGGGAGCAGCATCTAGACTCAACGTAACTTAGCTTGATTACTTCTGTTCTCCTCATTGTGGACTGTCATAAATAGGAGCTGCTAAGGAGAAGCTGACTTACCTGAAGAGTGAGGAAAGAGTTAAGCAACTGGAAATGCACCTAAGCAGGGGGCTCGGGCATTCAGCCAATGAAATGCAGATAGGAATTTCAAACCGAGAGGGGGTGTGTGTTCTTTTTCTCTTTGTTTGATATCAGAGCTGTTTTTTCCAGATATGGAGGGGACAGGCTTTCCCATGAATGGACTTATTGAAATGTGTAAGTAGGGAAAAGTTTAGATAGTCAGGTTTTGATTGTTTACCATCAGGTTTGATTGTTTACCTTGTTTGGGGTGTTGGAAATCATGTCTGAGTTGGTTAACTGTTTTTCTTTGTTGTAACTAAGGATTACAGCCCAGAGAGTTTCCCTGAGTCAATGTCACTTCAGGGCTAACTTACATCTAGTCATTTACTATGCTTGCAACAGTAGTTTTGTTTTGATAATAAAAGAGTTTTTGTTTTTGGTTTGATTAACCGGCATTGGTTGATTTTTATCTAAAAGGGTGTCACAAGGAGGAGGGAGAAAAATTGTGCTCCTTGGCCTCTGAGGATAGGACAAGAGTATAAACTGCAGCAAGGGAAGTTTAGGTTGGACATTAGGAAAAACTTCCTAACTGTCAGATTGGTTAAACACTGGAATAAGTTGCCCAGGGAGGTTGTAGAATCTCTATCTCTGGAGATATTTAAGAGCAGGTTAGATAAATGTCTGTCAGGGATGGTCTAGATGGTGCTCGGTCCTGCTATTGAGGCAGGGGACTGAACTTGATGACCTCTTAAGGTTCCTTCCAGTTCTAGTGTTTTATGATCCTGTGATTGTTGTGTCCTTAAGTTTATGTGCCTACTTACGCAGGCAGGGTCCATTGTTCTCTGCTGATTCCCACCAACTCCAAGCAAAACAGAGGTTGGGGCAGGCTGAAGAGCTTTGCCTTAAGGAGGGGATTCCCAAGTGATGTCTTCCCTAAAAAGGGGTTATTTTATATTTTCTTTTATTCACTTGGGTGGTGGCAGCAAGAAATCAGTCTTTGGGGTTTTTGTGGATCTCAGAGGTACTGAGATTGAACAAGTTTGTCTCTGGGAGTGTTAGAGACAGGTTTTACAGAGTTCATTCTACTAGCCGGCTCCCCATCTCTGCACTTGGAATGTCGGGTTGGGGAATTGAGCCGTGACTTGTACAGTGGTGTTTCAGAGCAGAGGGATAGTCCAGTGTTTCTCAACTTTTTTTTATAAAGTACCCCTTTACAAAAAATTATAAGTACCCCAAGTACCAAGAGTTTTCAGACACACAAATATTTTTTCTACTATTGCAACACACTTGTTTAAACAAAGTAATCATAGCCGGGTGGGCGATGACATTTTTGGGCATAAAAAGTACAAAAATAATAAAGCACTATAAAACTTAAAACAAAAATTCAGTTTTCTCCAAATTTCAGTTGTGTTGAAGTACCCCCCAGACTTCTCTCAAGTAGCCCTAAGGGTACTTCTACCACTGGTTGAGAAACACTGGGATAATCTAGTTGAAATTGAGAACTCTAGTAAAGGCTACACACTGTACAGTTCAGCTGGGACTGAACCAAGCTCCTCTGATATCACAAACAGTTAGGATTTGTAACAGCTCTATGAAATAAGGATCTATTCATAGAAGCTCTTGGAAGCCTTCAGAGATGTATGAATTGTGGTTTACATATTGCCGTGTTCGGTATTAACGTGTTATTGTGAATTTAATTTTAAAAAGATAAACTAATTGGATTCTAAAAGAAGAATGCTTGAAATAGCCCCCTTGCTTCCCATCAACACACATGCACACACTTTGGTATGATGATCTTACACCAGCTTGCTTTTATTAAAAGGAAAGTAAAAATGTTATATGTGTAATACAAGGGCTCCCTTCTGGAATTTCTCTACTTTACAAGGTTCTTTTCAGCTCAAATGAATGAGACTTCAAGGTTCCATTGAGGCAGGATCTGATGATTTTAGAAGCAAGTGGCTGTCTCCCAGATTCCCGGAGATCCCCCCAGGCAATCAGTCAAACTCTTGCCTGTACAAAGGAAAGAGAGTCAGATATTTGATGTTTTCCCATAGAAAAGGATTATACGATGTTTGATTTGAAATCATATGGCATGGGGAAGAACAGCCCAGTCACTAAATGAGGTTCTTGGTTAACCCCTGAAAGAAGAAATCTGCCACATTTAGTTACCGAGTTGTAACGGACATAGTATCTAAAATGCTGAACTGGCTGTGTACAAAAAAGACTAAAGTTTAGAAAAGCATGACTCACTCATGTAGTACGGTGTTTTATTAAGTGCACTATGTCTACAACTGATGCTAAATTGACAGTTAGCTATTGTAATTTAGCCTTTTTTGAGTCGGGGCCAAATAGTCAGTCGGGGGCCGCACACAAGTGAGAAGCAAAAAATCCCCCAAACAAAACAAAACAAAACAAAACAAAACCATCACTGACATGGCCCCCGATTTAGAAGGAGAAAGACCCTCCCCACATTCCCCTCTCACCCCAGAGCCTAGGGGGTCCCAAGCTAATAGATTTTGTGTACTCCAGCCCCAGAGATATCCAATGTTGCGGGGGAGGAGGGGCCCTGAGCCTCAGGGGTCAGATCCAAACAAGCCAGGGGCCGGCCTTAGGTTCCCACCCCTGATTTAGATTATACATAACTAACTCTTAAAGAATGCAGGGAAATTCTAATTCTATGTGAAGCCTGACTCTGTTTGGGGAGCAGTCCTATGCAATCAGCCACATTCTTGCCCCCAGTCAGCCCCTCTGGTGTTTTAGTAGGTGGGAAAGTCTCTCACCCTCCCAACTGTTTCTCTAGGACCTGTTCCTGCTGCATCATTAGTGTGACCAGCTGAGTGTCCTGCATTCAGTCAGAAAGAAGCAGAACAGGAACAGAAAGGGAGGCAGATTTGGAATGTGGCCTCGTTAACTTTACTAGAGGAAGTTTCATGATTAAATTATTTATATTCATCCTGAACAAAGGTAACATGGATATTGGCTAGGTTTCTATGATGACCTCCCCTGGAGGGAAAATAAAGGGCTAAGAGCTAAGCTGCTTTAAGGATGGACGGGTTCATCAGCTATGAAACTGAAAGAGAATCATGAACCTTTCTGTTCATGCTGCACAGCCTCCCATTTGGAATGTGAACTTACCTTTGACAGCATTTGGCACCCACTAAGCATTTTGCAATGTATATGGAATTAGTGGGACATCTAAGGTAACATTTTCCCCCACGGCGTCTACATTTCCATGGGCTTATCCTTGCCTCGGAGAATCCTGACAAAGAAGAAGAGTGTTAATTATTCTCCAGAGGACGTGTAACACGGGTTCCATTTCAGATGTTGGTGGGGGGTGGGGATGACCTCTGCATGCCATGATGGGGGGAGGAGCGGTGAGGGGAAGAGAGTGAGAGCATGAGAGGAACAGACTGAGGACAGAGGCTTCAGCAGTGTTACAGAGCATGCTCTATACAAGCAAAGCACCATGCGTGGGGGGAACCAATCCCATCCGCCCCTCCCCGCACACATCATCGCTATCTATGGGCTACTAAGGCACTGGAAAACTCTACTCTTTTGGGCAGAAAACTTAGCAGGTAGCTGAGAGGCGCACTGTATCTAATTCCTATATAAAAGAAAGAACATTAAATAAATATTGGACCCATTCAGCTCTAACACTAATATAGTCTGACATCTTGTGGCAAGTCACTTAACGGACACTGGTTAGCCACTCCTAGCCCCCTATAAATGGCATTCTTGAGGTGTAACCCACACTTCTCTGGGTGTGATGCACTGCTCCACCTAGTAGCACCAAGACCACTCACAGAAACAATAGCGAGTTTGTTCTGCAGCCTTAGCTACTAGCCAGCTGGCTTAACTACTAGCTAGCCAGCTCATGCAGTAGAGCGATGGTCACCAACCAGTAGATCGTGATCTACTGGTAGCTCTCAGGGGCTCTAAGAGTAGCTCTTAAGCCCTCTCTGAACTGCGCGCCTGCGCAGTACATTTACATTAGAATTCCTCATTTGAGGAGCAGCTACTCACCGAGCAACAACACAGGTGAATAGCTGCGAGGAATGGTGGGAGCTGGGAGGTCGGGAAGGCTGAAAAACCCCAGCAAGCGGACTGTGGCTTTCAGCTGAAAGAGGCTGCTCTGCGCTCCAGCTGATCGGTGGCTTCTCCTCTGCGCCTGCCCACGTGGAGCTTG
>CM057847.1:176053754-176071235 GCA_030068395.1 Apalone spinifera
CTGTTCTGAGACTTAAAAAGTGATCTTGGGTGTAAAAAGGTTGGAGACCCCTGCAGTAGAGGGTCATGCAGTAGAAGGTTCCAGGATGGGCTCTGCCTGCAGATGACTGGGGTCTGCCAGCCTTACAAAGGGAAAACTGTAGGAGAGATGACAGACATCTCCCATTCACTAAGACCTGGCCAAGTCAGTCCAGTTACCTTCCTGTGTAAAACTGTCACCACTTTAGTACTATTAAATGGTTGTACTTCTACCCACATTCAAGGGCAGCCTCAAAGAAGGGAGTGGCGTGATTTAATCAAACTCTCCAGCTGCACATCTTAGAACGGTCTCAATCAGAGTGGGTGTCCTTTGCTGTTTCTTGCCTTTAAGGCAGCGGTAGACAACCTGTGGGCCACAGATCCACTAGTTATCCCAATGCCACCATGCATCTTGCACGCTGGGGCAATGGAGCACTGCGCTTACCTGCTCCTTCCTCTCTCTCCAAGCACTTTCAGAGTAGCTGTGAATTGCCTAATTCACACTCCATCTACGCCCCTGCCACTCCCTTCCAGAGTTTGAACACTGCCCATCAGCTGTTTGTGGCATTTCAGATCTGGCAGGGAGAGGAGGAGCAGGGATGGAGCATAAATCGGGTGATTGGAGTGCTCCGAAAGTGCTGGGAGGAAGAGAGAGGAGCAGGTAAGAGCAGGGCTTTGGTGCCCCAGTGTGAGTGGCACGTGAGGGCATGGAGGAGTAGCCAGAAGGGGTGAAAGGCCATATGTGGAACCCCATTGGGCCACGGGCTGCTGCTGCCCATTGAAGTGAAGAAGGGCCACACATGTGGTTTGTGGTTGCCCATCCCTGCTTTAAGGGGTGGAAAGCCAAAGGCGGCTTTTGCTGTTAACTTCCTTTTGTGGCTGGGGCGTGGTTTTGATTCCCTATGGCTCTCACACAGCTGGGGCAGACAATATGATCAAGGTACTCTGACAATGTAGAGTTAAATTGGCTTCCTGGATACTATAGCTTTTTGAAAGAGAAGGTCTTGAAAAAGTCCCGTCTGGTTGCACACAAAGCCAAGTTCGCTGTTGTGGCAGGTTCTGAGAGAGGCTGGGATGAAGACACTGAAATGAAGGGCTGCCATGTTAGAGAGCTGGGTTCCGTTCTCAACTGTTTAACTCCTCACAGGGACATGAGACCTGATTTATGAGGAGTCAGCTTGCGAAAGGCACAGAATTACACACTAGTCAGTAGTAGAAGTTATACTTTAAGTCATAGTCTCCTGACTCCCGCTCCTATGCACCATCTCTCACACCCTTGAATGGGGTTAGTCAGCATGGAATTCAGATGTTCAGTTGTGTAATGGCTCGTTATCAGGAGAATATGAGCTGTGTAGATATAATGGGGGGAGGTTTAAGCGGCACACCTTAGCAAGATTTGAGGGAAACACTGAGGGGGACATAGATTTTGTTTTGACTGATCATAATTAAGACAAATCTCAATGTTTTTTTTCTTGGAGGCAGCTGCTAGAGCACATAAGAAAAAGTTAGAATAATTTTTCTAATGGAAAAATATTAGACAAATCCAATCCAGGCTCCTAGTTGTCCCTTTGTGTCATTGCTTGTTTTCATATATATCTTACCTGGGGCATCCAGGAGCACCAAGAAGACAACAGCAAAGAGCAGATGGAGAATCTTCATGGCTTAAGGTTGGCTGGGAACTCAGTGCCACTAGAGAGAAGAGACACCAAGATAAAAACGAGACAGAAGACACTAGGACAGTGGGGATTGTGACATGCCGAGCTGTGGAAATATATCTTTAAACCAATTTACATTTTATTATGTGCTCTGCAGTCTCTTAAGAATAGTATTTGTTAGCCATACAGCACAATAGACATCCTAGCAGGACTTTAGAGAAATACTATTGTGTGAACCAAGACATGTTTTGAAAGAATGATATTCCAGAAATAATTTTAATTAACCAATCCCTTATGTTGTGTTTCTCACTGGAATCTCGCTCTGTTTAGCCAAAGTATAGACTAGAGAATTACTGGATATTTTGTATTTTATTATCCAAAATAGAATGGAAAACAAGAGATTACAGAAAGCAAAATACAGGTGGCTGGATGTACATGTTTATGCAATATCTAAGAATGAACAAAACATGTGATGTCACAATTTACCTAGAAATCATAAATCACATCAGTTTAAGGCCTTATCACAGCCTTATTACTGCGGAAAATGTTGTCCGAGTTCTGTACTACATTAGGAAGTTGACTTCGCTACCAACATTGAACTGGGAACATTTAAATGCAGATTTTTGTTCCCTTCTGATCAGTCTGTTCACCAATAGAATTATGGGAGTGCCTGTACCAAAGCAACCAAAGAGGCCAGACACATCATGCAGATGCTGATTTAAATCAGCAGTTTTCAGCCTCTTTTTAATCTTGCCCAACATTAGCAATGATTTTACCTGCACCTGCCCTTTTACAATAGTGAGGATACTGCCACCTAGCTGAGATGATGTGCTTGTGGGATCGGGGGCCTTATAAAGCACAATATTACCTCTGTAGCCACACAGGTCTCAGGGCTGTATTTTTAACTTTAGCACCAAAGACTGCTCGTGGGTATTGTGAACCCATGCACCAGGTCACAATGTCACCCACTAATGAGATTAGCGGGGAGAATAACGGGGTTGCAAAGGACGGCCGAATTTGACTTGTGAATAGGCACTTCGGAGCTCAATCCGGGTCACTCAGATTTCGCCTGGCTATGCACAATGCCACTGAAAGTTGCCTTAGGTCACCCTCTGTCTTGAGGGGGAAGGGCAGCGAGGCTGAATTTGAGTGAGTGATGCTGTGACACTGTATTATTGAATTACAGGAAGGCTCAACATTGCCCTGGGGAAAGTATGTCAGGTCTCTCCCCTGGGCTGACAACATCTCGTTAACAACCTATTCCAATTTCCCTGGAATTTCAGCTCTGTCCTCCAGTTTTGGTCACTCTCATGAAACATTCAAAGGTAACTAAATATTCAAATAGTGGAAAAAATGTTTCCCTTAATGGACATTTAAGAACTTCTCCCTCTTTTTGCCCAAGTGCAGAGAGCAGAATTGTGGCACATACATCCTATATATACTCTAACACAGCCCTGAAAGCAAGTAAGAATTCACAGAAAGGAGAAGGAAGGTGATTAGAGCTTTATGACATAGCGCAGGAAGAGGGAGCTGTCCCCATCCCTCACTGTTTGTTTTGGTATTTTCAGAGCCTGTAGCTGTTGGCTGTGTTGAAACAGCACCAAAGAGGCCCCTTTTGCATATGGCTAGAGCCCCGCTTCCTGCCTTTCTTCTTTCCTTTTCCTTTTCTCCTTCTCCTATCTGCATTCTACATTCTCTTCCTCCTCCCCTACTCTCTTTCCCTGAACTCCTGATTTGTCGTCCCCAGTCCTGTCTCTCCCTTAACCCGTCTCCTTTCAGTCTGTACCTTAACTTACTTACTTTCTCTCTTTCTTTCTTTCTCTGCTACCTTTGCCCTCCCTTTTCTACTCCTTTTCTTGCTGTCATCACTCTTAACTCTGGAAATCCTCCCAAACTGTTGTTCCGCAAGTCTTGAGCGTAGCTCATCAATGGGTGGTAAACTAATACAGGATTATAGAGAGTACACCTTTGGATAGGATTTCTTGATAAAATAGAATTTGATAACTAGAATAAACCTGCAGATGGTTTTAACTTAGACAGCTTTAAAATAACCAACTTTTTTTTTTGGGGGGGGGGAGGGGAGGTACAAACAAGACACATGTAGCTTTGCTACTTTTCCATTCAGACTGGCAGGAAGGTGAATTCTCCATTTCAGCCTCACTAAACTTGGTTTCTTGAGAGACCTAGAAAGTTTGTTCAGTTAGTTCACTCACTCAAGGGGTTCTGACAGACGTATTCTTCTCTCTCCGGATCTCCCAGCTGTGTCCCTAGACATGACTTAAAAGGAAGAGGTAGCAGGGTGATTATTAGAGAAGTGACTGTAATAGTTACCAGACACGAGGTACTTCCAGTAGCCAGGTGATGACAGTCCTGCTCACCGTCTCTCTCATCCAAGTAGTTTAGCACCGGGAGTGACACCCTGACCCAACCAGCCTGTTTTATACAGTGGTTCAAGGCTTGGTTTTGTCTTGGCAAAGCTGCAGTGGGCCAATAAGAAGCTGAGCCCTGCTTTTGGGGAAGATATGAACTGTCACCACAAACTGGACGTTGGGATTCTTGCAACTCTGGCTGTGGAAAATTCCATGGTCTTTGTGCAAAAGATCTTGTACCACACCTAGATTATGTAAGACATGTTGGGCCACCAAGATTTGTGCAAAACATCTTGGGACATCTAACGAACACCTGCTGGTTTAGTTCTGATCAGCAATTTATTTCTCCAGCCTATATCCTGCAGGGTGATGCCTGGCCAACTTGTCTCAACTCCATGTCAAACCTGCAGTCTCAACTGCATAACAGTCGTAAGTCCAGGCACAGACTGTGTCTTGATGGACCTGACCTTCATGATGATGTGCCATGCCTGACAAAGCCAGTGGTGCTTGCTGGTGCTACGTGCCTGTTGGGGTTCATCTCATTTATGTGATTCAGGAATCGAAAAGGAAAAGTGGGTGGGCTTGCTCTCTGCCTAGGAAATGTAAGGAATGTAAAGGGGTTCTATGATGGATGTGAAGATTACAGGCCTGCTTGCACATCTCTACCCTCGCTGGTTTCTGAATGTGTCACTCAGGAGTTTGGCACTGACCCATCCTGGGAAAGAATTTCACAAGTCTCCCACTCTTGGGACATGTCTGCCCTGCAGTCGGAGGTGCACACACAGAGACACCCAAACTAGCTTGGATCTAAGTTGCTCAGTTTTTCATAGCAGCAATGCCACAGAAGCACAAGCTAGCAACTCAGGTACATATCCAGAATCAGGAGTGATTTTTAGAGCCCATGCTGCTATCCAATACAACTACTTGTATTGTTATTCCAACTAGCGGAAGGAAAGCTAGCTCGGGAACGTCTAACTGGGCTGGAGATACACCTCTGCTTGCAGTGAAAACATTCCGTTGAACAGGATTTACGTGCAACACCCCCATCTGTGCTATATTACCATGCACGTCGATCTCTCTTGTGCATCTGCCCTGTGCCAAGAGCTGTACAGGGACAAACCACTTGCTGAAGACAAGGGAGTTTATGTAGCTAAGGGAAGAAGGCATTAGAGAAAAGGATTTTAAGTAAACAGAGAGCTGACATACATGTCTCTCACCTCATGCTTCATGGCACATTACAGTAGATGGCATTTCTCTTGAGTTACAGGAGTGAAAAGCTAATGGCTTGCTGGGTGGGGAAATTGACTGGCATATCTATACCAGTGCAATTATATGCCTGGATGTGGATGCTCTTTCTCTCAAAGGAGTGCCTTTTCCTGGTTTATCGCATGTCTCTTTGGAAGAGGTTTGGAGGAGGGGTGACCTGTCCATCTATTGTCTCAGTCATTGTAGTTTACCACAGTGTCTGCTGTGGAGGTGTGGGGGTGTGGGAGGGGGGCAACCATAGTGGCCAACTCTCCTGCCCTTTTTCTGCAGACGGAGTGTCTACACTGCAGCGTTTTTCCGGAATAACGAGCATGAGTTGCGTCCACACTGCCATTGCGTTCGTTCGACAGAAAGTCGAAAGAAGGGAGGAGTGTTTCCGACGGTGGTAAACCTCTTTCTGCGAGGGAGAACACCTTCTCTGAAAAAGCTTTTTCGGAAAAATGAGTGTGTGGAGGCGGAAGAGGGAGTTCTGTTGAAAAAAGAGGTCTCCAGGAAATAACACGGGTGCCCTGCTGACCTCTCCATCCACACTCATCACAACTCTATAGCTCCTGTCTCCTGGCAGCTCTTAAAGATGCAGGCACCCGGGACAAGGCTTATGGCAGGAAGCAGGTCCTGGGAGCTGCACCTCACTGCGTGGCTCACACTGCTACACTCCTTAGCACCCATGGCCCAGCCTCAAGCCCCCCAAGAGCCCACTGGCCTTCCCAAGGAGCATGCCTAGGGCTACCAAGATCCTGGCAGGGGCACAAAAAGATGAGCGCCATCATGGTCTGGGGCGGAGATCCTGGCCCTCCTGGAAGTATGGGGTGAGGAGGAGACCCTCCAGAATCTCTGCTCCAGACAGCACAATGCTGACATCTATGGCTGGATGGCCGAGGCCCTGGCCACAAGGGACCACCACCCCAGGAGCCTTGGCAAGTGGGGGGAGGGATAGCTCAGTGGTTTGATCATTACCCCCCCCCCAAACCCAGCCCTTGAGGGGGCTATTTAGGGATCTGGGGCAGATCTCTCAGGGATGGTGCTTGGTCCTGCTGCGAAGACAGGGGACTGGATTCAATGACCTCTCAAGGCCCCTTCCAGTGTTAGGAGATAGGTGTATCTCCATTATTAAAAGGAGCTGTGGCTGGGCCAGAGAGTGCAGCTCTTGCCCTGGGGCAGAAGGCCATCCCTGCCCCTACCTCAATGAGCTGCACTGCATTCTGGGGGCCAGGGCAGCCCCTTCCCCACCCTTGGGTGTGGACTTAGGGCTGGAAATGTCCATTGTTGCCCACCTGGGGGTCCCAGAGGACAAGGATGGCCAGCACCCTCATGCTAAGCCAGTGCCCCAGGGTCTGGATGTCTCTGAGGCCAGGGAGGGATCATTAAGTCAGTTATCTTAGTTTTTCACATACACAGGGTGGGGGAGGCAGGGGCTGAGGGGCAGGAGTGCGATCGTCACTTGGCCTTCTAGGCCTGGCCCTGGCGCTGCTGCCCGTGCTTTATAACAGGCCGATGATGTTTACTGGTGTTCACATTAAGAATGTGATCCTGACAAAATTCCTGCTGACTTCCCTGGGGCCAATATTTCACCTTCAGTTGTAATTTCCTCTATGGAAGGATCTGTCTGTGTCTAGATGGTCCCATAGGTTGTTTGCCTGAAGATAAGAGGAGGATAAAAGACCTCTGGACTGTATCACAACACAAAGTATTTGGAAGTCAGTGAAGCCATTGATTTGAATGAGCCTCTCCTATCTTGTACAGATGACCTTCTGATCGTCTGAGCAGATATTATTTGCATAATGATCCTATCTAGTTTGCCAAGGTGATCAGTGTTGGCTGGCTTTGATTAAAATCAGGGGCCACACCCTTCTCTTCCCAGTGGGAGAGCTGACTTGAGCGGGACAGAAAATTGCGGTGGCTGCATTATAGATGTGAGCACATGTAATTATTTCTTTTGTTAGCTATATGCACTTCAGTATGTGTTTTATCCATGTTATTCTCAAAAAGAGAATGAAAATATCTACAGACAGATGGGGTTTAATAATATTAACAGTACTAACAAGAAACAAATACTTCAGAAGGGTAGCCGAGTTAGTCTGTAACTGGAAAAACTTAAAAAACGAGTAGTCTTGCAGCACTTGAAAGACTAACAAAACATGTAGATGGTATTATGAGCTTTTGTGGACACAACCCACTTTTTCAGATGGGAAATTCTTGAACTTAACTTCATTTACAAGTTCAAGTTCATATAAAAAGATATGAATAAAGACATTACCTGGCTAGCACACTACCTTCCTAATGACTGAACCGACTAACCAATGGGTACTTAAGAACAATTTGCACCTTCTCTATCAGCTTCTTGTAACTTGAACACTCTAATTCACTATTTTTTTCTTTCCTTTCCTCCCCCCTCCATTCCCTATTTATTTTTCAATCTGGACTTTTAATAATCCAGTCATCTGAGGAAGTGGGTTGTCCCCACGAAAGCTCATGATACCATCAGCATGTTTTGTTAGTATTTAAGGTGCTGCTAGATTATTCATTGTTTTTTAACATTTTCCCAGATTTGATGTGTTTGATTGTCTCTCTAGGCATGGCAGCCTGCTTCCTTCCTGTACACAAGGACCCTTTCCCAAACCGCTCAGGTATAACTTTGACAGGCAGAATTGAAGTAAGCAGGGCAATGGCATACAGGCCCGGGAGACTTCAAGATTTCATCAGCAGCTCTGCTCTCTGTGCCCAGGGCTGGCCGTACCATGAGAAGAACTGAGGAGGCCACGTCAGGTGCCAGACTGTGTGTGTGTGTTGGGTGGGGTGGGGGTGGGGGGCGCCACTAGGACCCAGAGTGTAGAAAATTGTGTCTGCTGCTGGTGCATCTGTATTCTCTCTGCTCTAGCTGCACAGAGATGGTGGAGTGCTGTGCTGGAGGAAGGAGGACCCAAGAGACATAACAGGCAGGCAGGAGAAAAGGTGGCATGGGGGTGTCATTTGAGCTCCCCTCCTCTGGTGCCAAAATGTTGTGGGCCAGCCCTGTCTGTGCCTTTGTTACTTCAGGAGCGAGACATCAGCTAAAATGACCAATGTCTGTGTAAAATGGTGCCAGTGTTCAGTGCTGTTGCCCTGCACTTGTAGTTCCATGCAGCTGAACAATTTCCTGGCCATTTGCCTGATCCTGGCGTGGTACTATACCCAGCATGGCTGGGGCTGTGTGTGGTGCTACGGGTAAGCACTCCAAAGGAGATGCAGCAATAAACGGGGGTTTGACTTGCTCAGTGACACATGTACAATCTCTTATTTAAAACCTGTTTCAGCAGCTCTCCCTGAACCTGATCCTTTCTCATTCATCTCTCACCTCCCGCCAGATTCCCAATAGCTGTCAAATAAGGGTGCAGTCCAGAACGGACCACACTTTACTTATGGGAGGACACCAGGGATGTGTAGCGACACGATTACCTCCTGGTCCAGAATGTTATGCCCCTCTGCAGGGAGCCCAAACACTACTTTTTTTTTTTTTACTGCCATATCATAGTGCAAACAGATCTGTTCAATGGGTGTGCAGCATTTCGATGTTTTTCCAATCAAAGGAATCAGTTTTCTTTGTATGGTCACAGGTCAGGAGGCAGGGAGGGATTTGGGAACATCAGAAAGTCAGCAGTGCACATTGATTTCTGAGCCGTAGTTTATCTGCTCTGTGCAACACTTTACCTTGATAATTAAGGGGTTCAAATGAATTCTGGGATGAAGAACACAGACTGATCTAGACCAGCAGTTTGTTTATTGGCTGTACAGTGATGTTGTGAGATGGGTTGTATCCATATATCGACAGGGGTACGGTTAGGGTTTTCTAAACTACGGCGGTATTTTCCCGTAGGTCGAATTTATGAGTGGAGCATTCACACTACCAAGCATGGTTTGCAGGTTTCCCTCTGAGCCTTCCAGCCTGAAAGAAGGACCAGGATACCCCATCCAAGCATCACTATTTAGCTTCTGATTGTAACCCACTTTTCAATACACTCCACATGGCACTCAGATTTCCAGTCTCATTACTGTAATGAAGAACTACAGGGAAATACCCTAAGGCATCTGTGCAGGATCCTCTGTGCTGGCCCCTGCTCAGTTCTGCCTGCCCTATCCTTTCCCTGCTGCCGATTACTTCATTGTCAGCACCTCCACCCTACAGCCCTCCCCCTTGGCTTCCACACTGTGCAGTTCTGAGGGAATCAGTCTATGGAGAGTGGCTACTTCCCACCCCACCCCCTCCTTTAGCAACGCTATGAACAGTTATTGAGATTCATTTGCCATTTTAACCACCATTTGAAACCTTGCTGGATGGAGGTGGGTGCATACAATTGGAAATGAAGTAAATGCAATAAATCATAGAATCATAGAATGCTAGAAATGGAAGGGACATCAAGAGGTCTTCATGTCTGATCCCCTTCCCTCGCGGCAGGACCGAGCATCATCTTGATTAGTGTTTCTCAACCTTTTTTTATAAAGTACCCCTTTAAAAAAATAAGTACCCCTTTAAAAATTATATGTACCCCCAGTATCTACAGTTTTCAGACACAGAATTTTTTTTCTACTATTGCAACACATTTGTTTAAACAACTTAATCGTGGCTGGGCAGGCAATGGAATTTTTGGGTGTAAAAAGTACAAAAATAATAAAGCGCAGCAAAACTTAAAACAAAAATTCAGTTTTCTTCAAATTTCAGTTGTGTTGATGTACCCCCCAGACTTCTCTCGAGTACCCCTAAGGGTACTCGTACCACTGCTTGAGAAACACTGCTCTAGATCATTCCTGATAGATGCCTATCTAACTTGCTCTTAAGAATCTGAAATGATGGAGATTCCACAACCTCCTTAGGCAATTTATTCCAGGGTGTTTAACCACCTTGACAGTTAGGAAACTTTTCCTAATGTCCTACCTAAACCTCCGTTGCTGCAATTTAAGCCCATTGCTTCTTGTCCTATCCTCAGAGTACACGGAGAAC
Source organism: Apalone spinifera (assembly GCA_030068395.1). NCBI lineage: Eukaryota > Metazoa > Chordata > Testudines > Trionychidae > Apalone > Apalone spinifera. Next base: position 176,064,037 of record CM057847.1, read on the forward strand.
AATTTTTCTCCCTTCTCCTTATGACACCCTTTTAGGTACTTGAAAACTGTTATCACATCCACACTCAGTCTTCTCTTTTCCAACCTAAACAAGCCCAATTCTTTCAATCTTCCCTCATAGGTCATGGTGTATAGAAAAAATACATACCCTACACACATGAACTGGCCCCACACCAGGGGAGCTGTTTTCTGAATTCCTCTCTGTATCTTGAGTCTTATCCAAAACCCACTGAGGACAATGGAACTCTTTCCCTTCACTTCAGTCTGCTTTGTACCAGGCCGATGATGTTTACTGGTGTTCATATTGAGACTATAGTCCTGACAGAATTCCTGCAGACTTCCCTCAGGCCAGTATTTCCCCTTCAATTGTAATTTCCTCTATGAAAGGATCTCTCAACTGTAATGTTGAGATGATAATGTGGAATTTACCATTAATAATTATGTCATGGACATCCATGTATAGACTAGAATCCTTGGCATCATAATTTTGGCCAAACTTCTTAATATAATTCATCTCAGATAGCCCATACTGCCTCTGTGGTTTATAGAGTTGTTAATTGTGTAAGCAACAGTCACTGAATAAGCTAACCGCAAATTCATCCTAAATAGTGTAGTAACTTCCTCTTTTACCAGATTCTTTTACTTTATTACGTTTTATACCTAGAAATTCAAAACAGAGATCGTGTAGAGTAAGGGCTTACCTGGTAACATATAACTTTTAAAATGATATTGACAATCAAAACGATCTGTAACTTTCTGACTGAGGAAGATTCATTGCCAAGGTGGTCTCACTAAAATAAATACTGCAAGCAGTTTAGTCCATGCTGTGTGTATGAAAATAGAAATGTTTGGAAAGATTCCTATGGGCAGAGGCTTGCAGAAATGTGCTGCTCACTAAACAAGTAGGTGCTTGATTTGTGTCACAACACATTTTGCACAAACCACTGTGGCTTAAAGTGTCTTATGGAAATGCGGTTGGCACATGATATCTTGAATGAAGACCATGTGTAAACATGTCTACGCAGTGCCCCTAGGGCACGATAGTCTTGATCCCAATACCTGTGCTCCCTCCACCTCTCTTAGTTTCCCGGCGTTGTCCTGGGTAGCCTCCACTGATCTCCCGGAGCCCTCGGCGGGTGAAAGTCACTTGATCTCCCGGAACGGGGAGAGGGAGGTCCGGGCCCACCCCCTCTCACAGACCCTAGCCCAGGTCCCTAAGGATTCGAATGTCTGCAGCGTCCAGTCCGGTTGGCGGGGCATGTGCCGTAACTCACCAGCCCGCAAGCCCCAGCGCCCACCCTGGGCTGCTTCCTCTCCCCGCCGTCTATCTGCTCACCTTCTGGGCTTGGGTCCCATCCGGGACTGGTCCCTAGCCCATGGGCTGCCTCCGTCTGCCTCCCCCTCTTCTGGGCTTGCTCTGGGGTTTAAACCCCCGTGCCATCTTCCTGCCAGGGGGGCTCCGCCCCATGCTGCGGGATGTGCCTCCGCTCCTCTGGCGGCGCGGTGTGATGGTGTCATGGGCATCGTGACGTCACCGTGCATTCCCGAGCGCCCCGCGGTGTGGGCGGCCAGGGAGCACCCGGCGCAATGCTGGTATGCCGCCGCCGCTGCCGCCCGGCCCCCGGCCTGAGGTTCGCGCGCCTCCGGCGTGCGAGCTGCGAGCAATGCGGCCACCGGCGGGATCGGAGTGCGGGGCACCTCTGCCCCGTCACACCATGGAATTATCTGGAGAGAAAGTTGGAAGAATTCATAAGAGATGCCTCGTATTGTCATTGCAGGGTGAAAAGGAACAACTTCTACTCTGGTTATACATTTCTAATCTTCACCAGAAGTAAAGGTCACTTTGGGTACATCTACATGGCATGGCTATTTCTAAATAAGGTATTCTGTTATTCCGGAGGGATATATTGCAGGGAAGCCTCAAAATTAATCTGGGATAGGATTCCCTGATGTAGACGTGCTATATCGATTTAGAGCCGCAGGAGGCTCTGGGGAGGAATAACTTAGAATGGCCCTGGTGACGGGCTATTTCAAAATAGCAGCAGTGGAGCACCTACACACACCTTATTATGAAATAACTATTTCAGAATAGGGGTTATTCCTTGTAGTATAAGGTTTACAGATTTTGGAATAAGCCATCCATTATTTCAAAATTGTTGCAAAACAATGAAAAGGCTGTGTAGATGATCCCATTGTTATTTCAAAATAATGCTAGATATCTCCAAATAACGGTGCAGTACAGATGCACCCTTTCCGATTGACCCAGAGCAACTTTGATAAGTAGAGAAGCCAAGCGGTACCACCCTCACAAACAATATAGACAGGCAGTTTGGTTAAAGATGGTGCTTCTAAAAATTAGAATATCTGCATGAAGGAGACAGACAGCACTTGACATCTCTTGGCCAATGAAAGCACCACCAGTCTGATATTGGCTCAAGTCGGATCCCTGGTAAGCACTTCGGACACCTCTGACCACTCCATCCTTTAAAATCTGATTTAAGGTGATAGATGCAAAATCCGGGAAGAGCACGGAGTGTCCTTCATTCACTCCCTGAGTGAATGGACTACAGAATGGCCATTAACTTTCTTTTTGCAGGAGTCTCCTGTGCTCAGACAGATGCGGTGGGTGCACCTGGCGGCTATGCTATATGAGGCTGTCTCCTGAATAATATAAACTCTGGAAGATGCTTTCTAGGGAATGTTTGCTGTGTCAGGTAAGCTCAGCGTTTCACAAGGGAGGCCCTGCAGTGTGAACAGAAAGATTTCCTCCACGTTGTTGGTTAATGCTCTGGGTGGCACAGCACACACAGCCCAGCCCAGCAACAGGCAAGGGGAGGGCTAGCTCAGTGGTTTGAGCATTGGTCTGTTAAACCCAGGGTGGTGAGTTCAATCTTCCTGGAGGCCATTTGGGGCAAAAATTTGTCAGGGATGGTACTTGGTCCTGCTGTGAAGGCAGGGGATTAGACTCAACCTAATGACCTTTCAAGGTCCCTTCTACTTCTAGGAGATAGGCAATATCCATTAATTTATTTATTTTAACAGGTAGGAAAAGAAGCTTTAAGCTACTTCTGTGCTCCTCAGATTCTGGGTAGCCCCAGCATATATTAGAACCACCCAGTTGGCTGCTGTTTCTTAAGAGGAGAATTATGCAGGCTGCCTGTGCAGGATCATCTCTAGAGAGATGTGCAGCCAAGGGTAAGCCCCACATCAGCACCCAAGGGGCAGAGCCCGGGGCAAAATTCTGCTGCAGCCTCTGCCCATGTCCTGCCCTCCTCCACTCCCATCCCCCCCAACCTCTACCCCCAAACCCTGACTTCCTGAGACCTGGGCCACATGCACCAAGGTCATGATGCATCATTTGAAAATCACTGCTTTATGATGAGTTCTCCCTGACATTTGGGTGGTGCCGCACCTGCACAGCTGACACCTGATGATCTGCTGCCAGCTGGGCTGCTGGCATGTTCCCTCTGTTTTCTTATCCAGCGAGCAATAAATTGAGGGGTGTGTCACTGCTTGAATCTGGCATGCCCCCACATGAGCCACAGTCTTTGGTAAAGTAACCAAAGCATTATGGCTCTTAAGTAAATGAACTGCCAATTAATACAAAACCCCAACAAATCACAGCATAAATAAAGGATTGCCACATGGGTGGATGAGTATGAGGCTAAATTTCCAGAGGCAGGTATAAATATGCAGGTATAAATATCCATACATCGACAGTGGTACATGTAGCCCTTTCTACATTAGGACCTTATTTCAAAATTACCCGCCCAGGTCGAATTTATAAGCAGAGCATGCACATTACCAACCCCATTATTTCAAAATAACAGGCCGCTTATTTTGAAATCTGCATGCCTGCTTTCCTTGGGGAATAATGCTAATTTCAAAATAGTTATTTCGAAATAGCGGTAGTGTAGATGCTCTGGTGCTGCTATTTCAAAATAACTACTCCCCAGAGTAATTTGAACTAATTGCTCCCCGCTGCTTCCTGGGGCTGTAAGTCAAGGTAGTGCATCCACATTAATGGAACCTGCCTCAGACTAAGTTTGAGGCTTTCCCATGGTAGGGATACTATTTCGATTTTGTAAAATCAGGAGTTATTAAGTCGAATTTAGTTATTTCAAAATAATTTCCTCGTGTACCCATGCCCATAGAGTGGTACAACTTTTATGTTAAGACAAGCTCTTATAAATCCTGCTAATAAATCACAGTCTAGATCAGCAGTGAAAGTAACTTAACATTTCTTACAGGTACTGTGCTATTGCAATCCAGGCCCCTGACAGCTCTTTCAATAGCTTCCTGCTGGCTTTTGCCAGTTCTTGCCAGAGCTGCACACCAGGGTGCACCTGCTTCCTTTCACCTTTGGTTTGGATACTGATCAAACTACACACCTGAGACAGGGCACTTGAGATCATTAAGAGTCTCAAGAGCCATAGCATTTATTTCCATGGGGCTTGTCTACACATAAGCATTGTGATCTAGTTACTGGTCTAGGAAAGCAGTACAACCTTGGCGGTAGGGAATCCATTCTATTGGGATATAGATGCTTATTAGAGCTGGTCAGAAAAATTCTGATAAAAGTAAATGAGGTACACGGTTCCCTGGGGATGCAAAGAATCTCCTGATCTGGAGAAATCGCAATGGGAGCCTTTTATCCTCCAGAAAGAGATTGGCTTGCCCCTTTTAATAAATTCTAGCTGTTGTGAAATGCTGACAAGTGCATGTGTGGAATGTGAGTGTATGTGCGTAGGAGCCATTTCTATCCTTCTGAGAAATCCATTGTTTGAAAGTAAAAGATAGTACAAATGAATGAATACACACTGATCTGTATGGAATTTTGAAGGAACACATGGGAGCTGTTTGTGCTTTCTATGTCCTCACAGGGATTGACCTGAATCGACTTCATATACATGCTAGAAATCGTTTCAATTTCTTGTTTTCAAAAGGAGTTAGTTCTGGCATAGTTTGACTGTCCCTTCTATGACCCCCATGTCACTGATTCATGGGACTGTATTCAGGGCACACAAATGGAGAAACTAGATCAAAACCATAAAATACTCTTCCTGGAAGATTGCAAAGAAAATCTCCTTCATTTCTTAGAATTTAGACCAATAACAAACAAGAACCCAAACATACACACACACACACACACACACACACACACACACACACAGAGAGAGAGAGAGAGAGAGAGAGAGAGAGAGAGAGAAGGCCGCTCCCTGAAGGCATGTCTACACATTAAACTTATTTTGGGAATACCAAAGGCATCCTGAAATAACTACCCCACATCTTCACAAGCCACCCGTTATTTTGAATTTTTTTTTTTAAATAACGGGCATGCTATTTTGGTACCCCGGTAACCCTTGTTCCATGAGGGTTAAGGGATGTCTCAAAATAGCACCAAATTTTGAAGTCTCCTATTTCAAAATAAACTTGAAATAAGCTACACAACTCGCATGGCGCAAATTGCATATCTTATCTTGAGTTTACAGTGCAGTGTAGACATAGCCTAAGGGATTGGAGCTATCCTCGGAGCTGGCTCTCTGCAGACTGATGGATAAGGACATGGTTTACAGACTTCCCTCTGAGCCTCCCAGCCTGAAAGAAGGACCAGGATACCCCATCCAAACATCAATTGTTAGCTTCTGATTGTAACCCATTTTTCAATACACTCCACATGGCACCCAGATTTCCAGTCTCATTACCGTAATGAAGAACTTACAGGAAAATGCCCTGAGGTATCTGTGTGGGGCCGAATGTACTGAGCCCCTGCTCAGTTCTGCCTATCCTGTCCCATTCCATGCTTCAATGTCAGCACCTCCACCGTACAGCCCTCTCCTGTGGTTTCCACACTGTGCAGCTCTGAGGGAGTCACTCTCCGTAGAGTGGTTACATTCCCCCCTTCCCCCACTTTAGGAATGCTATGAACAGTTATTGAGATTCATTTGCCATTTCAACCACCATTTGAAACCTTGCTGGATGGGATGGGTGTGTGTGTGTATGTGTGCATAAAATTGGAAAATGAAGTAAATGCAATAACTCATAGCACACTAGAACTGGAAGGGACCCTCAAGAAGCCATCAATTCCAGTCCCTTACCCTCACGCCAGGACCAAGCACCATATAGATCATCCCTGATAGATGCCTATCTAACCTGCTCTTAAATATCTGCAATGATAGAGATTCCATAACCACCCTAGGCAATTTATTCCAGGATGTTTATTTATTCCTAACCCTGAAAGTTAGGAAGTTTTTCCTAAAGTCCAACCTAAACCTCCCCTTACTGCAATTTAAACACATTGGTTCTTTTCCTATCCTCAGAAGCCAAAGAGAACAATTTTTCTCCCTCCTCCTTATAATACCCTTTAAGGTACTTGAAAACTGCTATCACATCCCCTCTCACTCTTCTCTTTTCCAAACTAAACAAACCCAGGTCTTTCAGTCTTCCCTCATAGGTCATAGCGTATAGAAGAAATACAAACCCAACACCAGGGGAGCAGTTTTCTGAATGTCTCTCTGTACCTTGAGTCTTATCCAAAACCAACTGAAGTCAACGGGACTCTTTCCCTTCACTTCAGTCTGCTTTCTACCAGGCCGATGATGTTTACTGGTGTTCATAGTCAGAAAGTGATCATGACAAAATTCCCGCTGACTTCCCCCAGGCCAGTATTTCCCCTTCAATTGTAATGTACTCTATAGAAGGATCTCTCAACTGTAATGATGACAGAATAATGTGGAATTTACTATTAATAATTATGTCATGGACATCCAGGTATAGGCTAGCATCCTTGGCATAACTTTGGCCAAACTTCTTAATATAATTCACCTCAGATAGCCCATACTGCCTCTGTGGTTTATAGAGTTGTTAGATTGTGTAAGCAATGGTCACTGAATAAGTTAACTGCAAATTCATCCTAAATAGTGTAGTAACTTCCTCTTTTACCAGATTCTTTTACTTTATTACATTTTATACCTAGAAATTCATAATAGAGATATTGTAGAGTAGCGCTTACCTGGTATGGCAGTGTAACATATAACTTTAAAATGCTATAGACAATTCAAATGATCTGTAACTTTCTGTCTGAGGAAGATTCATTGCCAAGGTGGTCTCACTAAAACAAATATTGCAAGCATTTTAGTCCATGCGGTGTGTATGAAAATAGAAATGTTTGGAAAGATTCCTATGGGCAGAGGCTTGCAG